>OU975481.1:1861250-2481666 GCA_918857605.2 Philereme vetulata
CGAATGGGAGTATCTTTACCTTTTAAACTATAAAGTAAAAATAACTATTAACTTTCATTCTTCTACGAAGAGACATCAAAATAAATTGACACATTTGCAACGTAGAGTCAGAAAATATACTTTTCTGAACCACGATAAAAGAGCATTCATATTTAAACCCCAAAAAGTTTCCGACACTAGTAATAGTAACACATTAGTCCGGAGAATAGCATAAAAAGCTTAGCGGCTTAAAATTCTTACAGGTAGCAACGAGTGGCTTGGCTGTTCAGCTTAACATTATTCTGGCTTTACCATGTGGTAGCTTTGGGCTAAATCCTGCCGTTTGGTCGAGCGTCCTTTTGTAGCTGGAATCTGTTACATTCGTTTGCGCAAAAGGCAAAGTGATGTTAAAGAATTTATATAATTTTGGCCCCTTTAGCAAATAAAAGACAGAATATTTTACTTGCAATAGAGGTGGATCAGTATTATTTAAAACTATTCTAAGTGTCATATATCAATAGCTTCAGTAGGAGCTGAGATAATCAGCTGTGACAGCAAAGAAACACCATTAGGGCTCCGTTCGGTCCAGAATCCTAGCCAGGGTAATTGGCTAATTAATAACAGGACTAACTACTCTTTTTATTGATAATTTTACCTAAAATCAATTTAACAAACATAATTTTACAGTTATTTCTAAATTTATCTAATGGATTTTATGAAATAACTGTAGGTACCTTCTTTTTAAAATATCTTCGTCATTATTTTTACTAAAACGGGATATTTACCAAGATTTGTGAGTTTTTTAGTGATAATAGTATTCATGATAGTTTCAAGCTACATTCTCATCATATCGCCCAAATGGCGTCCACTGCTGAACAAAGGCCTACCCCATAGGTCTCCAGAGTGCTCGATCTCGTGCGACCTGCACCCAATGGCTCCAAGCATCGATAACTGGTCGTCTTTTTATATAGTGGGATGCCGTCCTGCGCTGCGATTTCCAATGCGTGGTCTCTCGAAAACTTATCTGTTGTTGTTTCGAACTATTGAGGTTGAATCATTGTTATGATATTAAATATAAATAAATAAAATACTAATAATAAATATACAGGACATTTCACACAGCGCTATCTAGCCCCAAACTAAGCAGACCTTGTACTATGGGAACCAGATAACTGATAGAATGCTTATATCCTTTTTTTGTGTAAATACATACTTATAATATATATTTTTTTTATACTAGTTATGTGGCAAACGAGCATGCAGTCCACCAGATGTTAAGTGGCTACTGCAGCCCATGGATATCCACATAGAATTCAAAACAAGGTATTATGTTGTCTTGATCTCTATGTGGATACGTTGCCATACTATAGGACTATGCTGTTATGCCTATGTGCCAGTAATTACAGGAACATACCATTACCATCTAACCGGAACACAGCAGCACAAGTACTGCTATTTGGCGGCAGATGAAGGTAAGGCGGTGGTGCCCACTTCCTCAAGCCCGTTCACAAAAGCTCTACCACCAGTAAAGTATAGAGAAACAACCAGACCCGGAACAAATATCTGTAGATCATGCAAACATTTGTTCCGCGGCGGGAATCGAACCCACTACCTCCTTCGTCTCAGCCGGTTATTCACCCACTGCGCCTGTCATAAGCCTGTGGAATTCCACAATACAATATTGAACCGTAGTTTCAATAAACACTACCTTAAGCATAAATATACAATAGTATAATAATATTCCACGATAAACCTTACAGAACATAATTCATAAACACAGCGCCAACGCTAACAAAAGGCGTTCGTAATAGCGAAACAAATGGAGCGTCATATTTGTTTTCATTTCAATATTCATCGGGACCGATTCGGGGCAGGTGCTGTAATGCGGAATCTTATAGGGAAAACTATAAAGCCGACTAAAGCTAGATTCAGAAGGTCGGGCGGTACGTTGTATGGGCGTAGCCAGGTTTAAGTACCGGGGGGTACAAGAAAATAAAACCACAAAGAAAAGTGTGAAAAAAAATAACAAAGAAACCCTCCGTCATCCGAGACACGTTCTCGGAGACCCAGATGGCTAAATTACTTCCGCTAATGCGGAAGAGTCATCCACATTAGACAAGACAGACACTTCACAAATACACCGACCTCGCCGGCGAGGTCGACGAGTCCCTTCAGTCGCCGCTTATACGTGGTACAAGCACGTACCCGGGCGTTTCTCTCCTATCCCCGTCCCGGCAACAGCCCAAGCCGAGGTTCGTACCTAAGTGGTGCGCTTGCGCTAGTTGCCTCATCAAAAAAAAATTACAGGGCTGAGCGCCTTCTGCGCCTGCCAAAAGCTCGATTAAGCTGCAACGGCCTCAGAGGCCAATAGCGAGATTAGTCCATACTAAAAAAAAAGAAAAAATAACAGACGGTTGACTATCGGTCATAAACCTAATCGGCAAGCGATTTGCTTTGCAGCTGTTAAAAAATGATACTGCAATACTTTTTAGTTGCACCTTCGAAAAACCATCTATTTGTATTCAATTTACCAACGTAAATGTTCATCATCATCATCATCATCATCAGCCGGTAGACGACCACTGCTGAACATAGGCCTCCCCCTTAGATCGCCACAACGAGCGGTTGGTAGCCGTTTGCGCCCAACGGCTCCCCGCGATTCTTACTAAATCGTCGGTCCACCTTGTGGGGGGCCGGCCTACGCTGCGTCTTCCAGTCCGTGGTCTCCACTCGAGAACCTTTCTTCCCCAACGGTTATCGATTCTACGAGCGATGTGGCCTGCCCATTGCCACTTCAATTTGCTAATTTTGAGAGCTATGTCGGCAACTTTAGTTCTTCTGCGGATTTCCTCATTGCGAATTTTGTCATGCAAAGAAACCCCGAGCATAGCCCTCTCCATAGCTCGTTGAGCGACCTTGAGCTTGGTCATGAGGCCATGAGTAAAGGACCACGTTTCAGTGCCATAGGTCATCACTGGCAACACACACTGGTTGAAGACTTTAGTCTTCAGGCTCTGGGGAATTTTGGACGAGAAGATATCGCGAAGTTTCCCGAACGCTGCCCAGCCGAGTTGGATTCTTCGTGCGACCTCTTTGTCGAAGTTGGACTTACCTAATTGGACAGTTTGTCCTAGGTATACATATTCGTCGACAACTTCGAGAGTATCGCCCCCAACAACTACCGGTACGGGCGCAACATGGATATTTGACATGATTTTCGTCTTATCCATGTTCATTTTAAGACCCACCTGTTGGGAGACCCTACTGAGGTCGTTGAGCATGGTACCGAGTTCCTCGAGCGATTCGGCCATAATGACTATATCATCGGCAAAACGAAGGTGAGTGATGTATTCGCCATTGATATTGATGCCAAGTCTGTCCCAGACCAAGAGTTTGAAAACGTCCTCCAATGCGTTCGTGAACAGTTTCGGAGAAATTACGTCTCCCTGTCTCACGCCTCTCTGCAATTGGATTGGTTCCGTACTCTGGTCCTGTAGACGGACTGACATAGTGGCGTTACTATACAAACACTTCAACACTTCGATATACCTATAGTCGATTTGGCATCGCTGAAGAGACTGCAGTACCGCCCAGGTCTCGATTGAATCGAAGGCTTTTTCATAGTCCACAAACGCTAGACATAACGGCCGATTATACTCCTCGGTCTTCTGTATAATCTGGCGTAGCGTGTGGATGTGGTCTATGGTACTAAAGCCTTTTCGGAAACCGGCTTGTTCGGAAAGCTGGAAGTCATCGAACCTGCGTGCGAGACGGTTCGTAATCACTCTCGAAAACAGCTTGTAAACGTGGCTCAAGAGCGAGATGGGCCTGTAGTTCTTTAATAAGGTTTTATCACCTTTTTTAAAGAAAAGCACCACCACGCTCTTATCCCACGCTTTTGGCGTGGTTCCTTCGAGGACGACGGAGTTAAATAACTTCTGGAGGACTTGAAGTACCGGTTTTCCACCCGCTCTCAGAAGTTCTGTCGTAACTCCATCCTCACCTGGTGCCTTGTTGTTTTTAAGCAGTTTCAGAGCGATCCTAATCTCGTACAGGCTGATGTCCGGGATGTCTTCGGTATAGTGTCGGGTTAGTTTGGCTCTGGTGTCCTGAGCCAACTGACCAACGGGGTTTTGTGTTGAGGTGTACATCTGTCCATAGAACTTTTCGACCTCTTTCAGAATCTCCGGTTTCGACGAAATGATAGTGCCGCTGTCGGTCTTCAGCTTAGTCATTTGGCTTTGCCCTATAGACCAATGCTTTGCAAACACTTTTGAACCTTTGTTCCTTTCTATTGCGACCTTAATACGAGATGTATTAAAGGTACGCAGATCGTGTCGCATAGATTTCGAGATTCGTCTATTAAGCACGCCGTATGCCGACATATCAGCTGAAGACTGCAATCTCATTTCATCCCGGTCCTCCATTAGCTTAATGGTTTCATCTGAGAGTTTCTGGTGCTTAGTTCGGCGGGGGGTCTTAAAGAACTTAGATCCCACTGCTTGGACAGTTTCCACCAACCCGTTGTTTATCTCGTCAATATCATTGTAGCTGGCTAGGCACTGGAAGCGATTGTGCAGTTCTAGCTGAAAGCTCTCGGGGTTTTGGATTTGGGCAGGATTTGGACGGAGCGCAGACTTCATCAGACGTGCCCTTTCAAGCTTAACATCGATATTCAATGTGCCTCTAACAATGCGGTGATCGCTCCCGGTTTTCACCCTGCTGATCACAGAGACATCATTAAATATTTGCTTCTTGGTCGTCATAATGAAGTCTATCTCATTTCTAGTGAAACCGTCGGGGCTTATCCACGTCCACTTTCTGGCTGGCCGCTTCTCATAGAAGGAGTTCATCATGAAGAGGCCCTCCTTCTCCATGAAGTCGGCCAGTCTCTGTCCCCTTCGGTTCCGCCGCCCGAATCCAAATGGCCCCACTCTCAGCTCATCGTTTTTCCTTGTGTCTAGCTTTGCGTTGAAGTCCCCCATTACAACCGTGAAATGAGTCTTGGAAGTATGTATCGCCTCGGAGATCTCCTCATACATGGCTTCCACTTCATCGTCTGGGTGTGTCGAGGTCGGCGCATATACCTGTATGACCTTCAACGAATACCTTTCGGTAATTCTGAGTATAAGGTATGCTACCCTGTTCGACACACTGTCGACTTTTGTCACGTTGTTAACGAGGGACTTGCGGACGAGAAACCCGACACCACCCTGGGATAGTTGATCTCCCTCCCGGTAGAAGAGCAAGTTACCGAAATTAAGGATCATCGTGTCCTGACCCTGTCTTCGGACTTCCGACAATCCTAGGATGTCCCAACGTAGCTTGCTCAGTTCTTCTTCCAGCTCGACAATCTTCTCGTCAGCCCTGAGCGTTCGTGTGTTGTACGTTGCCAGGTCCAGTCGTCGGTGGTGGTAGCTGGATCGCTGCCGGGGATTCTTAGCACCCCCTGCTCCGCCACTGCCCTGGTTGCTACCACTTCCAGGGATGACGGAGCCGCCGGGGACTGGGGGCCGTTTGTGTGTTGTGTCTGTCATAGGGGGGGTTTTGCCATAATCACACGTAAATGTTGCTTTATAATAAACTACCTACACGGCTTCGTATGAATTTTATCAAAATAAAATATATGAAATAGCACTGAGGGATAGTGTAGCTATCTATCAGTAAAACAAATTTTAAAATCAGTTCAGTACTTTCTGAGATTACCCCCAAACAAACAAACTAAAAACTTAACAATTACACTAGTGGTTCGCCCCGAACTGAGATCTCGCGAGTCTCCTAAAACACAAAAAAAAATATTTAATGTAAGGGGTTGTCGAATCATACAAATACGTAAAATTTAATTACGTTTAGGAATCGTTGTGCAAGCTGGCCTTAACCTTTGATTAATAAAATAGTGCCACGAAATTTAACCAAATAAATTGACCTACAGTTTCATTCAAATTACAGGTAGCGAGAGTTCATGTTAATTGGTTATTTTTTGGGCTAGAAATTGCAGTCATTCTGGATTTCAGACTTTTGCCTATATTTGTGTAACTGAAGCTACACGCATACCAAATTTCAGCACTGTGGGGTCATTGGTGTACCCTGTGAATGTAAAAGTTCAGTTTTTATTAAGGCTAATAACTTAAAAACAACAAGGTTTGAACTAAAAATAAAAACGGAATCGAAATGTACTCACAAAGAGTATGTACACACCCCTTTTATTAAACGTGCAACTTCACCAGATAGTCCTATTTTGTTCATTTTACCTTTCATGAACCCCAATACCTCCCCCCCCCCCCCCCCCCCCCACCCATTTTTAGCTCATTTAATAACACCAAAATTCTGCTATTACTACCTGCTTATATACCAAATTTCACACGCCGATTTGCCCAAGTTGCTTTAGAGATCTCGCTTCGCTCGATCAAAAATATTAGTATTGATATAAATTCATACAAAACACTGACACCTGGGGGGCAATCGCGCTCATTTTGAACGATAATACCAAAGTACAACCAAACCAAAATGTTACGTTATGCACATTTGGTATCGCGCTGACACGCGTGACATCAGTCAAACCAACGTGTAACCCAACGTTATATTAGACACGTACAAAATTAGCACGATTGCCTCCCAGATTTCAAATATACTATAAGTATATATAAAACAAACTCGGGTAAGTTACACCATTTATAACTCAAGAACGCCTGGCACGAATTTGGTGATCTTTGATTAGTTGGATTTGTCTCCGCCCCAAATAGCAGAATAACTACTAAAATATCGGAAAAAAAAAACACGGAAAAAAACTTTATGAAGAAAATTCATTATCTCATACATAGATGCAGCTAATGATAGCTGATTGACAATTCTCCCGGCGACATACATCGGCTGCCCGCGTCATATCCACGTCAAGGTACGAAGTTTGCCTATATAATAAATTGTAATAAGTATTGAATATAACTATATAATGTATTGAATATATAATAAATAAATCAATATGGCTGGACATTTCACACAGTGCTATCTAGCCCCAAACTAAGCAGAGCTTGTACTATGGGAACGAGATAACTGATAGAATACTTATATATTTTTTTTTTGTTAATACTTACTTATAATATATAGAGTAACATCCAAACCCGGAACAAATATCTGTAGATCATACAAACATTTGTTCGGCAGCGGGAATCGAACCTGCTACCTCCCTCGGAGGTCGTCATATATATATATAAAAATAGGTCATATATATAAATTAAATCATTCAATAGAGAAATATTCAAAGCCTTATCTGTAATTGAGTACGGTTCAAGTACGAGGGGGGATTTGGGTTGGATCCGAGAATCACAGAATCAGATAAACGCCAAGACTGGGTGTAGCGAACACTTGTTTGATTTTGAAGGCTTACCCGTCGGCCGCTGTACTAGGCTTACAAGCGTTCACTTACAGCCTGAGCTTTGGAGGTTCGTTGTTTGTTTACTGTTTCTTAATTTCAAGTTATTGGGCGCACAGGCTAACAGATTTTACTTTAAGGCTTTTTTTCCTTGGTATAACAGTAAAAGTATTTTTTTATAGCATTTGGTTCCTCATATCTCGCTACAAAAATGAAACGGCCTTTGAGCGTGGAAATAATCTGGCAAAAAATGGGATTAAATACATTTAGAACATGTATTTACTTTATCCCATCCAGTCAAGAAATACGTTCATCAATGTTTAATTGAGAAAGTTTTTCCTTCCGTACATATTTTATGTTTGTCAACAAAAATCACAACCATAATGTACCAAAATCAGTCATTAGAGCAGTCATCAAAATGTCGTTATCCACGAAAGAGAATTTATTTAACTGTATCAAATTACCCTTTGATAATATACATTTTCATTAACAAATGACATGTGATACATCAAAGTGTAGATCTATCAAAAAATTATTATTCACTAGCTGTTGCCTGCGACTTCGTACGCGTTACACTACTAAATGTGTAGGTAACCTTGAAATAAAGCTAAACTCACTGTTGCAACTTGACTTGACTCCCATTGTATCCCACTGGAACTGATTTATGGGATAAAAAGTAACCTACATGGTAATGCAAGTTATAATCTACGTATATACCAAAATTCATCGAAATCGGTTCAGCCGTTACGACGTGATTGGGTAACAAATAACCCAACATTCAAAGTTTCACATATACAATATTAGTAGTTTAATCTAGTTTTCTTTGACGAAACATTATTGGTCGTAACACAGATAAAACGGTACACACGGGTACACTTTAAGCTATAAATTCCCAGTATAAGCTGACCTCTCATTCCACGAAAAGCCTACACAATGCGAGGTCAGCTTATACTGGAAATGTATAGCTTGATGTGTAGCCGTGTGTACGTGTACTCCCGTATTTATAAAAATGATGACTGTCAAAATGTGTGTTTCTACGGCCAGACTAGCTTAATATTAAAAATGTGTGTATTTATAAATAAATAAATATTGCTGGACATTTCATACAGCGCTATCTAGCCCCAAACTAAACAGAGCTTGTTATATGGGAACCAGATAACTGATAGAATACTTATATACAATTTTTTTGTAATTTCATACTTATACGTAGGTCACACTAAAAGTTTTGAGTAACTTAGAAAAGCAACATGTTATAACCAAAATATTATGTTTATTGCTATTCAAAATACTCTCTTTTATATTTTAAACATTTTTTCATGCGATCGATCCATTTTTTAAAACAGGAGGACCACAGATTTGCAGGCATGTTTTCTACGTGCTGATTGAACGCTATCACTGCCTCTTCCGAGATGGTAAAAGTGAAATTTCTCATCAAATCTTTTGTTTTCTGAATTTGGCTCATACCAATCCCCAATAGTCCTCAAATTGTCTCATAGGTAATCCGCGGGTTTTCTTCAATTAGCCGCTTAACAATAGCCACATTACTTTCGTTGATGGCAGTCGAAGACCGCCCTTCACGAAATTCACCCTGTAAATTAACCCGATCTCTCTCAAATTCAGCAAACCATCGCCTTACGGTGCTCAAATAAGGTGCTTCTCTCCCAAAAGCATTTTGAAGATGAGCTGTACAGTCTTGCGTAGAGAGAGAACTTTTAAAATCATAAAAAAATCATCGCTCTAAAATCTTTTGACTTAATTCCATTTTTGTGGCGTATGTAGAACTTTGATGTGCGTTAAAAAACAATAGACAAATGATTTCCCGCCAATTTTTTATTACTAAGAAGTTTGCAACGTTTTAAAAAATATAACATTCGAAATTCAAATAGTTCCGATTGTCTAAATGTGCAAAACTTTTAGTGTGCCCCATGTAATATACTAGCTGACAAATCCGCATCTTATCCGCACGCGTAGTTTTTCAATAAAAACATTACCCTCCTTCTGCGCAGTTGAGTAAAAAGTAATCTATGTCACCCGGGGATAGTGTAGCTTCCCAATAGTGAAAGATTTTTTTAAATCGGTCCTGAAGTTTCGGATCCTATTCAATACAAACAAACAAACAAATATTTCTTCTTTATAATATTAGTATAGATAGAAAAACATCCAGACCCGGAACAAATATATGTAGATCATGCAAACATTTGATCCGCGGCCCGCCGCGGAACAAATGTTTGCGGGTTCAATTCCCGAATCGAACCCGTTACCTTCTGCGTCTCTGCCGGCTATTCGCCCCCTGCGCCACGGAGCTCGTCCAATAATGTAATGTAACTTCCAATAACAGACGTAAGACCCTAATAACAGCAAAAAAATCAAGGGATAATAATACAACCCAATATTTTCTGCTTAAGACCTGTTTGTAAGATGAAGTATTTCTTATTCAAACTGAGAGTATTCTTCTGAGTTACTTAGTTTTCTGACTTCGTTTTATATTCTCGTAAGAAAGAGAAATGTTCTTTAGGTTTATAAATGAGGGATTAAGTAAGGCTTTATGTTATCGCTGTCTCAGCCTATTTGATAGATCCCTAATAGTTAATATTTTCTCATTACTAATAAACTAGCATTATCCTTGGAATAAACCAATTTATCTTTCATCTGATGACTTCAAATTTGATTAAAGGGACAAAACTATTTATTGATTGTGCGAAGCGAGATCTCTAAATCAACTTGGGCAAATGTATGTATGTTTGTTTGTCCAAGGATAACTTTTGAAGCGTTGAACCGATCATCGTGAAATTTGATACATAGGTGACAATGATGGCACAATTCTGGTGTGACTAAATAAACTAAAAATGTTGGGGGGTTGTTTTTGATATTGGGGTTCAAGAGAAGTAAAAAAAATGAGACTATTAGATCAAATGGGATGTCAAATGAAAGGTCTTCATTATTACATTTAGACTCCATCTTTATTTTTAGTAAAGTATTTATAGTTTTTGATTTATTTGCCATAATAAAAACTGAACTTAAAAAAAATTCACAGGGTTACACCAGTGACCCCACAGTGCTGAAATTTAGTATACGTGTAGCATAAGTGACACAAATATAGGCAAGAGTCTAAAATCTAGAGTAACTGCCATTTGTACTCTAAAAAAGAATAATCAATTTACATGAACTGCCGTTACCTGTAATTTGAATGAAACTGTAGGCCAAGTTATTTGGTAATGCATTTCGTGGCACTGTTTCGATAGCCAATGATTACAAATAACTCGCGAGATCTCAGTTCGGAGCGAACCACTACTTATTAAGGTTAGGTGAAATATTTGTCTATAGAAGTTGCTGTACGCCTTGGTTGCTAGAAAACTTTTGATCACATTGACATCAAAAACATAAAAGAAAATTCAGTTTTCTTCAGTTAGTCCACGGCAACTGTTGAGATTCAGAAAACTCGCATTTCACGTCTCGCTGAGACTCGCTAGATACCGCCGTAATGTCTGTGAGGCCAACAGATGGTCCCGCTTCCGACAGTCATTACCCTTTTGTCTTATACCAGCACTCACCACTCCATAACCGACTCTAGCCCACAACAACAAAGCTCATTATTGTACCAAACGACCGCAATCAGCGGAGAACGAGTACTCGTATATTATTGAGCTGAAGTGCAAATTCTGTTCACAGAACTATTACGAGCGTACTATTACGAACTAGTACGAGATAGTTAAGTAGGTTGTGTATAAAAAAGACATCATTTTATTTTTTGTAAAAAAAGTTAGTTCATTGTGCCATGCCCACAATGAACATGTGGTGTAGATTCATGAAGTGTGGGGCCATTGTCAAATAATTGACTACTGTTAAAATTATTGTGTTTTATCTGTGTTCGGTTTTCAATTTTATGTATGTGTTTTGTTCAAATAAATAAATTTTAATTGAATTGAAATCGAAATATTATTCTAGCTAGAGGATGTAAGTATCATTAATGTAAGGGAAACCATAGATTATCTACACAAGCAATGATTATAGTTTGACTACATGATGTAAGCATCGAACCTGAGCATTATTTGTGGCCTGTCCGTCAACTGATTGGTTGTAAATTGTGGGCCAAATTCTGGTTCCCAGACTACTGCAGAAATCCAAGAGAGAGATATTTCTTTATTGTTACACCAAATTAAAATAACTTAACCTAGAAAACTTAAAGACTAATACATTGTGGTACACTGTGATAGAGGTTCACTGCAAAGGAAACTGAGCCTATAACATATGCGGGAATCCATTAAAACATTATGTGTTTATTTGTTTTTTGTTGAAATTAGTTTTTGTCCATACTCATCAATTCGAAAAAGTTTTATCAATGTTTAGTTATTTCTATATGTTCTGTTATTTTTATAAGGCAGGCAAGTTAAAGATTTAGGGTGGGCAGATAGAATACGATATGAATAACAAGGTCAATTTGTATTCTACCAGTTGCAACCTTGAAGTCGCAAGTCCTGTTGATAATGCCAGCAATAAAAGATACACTACCTTTATCACTGAATCGGAAGCTCATGGACGTAATATTTGATCTCCCAATGCTCACCTCCGGCGCTCAAACCTTGTCTTTGACTGATCTACAAAAGCCCAAGCTCGGGGTTTGTCAGTAAGCCATGGAGTGCAGTATTTTGAAAGGCAGGCAGACATACCCTATCCGTGTTGGAAACGCGGATATTGGACAGCAAGCGGGAAAATTTTAGTGGGATTGGGCGGCCACGTCTGCCATATGTCGGTTGCGTTATGGGCCAAAACCGCCACCAAGTGGACGCCTCTGAACGAAAAACAATGTTACGGTAGACCGTGGCAAAGATGGAGACACGAAATAAATAGGTATCTAAAGGACTAGTCTACAGTGGTTCAAAACAGAACGTTTGGAGAGAATAAAGCCTTTGCTGTACAGGCCTCCTTTCCGTGGTCACGGGCTCATAAGAATATAATGGCATTGAGCATGAAAACGATTTAGCTCCATCTCATAGTTATAAATAAAACCTTAGTTATCCCCAAGCAATAAACGGTCTCGGATGGGCAGCGTTCGGGAAACTACGTGACGTCTTCTCGTCCAAAATACCTCAGTGTCTGAAGACAACAATCTTTGATCAGTGTGTGTTACTAGTGGACATATGGCACAAAAACGTGGTCACTCAATACGGCGCTCAAAAGAAAGCTCAAAGTCGCTCAAAGTCAATCAGCGTTGGATGCATAGGTAACATCCAACATTATGTTACGCATAACGCCATTTTGGTACGAAGCCGCATGAGTCGAACTGTCTTATGAGATTCAATTGTACTTACTGTTCTTTATAATTGTTTCATGTGTCATTTTGTGTGTACCAAATAAATTATTAATATATTATATTATATTATATTATATTATATTATATTATATTATATTATATTATATTATATTATATTATATTATATTATATTATATTATATTATATTATATTATATTATATTATATTATATTATATTATATTATATTATATTATATTATATTATATTATATTATATTATATTATATTATATTATATTATATTATATTATATTATATTATATTATATTATATTCTATTAGAGAAACATGGGCAGTGCTTGAGTCTCTCCAACGATGCCGTATTGACTATCGGTACATCGAAGTGTTGAAGTGTTTGTATAAAAACGCCACTATGTCAGTCCGAGTACACGAACAGAGCTCGAAGGCGATTCCCTTAAAAAGAGGCGTAAGACAGGGAGATGTCATCTCTCCGAAACTGTTTACGACCGCATTGGAAGATGCCTTCAAGCTTCTAGAATGGAAAGGACTGGGCATCAATATTAACAGCGAATACATCACTCACCTTCGGTTTGCCGACGATATTGTGGTCATGGCAAAGTCGATGGAAGAGCTCAGCACGATGCTCGAAGGCCTCAATCGAGTCTCCCAACGGGTAGGACTTAAAATGAACAAGGACAAGACGAAAATCATGTCGAATGTCCATGTCGTCCCTGCCCCAGTTATGGTTGAGAACTCGGCTCTTGAAGTTGTCGACGCGTATGTATACCTAGGACAAACAGTCTAATTAGGTAGGTCCAACTTCGAGAAAGAGGTCAGTCGTCGAATCCAACTCGGATGGGCAGCGTTTGGGAAACTTCGCAACGTCTTTTCGTCCAACATACCTCAGTGCCTTAAGACGAAAGTCTACAATCAGTGTGTGTTACCAGTGATGACATATGGAACCGAGACGTGGTCCTTCACTATTGGCCTTATGAATAAGCTCAGAGTCGCTCAACGAGCTATGGAGAGGGCTATGCTCGGGGTTTCTCTACGGGATCGAATCAGAAATGAGGAGATACGTAGTAGAACTCAAGTCACCGACATAGCCCGACGGATTAGCACGTTGAAGTGGCAATGGGCAGGCCATATAGCGCGCAGAACAGATGGCCGATGGGGCCGAAAGGTTCTCGAGTGGAGGCCACGGACCGGCAAGCGCAGCGTAGGACGTCCACCCACAAGATGGGCAGACGACTTGGTAAGAACCGCAGGTCGGCGTTGGATGCAGGCCGCTTCCAACCGCAGTTCCTGGAGATCAATGAGGGAGGCCTTTGTCCAGCAGTGGACGTCCTACGGCTGATATGATGATGATGAATAAAGTGGTATCCGTTGGTTGCGGAAGGTTCAAGTCCCGTTTAAGCTTGAAAACTATTGAGATGGTTTAACATCTTGGAACTGATGTTTCAACTGACGGCTGTTGGGTCAGAAAGGTTCAGAATGGATACCGCGCACTGGCAAGTGCAGCGTAGGACGATCACCCACTAGATGGATAGATGACACTATAATAGTCACTGGGAGCTGTTGGTTGCACAAAATCGGTCGCTCTGGAAATCTATGGGGGAGGTCTTTGTACAGCAGCGGAAGTCCTGTGGCTGTGGATATGATAATAATGATGAATTTACGGTCTTACAATATTGTAGTAGGAACATAACGGAAACAAAATTTTGAAATTCCATAACAAACAAACAAACATTCCATACACACATAAGTATACATTATCGTAGACATCCTTTCTCAAAACGCTAATTTTCCTAAATAATGACACTGCACCACCAAGTCACGAAAGGCATTTCTAAAAGATATTTTCAGATTCCAACGCCATATTAAAGATCCCTGGAGACAGGAGCGATGTTCAGAAAACCATTTCAAATGTTCCCCTTCTAAATGGGTCACATACGAGGCGGATATCACTTGAAATTGGCCTAATCTTTAGTTACGGCCTCAGGAATTTGCTTTTAAACTGAACTGGAAGGAAATAGAATGTTTACTGGGGCTATGAGAAATATTGCTCTAGTCAGTCAGGTGATCGTTTTCACCATTTTGTGGCATGCTGTTCTAAAAACGAATTTCTTTATGCTGCACCAACCGTTCGGTAAATAGCTCTGCTTGTCATAAACAAATGCATTATCTTTAGGGTAGGATGGAGCTATGGAACATTAAAAGTGAAGTGCGCGATGGCATGCAACACTTGCATGGGATGTATCATGGACGGCAAAGCATGATAATGCTGTGTATTTGTAAACAGTTGACACAGAAACAGTGGCCATGATCCATAACAACAGGTAACCTGTTTTATTTCAATGAAATATTGCAGTTTGAAAATTACTTTAAATACACATCCACATACATAGGCTTCTCCACAGATTTCCAGAGTGACCAATTTTGTGCGGCCCGTACTCAAGTCTCAACGTGGGTGTGATAGGTAATTTTATCCTCTGATCTTTACTTCGTACACAGACAAGTGAAGATATCATACAAGGGTGTAGTCGGAGGCAAGTCCAAATATTACTTTGAATACTGCCCACATTAGTAATAGAAAAAAATTAGATTATATTTCTTCTAGACAAACCTACTAATATTATAAACGCGAAAGTTGTATGTATGGATGTTTGTTACTCTTTCACGCCGGAACGGCTAAACCGATTGTGATGAAATTTGGTATGTACGTAGATCATAACCTGGATTAACACATAGGGTACTTTTATTGGGAAACCACGCGTGCGAAGCTGCTGGCAACAGCTAGTAATCTATATTTATAGCAATATCTATATTTATAGCAATTTTAAAAAATCTTGGAATTTTCCGCATGTGTTCGGATAACACTATAAATAAAAATACAATCCTAACACTATTCCTTCGGTTAAATATAATAAAATTCCACTGCAGTTCTGCAAATAGGTTAAGAACTTGGGTCTATTCATTACTCATAATTTGTCCTGGGACCATCATATTACCCAGATTAGTAGGAGGATGTATGGTACTATGCATACTCTGAAACGCTAAAAAAAATTCTTGCCCCAATCTACGAGGACCACACTGGTTAATGCGTTACTCTTACCCATTCTAGATTATACAGATGTATATTATCCCGATGCTACGGAAGAGCAACTGAACAGGTTGAAGCATCTGCAGAATCTCTGTATTCGCTATATCTACGGCCTACGAAAATATGACCATGTCTCGGTATTTCGCCAGCAGCTAAAATGGTTTGACATCAGAGCTCGTCGAGATGCGCACATGCTATCCCTCCTGTTTAGTATTCTTCGCAACCCTCTATCTCCCAGCTACCTCAGAGAGCAATTTGTGTTCGTATCAACTGAGGACAGAGCTGTGCGACCGTCTCGTCGTTTCCAATTGATTACTCCAAAGCATAACACGGCTACTTACTCTGACTCTTACACCATAACCGATACTCGTCTCTGGAATAATATGCCACCGAGCTATTTCGAGGCAACTTCAGTGGAAGCATTCAGATTGAGAATCTATAGGCACCTTCTCGGTCAAACCGACCAAAAATGAGCATCTTAATCTTTCCTTAACACTTCTTCTATTGTTATGTATTTTTATTTGTTATTGGTATAGTTTAGTCTATGATTAAAATATTTAAGTAGGTTTATTTAAGTAGTATGTACCTATGCTATTTTTATTAGTCCTGTGCAAATTTTCATTAGTTCCCTTTCCTGTGCACTACCTACACGTCTTTATCTACAATACACAAAGGTTATCTGGAAGATAATGCTCTTTAGCATTAAGTTCGCCTTAGTACTAGTTTTATAAGTGCAATAAAGTACTTTCAATCAATCAATCCTTTATAGGTGACGTTAATTTGTTCGATAAAATATACAGAGCGGTTATAGTTTTTAACAATGCTATGGGTTTTATTTTACAAGCCTGTAAACATGACTTCGCATTTTTTAGGTCAGTGGTCTCGTCTCATTGTATCCGCTACCTATCTACCCAACGAGTTGGCGGACAACTATGGCCAGTTCTTGGTAGCCATTCCGTCAAGGCTTTGCTCCACCTGCCATCACAACGTCTAGCCAGGTGTTCTACCCAACTCTATTTAGGCTCCATCACTTGGATTTTTACTATTTGTAATTACGAGCGTGTGGGGACAAGTGAACGTATGCAAAGTATGCCAAATGTTTATACTTACGACATGCTATTTATATAAATGCTATGTAATACTTTTATACTCTTAAATATTTACTGTAGTAACTGTAGCATCATCTGTGTCTGTACCGATGTCGCTGTTCGCCTCTGGGGACGGCTACAAATGCGATAACTACGCAGAAAATGTTCTACTTCAAATAAATATAATGGTATTGCATTACGTTCAAAAATACGTAGAGTAACATATGCAAAGGGTGTGGTTATACGCTGCAAGTCATTTTGGAATTTAGATTCTAGAATGTGTTAACTGTGAGACCCTGTTTGGTTGAGGTCACTACATTTGACAAACGTTACTGAATAATAAGACAAAGTAGCGTAGTCTCATTAACCTTAGTGGCTCCCCATAATGTGCTGTTTGTATCTGTCATAATCCTGAAGACCTCTTTGTAACGCGGCAGTCACACTGTCGGGACTCTTCAAAATGACCGTTTTTCTCAGCATAACTTTTTTACAACAAAATTTGTGTGGACCGTTTCAGTTTTCAGGTAACTGTTATTTTAGCTTTATGGGCGGGAAACTTCCAATAAAACGACACGCGTTCAACATAGTTCCATTTATTCAACTAACGGCTTCGCGTGACGCAGCCTCGCTCTTCGCACTCATTCACCAATCGCCTACAGGTCTGTCAGATGGTTGACAGTGGCATCACAGCGGCCTAACATATTATTAACCCTGTAGAAATCAAGTTTAAAGTGTGAGTAGACAAGCGAGCAAGACACATGGGATTGATTACCATATTCAACGCATTTACGCCGGAGATAGGCTTCGTTGGAAATTATTTGTCATATTAACGTCGCTCAGACTCGAGTTTCGACGCCGAGACGTTAATATATTGAATTATATTTGACGGTATTTTGAAGCAATGCGATACAATAAACAAAATCCTGGGAACAATTACGGGTTTGAATTGAAAATGTATTCAGCGTCTATTGGGGAAGATATATGACATAAGTGGTTTTCTTGAAATTGATAAAGATGTGTGAAACAGAGTTTTTAGCAAAGTTACCCTATATTATAACTATGCTCAAGCATTAACCGGCACTCGAGCGTAGTATTTGTTTTTTAGAAAGAACTGTCGAAAATCTATACTCGAATCTAAATTTAGTTTCGAGTTGAATTGGTTTGAGGCCGCAGTTTAACCGGAAGGCTTTGGGGTTAACGCTTAAAAATTCCGACACAAAGGGGCAATCGCGTTAATTTTAAACGATAATACCAAAGTAAAACCAACAAAATGTTACGTTATACACATTTCGTATCGCGCTGACACGCGTGACATCAGTCAAACCAACGTGAGCGCGATTGCCCCCTAGGTTTGTTCATGCGAACTCACTTTTAAAAGAGACCGAGTTAACTTTCAAGTAATAATCGCTGCACTAAGGAAATCCTATAGGTTCGATTACAGGTTTATAATTTTACACGCCGTGATAACTTTGTACAAACGTATGCACAAGAAATCGAAAAATCAACCACGTAATGCTAAATAAATAAATAAATATTGCTGGACATGTCACACAGTGATATCTAATCCCAAACTAAGCAAAGCTTGTACTATGGAAACCAGATCGAGTACATATATACTCTTTTTTGTAAATACAAATTTATCATTACTAGCTGACCATTCCGCAGCTTTGCACGCGTAGTTTTTCAATAAAAACTTTACCCTTTTGCTGCACAGTTAAGTAAAATGTAGTCTATGTTACTCAGGGTTAATGTAGCTTTCCAATGGCGAAAGAATTATTGAAATCGGACTAGTAGTTTTTGAGTTTATTCATTACAAACATACACACAAAAATACAAAAATAGAAATATTTCTACTTTATAATATTACTATAGATATAGAAGTATAGATAGAAAACATCCAGACCCGAAACAAACATCTGTAGATCATGCAAACATTTGTTTCGCGGCGGGAATCGAACCCGCTACCCGCTAAATATGACCACGTTTCTGATTTTCGCAAGAAGCTCAAGTGGCTACCCATTCGCTACCGCAGGAATACTCATATCCTCACTCTTTTGTACAATATTTTGTTCAATCCTTCTAGTCCTTCTTATCTTAGAGAACGCTTTGAATATTTCCATCTATCTAATCCTCGTCCGTTGCGCTCTTCTAAGTCCTTGAAACTTAAAATTCCTATCCACTCTTCTAACTTTTATAACAACTCCTTTACTGTACAAGCTATCCGTTTATGGAACTCTCTTCCTTCTTTTATTAGATCTGCCAAATCCCTTCCTATCTTTAAAACGCTATTGTTTAAGCACTATTTGTCTGCATCAGAGAGCTGAGTAATTTTATTTTGTTATCATATATGTCGTTGTTACTGTTTGTATTACAGCTGTTTCATAATTTATTAATTGTTAGTATATTTAATATAATAGAATGTTTATGTATAATATTTATATTAATATTACCTACCCTGGTATCTATTTCTTCTGTTTTGCTTATGTAAGTATAACTACAATTAAATAAAAAGCTTATGTTATAAAGCTACCGTTCTTTAACGTTTTCGTAAAATCCAGTCCATCCAAAGGTTGTCTGTAAGAGATCGCTTTTAGCGATAAGACCGCCAATTGTATTATCGCGTGTCTAGTTTTAATCAATCAATTCATTTATTTTCAGATGTCAAAAATCCATATTTGTTAGTAAACTTAATTATACATGTCAAATGGTTAGTACAATTGTGACATAACAACAATTAAATAACAATATATGTGGTATGTGAGCATCTAGTGTAGGTACTGCGCATGTACCATACAACAATGGTTTAGATGCTCACAGTCGAACCTGTTTGCGAACGTATTCAGTATACCGTTGGAGCTGGCCCGAATTCTGCGCCCCAGGGATGTGCACCGCTTGCGCATGGTGCTATATAAACAGTCCACTCGCGCCTCGGCGAACATCCCCGACGCGCTGCAGAACCGGGGCAGCCCAACCAGCACCCTGAACGCGTTGTTGTATTGTACGCGTAGGGCGCTGTACTGTTTTTGCGTATAATTAACCCACAGGCTGCTCGTGTAGAAACTAGTACAGTAGGCTCGGAATAGGCAGATTTTGACATCAGTGGAGCAACGAGCAAACCTGCGGGCAATCATGTTTGCTCTTACAGACAACGCCCTCCGCTCCCTCTCAATGTCTACATCGTCTTTCAGGTCAGAGGTTATCCAATGTCCAAGGTATTTAAATTGATCAACTCGCTTCAGCGGCGTACCAATTTGATGGTAGGTATTAGCGACGGACATTGGCGACCCCTGGCCTGAAAGACCATGCATTCACTCTTTCTTACATTGTATTGTAGGCCATGAAGTTGCGCATATTTTTCACAAATGCCTAACATTTTCGTTAAGCCACAGACCGAGGCGCTCAGCAGCGCCATGTCATCAGCGTAGCTAATATTATTGACCGCTACTCCGTCAATATGGCATCCGACACGCGCCCTGCTAAGCTCCTCTATCAGTGCGTTCACATACAGGTTGAAGAGCTTGGGTGAGGTGAGCCCCCACTGCCTCACCCCGCACTCCAAACCGTACGGCTCCGAGTAGGCGCCCGACCATCTCACAACATTGACCTGATGTTGGTACCAAAACTTGAAAATACTTTGTACGTCATCAGGTAGCTTTATGTCTTCCAATTTCTGCCACAAGATGTCGTAATTCACCAGGTCAAATGCCTTCGAGAGGTCGAGGAAACACGCATAGATGGGTGTTCGTCTCTTAGTGTAGTATTTAACAGTTTGCTTTAGACTCAATATAGCAGCTTCTGTTGAAAGGCCTGATCTGAAACCGAATTGGTTATCATGTAATTGTAGATGTTGCTCTAATTGAGCACTAAGCAAACTGTCAAATACTTTCGCAACTATGGTGGCCAGTGAGATCGGTCTATAGTTGGACTTGTCACTTGTGTCACCCGTTTTGTTTTTCACGATTGGCACCACCACAGTTTTCATCATATCCGCAGGTAAGTATGAGTGTCCTACACATATGGTGTAAAACATCGCCAGCACTCCAGTTAGGTGCGGGCCAGCATTCCTCAAATGTTCGATGCTGAGTCCGTCATGGCCTGGAGACTTACCGCGCGACATAGCCTTTACTGCCAACTTAACATCTTTAGCTGTAAATCTAGTACCTAGCTCCCGCCCACACGGCTCAGTCCCGTTCACCGACTGTGATGGTCCCAATGGCGATTTAACAGTAAAGTGATCTCTAAACATGTTCGCTATTCCCTTACAGTCATTAATACCATCCACACTCACAGGCAGGCCAGGCTTACTGTTCAACTTATTTGTGGACTTCCAAAAATTTCGAAAATCATGTTTTGAATGTTCTGCTGTTATTTTGTCCATTTTAAGCTGGTCACTGTGTTTCTGACACCATTTTAAACGCGATTTAAAGATTTTGCGGCTTTCCTGCATTTCGTTAAACACGCGACCTTCTTTAGGTTTTCCATAGAGAACCCACATCTGGAATTTACACCTGGCCTCCCTGTGTGCTTCCCTCACATTGCAGTTCCAACCAGACACAGGTTTTTTTCTTTTTAAATCTACTAACATTCAAATTATGACTTTCAGTCGCGGCCTTGCTCAAAACATTAACAATTTCAAAATACAATTGGTCAATAAAATGTCTATAATTACAATTTTTACATATAAAGTCGGCACAATTTACAAAAACATTCGGAAAGTCAATTAATCTTAATTTTTCATGGCATAATTTACTGTACAATTCAATTTGTTCTGATTTCCTTTCACCCCACACAACTTTATTAGTTACAACACTTTGAGTACATACTATTTCTGGTTTAATTACACCAAAGTCACATTCCATAATTAACGGAAAGTGATCCGACCAAATAACGTCATATTTTGGATATACATTAAGAATCGAACCTGCGGCGGCTTCAGTTACCAAACAGTGATCTAGCCACCGTCTGGACCCGTTCGCCTCGCTAATATACGTATATGTATTTGAATTTAGTCCTAAAACTTCAACGTCCGCACATATCCATTTTTGTTCCATACTAAAACACGTTAACTCGTCAAAAAATCTCTCATTGGGATGGGCATTAAAGTCACCAAGTATATAAACGGACCCAGTATTGTTGTTGTTTATAATAGCACTCACTAAGTTGAGACAATCCGTAAACTCCGAAAGATTTTCCGCTTTATCCGTAGGCATATAAACACTAGACACTAGGAACGACCTTTGGCCCATGGTAATTTTTATAGCGCACACTCGCTGGTTATCGCACTGCACTACGGACACATGTTGGAAAACACTTTTATTCCACAGTAGTGCGACCCCTCCGTAGGGCCGGCCGCGCAGCATGCCCGCCGTCGTGTCCACCGCTGAGGTCCCCGTGTTGCCGAACCGCTGGTCGATGTCTCCGAGAAACTGAATATCTTCTGGCAGCAGCCATGTTTCTTGCAGTGCAATAATGTCGGACGACTGGCACAGGTCTCTTACGTGGTCAACAGAGCGCTTAACGCTCTTACAGTTGAAGCTAACTAGTTTATATGTTGGTTTACTAAACATACTATTAAGATGGGCCGCCTACAGTGTCGCCACCGTTCATGTTATTCTTTGGCTTGAAATGTATGAAACGACGGAAAATAATCCCGTGCGGCCATAGCTTATCATCCAAAAACAATGGTAGTTTAGTCTCTGACACATAAAACTTGTAGGCATTGTGGTCCTTTTCACGTCGAAACATAATTTTCTCCAAAGAAATCCTTTCTTGCGTTCTCTTATAGATATACTCGCTTATATCGGTCATAGTGGTTTCTTTATGCACTTTGGTAATGAAAATTGGCACCTTCAAAACCGCTGCTCTAAAGTTTCCCCCCTCGTCCTGGGAAGAACCTGATGTACCGAGATAACGATAATTAATTCTCGGTTTTCTTCGCTGAACGACTTTCCATTCGCCCTCCGCCTTCATAGTTTCCGCAAATGATACTTTAAGAGCAGGCAAATAATTACTACCCGCTTTGTTAGTCATTGCGTCAACCTTTGCCGTTGATAAGTCGAACAGCTGATGTTCGCCGTTCGGCTGCCGTATCAAACCGGTTTGACGACGCGTCGGCGCAGGCTGCCTCGCCTCCGCACTCCCCGCGCCCTCCTTGGCCTTCGTGGCCGACCTAGCGGCGGTTGGCTCCGCACAATCGACGCTTTTACTCGGCAATATTTGTGGGTAGACTAGCGACGATTCGGCGTGGTTTTCTTTGGGTGAATTTGATAACATGTTACTTACATTGTTATTAATATTGTCCGTCATTGTCATATCAATATGCGATAGACCTATTGGGCCACTATCCAAACACGCAGCACCTCTTCTTGTGTTTATATGGATGTTTCGGTATTGATACGGCGTTGACTCATCACCCTCAGGCACAGAAATCCTGTTGCGCAATTCCAGTCTCAGCTCTTGAAGTTGTTCTGTCGTGACATATTTTAATTTTATATCACGTAACTCCGATTGCAGAATGAGTAGATCTTTGAGCAGTTTCGTAACATCTACGTGGTCAAATGTTACCGGTGGAAGTTTTTCTAAGTCGCGAGCGACAAACACCGGCATCACTTCGGGATCAGTCCCTTTAAATAGGGAGATGATATCTTCGACATCACGGCTCTCCTTCCCTTGTCGTTTGCGTAAGATTTTTCGTTTTTCGGTAGGCAGCGATTCAAATAATAACGTCTTTGATCGCACGATTTCATCACTTTTGAACGCCGACACACATATTCTCGACAAACTTTCCTCGTCAATAATGGAAATTTTGTTTTGTACGTATGCTAACAATTCGTCTATTACAATATTGCACGTATTGCACTTCACAGTGTCAGCCATTGTTATTCGTAACCAAAAGCCTAATTGCGATAGCGCGTCCGTCCCTGCGTAAGGTGCGCGCGAGACTGAAACTTTAAGTGTTTTAATTATGATTTGGTTATTTAAGTGTGGTATACAATAAAGCGTTTTCTATCCATCTATCTATATATCTATCTACCTCCTGCATCTCAGCCGGCTATTCGCCCACTGCGCCACGGAAGTAGTCTATTATATGTTATCCATACACAATAACGATGTTGTTAATTAATAAGCACCAAGTTTCACTTAGTATTGAAAAGATACACTCGGACACTAGTTAATTCTGGATCAATATTTCGACAGGATGCTATTTCACTGTTGTATCATTTCGTTGTTATTCGCTGGTACTATTGTGACACCAGCTGTTTTTGTTTTTAAAAGGTAACAGGTATTATTGAACATAAAAGTTAACAGCGTATTACAACTAAACACAGTTTAGTATAATAGTATCTTCATCATCATCATATCAGCAGTAGGACGTCCACTGCTGGACAAAGGCCTCCCTTATTGATCTCCAGGAACTGCGGTTGGAAGCACGAAGCGGTTGAAGAATTTTACAGCAAACATAAGAATTTTACAGCAAACACGAAATAATATCCAATGTACAATATGGATTCCAGCCGAACAAATCTACTTCAATACTTCTTTCAAAATTTAATGATTAAGTAAATAAGTACCTTAATGAGAAACAACATGTTATTTTGCTATTTATCGACTTCAGTAAAGCATTTGACACTCTTGGGCATGATACACTCATCCAGAAACTGGACAATTCCGGAATCAGAGGTCCTATGCGTAAGTGGTGTGAAGATTACCTAAGAGATAGGAAATACTATGTGAAAATTGAAAATGAGCTGAGTGATGAAGTTGAAATAACGACGGGAACCGCACAAGGATCTGTCCTAGGACCTCTGCACTACCTAGCTTACGTAAACGACATGGGTAATGTAATCAATAAATGCTCGGTCTACCAGTACGCGGATGATACATGCCTAGTAGCTGCTGATAAAGACCTAAAAAAAGCACCTCAACACATCCAAGATGACTTCACGAGAGTTAGTAAATGGTCTCACGACGTAGGTATAGTATGACGCTGCTAAAACAAAAGTTATTCACGTACATTCTAGCCAACTGAGATGTAATGATACATTTACCATATTCGCTCATAATCACTTCTGCCTACATAGACCGCCTACCAGTGGATGCAAGTGTGAACGCATTGAAAAGGTAACGTGCTATAAATATTTGGGACTACTGATAGACAACCGATTCAGTTGGAGCCAACACATAGATAGTGTATGTGATAGACTACGGGCAATTCTAGCCAAATTTCAAATTATCAAATATAAAATACCTTACAAGGTTCTTCTTAATCTATATAAAGCACTCGCTGAGTCCATCATATCGTACGGTATTACCTGTTATGGCCGTACCTTCAAGACTTACCTAGAAAAGATATTTAAACTACAGTTCATGCTTATAAAAACTTTTATACCAAAAAACATTAAAAACCAGTACAACGATAACATTTTTGGCCTGTTTAAAGCTTGTGACATACTACCTGTTCAACAAAAGGTAAAAACGCTTCTGTTGAGCGAACAATATGAAAATAACGAAATAAAAATACCAATAACACTTAAAACAACGACTAGAAAAGTAACACTCCAAAAGCTGCAAATTCCTAGAATGAACAATTATTACGGGAGACGCACCACTGCATTCTTAATCCCAACTTTGACTAACGAGATACCAGCTCTAACTTTACATGAAATGAACATAAAAAATTATAAATACAAATTTAAAAAACGCTTCATGAATACTCTCGAGGATACCTAACAAATAAATGAACCATTTCGAATAAAAAAAAAAACAAAGGGAATGTTTTAAAATACATAAATAAAATAAATAAACAGGAATAATTATTATAGTCCAAGCTTAATTGGTAATTAGCAATCTTGCTAAAAATAATAAATAACTGACGAATACCCTGTATAGAAGATAAGCTTGCTTCGATGTTCTGTCAATTTCGACCGGACCGAGCAAGAATGAAGTAAACAAGATAGTTGATACCTAGCTATATGACACGTGCAATGTGCATTGTCTTTGCGTTCGGTATGCATTGAGGATTATTGTGCCGTTTTTATCATTATGAACTAACTTTTGAAATTAAAACTACCTATATATAAAAAGTTATAACTCTTGTAATTATGATTGCCGCCGCCGTCTTACTATGTTTGCGTACCTACCTACATACTTTTAGGGTGACGGGGTTTATAAGTACCTTTTTAAATAATGTGTAGCGGCTCGAGTGTCTTAAGCACCGAGACAAACCTTTAAGGTTTTACAGTGCTTTATGTATGTTTATGTACATATGTAACTTTTTGTTAAATAAATAAAAAAAAAAAGCGGCCTGCATCCAACGCCGACCTGCGGTTCTTACCAAGTCATCTGCCCATCTTGTGGGTGGACGTCCTACGCTGCGCTTGCCGGTCCGTGGCCTCCACTCGAGAACCTTTCGGCCCCATCGGCCATCTGTTCTGCGCGCTATATGGCCTGCCCATTGCCACTTCAACGTGCTAATCCGTCGGGCTATGTCGGTGACTTGAGTTCTCCTACGTATCTCCTCATTTCTGATTCGATCCCGTAGAGAAACCCCGAGCATAGCCCTCTCCATAGCTCGTTGAGCGACTCTGAGCTTGTTCATAAGGCCAATAGTGAAGGACCACGTCTCGGTTCCATATGTCATCACTGGTAACACACACTGATTGAAGACTTTCGTCTTAAGGCACTGAGGTATGTATAGTATCTTAAATTATAATAATTAAGCAGGCTCTAGCACCTATATAAGTTTTTGATAAAATTAGTATTTATAAGGGTTGCACTTTGTAAATCAGTTTTATTAATTTTATGTAGCAAAATCTTTTCCAGAACTACTTAATGAGCACTTTGTATAGCGCGCATTTTTAAGGTCAAACTGATATGACACCAGCTGTCAAATTCGATAAAAGTGCGAATTGCTAGACAATAAAGTTGTATTTATTGAAGAATGACAGTGTGAACAAAGCCCACCTTGTCTCACGTGAGCACAATGATTTTTTCTGTTTAATTAAACCGTCGTCGCCACACCAAACAAAAACCACGAAGCCAACAAATCAATTTCGCGTCAGGAAATTACTTTGTAAAGTTGAAAAGGGTTGCGCGATACGGCACCAAATTGAAATTCTTTTGTGTAACGTGCCTTTACATGTCCAAAATGTTACCTGACTCTTTGAATCATAACGTAAGAGCAGTTTTCGATCAAAGTTTGGAATACACATTTTTTGGACTTTTGGCGTTCGGCGCAAATTAGAACTGCAAGGAAAGCTGGCAAATGAATTTTAACACTACGATTGTTGGTACGATACGACCAAACACAAATATTTACAACATTTGCTGTTATTAGGAAAAGTCGCTGATAAAATGTAAGTTCTTAGCTAGTGTCCAAACTGGTGTTTTAACGTTTTGCGTCAGCCCGAACTCCTTCGACATTACTTTAGTAACCGGGACTAACATCTTACGTCCTCTGAAACACGAAAAATGCCACTAGCGATCAGCCACCCAAGTAGTGACCAAGCGAAACGTCGCGTTACTCTATAAACTAGCGAGCGCTTAGGTTAATGACCACATGTCCTTAATGTTCAACAACCGAAGCGCTGTCATTTTAAACTAATTTGAATTAAAGTCAATGAATTAACTAATCTCCCGCACATGTAACGTAAATATTCGTACTAAATTCAAATGGAAGCCTTTTGGAATTCAAACGAGAAACAAAAATCAACCAACATTTCGCTAAAAACAAACAAGTACGTAAGTATAAAACTGATTATACTTACAGGCAAATTAATCTAATTTAATTCATTGTTCTAGGCTTTACAGAAGCTTGCAAGCAAAAACAAGAAGTTGAACGAAGTCCGTTAAGTAAATAAGTAATCTACTAAAAGCAAGGGCTGAGATAACCAGCAGTTAGGAAGTTGTTGACTACTGATTATAAAATAATGAATTCAATCAAAAAGTTGTTTGTTTGTAAGTGATCCGATTCACTCATCACAATCAACAAAGCAAAAGTCCACCATAATACTAAAATATTGAACAACACAATTTAACGTACTTCTAGATTGCACTAAACATGGTGTTTACTAGCCAGTGTCCACTAACAGAACATTTGTATTCAACAATTGATACGAAAGACATGTATTCTCCATGGGATATCTGCCACCATAATTCCTTCAAAAAGCAATATACTATAGCCCGTATTGGATTAACCGCTGAATATTTGATGATACGGATTAACGGCACAATAATATTTATGGCTTCGTAAGACAACGAGATAGAATAATGTATGAGCTGCTCAGTCGATATTTAAGAGCTAAGCGTTTCTATGAAGTGGTAATAACAACTAAACACGACTGGCGCAATATGGCGGAGTCAATAATTGGAAAATATCGTGGGCATTGTTTTTACGAGGGCCCTCACAGCTGGGCGTTTCGACAGCGCCCAATATTGCACTGTATCATACTAAATTACTAGGCTGGAGAGAACCTACGTTCACTGGAAACGTTCATTGATAAAGATGATTATCCCTTTCATCAGCTTTACGTTCCCTTTTGTTATCCACTCGACAGAGAGGGGTTCTTATTAATTGAAATTTTGTACGATTGATCCTATCCATACTATATTATATAATATGTAATTTAACTTAGTGAAATTAATGCTGTAATCGACGGGAAGAGCTTCTTGTCGGTTACAGCATGAATCTCACTATCGACGGGAAGAGCTTCTTGTCTGTTACAGCATGAATCTCACTATCGACGGGAAGAGTTTCTTGTCGGTTACAGCATGAATCTCACTATCGACGGGAAGAGCTTCTTGTCGGTTACATCATGAATCTCACTATCGACGGCAAGAGCTTCTTGTCGGTTACAGCATGAATCTCACTATCGACGGGAAGAGCTTCTTGTCGGTTACAGCATGAATCTCACTATCGACGAGAAGAGCTTCTTGTCGGTTACAGCATGAATCTCACTATCGACGGGAAGAACTTCTTGTCGGTTACAGCATGAATCTCACTATCGACGGGAAGAGCTTCTTGTCGGTTACAGCATGAATCTCACTATCGACGGGAAGAGTTTCTTGTCGGTTACAGCATGAATCTCACTATCGACGGTTAGAGCTAGTAGACTAATACTAGCTCTTCTCGTAGGCAACTAATGAGAATAATATATCAGTACTAGGCTAGTACTCATATGAGTACTTGCCTACTAGCTCCTCTCGTCGGATACAGCATGAATCTCACTAACGGTGGGTTCCTATATCCGTCGGTAACACGCTACGACACGTTTTTCCTTGAAAACCTGTTAAAAGTTTGACACTAGTCGCGACGTAATCGGTTACCGACGGATATAGGAACCCGCCATAATTCAAGGGGATCTATCATATAAACTTTTATGTGGCATAATCATCATTATTATATCATAATTAGCAGTTACACATAATCAGACTGTACTACTGAATTTACCCCAATTACTGAGTACACTCAAAAAACCTAAAAAGATTCTCCTCTAACGTAGATACTCCAATTGATCCTGTGCTAGAATAATAAAAAAATAATGAATGAAATACTCTTTATTGCACACCAAACAAAAATACAGTAACAGAGGAAATAAACAATAAATAAAGGTAGAATGGGTGGTCTTATCGCTAAAAGCGATCTCTTCCAGACAACCTTTGGATGGACAGGATAAACAAAAATCAAAAGACGGCGGTGTAAGAGTACAGACATAAACAGAACCCACAAAATAAAATATACCTATTGATTATACTAATACTTAAACATAAACTTTAATTCATACAAATAATATATAAATAAACTGCACTACATATGGAGGATAGATAACATAAACACTAACTAGCAGTTACGAGACAACGAAAGAAAATGGTTTGAAGCTTGACTTTGAAAATAGGAAGAGATTGGGACGACCTTATGGCCAAAAGTAAGGCGTTCCACAGTCGCACAGCTTGTACTTTGAAGCAGTCAACATAAAATTGTGAACTATGGACGGAAATTCGAAGCTGTAGAGCTTCGGAAGAACGAAGGTATCGAGAGTGTGCCTGATACCGAAACTCGAAACGCTCCTTTAGATAAGAAGGTGCAGTGGGATTAAAGAGAATGTTAAAAATAAGTGATAGCATATGTATGTGCATTACGGCGAAGACGTATAGGGAGCCACTTGAGTTTTGCACGGAATTCTGAGACATGGTTATACTTGCGCAAGCCGAATATGAACCGAATACAAAGGTTTTGAAGGCGCTCAAGTTTGCTCATTTGTACTTCGGAAATGTTGAGGTAGCTGGCGTCGGCATAATCTAAGATAGGGAGTAGAAGGATTTGTGCAAGAGTAGTTTTGGTAGCGGTCGGTAAAAAGTTACGAAGTCTTCGTAACGAAGCTGAAGAAAATGAATGTTATGCCTTAATAAGTTCTTCAATAAACGAGAAATAAGTGTATTCTAAGACATTTTAAATTTTTAATTGTAGAATCAGTTGGTAAGAATCCGCTATTAGCGATCTATAGGCCGATGTCGAACATCTGGTAAGTTTAAAATTGGTCCTAAGTTTTGCTCAAAGTTCAAAATAATGCTGATCAGGATCAAAATAGACTGAAAAAAACTGCAATCTATTTTATTATCTTTTTTTAAACCGTTATTTATATTCATGAATAGAATCGACCATTTTCGGGTATATATTTCCTGGACCCCGGACTTCCTGAGTACGCGTTTTGTTTGGCCTGAACAGCCAATGAGATTCTCCATTTCAAACCCTTTTCCGATTATCGATAAAACCCAACGGTATAAATAGTTATTAGATAAGTCATAGCAACAATTAGTGGACAATACAGTACAGTAAGTGGACAGGTTCGAGTGGAGCAGTTCGCCCTTATTTGTGAGTTCGGGCTGACTTACCCAAACTTCCCCCATTCAGTTCAGGAAGCTTGTTAGCACGACTTCTGCGGTTTTCGACTAGATAACATTGTGTTAAAGATTTAAACTACTGAACTGAAAACTTAGAAACGGTCTGCACTAGACATATTCCGAGCTAATATTGCAGCCCCTCCGCAGGCTTCATTTAAAATTTACCCACAATAAAACCTTTTTAACTGATCTTTATGATAGCAACGAATAATAAAACGACCATAATCTATAAAAACGGGAAAAAATCACGTTTTTTGTATGGGAGCTAAATATTTGTTTTATTTTAATTTAATTATTTATATTAAAGTTTATAAATAACTAAATAATCTGTGAATATTTCAAGCGTCTACCTGCTGCCGTAAACAATACCGAGCAAAAACGAGCAAAAAAATCACGTTTGTTGTATGGGGACCTCCCTTAAATATTTATATTATTCTGTTTTTAGTATTTGTTGTTATAGCGGCAACAGAAATACATCATCTGTGAAAATTTCAACTGTCTATCTATCACGGTTCATGAGATAGAGCTGGTGACAGACCGACAGACAGACAGACAGCGGAGCCTTAGTAATAGGGTGCCGTTTTACCCTTTGGGTACGGAACCCTAAAAATGGCAATGAAAATAGTTGGCCTTGACTTCTGAAAACTTCTATTACAAAATCCCAAAATTAGGTTTCTTTAAAATAAATAGGAATGAGTTGTCAGTCATTCTGATATTATTAGCAATGGGTGTGTGTAAGTTATTGAATTATAGTGTCACACATTATCGGTGTTATAAAAAAGTGATTTGAATAATTGTAATCAGTGTCCGCATTTTTTCTCGCAGCCCACAAGCAACAAAAGTTATTGAAATAAAGCTATTTTTTATCAGAAACGTCGTAGTATCGCTATAGATATGTATGTATGTTTATGTATATTCATTTTTTTTTGTTTTATTTGCTGTAGGTATATTTACTTAAGTATATTATATTGATAACAGGACCATAATAACAAAACCATTTTAGGTCCTTACTGTCTTGGCGATACAAACCCCCGTGGCGCACGGCTCCTAAACTTTGCTTTTGGCCAAAGTCTGAGCATAAGTAACAGTTTCTTCTACAGAAAACCTCAACGTCGTTGGACGTGGTTTTCATCAGATAAGGTCACTAAAAATGAGATTGATTATTGTCTCTCGTCTAGTAAACAACTAGTTAAAAACGTTGAAATCATTAACAGTATAAAATTTTTCCTCCGACCACCGACCTTTGCGTACTACGATATAATTTAATTTGAAAATTCATAGACTTCAATTAATTAAGCACACAACAAAACAAATAAACAAATCATCGTTATTATGCAACAAGAAGGAGTTCTTTCTAGATTTAAAAATAGTTTTACTCTTTTCAACACTATAAGCTATGAGGAACCACAAACTCTCACCTACCAAATACTCTCACCTAGTTAAAAGCATAAAAACTGCAAGCCAAATCGTTAAATTAGATAAAATTAAAACTAAAAAGCTCAGCAACAACACCAAACGATTATTAGAGGAGAGACAAAAACTAACCATTTATACCCAAGAATATAAATCAAAGGACATTGAAGTAAAACGTAGTATTCGCAGAGACATTAGAAACGCAAACGTAGAGACAGTTAAAATTGCATTAGAAAAGAATACATCTTTAAAGATGGCCATGAGAGGCATAAAGTTAGGAAAAACATCAGGTATAACATGTATGAACGATAGTAATGGTGTTAAACAAGGAGATAAAGGCAAAATACTAGACATATGCACCCAGTTTTATAAGAACCTATATTAAGATTCTTCGCAGACCCAGAACAGCTCGAGTAACTACACCTGTGCGGCTGATATTACGCCCTTTACAGGGCTGGAAGTACATCGTGCACTTAGAAGTATGAAGTTTGGAAAAAGCCCGGGTGAAGACAGCGTCAGAACAGAAGCTCTAAGATTCTATTTCCTTACTTAACAAACCTATACAATGATATATTATTGACCGGCAAATTTCCTGAAAATGTTTGCCATTCTACCATCATTTTGCTCCACAAAAAAGGCGACAAATCAGAAATAGGAAATTACCGACCTATAAGCTTGGTCTCATGTATATAGGGCCTTTATACAAACCATAGAAAATCGAATATCCAACCAGTTAGATTAACATCAACCACCAGAACAAGCTAGGTTTCGGCGTGGTGTTTCTACCACGCCGAAACCATTTACATTCGCGTTATCAAGTAATTGAAAAATATCAAGAATTCAAACTTCCACCTTATTTAGCCTTCGTCGATTACTCCAAAGCCTTTGACAGCATCAAGCACTCTGCCATTTTTGAATCACTTAGTAACCAAGAAATTCAATCTACATACATCAACCTTTTAAAACAAATCTACATTAACAGCACTGCATCCATAAAAAAATATAAGGTTGGACCATCCTTTCACATTGAAAAAGAAGTAACCAGGGAGACCCATTGTCCCCGAAACTCTTTACTTCTACCCTTGAAGAAGTTTTCAAGACACTAACACCAAACTGGAGGGAAAAGGGCATTCCTATCAGAGAAAAGAGGTTAATTAACCTCCGTTTTGCCGATGATGTTGTGCTTTTCTCCTCCTCAGCTTTAGAACTTGAAATCATGCTTAACGAATTGAACACGGCAAGCCTCGAAGTTGGACTTAGTATGAACAGATCAAAGACAAAGCTAATGACAAATAGCATACATCATAAGCTACAGGTTGGGGGTGGGGAGGTGGAATACGTCGATGACTACCTGTACCTAGGCCAGTTGGTATCCTTCCAAGGATGACAAGACCTTGAAATTGCAAGACGAACCGTGAACGCTTGGAAGGGATATTGGTCAATGAAACAGCTAATGAAAGGTACACTTCATTTATCTCTGAAACGGAAGCTCATGGACGTGTGTATTCTCCCCATCCTCACCTACGGCGCACAGACCTGGTCTTTGACTGATCTGCAAAAGTCCAGACTCGGGGTATGTCAGCGAGCCATGGAGCGCAGTATTCTGGGAGTCAGGCTGACAGACCGCATACGTAACAGTATACTGCGCTCTAAAACGCAAATCGCGGATGTCGGGCAACAAGTGGGTAAACTGAAGATGGGATTGGGCAGGCCACGCCTGCCGCATGTCGGATGCATTATGGGCTAAAGTCACCACAGAGTGGACGCCTCTAAACGGGAAACGACCTCGTGGCAGACCGCGGCGAAGATGGAGAGACGAAATTGATGCCCATTTACAGGATTGATCCACAATAGCCCAAAATAGAGAAGACTGGAGAGAAGGAAGGGAAGCCTTTGCCCTGCATTGGGACACTACAGGCTCTTAATAATAAATAATATTATATTATTTTATTTTATTGTAAACTAGCTGACCAATCCGCAGCTTCGCACGCGTAGTTTTTCAATTAAAACATTACCCTCCTTTGCGCAGTTGGGTAAAAAGTAGCTTATGTTACTCACAGTGAATGTAGCTTTCCAATGATGAAAGAAAGTTTGAAATCGGACGAGTAGTTTTTGAGTTTATTCATTACAAACATACACACAAAAATACAAATGTTTCCTCTTTATAATATTAGTATAGATTACTATAGATATAGATGATCAGCCTTCTCCTAAAATTAGGTTTTTGTTTTGTTAATGTAGGTACACCCCCCTCAATTATTGTAATATTTTAAAAGTCCTCTCCATCCAAAGGTTGTCTGGAAGAAATCACTTCTAAGCGATAAGACCACCCATTGTACCCGTTGCTTTGTGATTTTTAATTTTTATGTCTGTTTCTTTTGAAGTGTACAATAAAGTATTTTCATTTATTAATTCATTCATTGTATTGGGAGGACATTTCTAACTTTTCAGTTCAATGATATAAACTACAGTGTAGAGTGAAGTTTTGTTCGGCTAGTATATGCTTACATGCTACATGTCAGTTTATGTGGCGTTGCTAGGTAGGCTTCCTGGTTGTCACTGTCTGCAACTCATGAAATCTAAAGTCCTGAAGCTTTGTACATACCTGTTTACTAGACCGGGCGATCAATGTATATAAGCTTACCTCATCAGGTACAATAATTAGTTTGAGAAACAGATACATGATATGTGATTTTCACGTATGTCTCGCACTCGCACTAATAAAATAACGCTAACAAAACTTGATTTTACTGGACGCACATAGCAGAATCTTCGCTTGATACGATTATGACATACTTTTAACTGCATTCGTTCTCATTCTTACTCTACAGACGCTCGTCAGTTTAGGGTAAGTATTCATATTTCACCTCAACAACTTTTCGTGGATACACAAGTATTTATTACAGTATTCGGTTTACTGTTATTCCTTTTTGCCTCAAACAGCGTAGTACTTATGTATGATTGTACAAAACAAGCAACTTTTGAATGTTATTTTACGTTCTGTTTTATACTTCTAGTTGTTGCCAGCGGCTTCGCTCGCGTTGTTCTGGGATGCAAAATACATACATAAACTTTGACATCCCATTTTTAGCCCATGGGAACTGATTTATGGGATAAATGGTAGTCTACATACCAAATCTCATCGAAGTCGGTTCAGCCGTTACGGCGTGGTTGAGTAACCAATAAACAAACATATATATTAGATTATATTTTTGTGTCATTTGTTTCTGTGTCCGTTTGTGGTGGTCAAAATAAATATTTTTTCTTACTTTCTTTCTTTCTAAACATCCAAAAATTCGCGTTTATAATATTAGTGTAATGATTATTATAAATACGGGATTTATCACGTACCGTCTTATCGGTGTTTCGGTTCAGTGCGAGGCGAGACGTTATTCGGAGCGGATCGCACTCACCCTGATGAAGGTTCACGAATTGAATCGAACGACATTGTCGGTCGAAACACCGATAAGACGGTGCGTGATAAATCCCGTATTTATAATAATGATTGAAATCAATCACGAAAGTTTTCTAGGTAAAATTAGTGTAATGATCTGATACTAAATGAGATAGGCTTGCGTATAGTGACCGTCCGAACTATACTGTAGTCAGTAAATTCCTGATTATGAAACCAGTGTTTCAGCAGCAACTTAGCAACATTCACGCACGTAATGTCAACAGTAGAAGACTACGAGAGATAGAGTTGGGATGTACTTCGCTTATTTTAAACAAGTATAAGTTATAGGCATTTGGTTCACTTTTTAGTCTGTAAGAAAATTTATGAATCCAACATTAAAGAACCTCGAGAAAAATTCCAAAAAGGAGGAGATTCTTAAATTATTGTTTTTTTTTTTGCAATCATTATTTACCAATTAAAATTATACTTTTTTGTTTAACAGATATTATCTCAGAGGTGGTTCAATATGAATTTGGTCACGATCTGATCGTTAGACCCATAAGAAAAACATAAAACTCTTCAATTTGCAAAGGCATCTGCACGACATATGGGCATATTATTCATTACCATGTTGTCCGATCTTAATGATTATCTGACGACCTCCGTGGTGCAGTGGGCGAATAGCGGGCTGAGACGCAGCAGGTAGCGGGTTCGATTCCCGCCGCGGAACAAATGTTTGCATGATCTACAGATATTTGTTCCGGGTCTGGTTGTTTCTCTATATATTATAAGAATGTATTTACAAAAAAAAAGTATATAAGTACTCTATCAGTTATCTGGTTCCCATAATACAAGCTCTGCTTAGTTTGGGGCTTGATAGCTCTGTGTGAATTGTCCAGAAATATTTATTTATTTATCTGAAGTCATTTATATATTTATTGAAAGGTAAATAAAATAAACTTTGTAATAAATAGGATACTTGGCATTTGTTTATCTTTTTCATGACAATACAATGATATGTTTCCACCAACCTAGTCTGATTATTTCACCTGACATGCATTTATTCATTTTAGTGCGTTAACGTGTTTTTAAAATTTTATTTGTGTGTTGATAGATAGTTAATTATTGCTTTTGTCTACCAATTACTATCCCAGTTAATGATTTTTTAAACTACAAATATATCGCAAAATATTAAGTGAAAATCGTTTATATAATTATATCTAAAATAAATGCAACACGTGCTCAATAAAAACTAATCACTTTGCCTAAGCTTGTGACAGCATTTTTAAAATAATATGCTTATTTTCATCAAGATCTACTCAGCTTAATAAAGAGGCTGAGAATTAAGATTCCCGAGCACTCTGCTCAAGAAGTTTTAAGTAATAAGTGAAAAACGTCTGAAGTATATCGTAATATGATAAATTTTTTTACGCGGTAATTATTGAGGTAGTACTTGTAACTGCTAAAAATAATCAGTTTTAGGATACAATCTCAAATAATGGTTTGCTTGTAAATAAATAAATATTGTTGGACATTTCACACAGCGCTATCTAGCCCCAAACTAAGCAGAACTTGTACTATGGGAACCGGATAACTGATAGAATACTTATATACATTTTTTTTGTAAATACATACTTATAATGTATAGAGAAACCACCAGACCCGGAACAAATATCAGTAGATCATGCAAACATTTGTTCCGCGGAGGGATTCGAACCCGCAACCTCCTGCGTCTCAGCCGGCTTTTCGCCCACTGCGCCATGGTCGTTATTGATCGAGATCTCTAAATCAACTTGGTAAAATCGGCGTTGTATGTATGTTTGTTTGTCCGAGAATAACTTTCGAAGCCTTGATCCAATCATCGTGAAATTTGATACATAGGTGGGTAGTGATGGCACAATTTTGGTGAGCTAAAAATGTTGCTGAGATATTGGGGTTCAGGAGGGGTAAAAAAATGAATAAAGATTATTAGGTCAAGTGAGACGTCAAATGAAAGGTCTTTATTAGTACTTTTAGACTTCGTTTTTATTTTTTTTAAAACTGATCTTTGACATAATTCACAGAGTACACCATTGACTCCACATTGCTCTTATTATTAATGCGTGTAGCTTATGTGACACAAATATAGGCAAAAGTCTTGTCCGAGAATAACTTTCGAAGCCTTGATCCAATCATCGTGAAATTTGATACATAGGTGGGTAGTGATGGTACAATTTTGGTGAGCTAAAAATGTTGCTGAGATATTGGGGTTCAGGAGGGGTAAAAAAATGAATAAAGATTATTAGGTCAAGTGAGACGTCAAATGAAAGGTCTTTATTAGTACTTTTAGACTTCGTTTTTATTTTTTTTAAAACTGATCTTTGACATAATTCACAGAGTACACCATTGACTCCACATTGCTCTTATTATTAATGCGTGTAGCTTATGTGACACAAATATAGGCAAAAGTCTGAAATCCAGAATAACTGCAATTTGTACCCCAAAACAAACACCACACTACATGAACTCCTGTTATCTGTAATTTGAATGAAACTGTAGGTCAAGTGTGTTGGTTATTTATTTCGTGGCACTACTTTGATAGTCAAAAATAAAAATATTGTTTTGTTTTAATCGGACACTCGTTAGATCTCCCTTCGGGGCGAACCACTAGTTAAATACATACGTAGCAAATACCTACCTAGTTTGTGAAGGCACTGGACTCATATTAAATGTGGTCTACTGTTCTATTCGCTCTCGATGTCCACACTGACTTGACATTCGGTCCCATTCTATAGACATCCCTTGTTCTGAACAAACCTAAAGTCTGGTACTCACTAGCTTGTTGGATAATAATGATACTCAAAACTTACTTGCAGCATAAGATGTAGGTGAGACTTACTATTACAAAAATGTTATTATTCAGTAACTGATTTTTTTGATGACAATAAATTAATAGTTAAATCCGCACAACATTAAAAACATTAAAACTATTATAATCTACTATGGTGTGACCATTAGTGCTGTGCACTCCCTGAGGTATGCGCGCGGCGAGACGGGGGGGAGAATCGGCTGCTGTCTATGTCATGTGCGTCTGACATAGACAGTCCGATACAAATAACACTACCTGCCACCACGAGCGTTGACGGCGTACTGACAGAGCGCAGCAGCCGATTCCCCCCCCCCCCCGTCTCGCCGCGCGCATACCTCAGGGAGTGCACAGCACTAATGGTCACACTATAGTTATGTACTTCTATGAAAATATAATAATAAGCTTACATTCAGATAATGTGATATTAAATGTAACAAAGAAATATGGTTAGTTAAAAACTTAATATGTAATTAATTTCAGAAATTTAATCTAACCTTACCTAATAAGGTACGTATGACATACAGCTTTTGAAACTATCATGGTTATGAACACTATTTATACTAAAAACGGGATATTTACCATGATTTGTGAGTGTTTGAGTATCCCGATATTTCGGCGCAGTTGCATGCGCCATGATCACGGGTAAAACTAGATCAACGACGTGAGAACGGATCACGGGTTTTACCCGTGATCATGACGCATGCAACTGCGCCGAAATATCGGGATACTCAAATACTCACAAATCATGGTAAATATCCCGTTTTTAGTATAAATAGTGTATGACATACAGGTATGCCTAGGTAGATAGATACCCTTTAAGTTTAAACAATATTGTAATTATATTGTTTGTACAATATTATTATTAGAATATTAAATATGCATATATATACATCAGATATGTATACGGGCTACGAAAGTACGACCACATCTCACAGTACCGCTTATATTTAAAGTGGCTCAAAATCCGGTTTCGTCGGGATACTCATATACTCTGTCTTCTTTATAACATGTTTCATAATCCTCTGTCTCCTTGCTATCTTAAAGAATGTTTTTCTCCTCTTTTTCCACCTGATCGTCCTTCTCGTTCTTCTCAACATCTTTTATTCAAGACGCCTGAGCATAAAACTTCTTTCTTCACTAACTCTTTCACTGTGACTGCTATCTGCTTGTGGAACTCTCTTCCAGTGGAAATCCGCAAGGCCGCCTCTTTGGGAATCTTCAAATCCAAACTCTTTAAATACTTCATCTCTCTTCAAGATACCCAACAAAATTGAGCACTTTATGTAGATATATTTGTGTATTTCGTTTATGTATGTATGTATATTAAAATTATTTTAAATTTTTGTAAGTTTATTTCAAAGCTAAAGTTTGATTAAATTTCCTTTTTCTGGCACTACCACTTTCTCCACACTACACAAAGGTTAGCTGGAAGAAAATGCTAATTAGCATTAAGTTCGCCTATGTATTATTTTATTAGTGCAATAAAGAATTTTCTAATCTAATCTAATCTAATTAGCTTTTTTTATATAATATAGGCTTGCATTTGACCACGATCTCGCCTGATGGTAAGCAATGACGCTGTCTACAATGGTACACGCTTGCCTAGAAGAAACCTATTCACTCGCGACTTAAAGATACCCAGGTTGTAGCTATCAGAAAACACAGACTCTGGCAAGTCGTTCCACTCTTTGGCGGTGCGCATAATAAAGGTCGAAGAGAACCGCTTTATGCGAATGGGAGGTATTTCTACCATATAGCGGTGGCGCACCGCAGAGCGTTTGGCTGTCCGTTGATAGAAAGGAGATGGTGGGATCAGGTTGAAAAGTTCCGCCGCACACTCCCCGAAATGTACTCGATAAAAAACCGAGAGGCTAGCAACCTTTCGTCGATGCTCCAGGCTGAGGAGCCTTGCATCAACTAGCTCATCGTTGCCTATGAGCTTCTTGGCTCTTCTCTCAATTGATTCCAAAGCTTCAAGTTGGTACTTCGCTGATCCGTCCCAGAGGTGAGAACAGTACTCCAAACACGTTCGGACTTCTGCTTGGTACAAGTTGAGCAACTGTCCCGGTGTGAAGTAGTGCCTCACCTTTGCGAGTATACCAAGCTTTTTAGCAGCCAACTGGGCTTTCGACTCAATGTAGGAGCCGAAATTGTTAATGTGATACCAAGAAGCTCGAGGTGGTCAGATATCGGCACGGATACATTTCGGAAAGTAGGAGTCAGATTAAATTGACTTCGTTTTGCGGAGAACTGACATGCTTGGGTCTTATTCGCGTTGAACTTGACCAGATTGGCATCACCCGAGTCGGAGATTGCCTTCAAGGACAAGTTTAAGCGCTCGACCATGGCCTCTCTGAGTGACTGAATCTGCGCTCTGCTGGCTCGTGCACTAGATGTATAGATTTCCACAACTGTGCTATCGTCTGCATTATATAATACATCATATTATAAAGTCTACCTATATAAGTTTAAGTTTTAGTCCGCATTTTAAAATGAAATTATAGATTTTGCCACTCCCTAACAGGGTACATGTCATTTAGATTACTACACAATACTTATTCATAAGATTCATAAAGAATATGTATATGAGATGTTGCTTACGTCGTAAATTGTTTAATGTAACAGTAGTCCGTAGTATTATAATGTTTAATACTTTAGTTCATCCATTATTGCATCAATAAGCCCGAAAAACAATGACAAGCGCATTCATATTTATCTGACGTATTACCTCGGTTACCATATCTCAGGATTTGTCCTGAGATTTCAGAATTTTTGGACTCTTCTCATGATTGCGACGGGATTTTGCAAATCTCATGCTATAGCTCAGGATTTTTAGAATTATCAATAAAAAACAGATCACATTTTAAAGATTTCTTTAATAAAAAGATAAACAATCTAATAATAATCTTCCTTTGGTAATAATTGCACGATCAAAATCAATACTTATTTATCCAAGTAGGTACTTAGTCAGTTTGACTTAGTCAGTTAACGCGTGAGCGAGATCCGCAGAGTATAAAAACGATAATATTACGAAAATTTTGAATTGTTATGTACGTTTGAGAGAAAATTCTTCAAACTGTAAAAAAATCTCAGGATTTTTCAATGGAATTCAGACCTTTTCTCCGGACTTTTGATTTTTTCATCTGGTAACCCTAGACGTATCGGATTTATATTTTAAATCCGATGATAAGGACACGATCTGCAGTGGTCTGTGTCGAAGTCGCTTAAAACGACGAATTGAATATTTTGGCGGCAGGGATTTGCATTTTTCTCAGCAATTACAAAACATTCGGAACTGAAATTTATGTACTTCATTAATCATGTCTTAACCATCATTTTTATAATTGCTTTACATGATTGGTTAACTTTTAAGCAGAGAAAAAAATATTAAATGTAGCTCTTTAAATACAAAGATTTTCATTTTACAGGCCAACTACACTGATTTAAGCCTCGAAATTTTCTGTATAGATTATTATAAACTTCAAGTTTAAAGTTACAATTTGATTTTATAAAATAAACTACAGTTTTCATTTTAAACCCTAATTACTATTTTGGCGCATACGACCTTACGGCACAAGCTAGCTCGCGCGCGTTTTTGTATGCAGTCAGTCCCCCCTCAGTCCGCTGTTGACCATTGTATATGCTCCGACTCCGCACCCGAGTTGGTGCTGCAGGGATCCGAGCCTAACAGAATGTGATTGCGATACTCCAACGCAGTCAATGTCACATTTACTGGTATGCTCCTGGTGCCCAAACACCTGTACGAGGGAAGACCTAAACGGTACCACAGACAGTGTGATTCAGGGGGCAACATTTTATCAAATACATATTTAAGTTTTATGTAGCATCAACACGCTAAGAAGAAGAAAAATGGTATTGGTTTCATACATTTTCACATCACTGGCAACTGGAGAGCGCGGTGTTGGACGGCTCCCACTAGTAAGAAAGGTGCTAAGAAACGTGCAGGACACATAAAAACAGTCACTCTAGAAATATTATATAGGGAGGCCCCAGTTTAGCAGTGAACGTCCTATGTCTTTAGGGTTCCTTACCTCAAAAGGAAAAAACTGAACCCTTATAGGGTCACTTTGTTGTCCGTTTATCTACCTGTCTGTCAAGACCATTTATCTCGGAAACGCGTGGAAGTTTCAACTTGAAATTAAACCCATATACTCAGGTCTATAGTCTTTGCTAAGTCTAAGTCTAGCTTTGAAAAATCAAAAAAAAAAAAGATACGGCCGTTTATACCAAGAAAAACGTATATTTCGACACCTCAAGGGAATCAAAATGTATAGGGTACTTTCCATTGACATAGAACTATGAAATTTGGCAAGCAAATAAATAAATATCGCTGCACATGGCACACGGCGCTATCTAGCCCCAAACTAAGCCGAGCTTGTACTATGGGAACCAGATAACTGATAGAATACATAAATACTTTTTATTTGTAAATACATACTTAACATATGAAGAAAATATCCAGACCCGTAACAAATATCTGTAGATCATGCACACATTTGTTCCGCGGCGGGAATCGAACTCGCTACCTCTTGCGTCTCAGCTATTCGCCCACTACGCCAAGTAATATCTTTGACGACCTCCGTGGCGCAGTGGGCGAATAACCGGCTGAGACGCAGGAGATAGCGGGTTTGATTCCCGCCGCGGAACAAATGTTTGCATGATCTACAGATATTTGTTCTGGGTCTGGTTGTTTTTCTATATATTATAAGTATGTATTTACAAAAAAAAGTATACAAGTATTCTATCAGTTATCGGTTCGCATAATACAAGCTCTGCTTAGTTTGGGGCTAGATAGCGCTGTGTGAATTGTCCAGCAATATTTATTATTATTATTATTATACTATAAGTACTGGAAAAAATCTGAATACATTTGTAATTAAATCATAAAAATATAGTCGTTATTTAAAGTACGTAATCAAACATCGAAACTGTAGGTACAAATGTGTACGAAACACCCGATGGACGAGTCCGACTCGCACTAGTCCGGTTTTTTATAATGATGATGGACAGCTCGCTATTGAGTACTCATCTCAACAATAAGCAAGATTGGCCAACTGACTGCCTGCTGGAGCTAAGTACATCATTAACAGAAGACAAATTGGCTTACGCATCTCGTTATATCTATTAGTTTACTTAGACGCATGTAAGTGTTTGCTTAGAGGAGCATTTAGCTAAGTGAAGCCCGCTTAATGTTGCACGAGGCAAATTTGTACACCTTGTTTGATTACCGTCCGCTTTAAAATTTATAGGTGTAGAGACCGACAGGTGAGATAAATAGGGTAAAGAAGTTTGTTTAAAACCTTCATCTACAACCTTTACGAGCTTTTGGGTATCTGATCATAATTTTCAATTTACTTTCACAATAACAGCATGAAAAATACTTTTTGTAAATAGTATTTTAAAATGCAACAGTTACCAAAAATAATTGGTTCACTTTGGTGTCCTAGACTCATCTATTTTTTGTCATTTTTTGAATCAATCTACCCTAATAGTATTTTTCTCATGGTATTAAATGCTTATAAAATATTTTTTCATTTAGCTTATTTAATTTCATTTCTTGTACACAATAACATAAAATCTTAGAATATAATTGAAAACGCTTTATTGTATAACACACTTAAATTAACAAATCATATTTAAAACACTTAGAACTAGACACGCGATTGTATAATGGGCGGTCTTATAGCTAGAAGCGATCTCGTCCAGACAACCTTTGGATGGACCGGATTTTACGAGAACGTTAAAGGACGGTAGCTTTATAACCTAAGTTTTTTTTATTTAACTGTGTACTTACATTTGCAAAACAATATTAATAGATACCAGGGTAGATAATATAAATGTAATGTCATAATCATTCTTAATATTACAATCTAATAATAAATACGGCCCATCCTTATGTATGGTTCTGAAGCCTGGACGCTAACCCTGAAGGAGGAAAATCGGCTTTTAGTAGCAGAGAGAAAAGTTCTCCGTAAAATCTTGGGCCCAGTAAGAAGTGAAGATGGTAGCCTGAGGATCCGTAAAAACTCCGAAATAGAAGATCTTGTGGCCGAGCCTAATATCATAGGAGAAAACAAGTCACACCGACTCCGCTCGCTCGGCCATCTGCTGCGAATGGGTAAAGATCGAAGCGTAAAGAGGGCATACTTGGGCCGACTGACTGGCCGCCGACCGGTTGGTCGTCCCAAGTATCGCTGGAACGACAGGATGGAGGCCTGCGCGACCTGGGAGCTGTCAACTGGCAAGAGATGGCAATGGATAGAGGAAAGTGGAGAGTTCTCATATCGGAGGCCAAGACTCACTTTGGATCCCTGCGCCAATGGAGTAAGTAAGTAAGTATTAATAAATGAAATACAATTATGAAACAGCTGTAATAAAAACAGTAACAAGCACAGATATAATAACAAAATAAGATTACTCAGCTCTCTGATGCAGACAAATAGTGCTTAAACAATAGTTTTAAAGATAGGAAGAATCTAAAGAAAGAAGGAAAAGAGTTCTATAAACGGATAGCTTGTACTCGTACAGTAAAGGATTTATAGAAGTTAGAAGAGTGGATAGGAGTTTTAAGGATTTAGAAGAGCGCAATTTTTTTTTCATTTATTTCATCATCATCATCATCATATCAGCCGTAGGACGTCCACTGCTGGACAAAGGCCTCCCTCATTGATCTCCAGGAACTGCGGTTGGAAGCGGCCTGCATCCAACGCCGACCTGCGGTTCTTACCAAGTCGTCTGCCCATCTTGTGGGTGGACGTCCTACGCTGCGCTTGCCAGTCCGTGGCCTCCACTCGAGAACCTTTCGGCCCCATCGCCCATCTGTTCTGCGCGCTATATGGCCTGCCCATTGCCACTTCAACGTGCTAATCCGTCGGGCTATGTCGGTGATTTGAGTTCTCCTACGTATCTCCTCATTTCTGATTCGATCCCCTAGAGAAACCCCGAGCATAGCCCTCTCCATAGCTCGTTGAGCGACTCTGAGCTTATACATAAGGCCAATAGTGAAGGACCACGTCTCGGTTCCATATGTCATCACTGGTAACACACACTGATTGAAGACTTTCGTCTTAAGGCACTGAGGTATGTTGGACGAAAAGACGTTGCGAAGTTTCCCAAACGCTGCCCATCCGAGTTGGATTCGACGATTGACCTCTTTCTCGAAGTTGGACCTACCTAATTGGACATTAATTGGATAATTCATTTATTTATCATAAATAATTATATACTTAATTGTGTTTGAAATCACATCCTTAATACAAGTTACAATATTTTAAAATTATCACATACATGTCAAAAATAATAAAATAAATCAAAACGAATGTCTACTTACCTATATATAAAAATGTCAAAAAAGTCAAGAAAAGTCAAATGGAAAATAGACATCAAAGAATATAAAATAAAAATGATTTAGAATAATATTACTAAGGAATTAATAATACAAACATGTCACAAATTAATTAAATTGACCATTAACTCAAAATCTATATAAAAAAAAGAAAACGACTATTCAATATTATTACAGGTCATAAAATCATTAACTGAATAAAAACACCCTTTCAACAAAAGCTTTAGTCTTGATTTGAATTTAAAAGGACTGTCGATAATTTTCATGTCAGTAGGCAGTGCGTTAAAAAGTCTTACAGCTTGATACCGCGAGCCATGTTTGGCAACATTCAACTTTGGACAAAGAGGTGTCTCAAGATATTTTCTCCTTGTGTCTATTCTGTTTTTCCTTTGTTTAAAAGTTTCATATTTAAGCGGATTTTTAACTACGTCCAATAGGACTACTAGAATGTATAGGCTGGGAACCGTCAGAATATTGCAACGGACGAGGATTATACGAGTACACTTAGGCTGTAGGGAAATATTAACTAGGTATTACCCGTGCGCGATAAGTTGGGACCTGAGCGCGGTGACGTCATATTGGTGGGTTTGCACCGCCCGCAAAAAAGCGAACATAACAAGGAGCCGCCCGCGGCTTCGTCTTTGTTTTTTTTAACCTAATTTATTATGTTACTCAGGGAGGACGCCGCTTTTTATCTAATCTTTTTTACACTATTTGAATAAAATAAAAATACAATGTTTAAGTTTATACATTTATTTTATCTATTATTTACATTATCTCATCTTCGTCACTACTTAGTGGATTTATGCCTTCTAGAGGTTGTTCTTCGTCCTCAGTCTCACTATAATCACTTGACGAAGAGGTATCCGATAAATTTACAATTAATTGCGATTCATTCGTCTCATGTAAGAGGTCATAGTCCCAATACTTTTGTCGAAGCCTGTCCACATGGTTGACTTCTTTGAGACAACAAAACAATAACACAAACGAAAACTAAAAGAATTCCAGAGCGCGTCGTTACGTGACGTAGGCCAGTACGAGACTAAAAACCCTAGTAAAAAATAGTGATGCGAACGGTACAATACGGGCGCCATCGGGGAAGTGCAGGGTAAACCGGTCGGGGAGTCGCATTCCTAGCAGGTCCCAAGTTATCGCGCACGAGTAATACTACAACTATGGTAACCCGGCAACAGCAAGTCGACCTAGCTTTATTTTACAAGGATTTTCAATCTTACAGATCAATACTCATATCATTGATCGAGCGAAGCGAGATCTCAAAATCAACCTGCGCAAATCGGCGGTGTATGTACGTATGTTTGTTCGAACGAGGATAACTTTCGAAGCGTTGATCCGATCATCTTAAAATTTAGTGTATAGGTAGGTAGTGATGGCACAATTCTGGTGTGACTAAATGAGCTTAAATTGGGGGGGAAGGGGGGTTGTTGAGATACTGGGGTTCAAGAGGGGTAAAAAAATCAAAATGGGACTATCCGGTCTAATAGCACGTCTAATGAAAGATCTTCATTCATAGTACATTTCGACCCCGTTTTTATTTTTAGTTTAAACTTCATAAAAACTGAACTTAAGTAACACAAATATAGGGAAAAGTCTGAAATCCAGAATAACTGCAATTTCTACCCCAAAAAAATTAATCAATTTACATGAACTCCCATTTCCTGTAATTTGTATGAAATTGTAGGTCAAGATATTTGGTTATGTATTTCGTGGCACTATTTTGATAGTCAAAGATTACAAATAATGTTTTTTTTTTGTTTCTATGGGAGACTCCCAAAATTTCAGTTCGGGGCGAACCACTAGTATCAACATTAAGGGGTGCTGAGAGTCGGGATACAGAATTTTCTCGTCCGTCCTCAACATACCTTTAACTCAACAAGTATTTGGTAAGGAATCATTATGAGTATAACAACATTCAGATAGTCTATAACTACTAATTTCTCAGTAATAAAGCATAATACCGCAGTGTTTTAGTAAAAAATCGGTTGTCTGTAAAGTCGGCTTACGGACGATAATTTTACGTGATAACGAGTGGAAGAGATATAGATGGGTCACAAGCCGAACGCTTAGTTCGATCGTGCCTCTCTATCGATTGTTCAGCGCTCTCGCTTGCACGCTTGGCTCAGGTGGAACGTGACACTTACGTGCGTGCAGCCGGCGTTCATCAATCTATAAGACGTTATAACGTCAAAAAACATAGTAGCTTAGTAGGAAGCTCCATCTAACCAAAAAGAGGCGATCTAAGATGCAAACATAGTGGGGTCCTGCATTGTTACCGTTTGACGAGGGCTCTCGAGTCGGTCATATACTGACCTTCCTCGTTCAGAGACCTTTAAGTAACCTTAGTAAGTAAGTTGGGATGAGCTAATAACCAACATTGGAAACAGAAAGAAAGAAAGAAAAAATATTTATTTGTGCCGATACAAAACATACACAGCACACAAGTAAGATACACACAATAGAACAAATTCATACACACAGAAACAGCAATACCCAACAAATGTGTCTCACAATTACCTATATAGGTATATAAATGACCGACGTCACAAAAAGGCGTCCAACTCAACATTTGTTGTGCTTTTGGCACAACGCTGATCTTCCGTTGGAACCATTTAAAAATAGGATGTCACGGATGACTGCACTGTACCACAATTACAAAAAATATGTATATATAGATAAATATTATTTTATTATATATTATTAAGGATTATTATTATTTATTAATATGGTTAAGTGTTGTATTTACTATAGTATATACTATATATTAGTATTTTACTCCAATGTCATTCTCTGTGCACGTACCCACCACTATAATCAAATATCTCTATCTTCAAAGGTTTGCTGGAACAAAACTCTAATTAGGGTTAAGCTCGCCTTTGTACATGTCCGTTTTGTAAGCTCTTTTTATCTGTTAATCTATTTGTGTACAATAAAGAATAAAGAATAAATATAAGTAGTAAGTAGTAATATAAGAAACAGAGTATATATGCCACCCGAGCGCCTCTGATATGACGTTAACGCATAATATAACAGGTGTATCGCGAGTGGCCGCAAGACAATCAATGGCTGGATCAACGGGCGGGAATCGAACCCGTAACCTCCTGCGTCTCAGCCGGCTATTCGCTCACTGTGACACACCATTCACTCGTTATTCATTTATTGTTTCCAGCTCGGCTTCATTAACATAAACAAGAGTGCATTTCATTCCACCTTGATTATCTGGCTGATATAGTAAGGAAGCGTAGGGCAATGGCGGTCAGAAGTAACATGCTGGCTCGAAGGTTTGCACGTTGCAGTAGTCAAGTGAAAATAACTCTCTTCAAAGCCAATCTTTCTACGCCTTTGGTTCAGCTATACTCAAAAATCGCTAAGTGCCCACGCGTCCAATACAACAATGGCTTCAGAATGTTGGGGTTGCCTCGATACTGCAGTGCATCTAACATGTTTACTGAGGCGCGGGTCGATGGTTTCCAAGCCATAATCGGTAAGAAAACGGCCTCATTGCTAAGCAGAGTACGGGCCAGCTCCAACAGCATTCTGCAGGTATGATAGATATGACCTGCCTGTGATTCAATCTTTCATTCGGATCCTGATCAAATAACCTTATGGCTATTGGGTTGGGATGCGAACGAAAATTTGAACAAAATACATGCTAGTATATATACAATATATACTAATATTACTAACATAGATGGTATTTAAGTTAAATAACCTAACTTAATTAACCTTACACAAATGGACTTGTAAATTGTCTGATTTAATAAATGAATTGAAATTTAAAATGACTCATCAAGTCCTGAGGTCTAGCACTGCATTACCATGCTGCCTCTCTGAACTGTCTCGCAAACTTACCTCGTGTCGGAAATCCTACGGCTTCAAGTACTAAGTAACAACTAACTTACAAAAATGTTGCAAAAGTTTCTCGTTTAAAATGAATTCGGGGTACTGCAGCTCATTTACATAATTACAGCATTCTCCTAGATACAAACTATTTTTTGTTCAAAGAAGGGAAGCAAAACTTGCAAATTAAAACTTATAATATTTATGTTTTTGCAAATGTATTTGATGTAAACCGGAAATAATGGCATCCAAATGAGACAATGCAGATGGTGCAATGGGTGTTGTTCGATATATAGATGTGTTTATCGTACCTATAGATAGATAAGATAGATAGATATAGACATTTAATTCGACACAAGTAAGAAACACACAGAAACTACATACGGTGGATAATTAAAGACAGACAATTAAAGATAAGATAATATCTTAAGATAAGATAATATCTTTAGTGCACATCAGCAAAAATAAACTAACAAAACACAAGTTAATGTTGTTTAAACCCCTACAATGAATGTCCTTATCGCGAAAAACATTCTCTTCCAGACAATCTCTAGATGGGCATATTCGGATAGTCCGTTTCAAGCAAAAGTTTCAACATTCGTATATTAAGTTCCAGATTCAATCCAATATGAACCTTTTCAACGTTTAAAATAGTGTTAGAAAGTGTAATCTAAAATTATGGGTTAGATATAGACATTTAATTCGACACAAGTAACAAACACACAGAAACTACATACAGTGGATAATTAAAGACAGACAATTAAAGATAAGATAATATCTTAAGATAAGATAATATATATAGTGCACATCAGCAAAAATAAACTAACAAAACACAAGTTAATGTAGTTTAAACCCCTACAACGAATGGCCTTATCGCGAAAAACATTCTCTTCCAGACAATCTCTAGATGGGCATATTCGGATAGTCCGTTTCAAGCAAAAGTTTCAACATTCGTATATTAAGTTCCAGGTTCAATCCAATATGAACCTTTTCAACGTTTAAAATAGTGTTAGAAAGTGTAATCTAAAATTATGGGTTAGATCATCATTTCAGCCGTAAAACGTCCACTACTGAACACAGGCCTCCATGGATCTCCATGATGGGTAGTTGCCATACTCACCACGCTTGGCAGGCGGGTTGGCGAGCGCAGTACGGGATGTTGATACACGGAAAGACGCTGCTGCCCATCTTCCGGAGGTTACCCTTAGCAGGCTCTTACTGCATCCACGGGCATGAGAGGAGGGGTAACATTCTACTACCGGCACCCCACGGCAATGGGTTAGATATAGACATTTAATTCTTTATGGGTTAGATATAGACATTTAATTCGACACAAGTAACAAACACACAGAAACTACATACAGTGGATAATTAAAGACAGACAATTAAAGATAAAATAATATCTTAAGATAAGATAATATATTTAGTGCACATCAGCAAAAATAAACTAACAAAACACAAGTTAATGTAGTTTAAACCCCTACAATGAATGTCCTTATCGCGAAAAACATTCTCTTCCAGACAATCTCTAGATGGGCATATTCGGATAGTCCGTTTCAAGCAAAAGTTTCAACATTCGTATATTAAGTTCCAGGTTCAATCCAATATGAACCTTTTCAACGTTTAAAATAGTGTTAGAAAGTGTAATCTAAAATTATGGGTTGATTCTAAAATTACTAATATTACCGTTTGCTTCTGCCTTTCAATTTTGATGAAGCAATCAAATTGATCCAAGTTAACATAAAATAGAATCATTCAATATCATTGAATATCATTGTTTTCTTTAATTTCTGCATATTTCAAACAAAGTGAATCAATTAGGGCTGCATTCCGAATCACGCTAAAATCGATATCATCGCGCTAACAAGCGTTCTGAGTCACCGTGAGCGCGACAACGACCCGTGAATCGTCATAGATGACGTCATTACATCCGCCCTTTTGCGCTAACAACGTCCATGCTCCAAACCGATATCACCGTAAGCCTCCCTGTCAAAAGTGATGTGACAGCTGGTTGGTTGGTTGCTTGTGGGTAAGTGTTCTGTAGTTGGTTGGTTCATAGGTTGTTATGTAATTATAGGAAAACTGACTTGCAGCGCGTTCATGAGCGTTCCGAATCCTTGACGGCAATCAACTGTCATCAGCGCGATACCTGAATCGGTACGTAAAATAACTACGTGAACGCTAGCAGCGATTATGTCGTGATTCGGAATGCAGGGTTGGTTGAACCGTGTAATATCGCAATGATGGATATAAAATGTGTGTTGAAAACCGGCTAGTGTGACTATTTAGTTCATTTTATAGAAAACTAGTTGGCCCGGCGAACTTCGTACCGCCTTGACATGCATATGACGCGGGCTGTCAATATACGTCACCACTGTGCAAATGTAAATCTGCCATCATTATGTATGAGGATTTTTTTTCGTGCGTGAGCGTGATTTTTTTCAATATATTGTATTTTTCTGCTATTCGGGGCAGAGACAAATCCAATAAATCAAATATCATCAAAATCGGTCGAGCCGTTCTCGAGTTATATACTAAGTGTTCGAACAAACCCGACTTTGTTTTATAGATTAGAAAATTACAAAACAAAATTAAGCCCGCACTTAAGAATATGAATAATTTCTTTTCATCATCATCATCATTTCAGCCGTAAAACGTCCACTACTGAACACAGGCCTCCATGGATCTCCATGATGGGTAGTTGCCATACTCACCACGCTTGGCAGGCGGGTTGGCGAGCGCAGTACGGGATGTTGATACACGGAAAGACGCTGCTGCCCATCTTCCGGAGGTATCCCTTAGCAGGCTCTTACTGCATCCACGGGCATGAGAGGAGGGGTAACATTCTACTGCCGGCACCCCACGGCAATTTCTTGTGCTCTTAAACAATTCTAGGTCGTCAGTTATAAAACCTCTTCATCCAATACACTTAACATTATGATATACTTGTATACGTGTAATTACTAAGTAAGACCTTACTGAATAAATACCTATTTATTTATTTAATTTTATGGTACACACGGCTACACATCAAACTATAATTTCCAGTATAAGCTGACCTCGCATTGTGGAGGCTTTATGTAGAATGAGAGGTCAGCTTATACTGGATTTTTGTAGCTTGATGTGTAGCCGTGTGTACAGGTTAGGATTTATAAAATTGTTTGCGCTTCTTGCGCAACGATGCCTAATAGTACACACGGCTACACATCAAGCTATACAATTCCAGTATAAGCAGACCTCTCATTCTACGAAAAGCATACACAATGCGTTGTACACGTACACAATACACATTTAGTTCTTATATATGACTAGCTGTTGCCAGCAGCTTCGCACGCGTGCTTTGCCAATAAAAAGTAGCCTATGTGTTAATCCAGGTTATGATCTACGTACATACCAAATTTCATCGCAATATTGGTTCAGCCGTTCCGGCGTGAAAGAGTAACAAACATCCTTACATCCATACATACAAACTTTCGCGTTTATAATATTAGTAGGAAGTAGGATTAAGAGAGTTGTCAAATCTAAACATGTCTATTCGTTTAGGGATCGTTTATACAAGGATGGCATCATGTTCCTTAATGATTTTTGTGTCCCAGTTTATCAGGGTCACAGCGATAAATACCTATACTCAAATTGCCTATCCTACACACTTTTCAAAATGTGGTTAAAACGGCACCAATACACCTTTTTTAGGGTTCTGTACCCAAAAGGGTCAAACGGGACCCTATTACTAAGACTCCGCTGTCTGTCTGTCTGTCTGTCACCAGGCTGTATCTAATGAACCGTGATAGTGAGACAGTTGAAATTTTCACAGATGATGTATTTCTGTTGCCGCTATAATAACATACTAAAAACAGAATAAAATAAATATTTAAGGGGGCTCCCATACAACAAACGTGATTTTTTGCTTGTTTTTGCTCGATATTGATAACGGCAACAGTTAGACGCTTCAAATTTTCACAGAATATTTATTAAAATGTTCGTTGTTTTATTTACTTTAAAACTAAATAATTACATTAAAATAAAATTAATATTTACCTATACAACAAACTTGATTTCTTTGCCGTTTTTATAGATAATGGTACGGAACCCTTCGTGCTTGAGTCCGACTCGCACTTGGCCGGTTTTTTCCTTTATCGAGCTTTTCCTATCCTACCTTAAGACAGTTGGTAAGTCTGCTGCGGCGCCGACTTCTGGAGATAACTTTTATCTGCTTGCTAAACAAGGCTCTCGTTTTACCGCGCGACGAGCACTTTTATCACAGAACTTATATAACTTAAATTAGTTCTTTTTGTACGGTGAGAACAGAAACCATTGGAGTAACCTTCAAGATTTAAAACCTTGTAGGTTGTATTATCTCTCACTCTACCCTATACTCTCATCATTATCGGCTGATGTGTAGATTTGATTTTAGTAGTTTTTAGGGTTAGTAGTTTTTACCGTTTCTCAAAAGGTAAAAAAGGAACCCTTATAAGATCGCACTCTTGTCCGTCTGTCTGTCCGTGTGTCACCACCGATTTTCTCAGGAACGGGTCGACCACGCAAGATGAAATTTATACCAGAAACTTAGGTCTATAGTCCCTATTATGTGTATAACAATCAAGGTCCTGAGTCAACACGATAAAAAGATATGGGCAATTTGGATTTTCGCGAAAACTTGTAAGTATCAAAATTTACCTTAATTTTTAAATTTCCCTTTACTTGCTTTTAACCAAAATTGTCAATTCTAGGTCAACCGGAAGTACCCTGTAGGTTTTGGGTCGAAAACCTACATATATGGTACTTCCCGTTGACCTAGAATTATGAAATTTGGCAAAAAGCAAGGAAAAAAGCAAGAAAAATAAAGGAAAAATTCCAAAAAATAATAAAGTTGAAAATTAAAGGGTGTCCCCATACATACATGGTTGACGCCAATTAAGATAGTCCTCTGACTTGTATGGGCGCTCATACAATTTAGAGGACTAGCTTAATCGACATCAACCTTAACTAAGGTAAATAAATAAAATTGTGCGATTGGATAAAATAGATATTTAAGTATGGCTCCCATAAAAAAGACATGATTTTTTTGCCTTTTTTATAGATAATGGTACGGAACCCTTCGTGCGCGTGTCCGACTTGCATTTGGCCGGTTTTTTTATTGATACATTGTTCTTGTAATTATGACTTAGAGACTAAGAGATTTACAAGGAAGGTTTTAAGCGTTTATATTATATTTACTGTAATTTTCACCAATACGTGTCAGAGTTATAACACGCGACTGAGCTTTCTGGATGTTACAAACAACCATTGGATATGGTAACCGCTTACTATCAGATGTGTCGCTTGTTTGTTTGTTTGTTTGCTTAGAAGTATAAAAAACAAGCATATTCCATGGTTAGTTTAATAAAATTAATTGGTCAATGACTTCTTGCCACCGTACCGTAGTATCTTAGTATTTAATATTCATTTCTAGAGAATTTATGAAGTGGAAAGACACGCTTATACAATTGAAACTAAAATACTGAATAACTGTATAGATTATCCTCCTATTTTGATATAACTCTTAGAGTAGTGAGTATATGGATTGGTAATGAAATCTCTATTCTTTATAATTCTTAAGGTAAAACCAGTCTACCCCAAGGTTGTCTTGAAGTTATCGCTCATAGCGATAAGACCGCCAAATGGTACTTTACTTAGTTTCCAAATAAATAAGTGGCATCCATTGTAGAAGGTCACTAGCTCCCACCCTAGGTAAAACCTGTGTTGTGGGAGATAGTCTCTTTCGTCCCGTGAGTTTGATTGTGTGTTTGTGTGCGTGTGCATTTGTGTGTGGGTGAGTTTGTGTATAGGTATTGTGTGTGGGGGTGTGTGTATGTAAGAGCGTGTGTGTTGTGTGTAGGGAAGGAGGGGAAGGGGGGAAGGAAGTTCGGATATGGAGTAATGTTTATCTGTTATATATATATATGACATATATCATATCTGTTTTGCCCTGTTTCTTATAGATTATTATATAGTTTTTATAGTTAAATTTGCTTTCATTTAACCAACTTATATGCATGTTTGACTATCACGTTGGTGTGTTAAGAAGGAATTCCGTTTCATGGTAGTTCAATGTTGAGAGCCAGGCTAATAATTTTTTCTTACACTTTTTGGTCGCGAGATCCATTATGTCTATTGATTTATTTATTCTGGTGTAGAGTGTAGGACCAACAAAGTTATAATTTCTTGTGCCAAAACTTGTTTTAACTTTCAGGGCGCTCCATACTGTCCGTCTGTTGGAATAAGTAGAGGCGACTGTAATCAGTGAGGTTTTATGAAACTTGAGTATGACCGAGGATAAATACAACTGCCGAACCGTAAGGTGGTTTACGTCTTTGTATAGGGATTCTGTAGGGTATCTATAGGGTTTGTGGTAAGCAACTTTTAGTACTGCGCGTTGGGCCCTAGTTGGGCCATTTCAACTTGATACCTTCACGCGTTGTTGAATTAAAGGGTTTTGACAGACGGACACACAGACAGACAGACGGACGGACAAAGAAGTGATTCCTATTTTCCTTTTGAGGTACGGAACCCTGGAAAACAGTAATGATAATAGCTTTAATCGGGCACATTTTCGCGGTTATTCCTAATGTTATGAATGGTCACTCTCTGGTGATCTATAGAAACCTATGTTAGGCAGTGGTAAAGATATAAATCATATCTGAAATCAAATTTAATCAAATCTAAATAAATCAAATCTATGTCTGATATAAATCATACATAAATCATACAATTCTTTGTTTAGAACTTAAACAATATATAAATAATTACTCATAAATATAAATGAATAAATAAATGTTGGTGGACATTTCACATAGCGATATCTAGCCCCAAACTAAGCAGAGCTTGTACTATGGGAACCAGATAACTGATAAAATTCTTATATACGTTTTTTTGTAAATAGATACCTACTTACAATTACAGAAAATCATCTAGACCTGGAACAAATATTTGTAGATCATGCAAACATTTGTTCCGCGGCGGGAATTGAACCCGCTACCTCCTGCGTCTCAGCCGGCTATACGCCCACTGCGCCACGGAGGTCGTCGAGGTACAATGATACAAATGATGTGAAAAACTATGATATCTGCAAAAGTATTAAACAGTGTCGCAAACATCAACGACCTCCTCCAGTCAAAGTCCATTAGTTACATATACAGTGTGTGCGTGTGTATAGGTATATATTTATGAGGCTTTGCCTGTAAGTGTGTTTGTGTCAAGTTACTTTGATTCAATTTATCCTATTGCATACATATGTTAGGCGCAAATTAACATGCAAAAGAAATGGGTCGCAAAAACGAATCTGCCAAATTTTAATCAGCATGTCGTATAAGATAATCTCGCGGCATAAAGGCGCCAGGTGAAGCTGAAAAGTTCGAGGAAAACGTAATCGGAAGCGAGTAAATAAGCAAAATGGAGAAAAAATGGGTATTTCAAAGCGTATAGCTCTCTTTACGAATTTATGAATATAGCCGTTCATACTTTTTCTTTAGGAGATTCCGGGCTTCGACCTTTATGTTCGATCGAGCGCACACAATGACTGTAATAGCAGCCATTACGAAGATCAATTTGTTCAACCGTGACACTTGTCCTACTATTTTGTAATGCCCCTTGCTTCATAATATAGTGCCTTAAATTATTATTTTTCCACAGCCTTACTGAAAATAGGGAACTCTAGCATTTTTAATAAATATTGTTGGTTTTACTTTCATACAAACTATTTTGAACATTTTACTACTATAAATATTGTGAGACATAAGTCTTCAAGTTCAAACCCTCCGTCGTACGAGACACGTTCTCGGAGACCCGGATGACGAAATCACCTCCGCTAATGCGGAAGAGACTTCCAAGTCATCTACATTAGACAGAGAAAACACTTTACAGATACACCGACCTCGCCGGCGAGGTCGACGAGTCCCTTCAGTCGCTGCCTATACGAGGTACAAGCACGTGCCCGGGCGTTTCTCTCCTATCCTACCCTGGCAACAGCCCAAGCCGAGGTTCGTACCTAAGTGGTGCCCTTGCGCTAGTTGCCTCATCACAGGGCTGAGCGCCTTCTGCGCTCGCCAAAAGCTCCGTTAAGCTACAACGGCCTCAGAGGCCAACAGCGAGATAAGTCCATTCGAAAAAAAAAGAAAATGAGTCTTCAAGTAAAGTACGTTCAAAAAAAATGTAACTTAGTAAATTACCTATACTAATTTACTAAAGTACTTATTGCAAGGGAAAATAGGGTTCATTTTACATTTATACTGGGTAGGCCAGAAAGAATTGCGAATTTAAAAAAATCATTAAAAAAACTAAGTACAATTCACATACAAATTTTTATTTCTACAAAAATTTACATCTGGGAAATTCATTTCTTAAAAATAACATCATCCAGATGTGCACCATCGCGCTGCAAACATTCTTCGAATCTGAACCTCAAATTGGTAAAAACTCACTGGCACATTGCACGGGGAATATCTGCCATTTCTTTCCGGATATTGGTCTTCAACTGGTCAATTGTGGCTGGGTTATTGGAGTAGACTCTACTTTTTAGGTATCCCCACAAAAAAAAGTCCAGTAGTGTAAGATCCGGACTTCTAGGAGGCCATTCAATGTCACCTCGGCGCGATATCAGTTTCTCAGCAAACATCTTGTAATTTCTGTAATGTTGGCTGTAATTTCTGTACAAGTTGAATTTTTTACGGGTGCAATTTCAGATCTTTCAACAAAATGCGACGTAAAGATGTTCTGGACACCACAAGTTCGGCTGAACGCTTTCGAGTCGATAGAGTAGGATTACGTTGAACTGAAGCTTTAACTTGTTCAATTGTGTATTCCGTTCTTGTTGACCTTGGGCGTCCCGCAGGCTTCTGTTTGAGAATCGAACCAATAGCTTCGAACTTTCTGACTCACGATCAAATCACGCTTTCTTTCGGACACTGATTGAGGTCATGTAATCCAAACTCACGTCGAAATAAACGCCGAACAGTAGCGCACGAATCGTGATTTTTATAATAATGTTTAACGCAGAATGCACGTTGCGCTCCGGTGAAGTGATCCATCGCGACTAAATTTCCGAGAACCGAGCTACTTAACCCCACCACCCGCGCAGTCCCCTCTCTAAAGCTTCAGTAAGCTCAAGTGGTTACCCATACGCCTTCGCCGGGATACTCACATCCTTCAGCATTTATATAACATCCTGTTCAACCCTTCCTCACCTTCCTATCTTAAAGAACGCTTCCATTTCCTCTATCAATCCAATCCTCGATCCTTGCGTTCATCTGACACACTCCAACTCAGGACACCTGTACACTCCTCCTCCTACTTTGATAAGTCTTTTACAGTGCAGGCTGTCCGGTTATGGAACGCGCTGCCGGTGGCTATCAGATGTGCCAAGTCACTTGCCATTTTTAAACGTATGCTCAGAGAACACTATCTGAGTATTTGTCGCTAAATATATATGTATTTATTATTAATTATTTGTTTCTTAAATAAGTCTATAAATTATTATGGGTATTTATTATTTAGATTCATGTAACTTTCATTTATGTAAGTTTTATATATATTTTTTATTTTTTTTTATTTGTATATAATTAGTATTAGTATGTATGTACATGTAGTATGTTAGGTACACCATTAACCCCCAGGTAATGTCTACACAGTCCATTCCATCCAAAGGTTGTCTGGTAGAGATCGCTAATTAGCGATAAGACCGCCAATTGTATCCATAGATTTACGTAGTTGTTTTTTATATGTATTTGATTCGTGGTGTGCAATAAAGTATTATCTAATCTAATCTAATCTAAAGCTTCAAACGCAAGAGTATTTTTAAAATCGTACTCCTTTCTGGCCCACCCGGTATAATTCAATTAGGTGTCTAATAAAGACTATCTATAGAGAAAAAATGTCTAATTTATTACAGAAATTATCACTAGGAAACGGACTAAAGAGCAAGTACTTATTTCTCTTTTTACGGAAAGCGAAACCCTGAAAATTATTTTTATCACTCTCATACCATTTTCAGCTGATTCCCATAAAGGACATAACGCTCGCATTTAAAGCGTTTCTTCGTGTTATTTACAGATTGTGAATCACAACCCAGACCAAATGTGGGCTCGTATTTACCGACCCGCAGGTAAACTTCGCTTGCAGTTAAAAGGAATTCCGTAGAATTTTATCGCTCGTTAGAGACCTTAGAGTATTTACACGCCGCGACTTTCAGCTGCGTTGCCGCGGAAAGGACGTGTGTACGAATGCAGTGATGCAGTGTGTTTTTCTTCTAGATCGATGACTGGGTCATAGTACAAACTCGCCATGTGTAACTTAATATTTTTTTTATTTCTCACAAAAAATATACACTTGCAATCAACTCGAGCTTAATCAATAAGAAATAATTAAGTTATGAGCAAACATAATGGTCGCAGGAACTCAATTCGGCATCGTCATTACAGAATAATCTAGCTGACGAATGTTTTACCTCCTTCAGGATCCATTTGATATACAGTGTTTTTTTTAACTGTAACAGTACGGCAGCACCCATAACCAGAGGATATACAGGTGCAGTTTCTTTTAAAACATTAGCTCGTTTTCGAAGAATAACCTTTTGGCATTAAAATTTTTTTGGTCAAGTGTGAGTAGCGCCTTAAAATTAATCAAGTTGGTTAATTTTTTTTTTTTGATGCTGATCGATTCAGTTCTTTGTAATGATCATTTTATTGTACTGGATGAAAAAATATAAACAGCGGAAGTTAGTCAAATTTGATAAAAAGTATTCTCATACAACAGGACAAACAAAATTCCTTCTACAAACATTTTATAAGATTCTAATTACACATTAAAGAAGTATTAATACTGAAGCGATTAAGAAGTTTAGGAACTCCGTGCTTTCATGAGCAATTCAAAAACATTTCGTATTTCAGAACAATTTTGAATTTCGAACATGGTTCTTGCACCTGTCGGACTTTTATATCAGTCATTGCATCATCTTATTTGTCATATCATGACATTGTCAAATACGCAAAAAGTAGACTTAATTGAAGCATACTTCCTCAATCGCGGTCTGGGTAGCGTTCCTGATACCACTTCAGCGCATTAGTTGGGCTTCGTCGGTTAAGGAAGTATGCTTCAATTAAATCTAATTTTTACGTATTTGACAATGCCATGATAGGACAAATAAGATGATGCAATGACTGATATAAAAGTCCGACAGGTGCAAGAAACATGTTCGAAATTTAAAATTGTTCTGATATACGAAATGATTTTGAATTGCTCATGAGAGCATGAATTCCTAAACTTCTTAATCGCTACAGTATTAATACTTCTTTAATGTGCAATTAGAATCTAATAAAATGTTAGTAGAAGGAATTTTGTTTGTCCTGTTGTATGAGAATACTTTTTATCAAATTTGACTAACTTCCGCTGTTCAGATATTTTTCATCCAATACAATAAAATGATCCTTACAAAGGACTGCATCGATCAGCATCAAAAAAAAATTTACCAACTTGATTCATTTTAAGGCGCTACTCACACTTGATCAAAAAAATTTTAATGCCAAAATGTTTTTCTTCGAAAACAAGCTCATGTTTTAAAAAAAACTGAACCTGTATCTCCTCTGGTTATGGGTGCTGCCGTACTGTTACAGTTAAAAAAAAACACTGTATAAAAAACTCAACAACATTGACAATAATTTTACATTGAATATATATGTATTACAGTATTTAATGAATGATAAAGCTTATATATGCTTTATGACAACCTCCGTGGCACAGTGGGCGAATAGCCGGCTGAGACGCAGGAGGTTGCGGGTTCGATTCCCGCCGCGGAACAAATGTTTGCATGATCTACAGATATTTGTTCCGGATCTGGGTATTTTTCTATGTACCTAGTCAGGTCATAAGTATTGTCACACAGTAAAAACTTTTCTTTTAGAATGCTGGCCACAAAAAAGTTGATAGAATTTGAATTTCGAATTGTTCATGAAAATAAAAATGTATACTTTTTAGAATTTTACTCATTTTTAAATATGGAGTGGACGCTTAAAGAAGACCGTGTTGCAGTTATTGCGTTGCATCGTTGCGGTTACGCGCCAATTTAAACTTTTGACATACTGAAAAATTTGAATATAACCAAAAGATTCGTTTATCGCACCATCAAACGATACAATGAAGACTCTAGTGTAGATGACAGTTCAAGAAGTGGTCGCCCTTGGTCTGTTAGGACTCCAGCAGTGATAAAAGCTGTGAAGGCGCGAATTCAAAGAAATCCCAAACGTAAGCAGAAACTGTTGGCCCTTCAGATGGGGTTAATCAGAACCACGGTGAAAAGGGTGTTAAATGAAGACTTAGGGCTTCGGGCATATCGAAGAAAAACAGAACATCGTTTGAATGCTCGTCTAATGGACCTGAGACTGAAGAGATGCTGCGCTTTGTTGAAGCGGTACGCGGGAAAAAAATATCGGGAAATTATTTTTTCGAATGAAAAAATTTTTACCGTAGAAGAGAGCTACAACAAACAAAATGATAAGGTGTACGCACACAGTAGTAAAGAAGCGAGCAACCGTATTCCGCGTGTCCAACGAGGTCATTTTCCATCCTCGCTCATGGTATGGTTGCGAGTTTCTTATTGGGGCTTAACAGAGGTACATTTTTGTGAGAAAGGTGTAAAAACGAATGCAGTTGTGTATCAAAATACAGTCCTGACGAACCTTGTGGAACCTGTTTCTCATACCATGTTCAATAACAGGCACTGGGTATTCCAACAAGATTCGGCGCCATCTCATAGAGCGAAGAGCACACAAGACTGGCTGGCGGCGCGTGAAATCGACTTCATCCGGCACGAAGACTGGCCCTCCTCCAGTCCAGATTTGAATCCGTTAGATTACAAGATATGGCAACACTTGGAGGAAAAGGCGTGCTCAAAGCCTCATCCCAATTTGGAGTTACTCAAGACATCCTTGATTAAGGCAGCCGCCGATATTGACATGGACCTCGTTCGTGCTGCGATAGACGACTGGCCGCGCAGATTGATGGCCTGTATTCAAAATCACGGAGGTCATTTTGAATAAACTTTAGTGTCATAAGAATCTATGTTTTGTTAAGTTCATTTTGCTATATAAATGGTTACATAATGAATAAACTTGTTTCAATTATTTTATATTAAACGTGTGACAGAATTTATGACCTGACTAGGTATTATAAGTATGTATTTACAAAAAAAAAGTATATAGGTATTCTATCAGTTGTCTGGTTCCCATAGTACAAGCTTTGCTTAGTTTGGTGCTAGATGGCGTTGTGTAAAATGTCCAGCATTATTTATTTATTTATACATTCAGTTAAGTATATTATGCCATGTCTTTAATAATCAGATTAGGTACATCAGGTGAAGCTCGCTAAAACCCTATCCTCCGAACTAGTTTGAGACTGTATCTTGTCGTTGTCTTTGAACTCAGCGAGCTATGGAGAGGGCTATGCCTGGTATTTCTCTAAAATGAGGAGATCCATAAACAAACTAAGTCACCGACATAGTCAGTCATGGCACTGGATTAGCATGCTGAAGTGGCATGTGGGTGGGGCACAAAGCTCCAAGAACTGACGGTCGATGGGGCAGAAAGGTTCTCAAGCGGAGGCCGCGCACTGAAATGCGCAGCTCAGGGCGGCCCCCAAATTGATGGAAATACGACCTGATAAAGGAAACCGTTGGGTGCAGGCCGCACAAGATCGATCGCCTACGTTCAGCAGCGAACGTCCTATGGTTGATACAAGATGATGAAAGGGCTAAAGCCCGTTTTATATCCTTTCTTGCGGGACTAATGGCTAATTCGAAACCCTATTTACCTAAGACTATAATAAAGTTTTAGAAGGAAGGACAGGCTTATATGCTTAGGCAGGCTTACGCACTGCTAGTTTATCGTTATATTTAAAATAAATAAATAAAATAAATTTTGCTGGACATTTCACACAGCGCTATCTAGCCCCAAACTAAGCAGAGCTTGTATTATGGGAACCAGATAACTGATATAATACTTATATACATTTTTTTTTGTAAATACATACTTATAATATATAGGGCAACAACCAGACCCGGAACAAATATATGTAGATCATGCAAAGATTTGTTTCGCGGCGGGAATCGAACCCGCTTCCTCCTGCGTTTCAGCCGGCTATTCGCCCACTGCACCACGGAGATTTCTCCTTTGTTGTATTTTATATATTAAATATATATTATTATATTTGTATATATTTTTAGTTTATTAGTAAATAGGTATAGGTAGTTTATGTAGGTTTATGCACATAGATACACCGCCGTCTTTTTGATTTTGTTTTGTCCTGCCCATCCAAAGGTTGTCTGGAAGAGATCGCTTTTAGTGATAAGACCGCCCATTGTAGTTACCTTTATTTTTGTGTATTTCTTTGTATTTTTAATTTTGTTGGTGTGCAATAAAGAGTATTCTACTCTAATCTATTCTTATAGTTTCAAAAAGTTTGTTCAGATACCTTTGCTGTGTTTGATCGCAGGCTCAACAGATTTTTAAATAAAACCGTTCTGCATTTCGGACACAACTTGCCCGTACTTGCTGCTCACTCGTTGTTATAAAATTCCCACATTTTATAACTTATCTTTGTTTCTTCGGGAAGTCTGGTTTGTTTCAATTGGCAATTTCAGATAGACCGTACTGGTTATTGTCAGGTACTTTTTGATTTATTTTCAAGAGGAAGTTCGTATTTTAAAAGAAAATACTGGCATCCGTTCCAAATATTGTCTGAAAAAAGTCATCAACTTATGCAGAGTTCTCCAATTCCTTTGACCGGCTTTTGTGAGATGTAGTTTCAGGTTAAAAATAAATACAAGGAACCTCTGGTATTGCCATTTCTAGAAAATCGAATCCAATACGATTCTGGCAGTTTTCTCTCCTTTCTCAATTTCTGTTTTTCGGAAGCAAATGATTTGGGCCTAGAAATAAACATGGAATAGCCGTGGAATAGCACCGTGTTTTATATTTTGGGAAGCAGCAGTTTTTAGGGATCGTTTGAGATAAAGCTCGGGGATAGTTATTGCCCAGTTTGTGAGAGACCCTCCGACACCAACCAATTCCGCACACTAATTGGTTGGTGAAAATGTAAATTTGACCGTTTTGCCCGACGGCCGCAGTAGTTATATTTATATTGCGAATATATGTTAGTTTATTTATTCGCAGCCGTTGTTTTTTCAATAAAAGGTAGCCAATGTGATAATCTATTTATAAACCGAATTTCTCCAAAATAGTTTCAGCGGTTATGACGTGAAGCTTAACAAACAACAGAACAAAAAAAATCGCCTTTGCATATAAAATATTAGTATGATACCGACTGAGACCCAAGAAGTTGCTGGATCGATTTCCACTCACCAGAAAATTGCATAATCTGCACATATTCGTTCAAGGTCTGGGTGTTGAAGTATAGTATTTATTAGCTCGTAGATTTAGAAAGATGATTTAGCAGCGCCTGGTGAATGGGTGGTAGCTTGGTATATGAACTGCCCGCTGTAGTTCCAGGGTCAGGTTTTTAGATGGAGTTGGCTTGCCCACCACCTAGTTGTTGAGATAATCAGCTATGAAGAACAGACGGACGGACAGACAGACAGAAGGATAATGTTACATCATAAGTGTTCCGTTTCAGGTTATCATTAGTACGGAAACCTAAACAAGCTAGTTACACACGCTTACATAAACCCGTTAAAATCTAAAGAGATCTCTACTCGAGACTTAACAGAGAATATCGAAATAAGTACTTAGTGTATTTTAAAATCCTCACAAACCACAGGCATTAAACCAGTCATGCAAGGAAACATTTAGGTTTCCAGTGTATTTGTATGTGAAAATATCATTTAATTCAATTTGTAGAGTATGCTGCTCAAAAACACGCGAATCAAACATTTGCGATGTGGTTAACGTGCTTTTTTCTTGCAAAATATAAAATATTATCTATCTTAGTTTACAAAACGTGATGAGAAAACTTTGTACCACTTTTTAAGCTTGTTACGGGCAAGAAAGTGTGAGATTTGGCATTGGGTGAAAGCTAAAATTTGTGAATTTCGGTCAAATATCGACTTTTTAATAGGAATAACAAAAAATAACGTTTTCGATTTCACGAAGTTAGTAAGTATCAGGGTAGAAAGGATAAATCTACATCCGATAATTATGACTGTGCACTTGCAACTAGTTATTAATCTGTAATGTTATGTGAAGTCAAACGTCGTATGGCAATAACCAGAATTGTTATGGATTAGTTGAGGAAAAAATGGAGAAATCGACATATCACCAAACCCACTAAGATCCGGCTCGTTCAAACCCTTATTTTCCCCATATTTATGTACGCTGCGGAGACGTGAACACTGCGAGAAGTTGAAAAGAAAAAGATGGACGCTCTGGAAATGTGGTGCTGGAGAAGGCTTCTTGGACTATCATGGACCGAGTACTAATGTCTCTATACTTCAGGTGCTCGGCATAAAACAGCGTCTGTCGGTTTTAGTACAAACTTGCATTCTGAAGTTCTTCGGCCACGCCTCGAGGCGGGACACACTCTATTGAGCATCTTGTCGTACAAGGACGAGTGGAGGGAATCAGACCGCGCAGAAGGTCGCCCATGCGGTGGACCGATCAAATAAAAGCTGCAGTGGGCGGCCAACTGCATGAATGCACGAGAATGTCTGTCAACAGAGACAAATGGCGAGATATCTGCCCTTAAAAATAATGATACAACATGTTTACTACGACCGCTCTGTCAAGAGCGCAAATGTTACGATTGAGAAGAAGAATTCTATGTAAGAAATGAATTTAAAACACACATCTGAAATCGTATTTACAGATTTTACAGGTGAGTTTTACCAGTAATTGATACATTTCCAATAAACAATTATTTACAACAGATGGCCGATGGGGCCGGAAAGTTCTCGAATGGAGGCCACGGAGCGGCAAGCGCAGCGTAGGACGTCCACCTACAAGATGGGCAGACGACTCGGTAAGAACCGCAGATCGGCGTTGGATGCAGGCCGCTTCCAACCGCAGTTCCTGGAGATCAATGAGGGAGTCCTTTGTCCAGCAGTCCTACGGCTGATATGATGATGATAATGATGAATTATTTACATTTTTAAGCATCAAATCGGCTCCTATGCGACGATGCCGCGCAGTCAGTCTACTTACATGATGAATGAATATGATTTTTTACCTATATTACATAGGCCGCTTCATTGATATTTCTAGAACTTAATCTAGGATTAGTAGTAATTTAAAATTTCCTATAGTAACGAATTTGAAAAAACCCTATTGTACAACAATACTAGCCATTAATCACATTCATTTTCATTTATTCTGCTTACATGTACATATACATTTTCAGTTTAGTTAGTTAGTAGCTTAAGGAGTAAGTACATATACTCTGTAAGGGCACAGTAAGTTGGGTTTACGCCTTTTCAAAAATTACAACAACAATACATGTCAAATCAAATAAATTAAAATTAATTTATGCCGCATATGTCAAATAATACAGTTGAAGAACAAAGGTATGTCAAGCTAATAGTAATGTCAAGTAGAAAAATAATTTTAATCGTAATTTTCAGTAATTTTAAAGTATAAGTATATCTACACTACTTACATACTACCTAGGTACCTATCTACCTATTATTGCTTGCTAGGGTCGTCACTTTGTTTCTTAATTATGTTGTCCGATAGGAATTCGTCAATAGTATGATTTTTTATTAAAAATGATTTCAAATTCCTACAAAATATTTAATGTACTTCTTCGTTTTTTAGATAGTCAGACATTTTATTACATAAATAAATATTTCTGGACATTTCACACAGCGCTATCTAGCCCCAAACTAAGCAGAGCTTGTACTATGCGAATCAGATAACTGATAGAATACATAAATACATTTTTTTTGTAAATACATACTTACAATATATAGAAAAACATCCAGACCCGGAACAAATATCTGTATATCATGCAAACATTTGTTCCGCGGCGGGAATCGAACCCGCTACCTCCTGCATCTCAGCCGATTATTCACCCACTGCGCCATGGAGGTCGTCATATTTTAATCATTCGGAATTAGCCCTACCCGTGTTTTTATTTAATATCGTACATAACATGACACGTTACATTTGCTATATATAAAGTTATATCTTAATAAAGACATGAAGAGCATGAAGTGTGAAAAACTATCTTTGTTACAGTTTGATGTAAACGTCAACAGGAAGTTCCATGTAAATACGTAAGTTCCCTAACTTCTTGAACCCTTTTACCAGTCGGGCGTGTTTGTGACATTGGGATTGAAATAGAAACGTGTAAAATCGCCTAAGGCTTTGAAGCTTTGGAGGACCATAGCTTATGTATTTTTGTAAGTGCTACATATTATACTACAATTCACCCTAGAGTGACGGTTTATGGTGAAAATAAATAAAACAATATTTACATTTTATAGAATTTTTAACGCAAATTCTATAAAATTTTACTTAGAAAACTTTCGTGATTGATTTCAATCATTATTATAAATACGGGATTTATCACGTACCGTCTTATCGGTGTTTCGACCGACAATGTTTCGGTTCAATTCGTGAACCTTCATCAGGGTGAGTGCGATCCGCTCCGAATAACGTCTCGCCTCACACATTGTCGGTCGAAACACCGATAAGACGGTACGTGATAAATCCCGTATTTATAATAATGATTCTATAAAATTGTTATTTTAAAACTTCTTCTGTTTGAAACTTCGTTTTGTTTTTGAGTGTTATTTTTATGTACTTTAAAATCGCGTCAGCTATGTATTTATTTTAAATTATTTGTCACTCTCGGTCCTAAAGGTCTCAACGGAAGACCAGCGCAGGTTCTAACATCCTGCATACGCTGAGTTGAGTCCTTCTTTTGCAACCAATTTGTGTACTACTAGCTTTAAGTTTTTATGTCGTTTTTTTATAGATATATTGTTTTATTATTTGTTGTCATTTTTGTATTATGTGTTGTTGCAAAATAAAATATTTGATTTGATTTGAAAATGTATTTTTTTTTTGAGACCAAGAAGATGCAAATTCCCGCTGTGGGTAAAATATTTGCATGATTTGTAAATTTGTATTTCACCTGAAGGTGCTATGATGATTACAGTTTTTGATACCTACAATACAGAGGAGCTAAGTGTGGTATACGCATGTGACTGTTGAGTTTTTATTCAATTTTAGCCGTGTCTTTCCAACCACTGAGCAAAGATCTGTCTCAGCTCGCACTTATTGAATAGACGTGGTTGTTTTTCAATTCTATTTTGAAAACCCGCAAATCGTTTACGACGTTATAAATTCATGAATGGCTCGAGTTTGGCCAGTTGCCGTCTTATGAAACATTAAAACAATTAAAAGTTTTGTCGGAACCCGGCCGAGGCATCTGGGAAACTTATAAAGGCTTGTTAAATATGTTACGTGTATAATTGAACTTGAAATCAAAATGTAATATACAAAACTGATCGAGCGGTCTGTGTCAGCGCTGCTATGTAGTTGTGTGACAAACATACGCGTAATTTATAAACATACAGAAGGAAAACATGTGGTTATTTTATCAACTATAGACAGTAATGAACCTCAAATAAGTTTTCGAAAAAAATTGGTCTAATGAGTCATAATTATCAAATCAAATAAAAACATTTCTTTGTAACAACACCAATAGTACAACAGAACAAACACACACAGGAGACGTAACAAAAAGAACAAAGAAACAATAACTAACAGATTAAAATTAAATAAAAATGAATTTTAATATAATTAATAATAATAATTAATATAATTATATAATTAATATAAATCATTATCAGACTTATCGTTTCTACCCTGGTACTTACTAACTTCTTGAAATCGAAAACGTTATTTTTTGTTATTCCTATAAAAAAGTAACTAGTTATTTATTGCTGCTGAATCAAATTCTATGTCAGTAGAAAAAATACAAAATGTACAGGTTTTGAGTTTCTTTTAATTTTATACAATATATATTTCATTTTGAGACCGTTCAAATTACTTTGGAATTCGAGTAAGTACAGTCAACCCCATCGAGGAGTGGGTTTGGCTCAGCCGGATTTTGTGATAGGACCGCAGTGAAGTGTTTTAGCCACACTGTGCCATGGAGAGCCCTCCACAAGAGGCGTGCCTGCCAGCTCAATAGCCTGTTGGTTTGTTACCGATTGTCTCACTTATCAGTGGAGCTTTTGAGTTCAAATTAATAAACTAATTACATCAGCTTTAAAACACATTCTTTCGGTTTAGAGAGTTTATTCTCATAAGAACAAATTACAGTTCACTTAAAATGAGCTTAAATATATTTAATTTATAACAGTAAGTTTAGGCTAGTGTACAAAGCATGCATTAATCATGTAGGTATTTAATTTAAAACATTGCAGAAACTTGTACGTCAAAGGTTTTCCAAAAGTAGATACCAACACACTCTAACTTAACACAACAACTTAAACGGTTTTAGGTAGGTTATTGAAATTTAAAATTTGTTAGCACTGACCAAAAGTATTTAGACCCTTCTATAGTGTGACCATTAGTGCTGTGCACTCCCTGAGGTATGCGCGCGGCGAGACGGGGGGGAGAATCGGCTGTTGCGCTCCGTCAGTTCGCCGTCAACGCTCGTGGCGGCAGGTAGTGTTATTTGTATCGGACTGTCTATGTCAGACGCACATGAGATAAATATTCAAAGATGGGTCGTGCGTTATCTCGTGATATGAAATGGAAGATGAAGTTGAAATAGAATCTATGTCAGAATAACTTTCGTTAGAATATATAATTGTTTGTAAATATAAAAAATGTTCAATAAAACAATTCCTTTGAATTATAAGTTTAGTTCTTATTTATCACCTGCATATTTTTAATAAAATATGAGTATATTTAAGTTACATTTTAATCAACTAAGTAAGTATAATATATTACAGATAGATAGCCTCCGACCATCGTCCCGCCACAAGTCTTGCCTTAGAAATGCAAACTGATATCGTAAGATATGTCCGACATGTATTGATCTCATGTGAACTCATGCAGTTTTTTCTTTGCCTCCCACCTCGCCGCGCATACCTCAGGGAGTGCACAGCACTAATGGTCACACTATATCATAATTTTTTTTGGTTATGTGTGAGTGAAATAGTGTGACGAGACGTTTTGCATTCCAGTCGGTATGTTTGTGTGCGCAGCGTAAGCTATTGAAGAAGTGTATTGAGTTGCATTCGTTTGTGCTTATTGTACGGCTCCTTACTAAGTTGTATATAATTTAATAAGATTGAAGGATTAGCATTTATATTAGTTTTATTTGTGAAAGGTTAATAGATATTGTATTTTAGGATTTAGATTTTAAGGTAATTTACAAAAGCTATGTACATTTAAATGGTGCTAGTACAATAATATTAGTACAAATACACAAGGTAAGGGTTTTTTAAACGTATATGTTTCATTCGCATAGTTATCGTCAGTAAACGTGTGTCTTATGTATTGGTATTAAGGTTGTTTTTCCTATAACATGGGCAACATTTTTTTTGTCCTATGCGTGCGGTAGATTCACAACAAGTCAACCCTCACTAAAATTGAGCTGACCCACAACGGTCCGATGTATTTTTAATTCGGCTGCCTCACCTCGAACGAGTGACAACGCAACGCATTTTTTTTTGTTGAATTTTTTTTTTTTAAATACTTATGTTTATTTCTGTTGTTAGTTTATACACGTACTATCTCAGAAAAGGTTTTGATTCCTTTGATAAATAAAACCAGCCTGTGCTTTATTATAATAAAAACTACAACGGTGCCTAAAACCAAAATTGTTGATATTCATAAAAAAAAATTAATAAAAGGCATAGAAAACAAACAGGAGCTTTTTCTAATACCTCGTATAGCTTTCTGATCTTCATAAGCTCACCTAAATAATAACATCAAACAACTCGATCTAACATTATCAATTTCCTCGGTTTCAAGTCTCGATCACATAACATCAAAGACATCACATTCATGATATCCATCATCATCATTATCCGAAAGTCAACTGCCGACATAAATAATGCAGAGGGCCTTTATAATACCATCGGTCTTACACCTCTGCTGGATATGTCAGTTTGTGGTGGCTTTTGAAAACCCTTATTCGACCTTTCACCTAACAATTAATAGTACCGATAGACAGAATTCTACGTTATTGTGGCCGAAGTCATGTCAGCAATCGTTACAAAACCGCAAGTGTTGAACGAACCGTGAGAAGCACTTACGCCCTATTAGTGAATTAAGCTGACCGTCAGCTGGACCGGACCGGACCGGCACGGTTACCGTAAAATCAATTAGTTTTAGACTAATCACCGGGCTGGGAGGGTCCCTCATCACAGGTCACTGAGTTACTCCACCGAGTTATACTGTTAGCGGGGTCTTCTAATGGTGTTCAATGTTTCGAATAAGGATCTTACATCTACCTACTAAGTGACGATGTTGAGGTCAGAGAAAGCTTTAGTAGGATAGAGTCGACACTTTCAAAAGTGGATGGTGGAATCATATTTATATTATATTTTAAAAGCAGTATACCTATTTCTGCCACCACGCAGCATTGCCGTGTTTCAGTTTGAAGAGTATACATGAGGCTCTACACCTGTATGCCTCAAGATGATGGACGCAGGGCAGTGCATCTTAGGACACAATTCTGACATTCGTGACCTACGAGGCAATTCTCTGTTATAGGCGATGGTTACCACTTAACATCAGGTAGGCCATAAGCGTGTTCCATTTTCAGGTAGTATACAAAAAAAACATTTTTAAGAGGGCATCGCTCTAAAACTAAAACGTTGGTGCGTCGATGTAGATGTATTTCACTCTGACTGGTAGGATTGCTAAAGAACGCAAGAAATGGAAGGAAATGGTGGAGACCTTTGTCCAGCAGTGGGACAGCATAGGTTATTAAAAAAAGAGGGCATAGAGGAAACTGGGACAAGATACATTTAAAATATTCAAATCTTTGTGATTGACCCAGGCTGTTTGAAGAGTAAACACATAAGCTAGTCTATTCATGGATATAAGAGTGGAGAGTAAAATATCTAGAATTGGGCAACATGGTACTACCGGTAAATAAGCCCCCGGTGGTCTATCATACCTACTTTATGTTATGCTGCGTAAAACTACCCACCATTATTTTTAAACTTACTTCTACCAGGAAAATAATTAACCCAACATAAGCAAAGAAAATAAGTATGTGAATAATAGCGGTATTAGCTCGAAGTCCGGTTACAGAAAGCGCCCCTTTGAGCAAGGACGTGGCACTAAGCGTTACTTATTGTTCTGTCCGCGCTAAAGGAATTGCCGACGGATGCTCACTTCCACAGCGGATTTAAAACAGGCACTGACGAATCGCTACATTATCGTCGACAGCGTTCGATTTAATTCCAGCGTACAACGGAACGCAAAGATGTGATGATAAGTTCTTACTAAGAACGCTTCTATAAATCACTAAGAATATATGTCTACAATCCTTCTTGTCGGTTATCTATACTAATATTATAAAGAGAAAATATTTGTATTTTTGTGTGTGTGTATGTTTGTAATAAATAAACTCAAATACTACTATGCCGATTTCAAAAATTCTTTCACCATTGGAAAGCTACATTCACCTTGAGTGACATAGGCTATATTTATTGCTAGAAAAGATTAGGGATCCCTACTAAAACTTAAGTAACGAAATCCAAGGTGTAAAAAAGTGCCCTAAAACGTATTTCGTCGCATGCGCTGCGGAAACTACTGATGATAGAACAAAAGTATGTTCTACAATATTAAAGAACATATCAATATCTACAAAAAACTTCGTAATATTATAAAGAGGAAAGATCTGTTTGTTTGTTTGTATTGAATAGGCTCCGAAACTACTGGACCGATTTAAAAAATCTTTGACTGTTGGGAAGCTACACTATCTCCGGGTGACACAGGCTACTTTTTACCCAACTGCAAAGAAGGAGGGTAATGTTTTTATTTAAAAACTACGCGTGCGAAGCTGCGGATTGGTCAGCTAGTTGTGATATATTTTTTCTATTTATTTAATTCGGAGTACTGATTACACATTTTCTTTAACATGAAGGTACTTTACTTGTCGCTCACTTTGTCGCAATTTCCAGTGTCCGTCTTTAGGACTAAATGAGTTCAGACGTTTCTAAGTTTATCATGATCGTACCAATTAAAGAACGTCCACTACTGAACTTTGGCCTCCTTCATAAATTTCCGATCTTCCACAGCCTGCACCCAACGGCTCCAAGCATCCTTACCCCCCCCCCCCCCCACATTTTTAGCTCATTTAGTCACACCAAAATTGTGCCATCACTACTTACCTATATACCAAATTTCACGATGAACATATGTACATACAACGCTAATTTGCCCAAGTTGATTTGGAGATCTCGCTTTGCGTATTAAAGAATTTAATAATCATCATCATCATCAGCCGAGATGCCCACTGCTATACATAGGCCTCCCCCTTAGATCACCACAACGAGCGGTTGGTAGCCGTTTGCGCCCAACGGCTCCCCGCGATTCTTACTAGATCGTCGGTCCACCTTGTGGGGGGCTGGCCTACGCTGCGTCTTCCAGTCCGTGGTCTCCACTCCAGAACCTTTCTTCCCCAACGTTTATCGGTTCTACGAGCGATGTGGCCTACCCATTGCCACTTCAACTTGCTAATTTTGAGAGCTATGTCGGCAACTTTAGTTCTTCTGCGGATTTCCTTATTGCGAATTTTGTCACGCAAAAAAACCCCGAGCATAGCCCTCTCCATAGCTCGTTCAGCGACCTTGAGCTTGGTCATGAGGCCATGAGTAAAGGACCACGTTTCAGTGCCATAGGTCATCACTGGCAACACACACTGGTTGAAGACTTTAGTCTTCAGGCTCTAGGGAATTAATACTGATAGAAAGAATTTAATACTCTTATAGATATAGATTGGATGAGTAAAGAACTTGAAATTGAAGGTTAGCTACGCTTTCAAACAATAAACCCAAATTATAAAAAACTTGAAAAATACATACATTTTATAATTGCAAAATGAAATGGTTTCCTGGCCACGGCGAACGCAAACAGTGGAGACGTTTTCTTACATCGCGGTATAATTCTTCGCAAGCGTTAATTAACTTTTTTATTTTCCGCCGTCCTACCTAGCTACCTAAGTAAGGCTTGTCCCAGACATGTCAACTTTAAACCAGACCACAGTATGCCAAGAGTATTCAGACGATTTTCATAAATAATTATTGATTAAAACGGGTATTTATCGAGTATGTACCTTTTTTATTTGTTATCCCGACGTTTCGGCTCTGTTGCAACAGTCATGGTCTCTGGCTATCTGACTTTTGCAACACAGCCGAATCATAATCATATTCATTTATTTGCAAGAATGTTGGTAGGATAGGTTAAATATACATAAACAATGTTTAAAAGCTCCTTTACATTCTGTCGCTTCAAGGCGTGCAAAATTTCCAATGTAAAATTAATGACAAGTCAAAATGTCAAACATAATATTAGTCCACAAGTAACAACAGCAAAACAAAATTATATAAACAATAAAGAAATGTCATTATAGGTATCTAGAATTTACAATCTAAATATTTATTAATTTCGTAAAAGCATTGCTCCATTAACCATTTCCGTAGTTTCCACTTAAACACATTTAAATGCACGTCCTTGAAACGTCGGGATAACAAATAAAAAAAGTGCATACGAGATAAATACCCATTTTAATCAATAGTTATGCACAGTGACCGTGAAAGTTTGAAAAATACGATTATCATAAAAGCAAAATGCAATACCTGTTTTATCAAGTTTTGAAATCATTTATATCTCAAATCGGGCACTTTAAAATTTTCATTCAATATCTATAATTTTACTGGCTCAGTTGAAGAGGTGTTTGAGGGAAAAGGCTATAACTTAATTTTTAAGTGTTTATGCGACCAAAAAATGTACAGACTATTGTCAGATTATTGTCCGTACTATTGTCGGAACCACAAGCGGCCAACAATTTGGCTTAAGTGTGTGTGAGTCATAAGGCTGCACTCTGCAAGGTCCACAGTAAAAACTGGCAACAATTACACCGTACCAACAATTCCTAACGAGCGGACATTTGAGCAACGGAATTACAAATGACGCAAAATTATGAGGAGCTTCAAATAATCATTAAACATAAACGTTTAATGGTTTCCCATTGAAATGATAGCCCTTAGCAGTTAACTGCCTCTGTAATGTCTCAACACAATCTCTCTGAAGCAAAATTGTTGTTTTAGTGGGATATTTATGAATGATTACCTAATAAATGTAACAAGAACGTATTCTTTATTGATCGAGCGAAGCGAGATCTTAAAATCAAACTGTGCGAATAGGCGTTATATGTATGTCCATGTCCATGGTCTGAACAACGTTTGTTCTGGGAAAACAGTTATTTAAAGGACACCGTGTATATGTTTGCTTGTCCGAGAATAACTTTCGAAGCGTTAATCCGATCATCGTGAAATTAGGTATATAGGTAGTTAGTGATGGCACAATCCTGGTGTGACTAAATGAGCTAATCATATGGGGGGGGCTGTTGAGATATTGAGGTACAAGAGGGGTAAAAAAAATTAGACAATCAGGCCAAATGGGACGTTTAATGAAAGCTGAATCGATCGGAACATTTCGACCCCGTTTTCATTTTTAGAAGTTTTTATGTTATTAGCTATAATAAGAACTGAATTTTGACGAAATTCACAGGGTACACCCGTAACCCCACAGTGCTGAAATTTGGTATGCGTAATTTGAATGAAACTGTAGTCGTGCATTTCGTCAATAACTTACATTGTATAGCTTACATGGTACTATTGGTATTTTGATAGTAAAAAAAATACCTAATATTTTATTTTTACGGGAGACTTGCAAGACCTCAGGTCGGGGCGAACCACTAGTTTATAATCAATAGATTTTAGAGGTTTATTTATAGATTTAATATGTACATAAATATTAAATTTGTGAAATACATCCCAATATGTTGATACGGTGACAAGAGAATTGAATTTTTTGTACAAAACCGGTACTGTATTGGCACAGCGTCTGTATTATGGTAGGTATACGGCATCTGTGTGTGATTTTACGTTATGCCTTGCTGTGTAGCCCTCTTCGGCAAATAATAACTATTAATTCATTTCGTTTACATATTGCTCATAAATATATTTAATATATCTAGAAATCACAAAGCACAATCTCCATAAAGCCACCACACCCAATGATAACCAAAGAAATAATATCACAATTTCCTGTATCAACGCATAATTAAACAATGGTGAAGAAAAACAGGCTCTTTTGTCACAGCAAAGTGTCTATTGCCCGAGGTGCTGCACCGTATCCCGGTAATAAATCATCGAGCATCCCCCCCCCCCCCCCTCCCTCCCCCTTCCACCGCACAACTCCCACCGCTGGTCGGAGTAAAACACATATTTCCACGTCCACTGGACTCCTTGGAACAACGACCGGACATAACCGAGTACAAGGCGGACAGTGTCTAGGCAAGATTCATATCGGGGCAAATCTAGAGAGCAAATGGTTGGCTTCTGCAATATTATTTAACTGTAGACAACTGGAATGAGATTTTTAATTGCTAGAGTACAATACTTTCAGAGAGCCGTGTACAATTCTTTTGTACATATCCTATACCAATATAGATTTCAACTAAGATAAGGTATTACATGGTAGCTTTTTAGGGTTCCGTAGCTAAATGGCAAAAACGGAACCCTTATGGATTCGTCATGTATGTCTGTCTGTCTGTCCGTCCGTACCTATGTCACAGCCACTTTTTTCCGAAACTATAAGAACTATACTATTGAAACTTCCTCTCTATTGAAACTCCGGTGCTCTAAGTCCCTGCTCCTCAAAACACCTCAACACACTTCAAGCCGCTATGGTGGCTCCTTTACCGTTTATGCGGTGAAAATTTGGAATGCCCTGCCCCATAAAGTTCGCGCTAGTCCGTCGTTTAGCATTTTCAAACGGAAAGTTAAAGAGCACTATCTTTCTCTGTAATTTTATTTTATTGTTGGTATATATTTATTTTTGTATATATTAGTCTATTTATTTTATTTATTATATTCATTCATTTTATTTCTTTCTGTTATTATATTTCGTTTTATTTGTTTAAGATATATGTACATATTTATGATTCTTGTACATGCACCTACCTTTAAAATCATCTCTCTCTCTCTAGCCTCAAAGGTTTGCTGGAAGAAAACTCTTCATAGGGTTAAGCTCGCCTTTGTACATGTCCTCTATTTCTGTACTTTATAATGTATTTTCTTGTGTACAATAAAGAATAAAGAATTAAAGAATAAAGAAACTTGGTAATATATAGAATATATAGAATATTCTGTGAACCGCATAAAGATTTTCACACATAAATAGAAAAATAACCATACATTTTAGGGGTATCTATGAATAGGTCTTCAAAATGATATTGAGGTTTCTAATATCATTTTTTATTAACCGAATAGTTTGCGCGAGAGACACTTCCAAAATGGTAAAATGTGTGCCCCCCCCCCCCCCCCCACCCCTCCCTGTAACTTCTAAAATAAGATAATGATAAAACTAAAAAAATACTTATATATGATGTACATTACCGTGCAAACTTCCACCGAAAATTGGTTTGAACGAGATCTTGTAAGAAGGTTTTTTTTTATACGTCATAAATCGTAAACCGCAATTTACCTTTCATTCAATCAACTCAAATATAAAAAAAAAGTTACAACGAACTACAAATACCTTTATATTATGTTACTTGCTGTTACGGAACCCTTCATGGGCGAGTCCGACTCGCACTTTTTTCCGCCGCTTTTTTCTACTTACATTTGATCAGAGATCCAAAATAAGCTACGTTATTTCGTAGAGTAAGACAACGGTGAATAAGATTATAGCGGCAAAATTGTGTACACATTTTAAACCAATATTACGTAAAACGAGAGAGCATCAATTATTTGTGAAACAAAGAGCTTTAAACCAGCAACATCTATTATGAAAATGTTCTTTCAAACTCAAACTGATAATCAGTGCCACATATCAGGGAACGCTAAGTGGCAACATTATGCAAAGCGCTCGCGCCGGGAACCTTCGCGCCTCCCGCATCTGTTGCCAACTTAATAACCTATTAGCTAGATGTAGCCGCTTTTGGGAAGTTCTCTCTCTATCTTTTTCATATTTATTTATTGCTTCAAACTAGGACGTAAGTTATGTCATATTTCAAATCTACTTGTCCCAAAGTAATGATTCTAAGAAGACTTTAATCAACGCCCTAAAGTTGTTTAAATCCTTGTCAAACTATATATAAATCGATTTTTCTATTGTGTTGTTTCTACATGTTTAGATTCTAACCGTATATTGTCGTATCCAGCATGCAACACTATGAACGCCGCACGGGGGCGGCACGTGTCAACGTACCCGCACATCGCATCCGAACCTACTTTTGTTCCACAGGGAACTCGCGTCGGCATTTTAAATTTCACTGCGATATCCTTTCGCAGTTGGGAAATTTAAAGTGCGTCCCGCGAAACGTACGCCAGTGGCACTCTGTCGCATTTCCCGAGATATCGCCGGATTTACTGGGTCGAAGGCTTTGTGGAGCTGAAATAAAACGGCCCGCTGAGAAATCCACCGCATGTTATTAGGAGAATGCTAGATTTATGTCTTGTATTCAATTTGCGTGAGAGCTATTTGTTTGCGTCTGGGACGCTGCACGCTTCGAGGAGCTTAGCGACGCAAACTCGTGATTAACAAACGATAACAATTACACATTTATGTGATTATTCCGTTTTGTTAGATGGTTTAAGCCAAGCTGAAGTTAGTCAGCCAAATATAGCAATTATTGGCATTAGAACAACTTAGAATTTTTCTCTTTTTTATCCTAACATCATTTTATGTGAATTCTAAAGCCATAATACATTATTTTATGTAGCATACCAAATATCCAACATTTTCACCAAGCTGTTATAAAATTTATCATCCTCGCATTTACGAAGAGTACGATGATTGTTATTAGTTTCACATTGGGGCAAAAGGGAGATTCGGAACGAACCGCCCCGCAAACAGCTCTGTTTTCTCACAAATATCGCCACTTTCTCCCCTTCAATTACTTATTAACTTAATAGGAGATCGCTTTCGAGGGGATGAAAATATGGCAACTGTGAATCTATTTATTCCTTTCTCTTTTCCCTCTTTAATTGAATATAATGTTGTTTGCCAAATAATTACTCGACTTCCTGGAATCTAAATATTAAATATTTTTGAAATTATCACGTCATGCTATAACGCATTCGATCTCCACAGGCCTTAAATAGCTCTAAATAATCTTTAAGTGATAACTGTTATCTATAATAACTGTTTGTCCGCATTACACCAAGGTCAACTGGAACAGAATGCTATCTAGCATTAAGTTCGCCTATGTACAGACTATTTTAATATTGTGCAATAAAGAATGTTTCATTCATTCATTCAAGTAATCACTTCTTAGCAGTGGTTGGCTGGCACTGTATATTCTGCATTAGTTTATAGATAGATAAACTAGTGCAGAATATATGAACGCGATGTCACATAATGTCTTTCAACATTGCTCGAGTTACAAAAAAAAACTCATCTTCCTTACCGTGATAACTATAAACTTTCCATAGTTTAATTATTTTCGCATTTTAATATACTACCTTGTCCGCTTATTGCAATTGCATTAACTTGCAATTTGTATCACTAACAGCGCAACTAAACAATCAATCGCCTGAATTAATAAGGTTAACCGGCTAGATTGACTAAGAAAATGACAATGCAAAGTGGGTAGGTGTTACCTGATTACATATTTTCAAGCTTGACCGCGGTCAACGGCTTGGCCACCCCTGGTATAGACGATGATGTGTTACCATGCGTCAGAATGCACTGTCTTCTTAGAAGAGTAGGTTGCCAACTCTACAGTGTCATCGGTTACTAATGAAGTAACCGATAGAAAGAAAATACATTTATTTGCAGACATAACAAAACAAAGACATACACAGTAACTAAAATAATACGACAGTAGGAGTAACAATATAACAAACACAAATAAAAACATGAAATATACATAGATTAGTACGTCTAGGTTATGAGCGTCCGCAAACTAGGATCCGGCTCAGCATTATGCGCCACGCATTAGTAAATACGATTACGCAGCGCGCTGATCTTCCGCCGGCTCCTACATTCAGTACCGGATAGTCCGATTTTATTAAAAATAAATTTATATAAACTAAAGAATTTTAAGGATATTGAACCTATATGTATGTATGTTGGTAAGTCGTAGTCGTTTCAGATTGAGGCAGTGTGGGCGTTAGCTGTTCCAAAATTCATTGTAAAATGCATGTATGGGCATCCCAAAATGTGATGAACTAAAGAACGTGGTGGTTTTACGCTTATTCGGTACAGTGGTGTCACGCTATTCTGTTATCAAGAGGGCGTCATCCCGCATCTTTTCCGCGTCATTTGCGCGGGGTCGCCCGGAACGAACACTCGTGGATAAGAAAACGTTTCTAATATAAGTACGTCGGTGATGGCGGGCCGTTAATGCGTTTGCGCCTCAATGGAGACTCAGCACCAATTTATGCCAACGACGCTTTTTCTTATCGACATGTTATTACCTAATTCGACGTTTTCGCACCGCATTAGCTTTGGGTTAATCTTTGATAACTTTGAACGTTCCCGATTTATAAATCTCGCCATTTATTCTGGAAAATTGAGCTTTTTTATCGTAATTTCAATTCTTTTTCTGTGCTTCAGATAGTTTATTCGTTTTATTTCTACGTAACTTCAGGTATGCTAATACTAAAAGAGCGAACCTCTTTGAAAAGCTTATTGGCAGATATTCTGCAAAGAACTGATTCTCGAATGCTCTTACTTTCCATTCATTGAAGTGGCGTTCTCAATTACTTGCCTCGAAGAATTTTCCTTTTTATTCGTTATTCTTTTATGAAAATGACTACCTCCGTGGTGCAGTGGGCGAATAGCCGGCTGAGACGCAGGAGGTAGCGGGTTCGATTGCCGCCGCGGAACAAATGTTTGCATGATCTACAAATATTTGTTCCGGGTCTGGTTGTTTCCCTATATATAATAAGTATGTATTTATAAAAAAAATGTATATAAGTATTCTATCAGTTATATGGTTCCCATAATACAAGCTTTGCTTAGTTTGGGGCTAGATAGCGCTGTGTGAAATGTCCCGCAATATATAAAATTTTAAAAAGAAATTGATTTTAACCAGTCGTACCAAAACTATCAGGGCATGTTTTGAAAATCCTGCTCTTTTTCTCACGATGTGCGCAAAAACATTCTTAGCGTCATCTCGAGCTGAAAATCCGAAGTGCATAGCTGGGCATAAATAATTCCCGGCGCGTTGTCGGTGAAAGGAGCAGGAATCGTTAGGCGGCATCAGTTCCGCATCATTTGACGCGCTCCGAGACACGTTTACACATGCCACCTACCGCGCCACTCGAGATACACAACCCTGTCACTAGACATCGTTAGTTCTAGGCGCACGTCGTGGGAACTCAACTTAACTTTGATGTAGAGTTTAGCTAGAAACCGAATTGTTGAACGATTCAATATTGTACCTAGAAGATTATATTAAGGCGTTAATGCAGATACGTAGATGTATATACGATATACGTAGGTGTAACTACCGATCCTCCAGCATCATTATGAAGAGTCGGATGCACATTATGAGGGTAAGCTCGTTCAAACTTTTTATTCAATAAAGACTGTGATGAGACGCAACATCTGGCAAATTACAGGTCAATGACCGCCTCCAAGTGAAACATCATAAAATGGGGAATTTACGTTTCAAGAAGTTGTGACAGCGAATATAAATATATAATAAACTGCTGTAGAGTTTTGAATCGAAGAACTCATTTTCATCGTTCAACAGAATAATCTTTAATTGGTGGGATATCAAAATGGAACGATAAAATTGAATCGTTTGTGGATAGAAACGAGCCTTTGATAAGATAAACAACATAAAACTCTCGGGGCCCTTTTGCAATCGTGTCGACCCCAGTGTCAATGTCTCGGCATCTTAGAAATACAAATAAAAGTGTTAAGATGAGCTGAAATGAAAAGACGTTTTAAATTATTCAAATCCAGAACCAAATAATTAATAAGACGTATTGTATCTGAAACGTACATTTACTAGGATCTATGTTAATTGATTTGATCTTGCAAATAGTCGATGTTAATTGCTAATTATCCCTACGTTGTTTGTAATTAACTATAGTTACTTACTTACCCCATTGGCGCAGGGACCCAAAGTGAGTCTTGGCCTCCGATATGAGAACTCTCCACTTTCCTCTGTCCATTGCCATCTCTTGCCAGTTGTCGGCTCCCAGGTCGCGCAGGTCAGCCTCCATCCTGTCGTTCCAGCGATACTTGGGACGACCAACCGGTCGGCGGCCAGTCGGTCGTCCCATGCTCTCTTTACGCTTCGATCTTCACCCATTCGCAGTAGATGGCCGAGCCAGCGGAGTCGGTGTGACTTGTATTCTCCTATGATGTTAGGCTCGGCCACAAGATCTTCTATTTCGGCGTTTTTACGGATTCTCAGGCTACTTTTACTACTAATTAACTATCCAATGCGCGGATTCAATTAAATCGAGAATCCTATTTAAACTTTCTGTTGAATCCGACCGCGAATAATCATAATATTGCATTAACCGATTACTTTGCAAGGGCATAAATCATTTACCCCGAATATTTTGCATTCATTTACTCACACATAATGGGCGACGACAGTCAAATAATACGATTGATTACTAGCGATTTGTTTGCTGGAAACATCCGCAATACGGATTTCAGTGACATATTCAATCATCGATTTCACGAGCAATTTACCGAAACTTCGGTAATGGAATATTATTTCGATGTAAATGTACCTGCTCGTGCTTTGTGTGGCCTATTGTGCATTGTGCATCGAACAGCTTAACATTCGGACATGGGTAATTAATTAAAGTCGTGCACCGAACTCAACAATGACAGTAAAGCCTGGCAGAAGCTTTACCGGCTTTGCCAAAGTTTAGTTCAAAATGCAACCTTCTTGCAAATAGCGAGGGTAAGGAACCACCAGGGAATCGATGGCTTATTAAATTAAATCTAGATGTATGTAAGTAGCATTAAAATTATTTTATTTATGATTTTTTTGTAAGAGTCACGTTTATTAATGTCACAAATGTGTATGTTTGTGTATTTAGATGTGGATAAATAGATTGACAGGATACTCATACAACTTCTACGCATTAAAAACATAAAAAAGCAACGTAACTATAATATTTAGATGGATAAACGTATGGAATGATAGATTCTAGTATAAATAGATGGATGTATGTTTCTTTTTGGTGATTGTCGTTGTCGTTTAATTTTAGATCTATAAATTGTAAGTCCGTGTTTGGCTGTAGGATAGACACTTAAGCATTGTAAACTTTTATTTTTAAGAGCTGTGGATTTTGTTGATTAATAAATAAAATAAAATAAATTTATATCTTACATAATTTGTTTACTCGTGAATATTATTAGATTTTTAGAGTATTCAAGTAAATTTATTACTTGTAAGATGATGGGATGAATCGCTTCCGATTCGGAGGTTGTTGGTTCGAATATCAGCCAATGAATTTTTCTACTCGAAAATGTAAGTACGCATTTACACGAGCTCAAAACGGTGATCGAAACATCGTTAGGAAACCTGTCCTAGAAGCAAAAAATCATTTTAACCAAATTAAAAATATTTTAATATATCTGTAAAAAATTAAACATTCCTTTTGGAGATATTTTTATTCTAATATAAGTTTCATGCTAAATTATTTGATAAATACTAAATAGATTACAGACTAAACTAACAAAAACTAACAAAACGTACTTTATGTCCCTCATTGGACAAACCCAAAAAGGGCTGAGCTAGCTTCATTCAAAACATGCAAACGTAAATGTTTTCTGGCTGGATAGGCTCGGCGCTTGTCGACTGTACATAGATGAAAATGAAATAAAAAGAAATGGGAATCATTTTCTTTATATGCTTCGTTCGGCTTCGGTCTAAGTCTGACGGAGTACAACTCTACCGCCTTGTATGATCAATTACAATCCATGCATGTTATCATAGAGTATAATGGCTCTTCGGCGGCGCATTACAGGTACAATTTAATACTAATCTAAATTACTCACGTGTATTCCCGGGGCGCGGCCGTTCATGTACTCTGCACGTGTGGGAGTGCTGTTCAATATGCAAAATTACACACCACTAGTATCTACATATATCTTATACAAGCAATAAATATACCTTCTACTACGTCATCATCATAATCATCCCGTTCCCACCTTTTGTGTTATCCCACTCGTAATTTCTGAAAGTCTGAGCTTGTTGGGCGTTGAGCTCACGTCCAACCTGAACTTCGGCTCGCACATTGAATCTAGGGCCAAAATTGCTGCTATGAAGCTGGGCATCCTAGCTAAGGTTGGGCGGTACTTCTCACCGGGACAGCTGCTCAGTCTCTACAAAACACAAGTCCGCTCATGTATGGAGTACTGCTGCCATCTCTGGGATGGCACAGCCAAGTATCAGCTTGAAGCGCTTTATTCGATTGAGCGACGTGCTGTTAGACTCATTGGTGATGACTCACTAGTGGAAGCCAATTTACAAAGTCTAGAGCACAGACGCCAAGTAGCCAGACTTTCAGTTTTTTACAAGATACATTTTGGTGAATGTGCGCCAGATCTTCATGGCCTTATCCCTCCTTCCCCCTTCCACCACCGGACAAGCAGACGAACCGAGAAGTACCACCCATACCTGGTCGGCATACCACCTTGCCGTACTAAACGATTTGCTTCAACTTTTCTTGTTACCACAAGTGAGGAGTGGAACTCACTTCCGGCGTATGTTTTTTCCAAACCAGTATAATCTTGGAGTCTTCAAGTCCAGAGTGAATAGGTTCTTTCTAGGCAAGCGTGCTCCATCTTCGATCACACCTTCACTTACCATCAGGTGAGGTAGTGGTTATGCGCTTGGCTATCATCAATAAAAAATAAAAAAAAATCATATTAAATAGTATTATTATAGTGTTATCCGAACACTTCCGGCAAATTCCAAAATTTTAAAACCATTTCTAAAATCTAACTGTGCTTTACCCTGCCGTGACAGAGCCCGGTAGCACAATTAGTTACTGCATCTTCGTACCAAGAGGAAGGTTGCCGGTTCAAGTCCCGTTTAGGCTTGAAAATTTTTGATATGGTTTTAAAATCTTGAAATCATCCAAAAGACCTCAACTTCTGAACAAAGGTCTCCCCCATAAATATCCAAAACGAGTGATATTGTGCGGACTGCTCCCAACAGCTCCCAGCAACCTTTATCAGGTCGTCTTTCCATCCAGTGGGGGCCGCCCTACGCTACTATTTTCAGTGCGCGGTCTGTACTCGAAAACCTTTCTACCCCAACGGCCGTAAATTCTTCGAGCTACGTGCCCTGCACAATGCCACTCCAACTTGCTAATCGTTTATGTCGGTGACTTTGGTTCATCTACGAATCTCCTCATTTCTGATTCGATCTCGTAGAGTATAGCCCTCTCCATAGCACGCAGAACGACCTTTTTATGAGGCACACAGTGAAAGACCACGTTTCTGTCATTACTGGTAACACACACTGGTAAAAAAGACGATAAGACGTCCCGAAGTTTCCCGAACGCTGCCCAGCCGAGTTTGATTCGTCGACTGGCTTTTCTCGAAGGTGAACCTACCTACTCGTAACTGGACTGTTTGTCTTAGGTAGACGCAATCGTCAACATCGAGATTAGAGTTCCCAACTGAGGGTACGCCACATGGACATTTGACATGTTACTAGGTATTTTTGTTCTATTTTTTTGCCTCCCTATCTGGCAATTATTTATCTGGCATCAATATGCTGAGACCGGGTCTGTTTAGCTCACACAGCACGGAAGACTACTTGCCTATCTATGTATTCTTTCTCTTTTTGTATGTTACCTACCTCTGTTTTTTTTATTTAACTAAGTATTTTGTGGTATTTGTATGGTATTTTGTGGCGATATTGTGGTCATGGCAAAGTCGATGGAAGAGCTCAGCACGATGCTCGAAGGCCTCAATCGAGTCTCCCAACGGGTAGGACTTAAAATGAACATGGACAAGACGAAAATCATGTCGAATGTCCATGTCGTCCCTGCCCCAGTTATGGTTGAGAACACGGCTCTTGAAGTTGTCGACGCGTATGTATACCTAGGACAAACAGTCCAATTAGGTAGGTCCAACTTCGAGAAAGAGGTCAATCGTCGAATCCAACTCGCATGGGCAGCGTTTGGGAAACTTCGCAACGTCTTTTCGTCCAACATACCTCAGTGCCTTAAGACGAAAGTCTTCAATCAGTGTGTGTTACCAGTGATGACATATGGAACCGAGACGTGGTCCTTCACCTTTATTATTCATTGGCCTTATCAATAAGCTCAAAGTCGCTCAACGAGCTATGGAGAAGGCTATGCTCGGGGTTTCTCTACGGGATCGAATCAGAAATGAGGAGATACGTAGGAGAACTCAAGTCACCGACATAGCCCGACGGATTAGCACGTTGAAGTGGCAATGGGCAGGCCATATAGCGCGCAAAACAGATGGCCGATGGGGCCGAAAGGTTCTCGAGTGGAGGCCACGGACCGGCAAGCGCAGCGTAGGACGTCCACCCACAAGATGGGCAGACGACTTGGTAAGAACCGCAGGTCGGCGTTGGATGCATGCCGCTTCCAACCGCAGTTCCTGGAGATCAATGAGGGAGGCCTTTGTCCAGCAGTGAACGTCCTACGGCTGATATATGATGATGATGATGATGAAGAAGTATTTTGTGGACTGTCAAATAAATGATATTGCCTTTCTTTCTTTATCACGGCAACAAAAAAATGAAGTAATCCATAATAAGTTTTTTGTTGAAAAATTACTTTATCAAAACCAGCTTTTTTACAATTTATACAAACCAGAAAACATCATCTTGGAGGTCCCGCCATATTGGATTTATAGTATACATCTTGAATGGTTCCTAATATTTTGTATTTAAAGTGACGTTTTATTTAGTTTTCGCGTTCTCCTCAGCAAGCCCTTTCATTTGATACCCATACTGTGGTAGTGGAGAGAAAAATAACTAGTCCGCCATCTTGAATGATCCGCCATATTGGAATTAGAATAACGTCACATAACTAAGCATGCATTGTCATCCAAAATAAGCGTGTATACCAAATTTCAGCTCAATCGGTTAAAGATAACTGATTTAAAATTCAGTTGCAAGATTCCACCCGGACATACATACATACATTTCATGTTTAATAAAAGATTATAAAAAACTGACTAAGAAAGTTTTTGGTGACATATTACTTACCAAAACATTAAAAAAACTTATCCCAATACAAAAAATGGCATTTTGTAACAGGTTCATTCTTTCTACATATTTTTACTGAAAGGACTGATTAAAAACAAACGTATTATGTGCAACAGTGGACGTCGATCCTATGGCTGATGTTACTAATGTGGTCGCTGGTGAGGCCAGATAAAACGCACTCATCTATTTTATACATTTATTTTACCTTAAAATGAGGCGCACATATGCTGCCATGCGTGGAACTTTTTCTTGACTACTAATTCTCCTACCCTCACACATTTATTACATATCTACCGTGAAATTACTGAGCTACAGTATAAATACCTAGTCAGGTCATAAATTCTGTCACATGTTTAATATAAAATAATTGAAATAAGTTTATTCATTATGTAACCATTTATTTACCAAAATGAACTTAACAAAACATAGATTCTTATGACACTAAAGTTTATTCAAAATGACCTCCGTGATTTTGAATACAGGCCTTCAATCTGCGCGGCCAGTCGTCTATCGCAGCACGAACGAGGTCCATGTCAATATCGGCAGCTGCCTTAATCAAGGATGTCTTGAGTGACTCCAAATTGGGATGAAGCTTTGAGCACGCCTTTTCCTCCAAGTGTTGCCATATCTTGTAATCTAACGGATTCAAATCTGGACTGGAGGAGGGCCAGTCTTCGTGCCGGATGAAGTCGATTTCACGCGCCGCCAGCCAGTCTTGTATGCTCTTCGCTCTATAAGCTGGCGCCGAATCTTGTTAGAATACCCAGTGCCTGTTATTGAACATGGTATGAGAAACAGGTTCCACAAGGTTCGTCAGGACTGTATTTTGATACACAACTGCATTCGTTTTTACACTTTTCTCACAAAAATGTACCTCTGTTAAGCCCCAATAAGAAACTCCCAACCATACCATGAGCGAGGATGGAAAATGACCTCGTTGGACACGCGGAATACGGTTGCTCGCTTCTTCACTACTGTGTGCGTACACCTTATCATTTTATTTGTTGTAGCTCTCTTCTACGGTAAAATTTTTTTCGTCCGAAAAAAAAATTTCTCGATTTTTTTTTCCCGCGTACCGCTTCAACAAAGCGCGGCATCTCTTCAGTCTCAGGTCCATTAGACGAACATTCAAACGATGTCCTGTTTTTCTTCGATATGCCCGAAGCCCTAAGTCTTCATTTAACACCCTTTTCACCGTGGTTCTGCTTAACCCCATCTGAAGGGCCAACGGTTTCTGCTTACGTTTGGGATTTCTTTGAATTCGCGCCTGAATTTCGCGCCGCCGAATAGTGGTCGCCGAGGGCGACTACTTCTTGACCTGTCATCTACACTAGAGTCTTTATTATATCGTTTGATGGTGAGATAAACGAATCTTTTGGTTATATTCAAATTTTTCAGTATGTCAAAAATTTGAATTGGCGCGTAACCGCAACGATGCAACGCGATAACTGCAACACGGTCTTCTTTAAGCGTCCACTCCATATTTAAAAATGAGTAATATTCTAAAAAGTATACATTTTTATTTTCATGAACAATTTGAAATTCGAATTCTATCAACTTTTTTGTGGCCAGCATTCTATAAGAAAAGTTTTTACTGTGTGACAATACTTATGACCTGACTAGGTATATATGCATAAAAGTAGGTAGGTAGCATGAGCGTCGCTTATAACTGATATGGATGATATGGATATGGATGTTATGGATATATGGATGATGACCATATTAGTTAAATAAACTAATGGGAATTTAAGGCTACTATCATATTCTTCAAAACATGTATATTAATGATAATTCCCGCAAAATCCATTACCTATATTGAAAATAACTGAACGATATTACTTATTTTTAATAAAAATAATAAATAAATATTTATATAATAATAGAAAATACAAAAGAAATAGTTGAGCCATCTAAAGACTGTTACAAACGATCCATAGATAGCTCAACTGCTAGAGCGGTTCTGTAAATATAAATTAATAAATAATGCCTAACAATAAGAATAAATGATATTTCACACAGTGCACACACAACCAACTAAGCTAAGCTTGTACTATGGGAACCAGACATCTGATAGAATACCTTTTTTTTGTAAATACTTACTTATAATATACAGAAAAACCACCAGACCCGAAACAAATATCTGTAGACATTTACGCAAACATTTACTCCGCGGGAGGAACAGAACCCGCTACCTCTTGCGTCTCAGCCGACTATTTGCCCGCTGCGCTACGGAGGTCGTCATAACTACTAAAACTAGCTACTAATATATAGCTACTAGTTTAAACTAGTATTATTGAGTCAGTCGTCAGGCGTAACATAGAATTTCCTAAAGCATCGTCTGAATAAGTTCAGAATCCTGCGACAACATCGAGGATCATTCGATCGTTTTCGAGCACTGAACTTTTGAGTTTAGCGTTTAACGGCAATAGAACGTAAGTGACGCGATGTAACGTTGAGTTGCGTACAATTCAATCAGCCAGCATCCGCTCAAACTTGCCTCTCATTGCCAACTTACTTCGACTGCTTCTTTAATCGAGTTTCCTTTAACTTTATAAAATGCGCCCGTGTGGCCGGTTTATGTTTTCAACGCTGGTTAAGAGCTTTCTAAGAGTTTTCGTTACTCCAAACAAGGTTACGTAGTTGACGATGCGATTTAAAAGTTTTTTCTGGGTACGGGACAATTATAATGTGATGTGGCGCTTCTCGGCTATTCTTTGCGAGTTAAATGTTTTAATGAAGCACCGAGTAATGTTTTTGAAAAGAGATTTTTGCAAGTATATTAAAAAAATTTATCAGGATTTTCAGCTGTATTCAAATGAGCGTTTTATCAAAATTGTTGTATTTAATCTCGTTTAACAAATAGATTTTGTAAACTGAATTTTAAGCGTTCATTAATAATAACATTACTTGTGCGATAATTGTGTTAAAATTGCAGGCAGCGTTTTAAATGTCACTAAATGAACAGTTCAACAATAATATTAAGCTGTATTACAGTCACGAAACGCATCGGTATAGCCACAGACAGCTAAAAGACAGCTGGTTCATTCCATTAATCTTTATTTCAGCAATTTAGTAAATTATATTGACAGTGTCATACACCTCACATACCTATTGTGCCATCCACAAGCTTAATAAGCCAAAACCAATATTGATAGTGATAATCATAATAATATTCCTTGCTCAAACACTATATGGTATTTGTACTATAATAACAGAAAGAATATAAGCATAATTATTTACAATAAAAATACAGAAGAAACAGTTGAATCATCTAAAGACCGTTGCAAACGAACTATAGATAGCACACGGAAGAGCAGCGCTGGTTGTTGCAACCAGCACATGCTGAGTTAAGGACCATTTTCCAACTGTACTTTGTTTTTAAATTAAGATTTGTTTTTTGTGTATTAACTTTAAGTATGTTGCAAATATAATATTATTCTATTCTATTCTTATTCTGCAACTGCTCCAGATCACAACCAGGCGGAAGTGTTCCCAAGACAATGGCTGCATTGCCAGACTGAATTGCAATGCTTATGCGTTGACCCAGATAAGCGCCAGCTCTCAGATCACACATCACTTTTGCCAGACGCCCAGAAAGAATTCAGAAAACTTGATGGGCCTCAGTAGACCCAGGGTCTCGACCCCAAATGTTGCAAACACGTAAGCTCTGCTGAGACTTCCACATTTGCGCCGCTTGAGATCTTCGGCTGAATTTGCTGCCACACGGGCCCCAACTGCTGTGACCAGACAGATGAGATACTGCAAGGGTATCGACGTACATGGCGTGCCACACCAAAGGCCCACCCTTCTCCGAAGGTATAATAGTCATACCGTCAGGCCGCTTACCATCGTCACATATCAGACAGTTCGGTTCGAGAACGGCTGGAACGTTGACGCTGAAAAAAGCCCGGCGGATGATATTATTAAGGCTAGCGTGACGGAAAATCCTACCGGCAGCCCTGCAACACGATAATCCATCGTGGTCAAGCTGTTCGACTGCCGAACCGCACTGGCACTGATGAGAGGCGCAGCACCCAACCGTATACAAGTTGCAATCTGGAAAGTGTATTGTATTTATTAATTATTTAATAATCTCAACTTTTTCTTACCTAATTTTAACAAATAAACGCAAAATGAGAGTTTATGATATGAAATAATTATTATCTTTAGTGGTAGGTTCTTTATATTCTTACATAAGTAAAAGCTAGCTCAGTCCACATAGTAGAATGATCTAGATATTCCTCACACAAGCTATGGTATAACTGCCTTCATTACAACGGAATGAAATGCAATTTGGTTGCAAATGGATTGAATGCGGCCGCGTTGTTGAAACATTTCTTCATTTATATTACCTATTTTCACAGTCACGTGATCGTACTCCAACGGAACTGATGACCCCTTATTTTTCGTAATACCAACGTATTGGTCCGGGATAAGAGCACTCTGACCCGCAAATATAAGAAGAGATGGGCAGTATAATATTCATTTATTTCAATTTAAGCACCATATTATTCCAACTTAATTAAAAAACTTTGCCCTAAATGTGTTAACCTTCAGTTTAGCTATTTCTAGTTCAACAAACTGAACTCGAGCTCGGTATACACATACGCTTATAAATAGCGGGGCCAACCTTTGTAGGTTGCAATATATGTAACGTTGGTTAATTTTTAGGGTAATTCACAGATGCACTGAAAAGTATACCGGTATGCACAAACTGAGCCTATATTTTAACAATAGAACACTAGGCTCATAAAAGCAGCTCAACGTAACAAAAGGCTTTGCTAAATGAAAATAAGCACAAATTTCTCGCAACTGTAGCACAAACAAAACCGACGCTGTTTATAACATACGAGGAACTATATGGGCGATTGTATTACTGTCAGAGAGTATTATCGTGTTTGAATATAGAAAATTAATAGGTTTGTTTTTTTTTAACTGTAGGACCACCTGATGGTAAGCGATGATGTGGTCTAAGATGAAGCACGAAGATCTAGAAGAAACCTATTTAGGGTGCCTTCAAATTTGCCGCAACGTGCCGCGCGGAGGCAACGGTGCGGCCGGGCTGCTTTGTAAATCCATATGTGTATGTATAAATAAAAAACGCGCGACTGCAGAGATACACCCACGCTGCGGGCGAGCATCAGTTCATCAATCAACTAGTGACTCTAACATCCTTTTTCGTTTTAATAGTAATTTAATTTATTTATTAAGGTTTTCCAATGATTAATACACAGACTTAGATTTAGATAAATTACAATAGAAGCGCTCCCTGTGCTCACTCTGTGAAGGCAACCACACCTGACGCAGGTCATCATCATCATCATATCAGCCGTAGGACGTCCACTGCTGGACAAAGGCCTCCCTCATTGATCTCCAGGAACTGCGGTTGGAAGCGGCCTGTATCCAACGCCGACCTGCGGTTCTTACCAAGTCGTCTGCCCATCTTGTGGGTGGACGTCCTACGCTGCGCTTGCCGGTCCGTGGCCTCCACTCGAGACTAACGCAGGTAAACCTATTTAATTTCATTAAAATAGTGTAAAAAAAATTAACAATAATTATAGACATTTATAACTTTAAGACAGTCAGAAATTACTAAGAGATAGAACATAATTTTAAAACTTTTTTTAAATAATAATATCAACAGTATAAGTACATAATTTTGCAATATAACAGCACTTACTATATTTTAATCAGTTTTTAAAGAAAATGACATAAGAGCAATGTTTTTTATTCAGAGTTATTCAGAGTCCATCGTGAAACTAAATGTACACACGGCTACACATCAAGCTATATATTTCCAGTATAAGCTAACCCTTCATTCTACGAAAAGCCTACACAATGCGAGGTCAGCTTATACTGGAAATTATAGCTTTATGTGTAGCCGTACAGCACTACGGTTCTCAAACCTAGCGACGGCAGCTCGTCTGCTGCAGTGCTGCAGCAGACGAGCTGCCTCAGCGCGGCGCGGCACTTTGCGGCAAATTACCGCATTTTTTTATACTAAACAGATCTTTGTTTGGCTACAATCTCACCTGATGGAAAGCAACGATGTGGTCTAAGATGAAGCACGAAGATCTAGAAGAAACCTATTCACTCTTACCTTAAAGAGGCCCGGATTGTATTCTTTAGGAAAACAGACGCCAGTTAGTTTATCATACCACAAGCTTACGCCCGCGGCTTCGCACGCGTGGTATGTCAATGTGCCTTTCTCAATCCAAGACATTATCTAACTGTATGTCCAGGCGTTTAGTCTTGAAAACGTAACAGACAGAGATACAGAGCTATTTTCTAATTTTTAATATTAGTATAGATAATTTTGGACTTATCAGAATGCACCTATCTATTGTAGTAAGTGTCTTAAGGCGATATGTAAAGAAAATTGAGCCGCTAAGTAACTGTCGTATTCAATAACAAAAAATAGTACTGATTTCATACTTAAGCAATATTTACTTGTGGATTTAAACAACATAAATGAAAGTCAGAAACGCAATTGGTGAAACTTTTCTCGATACAATTATTAGTCAAAATCGGCTCTTCTAAAACACTAATATCGTTCATTCTCCGACTCTAGAAAAGATTTATAGTATTTTTTTACATAGTTATGTGGGTAATTATGGTACCAAAATTAATGGACAAGCATTTTTTTTCATTTGTTGGTTCTCATACAATTCGAGATTTAATTTTTTGTGACTTACGTCATTTACTCCTATGACAATGCGGCGCGGCTATAATGCATGTTTGTCTCGTTTTTCACCTAAGCAAGTAAATATCACTGTCACTTTTATGCATTTCCGGATGCTCCGCCCAATCGTCACCGATATTAAATTTGTATATCGTCTTAATTAGCCCCAAATCATTGCTTCAGAATTGTAACACACAGAAAAAAAAATATAATTAGGTAACTTCCTTTTGCTATTTAAACGTGGAACTACTAGATTCGCAATCGAGTCGTATTCGAAAAGTTTAAAGATGAATGTACGTATAGTAAGATTTAAATCAGTGTTTGCTAAAGCTATCATTGATCGTATAAGTGTTTAATCTCCAAACATGACAAGTTATAGTTTGAATCTCACTCTGAGAGTTCGCAGCCACATTCAGGAAGTCTCTGGAAGGAGCTGCTACCATTATCTGCAGATGCCTTTTGTCTACCCTCCATTCACTGTAAAATAATTAATAATGCCGTGAGATCGCTAATGGCGACACAGGCTTAATGTAATCTCATGACTATGAAACTAGACTTCTGGGACTATACTGTTACTAAATAGAATTCAAATATTCTTTATATTATAAACATTGGGTATAGGTAAATTGAAAATTATTTATTGAACAAAATAAGTTAAACTGTACATAAGCGAAGTTAACTATTGCGTAATTGGGAATTCCGGGTTCCTGTTTGTAATAAATAAATAAATATTGCTGGACATTTGACACAGCGCTATCTAGCCCCAAACTAAGCAGAGCTTGTACTATGGGAACGAGGGGTCCAATTCTACTAAACCAATCGCTTCACAATGACAATGGTATCGTCGCAAAATGGCCACTATAGTTACCTTTTGGTATTCTAATAACACAATCTTTGTCAAAATATAGAGTAAATAATCATTGATCATTGACAAATTTTCAATGGTGTTGTCATAAAAACGGACGGCGGTTTTTGACAAAGACTGTGTTAGTAGAATACCAAAAGGTTTCTATAGTGGTATTTTGCGACGATACCATTGTCATAGTGAAGCGATTGGTTTAGTTAGTAGAATTGGGCCCCAGATAACTGATAGAATACTTATATACTTTTTTTTTGTAAATACATACTTACAATATATAGAGATACAACCAGACCCTGAACAAATATCTGTAGATCATGCAAACATTTGTTCCGCGGCGGGAATCGAACCCACTACCTCCTGCGTCTCAGCCGGCTATTCGCCCACTGCACCACGGAGGTAATGAATAGTTATGATGCACAGAATTATCAGATTTATATAGGTAACAAATACAACAGGCGTCGGGCGGAGGAGAGGCGCGGGGGCGAGGTCTCCCACGCGGCGCTGATGCAGCGCAGAACAGGCGCGCTAACGGTGTCAGAAAGGTGAGTCGCGGGCGAACACAGTAGATGCATTTGGGGTATTCTAGCGTTTGATTTTATCACGGCAACATGACGTCTTCTTCGTTAGAAGATATGCAAGCTCTGTCGCATTTGGAGACCTTACAAAAGATCAGAAGATATGCGGTCCACCCTGTGTGGCAAGCAGGACAGGAGCATGCCACTGCTAACTGCGGGTGCGCTGAGGGCGAGGAAGCAGCGCCCGCGCCACGCCCGCGTTCCGCCGTCTCAGTATGTCTCGCGTCACACCTCTTGTATACATTTTGTATGACATATCAATGAAGTGAAGCCGCGCTCGCGCTGCGCCCGCGCCTCGCCTCCGCCTCTTGTGTTTGTCCCGCGCTGTAAGTGGTACAGTTCTATGAAAAAAAATATTTAATGACGAAATCTATGTATTTAAAGCATAGCTGAATAAAATAGATAGATAAATAAATAAATATTGCTGGACATTTCACACAGCGCTACCTAGCCCCAAACTGAGCAGAGCTTGTACTATGGTAACCAGATAACTAATAGAATACATAAATACATTTTTGTTTTGTAAATACATACTTACAATATATAGAGAAACAACCAGACCCGGAACAAATATCTGTAGATCATGCAAACATATGTTCCGCGGCGGGAATCGAACCCACTACCTCCTGCGTCTCAGCTGGCTATTCGCCCACTGCACCACGGAGGTAATGAATAGTTATGATGCACAGAATTATCAGATTTATATAGGTAACAAATACAACAGGCATCGGGCGGAGGAGAGGCGCGGGGGCGAGGTCTCCCACGCGGCGCTGATGCAGCGCAGAACAGGCGCGCTAACGGTGTCAGAAAGGTGAGTCGCGGGCGAACACAGTAGATGCAATTGAGGCATTCTAGCGTTTGATTTTATCACGGCAACATGACGTCTTCTTCGTTAGAAGATCTGCAAGCTCTGTCGCATTTGGAGAACTTACAAAAGATCAGAAGATATGCGGTCCACCCTGTGTGGCAAGCAGGACAGGAGCATGCCACTGCTAACTGCGGGTGCGCTGAGGGCGAGGAAGCAGCGCCCGCGCCACGCCCGCGCTCTGCCGTCTCAGTATGTCTCGCGTCACACCTCTTGTATACATTTTGTATGAAATATCAAAGAAGTGGCGCCGCGCCCATGCTGCGCCCGGGCCTCGCTTTCGCCCGACGCCTCTTGTGTTTGTCCTCGGCGGGGCCGCCGTAAGTAAATAATAAATAAATAAAATAAATAAATATTGCTGGACATTTCACACAGCGCTATCTAGCCCCAAACTAAGCAGAGCTTGTACTATGGGAACCAGATAACTGACAGAATATTTATATACATTTTTTTTGTAAATACATACTTATAATATATAGAAAAACATGCAGACCCGGAACAAATATCTGTAAATCATGCAAACATTTGTTCCGCGGCGGGAATCGAGCCCGCTACCCCCTGCGTCTCAGCCGGCTATTCGCCCACTACACCACGGAGTTCGTCACGAGATAGATAGTTAACTCTTTATTATTACACCAAATAACAATAGCAAGACCTAGAAAGCTTAAAGACAATGCGCGATGGTAAAATGGGCGGCTTAATATAATAAAATTAAAATTTAATTATATTTAAAATATTACTCCCTCCAACACCGTCCAAATAATTATTGGACTGTGACACTTGCACTTGCTTTCATGCGTGCTCCAATCAGTCTGTTACAAATCCGCTTACATCCCCAAAAAGTAAAAATAATAAGCGCCGATGACAATTAATGAATCAGGCTGCAGCGACTGCGTCTACAAAAGCCGGCGAAATGTAAATTTCCCAAAATAAATCGGGGACTGCGATACCTATCACCAAACTCCGCACGAATTGAGGAAAAAGATCTATTTAAATGTAGATTGTCTCTGGTAATACTTCCATTTGTTTTTGTCTCGAAAAGCCACCGCGGAGATACGATTGCAGCCCGTAAGCCGCTCCGTGGTCTTCGGCTGCCACCGGCTACAACGAATGGTTTAGTTCGGCACTAAGCTCCATCTATCACAAAAATAATGCAACGTTCACTTTGTTTGTTTAACACGTTGGCAGTGTCAAATATTTGACTATTTTTCACGTAGTGCGATAGGAGGCTGTAGTACTTTTTCACTAGTGCTATAAAGGTATTTCGACCTCCTTGTAGGTATATCAAGGCTACTAACCCTATTTTCTGCTTATAAAACTATGACCATTGTGTTCTAAAAACCTCAGTGCATCATATTTTAGGTTCTCTCTGGGATCCTGATGGTGGAAATAAAGAAAAACACGAAACATGTTAAGAGGCACATACTCGTAAGCCTGCTATCGCTGTATTGAGTGGATAATTAAATCAAACTATCGATACTTAGTAATTTTTATTTTGAATAGTTATGGTAACAACCTACATGTGAGAATCATAGAAACATATCTGCAGAATTTTTATTCGATGTATTCGATGGCTGGTTTTCAGATTACACAGTATTTATTTGATAAACACAACGGTATTTTGGCACTAAAGTGTCTTCCACAATGCCATGTATATCTTGTTTAGTCATTTCAAGTATTCTTTTCCACGTCTTATTTCGTCGAATCGTCATGGTAGTTTTTCAGACATGGTATAAATAAATAAATATTGCTGGACATTAAACACAGCGATATCTAGCTCCAAACTAAGTAGAGCTTGTACTATGGAAACCAGATAACTGATAGACTACTTATATACTTTTGTTTTGTAAATACATACTTTTAATATATAGACAACAAAACCCGGAACAAATATCTGTAGATAATTCAATTCAATTCAATAAAATTTATTTCAGACGTTATTATGTCCATATATGGTTAGCACTACATTTGTTTACCTATATCTATGTTAGTAATATATATTTAAAATAAATAATGAAAAAGGACAAAATAAATTATATTCAAAACAGATTAAAAATTTCAAATCGAAAATAAAATAAATTAAAATACATGTCATATAATGATAAAATATATGAAAAATAAAAACTGAATACTTATTTCCTACTATAGTCTAACTTTTTATTAGCTGCAGTAAAATGACGTTTCTAAATGTCATTCCGTAAAATAATGTTGCCAGCCTAATCTTAATAGAGATGTGATTCAGTTCACAAAAATTAATTAAATAACATTATTATGACGTTTTTGTTTCATTTTGAATGTAACTCCCTATACTTCCACTAAAAAAGATCAATCCTCTAGTATAGTAATAATAATAGGTTAAAAAAATACATTACAACTTAATATTAAATCTCAAAAAAAAACCAAACTGATTATTCATTTATGATTCACTCATTTAGCTACATCCCTATTTATTTTTCTTCAAAAACCGGCAACCCACAAAACGTCATTTTACTGCAGCTCATAAAAAGTTAGACTATAATACTTATTACTAACATGTAGCTGAACTAAGTGCCACAATATTGGGCAGTCAGCTTTATCAGCCAAAACGCGTAGGATAGTGTTAGTGCTGCCGCGGGCACGGCATAGCATCGAGGCGGCTCTCTTGCGTAGAATGGCATGAAATCCATCCGTGTGAGCATCTGCAAACATGCCTGATGCACTGCAATACCTCGGCATCCCCAACAACATCCTAAACGCGTTATTGTACTGAACGCGTAGGGCATTGATTGTCTTCTGCGTATATTTAGTCCATAGACTGCATGGGTAAAACGACTAGCAGAAGGCCTTAAAGAGAGTTACCTTTACTGCTCCCGTGCACCGTGCAAATCTACGAGCCAACATATTGCTTCGGACAGCCAACGCCCGGCGCTCCCTCTCAATGTCCTCATTGTCAGTGAGATCCTCCGTGACCCAGTGGCCCAGGTACTTGAAACGTGAAACTCGGGGTAAGGCGACACCATTAAGAGAGACGGGTAGTACATCGGTGATCTTGTAACCCCGCGATTGGAATACCAGCAGTTCACTTTTATTCACGTTGTACCTGAGCCCATGAGCCTCGGCGTACGCTTCACACCGCTGAAGGAGTTTTCTGACAGCACTTATCGAGGGACCCAGCAACACCATATCGTCAGCGTAGCTGATATTGTTTACAAATTTACCATCTATAGAACAGCCGACTCCGTTATTGCTGAGTTTCTCGATAATGCAAACATTTGTTCCATGGCGGGAATCGAATCCGCTACCTCCTGCGTCTCAAACGGCTATGCGCCCACTGCGCCACGGAGGTCGTCGATGGAGTATGGTATCATGCACTTTCTAACGACGCGTGTACAACACTTATTTGTAGAAAGAAAATAATTAGATAAAACAAGTGCGGGAGGGGGCACAAACACCTCACCCGGTCGATAGGTCTATAAGCCCTATAGCTGCACTGAATAAAGTTTTTTTCACTTTCAGTGCGGTACTGGGCCTAAAGACCTCTTACCTTTTTTTGCCTTCAAGTCACAGATATAAAGGCAAACATAAACCTATATCAATCTTTTTCTTACTCCCATAAATTCTCAAGTTATGAGCTCCGCACCAGAGAGAAACAGTAGGATTTTGTTTCGCACTGCGCGCGAGGACACGCACGAGGTTTTTAGACGTACTACCGCATCAAACGTGTTAACCTACCCGCTACCAAAGAAAATCTATAATATAAAAATGAATCGCAAAATGTGTTGGTAAGCGCATAACTCAACAACGCCTAGACCAATTTGGCCAATTCCTTTTGTGTTGTATTTCTTATTGTCAAGAAAAGGTTCTTATGAAAGAAAAAATTAAGAAAATTACGCCCAAAATTAGAAAATTTAAGAAAACTTAACCACCATATAAAATTATTTATAATCTAACCTTAGCGCTTTTATAACGTAACCTTATGACGTTTGACATAGAATTGACAGAATGCGAGCTGCAAATATCGTCAAAGATGATGTAAAAAAAATTAATATCGTTTGAAACAGATGCTTCGGTAGGAGTTATCTCGAGATATTTTGTCTATATATATAAAAATGAATTGCTGTTCGTTAGTCTCGCTAAAACTCGAGAACGGGTGGAGCGATTTGGCTAATTTTGGTATTGAATTATTTGTGGAAGTCATTCATTTTCTCATACATAATGATGGCCGGGGACAACAATTGACAATTCTACCAGGGTGACTTATATTGACAGCCCGCGTTATACCTATGCATGTCAAGCCGATACGAAGTTCGGGGGGTCCACTTGTATATATATAAATATGTGGAGAGAAAACTTTTCCCCTATTTAAGCTTATTGCGCGCATGGAGGAATGTCAGATTTGGCAGTTATTATAATTTATATGGATAAGAACGGGCAAATGGTAATATTCTGCTAAAAAGAAAAATAACAAAAATACTAGTGGTTCTCCCCGAACTGAGATCTCGCGAGTCTCCGATTAAAACAGAAAAATATTATTTGTAATCTTTGACTATCAAAGTAGTGCCACGAAAATATACCACCTAACTTGACCTACAGTTTCATTCAAATTACAGGTACGAGGTAACGGGAGTTCATGATCTTTGGTACGATTTTTTTGGGATATAAAATGCAGTTATTCTGGATTTCAGACTTTTTCCTATAATTGTGTCACTTAAACTACACCCATACCAAATTACAGCACTGTGGGGTCACTGGTGTACCCTGTGAATTATGTCTAAGTTTAGTTTTTATTATGGCAACTCAAAAACTATTAAGAATTTACAAAAAAATAAAAACGCAAGGTACATTTACTAATAAATACCTTTTACTTGTTGTCCCACTTGACGTGGTAGCCTCATTTTCATTTTTTTTTACCCCTCTTGAACCCCAATATCTAAACAACCCCCCAACATTTTTAGCTCATTTAGTCACACCAAAATTGTGCCATCACTACCTACCTATTACATTTCACGATGATCGGATCAATGTTACGAAAGTTATCCTCGGACAAACATAAATACATATATTTTTATATATTCATATATGTTCCCGGGCTCGTTGTCTCTCTATATATTATAAGTATGTATTTACAAAAAAAAATGTATATAAATATCTAATTCCGATAGTATAAGCTCTGCTTAGTTTGGGGCTAGATAGATAGATAATTCTTTATTGTTACACCAAATTAAAATAACTTAATCTAGAAAACTTAAAGACTAATACATGGTGGTACAATGGGCGGCCTTATCGCTAAACGCGATCTCTTCCAGGCAACCTTTGGATGGACTAGACTGAAAAGACGTGTGAGGAGGCGGTGTTACAATAAATACCTATTTATTATATAATAAATAGATAAAAATAAATAAATACCTAAACCTAAAATATACCTACATATACTTACATAAATAAATATAAAATATATACATACATATATACTTTTACAATAAATATCGAAAGGAAAAACAATGTTGTTATACAATAGATAGCGCTGTGTGAAATGTCCAGCAATATTTATTTATTATTTATTTATTTATATACATACATACATACATACATACAACGCCGATTCGCTTAAGTTGATTTAGAGATCTTGCTTCGCTCGATCCATCAATTACGGTCAATCAGAGATGATTGTAAGGATTAGTGGGAGATCTTTGCCCAGCAGTGGGATGATATAGGTTAAATAATATAATTATTTTAAAAGGTACAGTCGAATTAGACCACAATTCGGTCGAGTTTAAGTAAACGCAGAATACATACAATTCTATTTAAATAGAACATCTTATATGTCCATCCAAAGGTTGTCTGGAAGAGGTCAACAAGAGAGGTGTAAATAGGGTATTCAGTGCAGAAAAAAATCGCTTTTAGCGATTAGACCGCCCATTGTACTTACCTTTATTTTTGTGTATTTCTTTGTGTGCGCTCTCCTAAAGGTGAGTATAGACTACAACATTTTCTCGAGCATTTCTGTGTAATGTAACGTTCTTACGAATGGTACAATACAGGCAAAAGCTCAGTTTCCAAAGCATTTCCATGTAACGTTCCTGGGAATGCTCGGCGTTGTTATGTTACGGGTAAATGCTCACAGCGAGTGTGCATTTACCAACATTTCGTTGTACCTTGCTTTCATTCTTCTTTGAAATGGCTCGTGCAAAGGCTCGACGAAATGTTACACCAATACGCTCGACGAAATGCTCACCAATATGCTCATTGGTTTGTACAATAGGCTGTAACAAAGAGGCGAGCGTGCTCGACGTTTAGGATGATACACTAAAACATATCACAGAGCGGCTCGTTGTTCTGTTACAAGTAAATGTTGTAGTCTATACTCACCTTAATGAGATGAGTAAGCATGTAGCAAATTAAAGCCGTCACAGTCAACAACCTGAATTCGTAGAACACAAGAAATTTTCGCGCAAATAATTTGAGGTGATTTAATTTGTTTGCGAAATGTCCGAAAATTGCGGCACTCAAATAAGTCGCCGAATCTTTTCACTTCGCAATATAAATACGAAAAACAAAATTGTGTGTCGAACGAATGTTTTTGAATCTGCTCCGTAAATACAGTTCCCCATAATGATTATTTGAGCGAATAATTAACATCGGAATGCCGTGGGCCGTTTGGAGTGATAATTCGGTTTGGCCGTAGGCCGGGTCGCCGACAAACAAGCCCGCTTACATTTGGATCGTTGTTGCCTACCGTCGATAGCTTATTAGCCTCACCATCACCATGTCAGCAATATGACGACCACTGATAAACATTTTCAGAGCGATCGATCTTGTGCGGCCTACACCCAACGGCTCCCAGAAACCCTTATCAGGTCGTCTTTCCAACTAGTGGGGCGCCGTCCTACGCTAAGTTTTCTAATGCGTGCGTTATTAGCCTACTGTGCTATTTTTAGTTGACCTGAGAGCTTCAAACTTGTGTACTGCCGAAAAAAGGTTTCTGCAGAATAACAGCACCGAGCTGTCGATCGGTGGCAAGGCATATTGCTAAGCTGGAACCCATTTGCTGCAGTAGCACATACACACCTACTTGCCTCCTTTTAATTTTATCCTGGCTATATTGTAACTATCATGGTTATGAGCACTATTTGTACTAGAAACGGGATATTTACCATGAATGAATGAATTAATGAAAAACAATTTATTGTACACATTAAAAAATAGAAATTACAGACTAAATAGAAGACACAAAGCAAAATAGTACAATGGGCGGTCTTATCGTTTTGAAGCGATTTCTTCCAGACAACCTTTGGATGTAGAGGATATAGTAATGTCAAATATGGTCGGGGGTGCACATAAGATATGGATGAAGGGAGTGCAACTTATAACTAAATAAAATATAAATAGACATACATAAATTATTAAATTACATACCTAAATATAATATATAAAATTATGATATATATAATATTTATAATACATACATTAGATAAATACGATAAATATACATTAATTTATGTGCGATACTATGACGTTTCTGATAAATATAAACTTTTTACCCTAGATTTAAATATGGCTAAGGATGAGGCTTACCGCATACGTTACCATGATTTGTGAGTTTTTGAGTATCCCGATGTTTCGACGCAGTTATGGCCGGTTTACATTATTCCAGTCCAGCGATCCAGTCCAGTACTGGATTGCTTACTGGAAAAATGTAAACCGGCACTGGGATGAACTGAATCCAGTAAGCATTCCAGTCCAGTAACTGGATTCGCGGTCTACTTTTGAATCCAGTGCGATCAATCCAGTGCAACTGGAATAATTTAGACGGCCAATCCAGTGCCATTCCAGTTCTGACGAAGTACACACGTGTTGGTTGTTTTTGCGGACTTTTTTTAACAATGGTGAAGAAGTTATCTGAAGATGAAACTGTAAAGTTTGTCACTATATACAGAGAAAATCCGTGTTTATGGGATGTAACATCAGAACATTATAAAAACAAAGCTATGCGCCAAACTGCTTTGCAAACTAGTGATAACAGTTTTTCAAAGTTTTCTGCTGTCATTCTCAGTGCCAGTCTATATTCATTGGGATCTTCTACCTTCAGTTGTTGCAAAAGCATTACTGACCCTCCTTTTTGATCTCTTTCGCTGATCCAATTTCTCACCCAAATCCGTTCCTTTTTTTAAGTTCCTTATCAACCTCATTAATAACTTCTTGTAGCAAGAGTGATTGAGCACGTTTGAAACATTTTCGAAACTGATCTCTTCTTGAAATCATTGTCACTGTAGTGTTCACACTTCAACGGCTTCTAAATAACTGGAATAATGTAGACGTTTCAGATCCAGTCCAGCACTGGACTGGAATCTCGCTAGATCACTGGACTGGAATAGTGTAAACCCAGCATTACATGCGCCATGATCACGGGTAAACCGGCATGGCGCATGCAACTGCGTCAAAATATCGGGATACTCAATTAGTTTACAAATGCTCTTAAGATTAGGTAATATTCTAGAACTTTGATCAAGCACTAATCGATACTCAAGCGTATTTCTAACCGTATTCAACGAACGAACTGTAAAAAATCTGTCCTCGAGTCTCGATTTATCTATATATTAGCTGACCAATCCGCAGCTTCGCACGCGTAGTTTTTCAATATAAACATTACCCTCTTTCTGCGCAGTTGGGTAAGAAGTAGCCTATGTCACCCGGGGAGATTTTTTTTAAATCGTTCCATTAGTTTCGGAGCCTATTCAATACAAACAAATCTTTCCTCTTTATATATTAGTATAGAAAACATTCTAATATTTAAGTCAAACTTGCTGACTATTAATTCTGCTCATTGGTATTGGTACATAATCATTACTTAGTTTAATGTTTTTAATTTACCGATATATTACGTACACACGGCTACACACCAAGCTATATATTTCCAGTATAAGCTGACCTGTCATTCTACGAAAAGCCTACACAATGCGAGGTCAGTATATACTGAAATGTATAGCTTGATCTGTAGCCGTGTGTACCTCGTAAGTTATCACGGCATGTAAAAATGACAGACATCAAATTGAATGATTGAAAATCATCCTATGATTTTCCATACGGTGAAGAAAGAAGAAGATCTGTACGTTAAGATAAATATCGCTCACCATACAAATCGTTTGTAACACGTTTTAACGGTGAATATTCTATAATATTTTATATTAAGTTAAAATATCGGCATACAATTCAATGTCACACACGGCGAAGATAAAATATATATTTTCATCTTCCATTTGATTGTATGGGTAGCGATATTGTGTGTGTGTGGACTGAGTGACCACATGATTTTTTGTAGTTTTTTTTTAACTAAAAGGTTTAGTAAAAGTTATAAAACATTTGTAAAACAAATATTGGGGTTTGTAAAGAATTTCATAAAAATATATACTAAGTACCTAATGTGTGGTCTCTCAGTTCACACACTTGCCTCTCCAAATCTGGGTAAGTATATCGTTTACAGGCATGTTTTGTACCCAAATGTTTAGTAAAACATGTATAAACGTATTTACAAGATAACAAAACATAATGCGGCTAAGATATATGGAATTACAAACTCATTTATATGGTCGCTCAGAGACCACATATAAATCACGTATAACTTATTAATTATATCATAAAAACTGTTTCTCTGCTAATGTTTAGTAAAAGTTGCAATGGTGTTTGTAGAAGTTAAAAACGGGCAAAAGAACGGGCTATTGTCGTAAAATTCATATATAATTGTGGTCTCTCAGTCCACACAAAGGAAAAACTTTATATGGTAAAATATCATCAATTAGAAAAAATACAGATATACTGGACGTTTAGTAAAAATGTTTAACTGTAAAATTGTATGCTTTTATCCCTGATTCATTGCTCATTAAAAAAGTTATTTGCATTTTAATATTTTCTATGCAATGTATGTAATAGGGTGTCGGTAGTTTGTGTATTTTATCTTTAGATAGATAGATAGATAGATAGATAACTCTTTATTGAATTACCACACAAACAGAAATAATAAAAAAATAAGTACTGGGTTAAAATAAATAAGGCAATACAATGGGCGGCCTTATCGCTAAAAGCGATCTCTTCCAGGCAACCTTTGGATGGAGCGAAATTTTTAAAAATTACGGAGTGCGGTGTACTTACGTCGGTTTAAAGAGTTTATTCAAGCTTAAATAAAAAAACAGTAATTTAGGCTAGTGTAAAAAGCATCCATTCATTAGTAGGTATTTAACTTAAAATATTACATTGTAGAAACTTGTTTAAATAAATCAAAGGTTTTCCAAAAGTAGGTATCTACCAAGTACACACGGCTACACATCAAGCTATACATTTCCAGTATAAGCTGACCTCATATTCTACGAAAAGCCTACACAATGCGAGGTCAGCTTATACTGGAAATGTATAGCTTGATGTGTAGCCGTGTGTACCAACACACTCAAACTATAACGACTTTAGGTAGGTAATTGAAGTTAATTTAATAGATCAATAATAATTTAGATGATATAAGTTAAAAGCGCTGACCAAAAGTATTTGTTTCTTCCTTTTTACTATCATTTTTTTGAAGCGCGTTGGGCATAATGAAAACTTCTTTATGTGCGTTGAGCAGTTTTTGAGATGGGAAAAAACTATTGAACTTGCGACACTGTTACCGACACCTCTCACTGACTTCTAACACTGACTGTTGACACCTGTCACTGACACTGACACCTCTGTATATAAGTACAGTGCAACCAACTTATCTGTAGAATGTAGCGATGGCGCCACGATCGAAAAATGTTACCACCTATAACCAAAATAAACAACTTGTCTTTTTTAATACACGAACTATGAAATATTTTAAAACATGCCTTTTTTTTAGTTCAGTAGTAAGCAATAGACTAATCAGTGAGGATTTTAGCCATTTGGCCTAGGAATCATTATAATATACAAGTGATTTTTTAAATGGTTATTTTCTGTACTGACAACAACAAAATGACGTTTTCAAAATGGCGCCAGTTTTTCCGCTATTGACCGTTCTACAGATAAGTTGGTGGCACTATAACTGTAGTGTATGCAGTCTGCTTTTATTCAAGTTTTCACTTCTGTCAGCATTCCCAGAATGCCACATTTTTTTAGTTATGTGCTGCTATAGAAGTGGCAAAGTACATACGGCTACACATCAAGCTATAATTTCCAGTATAAACTGACCTCGCATTGTGTAGGCTTTTCGTAGAATGTGAGGTCAGCTTATACTGGAAATGTATAGCTTGATGTGTAGCCGTGTGTACTACTCTAAAATAGTTTAGCTTACCATTGACACGAAAGAAGAAGTTGTGTGAGAGTGAAATGGTGTGACAGTCGGTATGTTTGTGTGCGCAGCGTAAGTTATTGACGAAATATATTGACTTGCATTCGTTTGTGTGCGTTAACTCGTAGTCCAGAAGACAACCTAACTTGTAGATCATTATTTAGAATAAAAGATTGACAATTATATGTATGACTGTATTATATTATATGTATGTATTATATTGTTTTATTTGTGAAGTTTATTGATTGATTGATTGATTGAAAATACTTTATTGCACTTATAAAACTAGTAAAAAGGCGAACTTAATGCTAAAGAGCATTCTCTTCCAGATAACCTTTGTGTATTGTAGATAAAGATATGTAGATAGTGCACAGGAAAGAGAACGAATGAAAAATTTGCACAGGACTAATAAAATAGGATAGGTACATACTACTTAAATACTTTTTATCATAGACTAAACTATACCAATCCTACTAATATTTTTACATTAAATTTGATACCCTTCTCGAAATAAATGACTTACCTCGACCTAATACTACTCCTTTCGATTTCGTAAGCGTGTCTCACGACACGGTTAGGAAAATTTTAAACACTCTCAAATCTAAAGCGGTTGGTAGCGATGAGATTGGCCGGATCATGGTAATTCGCCTAATTGACCACATTCTTCCGTCTCTTGTACATATAATTAACCACTCCTTGTCAACTGGCCATTTCCCTGACCAATGGCGTAAAGCTGATGTCCTGCCATTACCAAAAACACCCAACCCGCTTCTCCCTAACCAGTTTCGTCCCATATCAATCCTGCCTTTCCTGTCTAAAGTCATAGAGTCAGTTGTCCACAAGCAAGTAATGGAGTTTCTGAACGACGGTGACCTATTGAACCCATTCCAGTCTGGTTTCAGGGCTGGCCATAGCACCACAACTGCCTTGCTCAAAGTCACCGAGGACATTAGATCAGCTATGGAGAGATCTCAAGTCACTGTGCTGGTACTCATTGACTTTAGCAACGCCTTTAATGCTGTCGACCATGATCTGCTTCTTGCTGCCTTGAGTCACCTGAATTTCTTGCCGTTAGCCGTTCAGTGGTTCTCGTCCTATTTAACGGGGCGTCGCCAGTCCATCCGGAGTGGGCAGACTTTCTCTGATTGGTGTGAGCTGGAGGCTGGAGTCCCTCAAGGGGGAATCCTATCACCCCTGCTCTTCAGCCTATTCATTAACTTGCTTTCCTTCAAATTCCACTGCAACTATCACTTCTACGCCGACGATCTGCAGCTTTATTACCACTCAAAGACTGAAAACTTGAATGCTTCATTGGATGCTCTTAACACTGATCTTCTCCAACTTAAGACCTGGTCTGAGAACTACGGCATCCAAGTGAACCCAAACAAATGTCAAGCAATCATTATCGGGAGTACTCGCCAACTTGCAAAAATCGACCTACCCTCAACCACTCCCTTAGTATATAATGATTGCATCGTACCTTTTGCACCGGTGGTCAAAAATCTTGGCCTCCTTATCGATGCTAACCTAAACTGGGTGGCTCAGGTAAAGGAAGTATCCCGTAAATTTTTTGCATCCCTCCATTCTATTATCCGTTTTAAAAACTTTCTCCCAACAAATACTAAAATATCCCTAGTCAACTCTTTGCTCCTACCTATAATCGACTATGCGGATATATCGTACCTAGACCTTAATCAGGACCTCCTTAACAAATTAGATCGACTGCTCAATACGTGCATTAGGTTCATCTACGGTCTCCGTAAGTATGATCATGTGTCTGAGTGTCGCTCCAAACTGAAATGGCTCTCAATTCGTGACAGGAGAAAGTTAAGAGTTTTATGTCTTCTTTGTTCGATCCTTAGGGACCCCTTTACTCCCCATTATCTTAAATGGAAATTTTCCTACCTCCTCTGACACCCATGACCAAAACTTCAGATCCACTGATTCTCTCCTTCTCGCTACCCCGAAACACTCAACGGCCTTCCGTGGCAACTCTTTTGAGGTGGTAGCTGTCGGTCTATGGAACTCTCTCCCTACTCATATTAAAAAGGCGCCTAGTAAACCGGTTTTCAGACGACTAGTCTACAGTCATTTCTTGCAGTCCTCCACTGGCTGTTAAAATATATGAAAACGTAGTACTACAAACAAAAAATACTATTACATACAACACACATAGTGTGTTGTATGTAATAGTATTTTTTGTTTTATACCTATAAATATATATATTGATTATATTTCTCATATATATATTCTATATGTATTATTATTGTTATATCAAGTAGGTTTATGTATTTATTCTAACTGTAATCGGAGTTTATTGTTATTTGTGTTTCTATTGTTTTTTTTTAATAAACATTAATATTGTTAAAAGTTAGCACGCCAACCTTTTTTGTTACCTCTGAGGTTGGCAGGTAGAAAATGCTATTAGCATTAAGCCCACCTTTTGTACATGTAATTTGTATTTTTGTGCAATAAAGTATTAAATAAAATAAAAATATTACAAACGCGAAAGTTTTTAACGGATGTATGGATGTTTGTTACTCTTTCACGCCGGAACGGCTGAACCGATTGCGATGAAATTTGGTATGCACGTAGATCATAACCTGGATTAACATATAGGCTTCTTTTTATTGGCAAACCACGCGTGCGAAGACGCTGGCAACAGCTAGTATTAAATAAAAATACATACATAACAATAGAAGAAGTGATAAGGAAAGATTAAGATGCTCATTTTTGGTCGGTTTGACCGAGAAGGTGCCTATAGATTCTCAATCTGAATGCTTCCACTGAAGTAGCCTTGAAATAGCTCGGTGGCATATTATTCCAGAGACGAGTAGCGGTTATAGTGTAAGAGTCAGAGTAAGTAGCCGTGTTATGCTTTGGAGTAATCAATTGGAAACGACGAGACGGACGCACAGCTCTGTCCTCAGTTGATACGTTATTAGGTAACATAAAATATTATATCATATTCATCGTTTGTGACGCGCTTAAGTGTAAGATTTTTTCATATAACTGTCACCAATTTAACCTTAATTTTTGTGTTTTGTCTTTGTTTTTGTTCTCTTCTTAATTTGTAACACGCGACTTTGTTCGCGTATACTTAAATATTTATTGACATATAATAAATATAACAACAACACCAATTATAAAAACACCGGCCAAGTGCGAGTCGGACTCGCGCACGAAGGGTTCCGTACCTGTAAAAATGGCAAAAAAATCACGTTTGTTGTATGGGAGCCCCCCTTAAATATTTGTTTTATTTAATTATTTTTAAAGTGAATACAACTAAATATTCTGTGGATATTTCAAGCGTCTATCTGTTGCCGTTATCAAGCTAAATCGAGCAAAAAAAACCACGTTTGTTGTATGCCCCCTTAAATATTTATTTTATACTGTTTTTTAGTATTTGTTGTTATAGCGGCAACAGAAATACATCATCTGTGAAAATTTCTACTGTCTAACTATCACAGTTCATGAGATACAATCTGGTGACAGACGGACAGACGGACAGACAGATAACGAAGCCTTAGTAATAGCCGTTTTACCCTTTGGGTACGGAACCCTAAAAATATCAATTTGCCTTCACACGCGTCTGTCCGTTCGGGTAAGCATAGTTAAACACTGCGAAGGGTGCTCAGCTCAGTGAAAAGCTGACAACTTTGCCCCCGTACGCATGTGCGTGCGTACTGCTCCGTAGCACAGCGTGGCGTGGCGCACGCCCCGTCCGACGCGACCGAACGATGCGGTATAAAGGTAAGACCGCATTAAGGTAAGACCGCATTAGAGCGGCGCTGCGTAGCGCAGCGCTGGATGTCACTTCACGTCACCTATCACACTACAGTCTTAAGAGCGGTGCAGCACTGCACTTCACTTCACGTCACCTTTTGAGGGTTCGGTAGTCAAATGGCAAAAACGGAACCCTTATGGATTCGTCATGTCTGTCTGTCTGTCACTCTCTGTACTGAGTACTGAGGTGATACTGTACCTCTCTGTACAGCCTGTGGGCGAAGTATACGCAGGCGGCGTACAGAGCACTCCGCGTCCAGTATAACAATGCACTCAGGGCGATGCTGGGGCTGCCCCGCTACTGCAGTGCATCAGGGATGTTCGCAGCGGCGCGGGTCGACTGCTTCCATACCGTCATGCGCAAGCCAGCCGCGTTCCTGGTGCACAGGCTGCGGGCCAGCGCCAACACCGTCTTGGCAATGATAGCCGGCAGAGTAGACTGCCCGTACACCAGACATTGCTGTCACAGGCATGCTCTCAAAAACCCTGTATAAACATTAGTTTACTTATTGTGTTGTGCGCTTTCCTATATGAGCTACGTAATTGCTTGAAATAAATGTACTTTATTTTATTTTTTTTAAAGTGGTAAAATATGTATTTACACCCCTTGTAATTTCTAAAATAAGAGAATGATAAAACTAAAAAAAATAAATGATGTACACACGGTTACACATCAAGCTACACAATTCCAGTATAAGCAGACATTTCATTCACAGAAAAGCCTACACAATGCAAGGTCAGCTTATACTGGAAATTCATAGCTTGATGTGTAGCCGTGTGTACATTACCATGCAAACTTCTAGCAAAAATTGGTTTGAACAAGATCTAGTTAGTAGTTTTTTTTTCATCATCATCATCATCATATCAGCCGCAGGACGTCCACTGCTGAACAAAGGCCTCCCTCATTGATCTCCAGGAACTGCGGTTGGAAGCGGCCTGCATCCAACGCCGACCTGCGGTTCTTACCAAGTCGTACCAAGCCTATCTTGTAGGTGGACGTCTTACGCTGCGCTTGCCGATCCGTGGTCTCCATTCGAGATTTTTCCGGCCCCATCGGCAATCTGTTCTGCGCGCTATATGGCCTGCCCATTGCCACTTCAACGTGCTAACCCATAGTTAATATAATATATATATATATATATATTTTATTTTAATACGTTATAAATCATAAACTGCAATTTACCTTTCGTTCAATCAAGCATAAAAAAAGTTACAACGAACTACAAGAACTTTTATATTGTTACTTGCTGCAACGTAACCCTTCATGGGCGAGTCCAACTCGCTTTTTATTTGCCTCTACCGAGCGCAGTACGCATGCAGACTGACGCGATGCACCGCTTTCTATGTCGCATTGAGCGTCGCTGTACCGCGCGGCGCGGGCGGCGCGTCGCTGCACGTCACCATATTCTTTTGGAGGCAACTATGCCGTGACGTGTAGTCATGCCTACTGCAGCGCCGCTCTAGTGCGACACGCGCCGTTCAAAATCAATAACACAATATTTTGACGCTTTATGACGCGTCGTGCAGCACCGCTCTAATGCGGTCTTACCTTTAGAGCGGCGCTGCATAGCGCAGCTCTGCACATCACTTCACGTTACTTTTTTTGCCACTCCACCGAGCGCAGTACGCAGACTGACGCGACGCTCCGCTTGCTATGTCGCATTGAGCGTCGCTGTACCGCGCGGCGCGGGCGGCGCGTCGCTGCACGTCACCATATTCTTTTGGAGGCAACTATGCCGTGACGCGCAACCATGCCTACTGCAGCGCCGCTCTAGTGCGACACGCGCCATTCAAAATGATTAAAACAATATTTTGACGCTTTGTAGCGCGGCGTGCAGCGCCGCGCAGCGCCGCGCTATACGGTCTTACCTTTACCATTATTTTCTAATCTGTGACGCAGTCCAAGCTTCAGCGTTAGATTAATTTTAAAAAACCTATTGAAGAATAAATCTCAATATTCCAAAAAAAGCTATTCCATATTACATTCTCATGATACACAGTATTTTCTTGTTAAGTTTCATTAATTCATAAAACGTGACAGACAGACAGACAGAGACATGGTTACTTTATAATTTACTATCTTCCGGCCGCGGCTTCGCACGCGTAGTTTGTCAATAAAAAGTAGGATATGTGTTAATCCAGGTTATAATTTACGTACACACGGCTCAAGCTATACATTTCGAGTATAAGCTGACCTCTCATTCTACGAAGAGCCTGCACAATGCGAGGTCAGCTTATACTGGAATAGTATAACTTGATGTGTAGCCGTGTGTACATACCAAATTTCGACGAGATCGGTTCAGCCGTTGCGACGTGATTGAGTAGCAAACAAATAAATGAACAAACATCCAAGTTTTCGCTTTTATCGCTATTATTACCATAGTTTGAATTTGCAGCATGCAATAAAAATACTCTAACTGTAGTCAACATTTATATACATTACATTTTTATACATTTATACATATATTATTTTGTTGTTGAATTAACAAAACATACTTATTTTAATTATTTTTTTGTATAAATAAAGCTGATATATTTATCCGCCCACTATTTACCTTTTTTGCCCAAAAACCAATGTAAAAATTTAAACAGTTATAACTGATTTCAACGTTTACTGTACAGCAGGCATTCCTACGTTAGTTGTTGGGAATAAATAACTAAAACTCAACATGGAGTAAATTATTTTTGACCAAATGTTTCTGCAAACAATTTATTTTGTGGTCATATACAATTTAAACATGATCGATTTATAATATACTAGCTGACCATTCTGCAGCCGCGCACGCGTAGTTTTTCAATAAAAACACTACCCTCCTTCTTCGCAGTTGATTAAAAAGTAGCCTATGTCATCCGGGGATAGTGTAGCTTCCCAACAGTAAAAGATTGTTTTAAATCGCTCCAATAGTTTTGGAGCTTAGTCAATACAAACAAACAAATCTTTCCTCTTTATAATATTACTAGCTGACCAATCCGCAGCTTTGCACGCGTAAAAACATTATCCTCCTTCTGTGCAGTTAGGTAAAAAGTAGCCTATGTCACCCGGGGATAGTGTAGCTTCCCAACAGTGAAAGATTTTTTTTAAATCGTTCCAGTAGTTTCGGAGCCTATTCAATACAAACAAACAAATCTTTCCTCTTTATAATATTAGTATAGTTAATAACCTACTGGTCAGTGGTTATGGTTTTGAGAGGTGGAAGGTGAAGTGACAGGGGAAAGGATATTGCTTCAAAAAGGAAAATGACAATGTGGGTATTTTGTTAATATTCATATTTGATTTTACTTAGAAAACTTTCGTGATTGATTTCAATCATTATTATAAATACGGGATTTATCACGTAACGTCTTATTGGTGTTTCGACCGACAATGTTTCGAGGAAGTGCGAGGCGAGACGTTATTCGGAGCGGATCGCACTCACCCTGATGAAGGTTCACGAATTGAACCGAAACATTGTCGGTCGAAACACCGATAAGACGGTACGTGATAAATCCCGTATTTATAATAATGATTCATATTTGATATTCTCATCTTTTTAAACAAATCTGCTCATTTTTAAAACGATTTCCGCAATATCCTTGGAAAATCTTTGCGTATCCATCTATACAGTTCCTGCATGGGAATGCTCGAAGGTGGCACGGTAGAGGTTACCTCCGTAGGTATGATCCCATTTTATCCCGGATTTATATCCAATAAGCCGAATTTCGGCGAAAAATTCCACGTTTTGATCGAATCTAAGCCGATATAAAAACGGCATCAACTACTCGATATAGTGAAAGTTTGTAGCCGCTTTGTGTGAAAATAATAAATTGGTTATGTTATTGTGGACTTGGTGTTATTGCGTCGTAAAACAACATTTTCCGCGTTACGAGCTTTGCCCTGAAGGGATCGTGTTTATGAATTTTAACTTTATATGAGTTTCTGAAAGCTTGTTATAAGCACTTATATCTGAGTGACTACATGCTACTACGGTTGAAATGTAAAAGTGGTCCTGTTGGTATATTTGTCTATGTTTGTATTTTATTAAATTGCAAATATCCATTTACCAGCAGTCGTCTCCAAATACACCCGCATCGCTTTTCATCTGGTGAAAGCCGGTCAAATGCTTCTCAATATAGTAGATAAGTGCATACATTTCATTTATTGGAAGCAAATGGATTAAGCTAATAGATCAATTTTGCATTAGATTGCTTTTAAATATGGTTTATTTACAGTGTTTTTAGGGTTCCATACCCAAAGGGTAAAACGAAACCCTATTACTAAGACTCCACTGTCTGTCTGTCTGTCCGTCACCAGGCTGTATCTCATGAACCGTGATAGTTAGGCAGTTGAAATTTTTACAGACGATGTACTTCTGTTGTCGCTATAACAATAGATACTAAAACAGAATAAAGTAAATATTTAAGGGGGGCTCCCATACAACAGGTAAACGCTTGAAACATTCACAGAATATTTAGTTACATATTCACTTAATTAAATTAAAATAAAACAAATATTTAAAGGGGGCGTCCCATACAACAAACGTGATTTTTTTATAGATAATGGTGCGGAACCCTTCGTGCGCGAGTCCGACTTGCACTTGGTCGGATTTTTAAGTTTAATTTGTTCAAATCACAGTCAGATATTTTTTCGAGTAAGAAAATTAATAGTTTCAGTCGCCAGCCAAAGCGTTATGAAGTTAGAGAACTCTATTAAAGATTACACCTCGCAGAACGGGGAAGGAAAATTCCTAACTTTGTTCAGAAGGTACCAATTGGAAGACTGTGTTAGTTCTTTGGATTTTTACACATTATATTCGTTATTACAAAAAGTTTCTTTCTGCATATAAATCAGAAAAAATATCCTTATATAAAGATGCCTTTGTGCCTTAAGAAATACGTCAGTTTAGAAGAACTCAGTAATTCGATAGATAAGTATAACGTTAAAAATAATTGTTTTATGAATCCACTACTTCTCTCAATCATAAAACAAACGCGTGTGAGAAATCAATTCTTGAAGATTTGACCTCTTCAACAATCTATATATCATCTTCACAATGTATTTATTGAAATATTCTTGTAGTCACGTTTATTTGGAAGATAAAAGGTGCTTTGATGACATTTCATAAAGTAAAGTGGAAACTTTTGTGACGCTGGCTGCATCCAATATTTTGAGGATGGCTTAATAACTTCTCAAGTACAATGGATCCAAGAATTTGTGCTGTAAGTATATGATTTACTTGTTACAAAGTGAAAAGAATTTGTAAAATATTTCTGAGCACTTTTTATTAAAAAAGTAGTAATATTATTATCTATACTTATATCATAAAGAGGAAAGATTTGTATTTTTGTGTGTATGTCTGTAATGAATAAACTCAAAAACTACGATGCCGATTTCAAAAATTCTTTTACCATTGGAAATCTACATTTACCCTGAGTGACATAGGTTATATTTATTGCTAGAAAAGATTAGGGATCCTTACTAAAACTAAAGTAACGTAACCCAAGGTGTAAAAAAGTGCCATAAAACGAAAGTTAAGCTGCGGATTGGTCAGCTAGTAATTTATATTTGATCTTAAATGGAGATATTTAAATCTTAATATTTGTAAAAAAATCAATAACTAACAAAGTTGACATCTTCAGCATTAGGTTTAGTGCAAGTTACAAATTAAGGCTATTCTTTATCTTAAAGGCAGGCAACTTGTAGTGGAACAAGCGTTAAAACTCCAATGTGAAAGCGAAGGGGTTTCTTTAACTTACCAGAGACATAATCAGGGCTTTTACACGACAGCATAATACACATAGAAACTGCTCCTGTATGTACTACTTATTCGATTGTAACGTAGAAGAAAAATAAGTGTACTTAATTGTGACTGGATTGTGACTATCGCGAGATACACTGCATAAAGTTATTAAAACAAAAAGGGAAAACAAAAATACTTGATTTCATCTAGATTAGATTACATAATTCTTTATTGCACACCATAAAACAATACCTAGTCAGGTCATAAATTCTGTCACATTTTTAATATAAAATAATTGAAACAAGTTTATTCATTATGTAACCATTTATATACCAAAATGAACTTAACAAAACATAGATTCTTATGACACTAAAGTTTATTCAAAATGACCTCCGTGATTTTGAATACAGGCCTTCAATCTGCGCGGCCAGTCGTCTATCGCAGCACGAACGAGGTCCATGTCAATATCGGCGGCTGCCTTAATCAAGGATGTCTTGAGTGACTCCAAATTGAGATGAGGCTTTGAGCACGCCTTTTCCTCTAAGTGTTGCCATATCTTGTAATCTAACGGATTCAAATCTGGACTGGAGGAGGGCCAGTCTTCGAGCCGGATGAAGTCGATTTCACGCGCTGCCAGCCAGTCTTGTGTGCTCTTCGCTCTATGAGCTAGCGCCGAATCTTGTTGGAATACCCAGTGCCTGTTATTGAACATGGTATGAGAAACAGGTTCCACAAGGTTCGTCAGGACTGTATTTTGATACACAACTGCATTCGTTTTTACACCTTTCTCACAAAAATGTACCTTTGTTAAGCCCCAATAAGAAACTCCCAACCATACCATGAGGATGGAAAATGACCTCGTTGGACACGCGGAATACGGTTGCTCGCTTCTTCACTACTGTGTGCATACACCTTATCATTTTGTTTGTTGTAGCTCTCTTCTACGGTAAAAATTTTTTCATCCGAAAAAAGAATTTCCCGATATTTTTTTCCCGCGTACCGCTTCAACAAAGCGCGGCATCTCTTCAGTCTCAGGTCCATTAGACAAGCATTCAAACGATGTCCTGTTTTTCTTCGATATGCCCGAAGCCCTAAGTCTTCATTTAACACCCTTTTCACCGTGGTTCTGCTTAACCTAATCTGAAGGGCCAACAGTTTCTGCTTACGTTTAGGATTTCTTTGAATTCGCGCCTTCACAGCTGTTATCACTGCTGGAGTCCTAACAGACCGAGGGCGACCACTTCTTGACCTGTCATCTACACTAGAGTCTTCATTGTATCGTTTGATGGTGCGATAAACGAATCTTTTGGTTATATTCAAATTTTTCAGTATATCAAAAATTTGAATTGGCGCGTAACCGCAACGATGCAACGCAATAACTGCAACACGTCTTCTTTAAGCGTCCACTCCATATTTAAAAATGAGAAAAATTCTAAAAAGTATACATTTTTATTTTTATGAACAATTCGTAATTCGAATTCTATAAACTTTTTTGTGGCCAGCATTCTAAAAGAAAAGTTTTTACTGTGTGACAATACTTATGACCTGACTAAGTACAATTAAGAAGAACACCGTAAAACTATGTGATGGTATTGGCAGTCTTATCGCTAAATAGCAATCGCTACCCGACAACCTTTGGGTGGAATGGACTGTGCGGACATTACCTGGGGTGTAATGGTGTACCTAACATACTACATGTACATACTACTAATGATAAAAAAATAAAAAATATTAGTTACATAAATAAATGCACCTAAATAATAACTAATCATAACAATTAATACATACATACTTATACTTATTTAAGAAATATATTATTTATATTCATAGGACTTATAATTAACTTCTTTACTAATATTCGTTAACTCATACGTTTATCTTGGCCATGTATTATCTTTTGGCAAGGAGTATCAGATGAGGGAAGTCATCAGGCGTGTTCAACTTGGATGGGCAGCTTTCGGCAAACTAGCTGACATATTAAAATCCACTCCTATTCCACAATGTCTTAAAACACGTCTCTATAATCAATGTGTTCTGCCAACTATGACTTATGGTGCCGAGACATGGAGGCTCACGAAGGAGGCTGTGTACAAAATAAGTGTAGCACAGAGAGCCATGGAGCGCGCCATGCTCGGCATCACACTCTTAGATCGAGTTCCCAATACTGAAATTCGCAAGCAGACTAAAGAACAAGACGTCTGCAAGCGAATATTGGGGCTCAAGTGGAGTTGGGCAGGACACTGGCCAGACGTAGTGACGACAGGTGGACTAAGGCTCTAACAGAGTGGAGGCCGAGAACTGGGCATCGAAAAAGGGGACGTCCACCAGCGAGATGGGTCGACAAGATCCATAAGACCGTGGGTCGTACGTGGTTCAGACTGGCACAGGATCGGCGAGAATGGCAGAAACAAAGAGAGGCCTATGCCCAGCAGTGGGTTGACACGGGATGAAAATGATGATGATGATATTAATTAATAATAAATACATAGATATTTAGCGAAAAATACTCAAATAGTGTTGTTTCTCTGACCATATGTTTTAAAATAGCGAGTTTTTTTTTTATTTTTTAAACATGATAGAACTTCGTTTGACCACAATCTCACCTGGTGGTAAGCGATGATGTGGTCTAAGATGTAGCACGAAGATCTAGAAGAAACCTATTCACTCTTACCTTAAAGAGGCTCGGATCGTATTTATTAGGAAAAACAGACGACGGTAAAGTGTTCCATACGCTGTACGCATCAAGAACGTAGAACGAAAACGGTGTGTGCGAATGGGTGGTATATCAACTAGGTACGGATGGCACATGGAGTGAGTTGGAACATCTGATAACTATCGGCAGCGCGTTCCATAACCGGACAGCCTGCACTGTAAAAGCCTTATCAGTAGGAGAAGGAGTGTACAGGTGTCCTGAGTTGAAGTGTGTCAGATCAACGCAGAGATCGAGGATTGGATTGATGGAGGAAATGGAAACGTTCTTTAAGATTGGAAGGTGAAGAAAGATTAAACAGGGTATTATATAAATTGTTAAGGTTGTGATTATACCGGCGAAGGCGTATGGGTAACCATTTGAACTTACTGCGAAACTCGTATACATGGTCATACTTCCGCAAGCTGAGGATGAACCGGATGCCAAAGTTTTGCAAGCGCTCAAAATTGTCTAGTTGCTGTTCAGTGAGATTTAGATAAGAAGCATCAGCATAGTCATGTATGGGAAAAAGAAGTGACAGCACGATCGAAATTTATGTGGCAATTGGAAGGAAGTTGCGCAATCCTAAGAGAACCCGCTGAGGCAAACATCTTACGGCTGACTTAATCCGAGGTCCCCATGAAAGTTTCCTGTCAATGAGAACGCCTAAATAATTCATCGTCTCACTCTGCTTAGCTTAGGTGCCATTAAAAATAATCTACTCCTATAAGAAAACAGTTATGTACTATAAGAAGAAAATTGAATTGTTTTATACCCTTTTACTGCTCAGCGGAGATGACATTTTTTTTTCTGTAATAATGAATGAATGAAAACACTTTATTGTACACATATAAAAATAAAAATTGCAGACAATATAGAAGACATAAAGCAAGTAGTATAATGGACGATCTGCTTTGAAGCAATTTCTTCCAGACAACCTTTGGATGGAGAGGATTTAGTAATGTTAAAGATATGGTCGGGGGTGCACTTAAGATATGGATGAAGGGAGTGCAACTAATGGCTAAATACAATACAATTAGACAAAAATAAGTAATTAAATTACATACCTAAATATAATAAAATTATGATATATATGTATAATACATACATTAGTTAAATACGATAAATATTAATTAATTTATGTGCGATACTATGACGTTTCAGCTTTTTACCCTAGATTTAAATATAGCTAAAGACGAGGCTTGCCGTATTGTTATTAAATAAATATATAAATATGGCTGGACATTTCACACAACGCTATCTAGCCCCAAACTAAGCAGAGCTTGTACTATGGCTACCAGATAACTGATAGAATACATATAAACTTTTTTTTTGTAAATACATACTTATATTAAATAGAGAAACAACCAGACACAGAACAAAATATCTGTAGATCATACAAACATTTGTTCCGCGGCGGTAATCGAACCCGCTACGTCCTGCGTCTCAGCCGGCTATTCGCCCACTGTACCACGGATGTCGTCATAAATGTAATAAGTTTATTAACTAACACCTGCGATATATGTTTGCACTTATTAAAGTGAACTCAAATTATAAATTTACTGTTCTATGAGAAATAAAAACTTCCACTTTATTTTATTTTGTTTTAATATGATACTAGCTGACCAATCCGCAGCTTCGCACGCGTAGTTTTTCAATAAAACATTACCCTCCTTCTGCGCAGTTGGGTAAAAAGTAGCCTATGCCACCCGGGAATAGTGTAGCTTCCCAACAGTGAAAGAATTTTTTAAATCGGTCCAGTAGTTTCGGAGCCTATTCGATACAAACAAATAAACAAATCTGTCCTCTTTATATTATTAGTATAGATAGATGTAAGATAATTTTTGTCTAAAACCAAACTGAGGTGAATATTCTGAGTAAGGTCCACATTAACAGTTTTATTTTCATGTGTAGGGCCGTCCAACGGCAATGAGAGGCCGATATGTACGAGCACTAACCTTAACGGCGCTTTCAGCCGCCTCCGACTATGAAAACCCAATCAAGGTTTAATGTGCCTCTTTAGTTCCACATCCTTTATGGGAACAGACGAGCTCTCATTAGCCTTTTAAAAGAGCTGTCAGAGTTTTATGTTGTTGGTTATCGGGTGGAGATCATTCAATTCTATCTATTTGATGTGTCACTTTTATGTAACATTTTTATGGATATTAACTTAGTTTTGAAGCAAGATATATTTATGATGTTATATCTTATGTATAACTTGCTTAGTAGTTATTAACGGATAAGCTAGGAAATGAAATCGGAACATGATGCAAACATAATGAATGACGTTTGCATGATCCGAAAAATAACCCAGATCACGCAAGCGTCAGTCTTCTCGCCCACAATGAGACTGACTTTTGCCGATAGCTACAGGAAACATTTTATTGATCGCCATCTGTTCACCATTCAATCACACAAACCTAACTAACGTGAACGAACTTTCGGAGAACTTCAACTGTTATTAATGAACAGTTGTCTAGTTAAATACGTAATTACTTAACTATTATTCTATATTTAGGCATTTTAGTTAATGTAATATTGAAAATTATTATGTTTTTAGCTGTCCAGCTCTTATTCATTCAATTTGTAACATTATACTCATTAGAGTATACCTATATAATAAGCCATGGTTTCCTAGTTGGTATAATCTTTCTTTATTCTTTATTGCACACAAAAAAATACATGTAAAATACAGAAATAGAAGTCATGAACAAAGGCGAGCTTACCCCTACGAAGAGTTTTCTTCCAGCAAGTGTACAAAAACATAAATAAATATATATACCAAAAACTAGTATGAACTATACCTAAAGTATGATTTATTATTATAAATATAATAAATACATTATATATTAAAATAATACATACCTATAACAATATAAAATTACCGAGATAGATAGTGCTCTTTAACTTTCCGTTTGAAAATGTTGAGTGATGGGCTAGCGCGAACCTCATGAGGAAGGGTATAATCTTATGTCGTATCAGTGACTTCAATTGATATGCAACGGTGTTACGTTGATACTTAAATGATACTGCAATACAAATGAGGCGTGAAATTAAAACAAATCTTGACTGTGTTTACAAATGCAAAATGTTTATCTAAGGTTGGCGTGTACCGTTGCAACCTACATACAAACAGCATATAATACTGATTACGTTTGAGCTCGTAACGGCTAACATTACAGTAAGTCGGATCGTTCGCGGTGTAATATTCAGTACCTCGTTTGGGAGATCGTGATGTGGATGATTGTTCCAAGTCAGAACATATCTCATGCCTCCTACAACCGCCTTTTGTCGGGAAATAATTAATAGCACCGCGCCTATTGTGGTGTCGACAGATGAGCACTTCCTTTGTCCCAGCGAGGGTTAGCATAAGATTTTCATAGAGTCACTGTGCGGTCTGGAATTTTGAGCTTCATCGTGTTTTCTCACGCGTGACTTGTTCTAAGCCACTAAGGAACAAGTCTTGGAATAGTCGTACGATTTTGTTCTTTAGTAAATCACTTTAAGACTCTAATGCTTAAAAAGTAAACGGGTACATTATGGCAGGAGCTGGAAAAAGTATTTACTATTTTTTTCGTAACCTTACCTTTTATTGGTGTCGGGGTTATAAAGGGTGCAAGACAAGTTATGTACAGTTTGATGCACTTAAACCGTTTCCAGTGATCAAACCACTGCACATATGAGGGCTTGGGGATCTCGAAAAGAACGTTCCTACCCTAACCTTACCGTTACGTATTTTGTGTTACGTTCATACGAATCTCGTAGCACATGTCTACGGACACCGTAGCACCTGTCTACGACAACCGTAGTGCGTCTACGAACTATCTGTAGCTCTCAGAAAATCATTTCAATTTGTTCTGTGTCTATGAATCTTGCATTTTCAATGAAAAGCAAGGCTTACAAAATTGACGAGCAACCCTAAGATTGCGTCAAGTACATTTGAAAGTAAAGTAAGGCAAACAAGCCGCGGTGCACTTGTGCAGTTATTGCGACACTCTGGCACTCGCGGTAGGAATGATTTCTCCATTGTTAAAGTTGCGAGTTCATTGTTGCTATTGAGTTTTGTTGAGTTGGTTGTAAAGAAAAATGAGCCTAAAAGCCTTATACATTAAGCCACTTTTTCGATGCGAAACACTTTAAAAGATAGATTTAAACCTTTTTCTATATATCTGATGTGTGTCCGTCCATGGTAGTTAAAAATAAATGAACCAAAATCAATGATTTTTATTTTATATCTGCGATATAGTTCATAGTTAAGTTTAGTAGTAATTAATGCAGGTTCAAATCCCGTGCGGCTTGATAGTTTGTGAGATGGTTTTATAAATCATACAACTATAAACTACGTAAAGAAGATACAGAAGGGCTGTCGCTTTGTACCATACCTAAAACTTGCCTGAACCTTATCTATGGAGTTGAACAGACATAACAAAATAAAAAGACAAGTTCTATAGAAATTTTGCTATTATGATATAATCGAGATTTACAAGATGGGGTTGTTTTCAGTTGGTTGCGCTTATATTTTTTTTAATTTTCTATTACATCACCTTATTGATTGAGAGGCATTCATTTAATAGTCTTATTTATTGCATAAGTGTCACTATACCGTTGTTTTGGTGATTCTCTGAACATTTCGCAACCAACATTGCCGGCGTCCGGCAGTTTCGCAAATACATTCGTATCGTGCGCATCGCTTATACACATTGATCCATATACGAGTACCATCGGACGCGCATTTTATTGCCCGAAACCCTGAACTGAACTTACATCAAGACAAGTGTTATCTGTATTCTAGACTCTGTGGATTTTATCGCTGGTCAGCATAGTGCACCTAGACTGAACTTTTAAGCTAGAACGCGGCGTTGTATCTGTGTCGGGGTTTGCTGAAATAAAGGTATGTGGCATATTGATAGTAAATTGGACTTTAAGTCATTGCCTTAACTCACCTTGTGTTTCTTTCGCCTTAAGTTAGGATCGCTGAATCAGCTGTTAATAGTCTAGATTGCCTAATAATCTAGGCTCACGCGCGTGTAACTTTACTAGTAATTTTCGAGTCAATATTCAAGTTATAGAGGTTATACGCACCAACAGTCGACTTGCATTTTCAAAGAATAACAATTCAGCAGGGTTGTCGCGTAATGTAATTTTGAATGTGTCAGCACGTCATACGTTTTGTCAACAGCAGCCGCACGCTATGCGAAACGTATGCTGTAATTATTTCAGGAGTACGTTGTATGCATCTCGTATTTGTAAACTTCGTATGTGGAGAATCATTCCACGGAAACTAAATTCAACCGTTAAAACTTGCACCACCCAACCATGTGTTGATGTGCTAAACCATACAAAAACTATATTACATTTTTAATATTTACGAACTATCTACAAAACGCCTCTGTTTATGAAACAAGCATAGAGTTTTCCTAGATGGGGTATCACTAATTTTACTCCCTTTTATATTTCCTCCTATCGTAAATTATAATTTTATTCAGATTAGGAGTAACTAAAGCATAAATAAATATTTGTTTCTTTGTTTTAAATTTTTTCTTTATTTGAAATATTTATTTTAACGTGTGTAATATGTACGTAAGTATAAGTATGAAAAGGCGTAGTAATATTGAATTATGACTCTGAAGTTATGATGTGATTACAATAAAGGTATAGCAAACCGTCACTCTCAATATATGATACAGGGTCGGAACCCATGGCAAGGTTTAAATTTTATTTTGGGTATTACAATCTCGGTGATTAACAATCATCTATTTCGAGTGGCCAATGGCAACGTTGATTCTTATCTTATACGCTTAAAAGCTTTAAAATAAAAACTCCTCTCTATTCTGCACTATAAAACTTATCTTGTCTTGCCAGCTCTACCTATTTTATGTAAACGTAATCTTGTATTTACCCTTATTCAATGTAAATTAATTCACATGCGATTAATACGAGTACTTGCAACTCGAGCGGCAAAGCATTAGTGCATTCAGAACTGAGGATATGTTTGACGTAATCAAAGGTTGGGTCTGGTACTGAGAAACAGTTACTCAGGGATTTTGTGCCAGTTAGGTTTAATCATAATAAGACAGAGGTAAGTACATAAATCCTGCTCGGATCCAACGAACTAAGCCATAGAAATTGTATTGCTACAAAATACAATAATTTAATTATTTTATTGACTTCTGATTGACTTCTGATACTTATCTTAAAACTTTGACATTTATGATTAATTGTGTATTTGATTTAATTTTACTGTTTTAATATATGTGACTAATTGTAATGTTTGTACGCCAAAATGGCGAATCCTAGTATAGTTCTTTGTTAAGCTCAACCATCTTATGTACCTAGGTTTACAGACAATAAACGAATTATGAATTATGAATTATAATTTAAAAATAAAGAATTACATATAGGTGGAATAATATAGAACGTTCTAACCTTGAAAGCCTATTCTTGAAATTGTCTACCCGTATAGATAACGTCTTTAAAATTACCGAAACCGGTTTTACTTACGTGGGCGAGAGCGAAATAGCTGAAAAAGTTTACCACTTCTCGGAAATACCCCTTAAAGGTCGGATGCTGATACAATTGAATAAGCAAGTGTTACAGCCAGAAATTTCCAAGGTATTCGTTTAATATTTTACAAACAAAAATGTAAATTATAAGATATTTTTTCAAGAAGAATTGTTGATCAAGTTCCTCAACAAAATAAGAAAAACTGTCTGGATATTAGGGTCATTCTTAAGTAGGTGTGATGGACGAGGCTCACCTGAAGATTAAAATAAATTACTAGACTAAAACAGATATTTTAACCATGCTCAAACGAGCCAGTAACAAAGAGACGTATAAATAAAATGCCTTACCAGGTGCAGAGTTTGGTAGGATACCGTGAGTTTATTTTGATAGTTATATGATAAATTTTTTTATACAACTTATGTATATGGCAAACGAACATGCAGTCCACCAGATGTTAAGTGGCTACTGCAGCCCATGGATATCCACATAGAATTCAAAACAAGCTATTATGTTATCTTGATCTCTATCTGGATACGTTGCCATACTATAGGACTAAGATGTTATGCCTATGTGCCAGTAATTACAGGAACATACCATTACCATCTAACCGGAACACAGTAGCACAAGTAGTGCTATTTGGCGGCAGATAAAGGTAAGGCGGTGGTGCACACTTCCTCGAGCCCGTTCACAAAAGCTCTACCACCAGTAAAATACGCCATATTGCTACAATGTTCAGGCAACCTTTGAATGGACTGGATTAGAAGTACACTCACGTACGTGAGAGAAGGCAGTGGGGACATAAATACGTGTACTCAATATAATGATATTTTAATGGACATCAAGAAGTCATGACATAAACTGTTAAATAGTATCTAGACTGTTATATACTCGTAGTTAAATAGTACAACGATAAATCACTGGTACACTTTTGTGTACCACCCCAAACTTCCTCTTGATACGAGGATGCACAAAAAAAAGATTTCCTGTAGAGGTGTTGCCGGTGTCAATAGGCGTCGGTGACCGCTCACCATCAGGTGGGCCGTTTCCCCACAAATAACATAAAAAAACAGATGGAGCTAATGGCACTTCGAGTCGTATCAAAAGTAGCACAATTGGCAGTGCATCCTCGTATTAAGAGGAAGGTTGCGGGTTCTAGTCCTGTCCGGCTTGAAAGATTTAAAGATGGTTTTAAAAATCTTAGAATTTTCCGTGAGTGTCGAATAACAAAAATTACTATTTATATTTGTATTTTTAAATTATGATAAATCAACGTAAACTATTTTATACTGCATCTAACTACGTCTCATTTCAGAATTTCAGCAGTGTGACGTATCTAAAACCAGATGCTGCCTCTATAGTTGACTGACTGAAGTTAAAATCAAGAGGTCTTATCACAAAAAAGTTTTTATAAAAAATTCTAAACAATAATTGGTAAGGATTTTTTTAAACAATGTTTAACTGTACATAATTCTTGATTAAAAAAAACGTGTATTTAACACGTTTGTACCTTTGTTATTTGTTATTCCGACGTTTGACTCCAAAAGATGTTATACCTCTGTAGATGCCTGGTGTTTAAGATAGACTGTAATCTGTATATGTGGCCGCTCTTACATCGGGCAAACCAAACGTACCATAGCCGAACGTGTCAAAGAGTTCACAGCTGTCAAAAATCGCCAGTTAAACAAGTCAGCGATAGCAGAGCATCTGGTAGACTCGGGACCGAATCATTGGATTGAACTTCATGATCCTAAGGTTCTCTCTAGTGAACGCCATTATTACAAGAGTATGGTTCGGGAAGCGATTGAAATCAAAAAAAATTCAAATTTCAATCGGGAAGATGGCTATAGACTCTCAGCGTCCTGAAACCCTGTGAATACTAGGTGTGCGCACCGTGATCGGTCGTCTCAGTGCTTAGATACAGTTAATATAGTGTGTCGTAATATGAACACATTTCTAATTCTGAATACCAAGTGAGGGTAGTTGCTACAGCTACCCACACTTCTCGACGCTCCAAGTACTCCAGCCACCCCGAGTCCATGACTGTTGCAACACAGCCGAAACGTCGGGATAACAAATAAAAGGTACATACTCGATAAATACCCGTTTTAATCAATAAGTATGTACAGTGATCGCGAAAGTTTGAAAAATACTAGTGTTTAACTGTTTTTGTGGAGTAACAAGGACGAGGTTTAAGGTGCATCCTAAATTTTTTTTTATTTCTCTTAAATTATAACTTCAATAGATTTCTTCGATACTTCCCGTCATATTGTAACACACAGTATTGTTCAACTACAATTAAGTAGAAGCTACAGCTTAACATACGTCTCCTTTTACTTTATTTAGCCTTCTTGGTATATCTCTGAACCAGTTGGACGTTCTAGATTTGACTAGGCAAGCAAGGCAGGCAGGTATGAAGCAAAATGGACCCTTTGTTATCAAGGAGCCTACAAAACACAAAATCTATCGAATCGGCATTAAAAACCTAAATTTCCATGGTTGAGAGCACATATTCATGCAAATTTACGTCTAAACTAGCCAGAGAACATTAGAAGACAAAGCTCACATTCCAAGACATCTGATAAAGAGGGTACTGTGCAGTGTTGTAATCCGCGCTCGTTTGCGTCAAGTGCCTGCAATGATCTAGCTTAGCGTTTTATAATGAGCTCCCGACGGAGCCACAAACTGTTAGGCTGCGCTCATCTAAACACTATAGTAAAAGAAAGTGCAGACAATATACGCCTATATTCGTGTAACCGTAAGATCTTTCCCACTACTCAGTTACGCGTCTAATTTGCGAGCGAGAAGACAAGCTAAGCTGAGTTACTGTCTACTTGCATTAGGTATACAGACCAAACAAACCACACATCAATACCTAGCGGAAACCAAGAATATAGGGAAATAACTGACTCAAAGCTATGAAATTTACCAAAAAAATCTAGCCTAGCGAAGGTCTAGCCTAGGGGAAACAACAAAGCTCACATTCCAAGATATTTGATAAAGATCCGAGAACGGAGGAACGTTTAATCTGCACTCGTTTAAATATAGTGGTCGCAATAGTCCAGCTTAGCGCTTTAATATGAGCGAGCGTTGGATCTACAAACTGATAAGCAAATCACAAAGATAAAGAGAGACTATTCATTTACAATAACTGTTTGTCTGTTTTTTCGGGCCTTTATAATCTAGGATTCTTCAGTTTTAGAGTAAAATGGTTCCAAATGTGCTTCATCTTTGACCACACCATTACTTACCGTCAGGTATGGTAGTGATCAAACGCTTGTCTACAACGAATAAAATAATATAGGTGGTATGATGTTGTATGTTGAAGCAAGGCCTCATATATATTTTACTAGCATCCGCCAGCGGTTTCGCACGCGTTATTTGTGAACAAAAAGTAGCATATGTGTTAATCCAGGTTATAATCTACATACATGCCAAATTTCATAGAAATCGGTTCATCTGCTACGACGTGATGAGCATTTATAATATTAGTGGAATTTGTCAGTATCGTGCCGATTAGATATTACGAACTTAACAACATTCATGTGAACACAACTTAAGGTGCCTTGTCGTCTAACCCAGGGCACTTCAGACGCGGCCACACATCGTATCATATTAACGACTCTAAAATGCTACACTGCATCTTAAATATCTTGAGTAAGCAACGCTATAGTTTTAACATTCATTAGGAACAGAAGAATTTTACATAACACTCATAAATAAAATAAACTAAAATAAATTGCAAAATCTCAATTCGCAAAAAAAAATGTTATTTCAATAGCGATACTTTTAATTCCAACATACCATTTATTTATGTGCCTATGATTAAAAAAATAAAAACAATATTACCCGCTTATTCACAAATTGAAAATCCCCCATTTTGGAGCGTGTTACATAAATTATATTAAGCATAAATGTAGCTTATTGAAATTCTAATATTTTATGCATCGTTGCCGCCCATAAGAATGAGCAAAGTCAGCATTTATTCCGCGCCTACGATACGCCCTCTCGTAAACAGGCCTCGTCAAACTAGGGCGGATTATTGATCACATGAACGAGCCACGATGATATAGCTCCACGCCTAAAAATAATAATCACCACATCACAAACTCCTAAGCAAAAATTTTACTGTATCGTAATATAATCTTCCAACTATACCTATTTCTAACAGACTTCAAATAAGAAGGAGGTTCTCAATTCGACTGTTTCATTTAATTTTTTTCATTGCATTTATTTTCCACTGTAGGTACATTGAAGAACACTAAGCGGGTCCCCGCTTAAACGCGCGGGCGCGGGTAGGTGAGTTCGCATGCCGTCCGCAACGATTTGAATTGTACCCTATGTTTAAGAAAATAATGTTGTTTCGGTTGTATTATGACCAAGTTGTAATATAACCGCAATATCAGCATGGTAGGTTTATCTACCTAAAAATATTTAGAGCTATACTTGTAAACAGGTAAAATAAGCTTGGTTTCTTGACCTTAAAAATTCGCTATACAAAGTGCTCATATCAACTTTTTTTTAAAAGTACTTTTAGAAAAATTTTGGCTACATAAAATTAAGAAAACTGATTTAAAAAGTGTTACTCTCATAAATACTAATTTTATCAAAAAACTTATAAAGGTGCTATAGGCTGCTGAGTTATTCTAGGTTAAGATACTTTTACTCTAAACTGTGTTTAGTTGTAATACGCTGTAAACATTTATGTACAATAAAATCTTTTAAAAACAACTAAGTTACGTCATATTTAGAATACATCAATAAAATTAACATTACAGTAGCTCAAACAGACAGGTATCGGGACTAATTATGTTATTCAACATAATTGAATGTCAACTTAAAATAATAACAATAAAACAAAAATCAATTTAATACAGAACAAAACAATGTCAAATAAGGCAATCAATGTCAATGCTAAATCTTACTCGTAATTAATGTAGGTGCCTATGTCATGTCAAAAACAAATTAATACAAATTGCGGCTGTAAAGGAGCCTTGTCATTACGATAAATTCTAATAATTGCGGAATGTCAAAAGATCTATAAGTAACCAAACAAAATAAATAATAAAAATAACACAACATAAAATAATTATAAAATTAAAATTATATAAATTAAAGAATTACAAGTTACGAATTGCGGCTGTAAAAAGGCCTTGTCAGTATTGTAAAAAGACAAAAGTTAAGGACAAAAAAAAACGATAAGGAATAGAAAAAAATTCAAATAATTCAACAGGTCACATTAAAATTAACATCATTTAAAGCTTCTCCCAATGAGTAATAACTTTTTTGTATTAATAATTTTTTGATTATTTTCTTAAATAGATTAATACTTGAGGTTTTGAGCTCGTTCGGTAACTCATTAAAAAGTATTACACCATTGCCCAAAACGCTTATTGATGATTTACTTAACCTAAATTTTTGGATCCGAAGTCTGCCACCATGTCTTGTACTATGTATGCTATCTGCAGATAAGGTTTCGAATTCACCTATGTTCTTTTTGACATACAGTAGGCAGTGTAAGATGTAAGCCCCAGTAAAGGTGAGAACATTGAGTTGCTTAAAAGCCTCGCGCCATGTTTCTCTTGGTTTGATACCAAGGACAAACCTAACAGCACGTTTTTGCAAAATGAATATTCTTTTAGTGTTGGCTGCATTACCCCATATTAGTATTGCCATATGACAACAGGCTGTGAAAATAGGCAAAGTACACAGACTTGGCAGTAACCTGACCACAGAAATCTTTAATCTTTTTTATTGCATAACAAGCAGAACTCAATCTTTTGGCCAGATGTTCAATATGGGTGTTCCATTTCAATTTAGCATCAAGTTTAAGACCCAGGAATGGAATGTTGTCAACAGGGCGAATTATTAAATTTTTATTCAAGGCACTCTTTAGAGCCTAGTATTCGGTTGTTAAGAGAAAAGTGTATTAGATTAGATTTATTTATGTTTAACAACAGGTTGTTGCAAATGAACCATTTTTCTAACTTAGCTAAGGCGTCATTAATTTTTTCAATACTATCAGTCATATTTTTGCAGTGGACTATCAGGGAAATGTCATCAGCGAACATGAATATCTCAATGTCTTTGTCTATACTAACACTTATGTCATTTATGTAGAGAAGAAAGAACAATGGGCTGAGGATTGACCCTTGGGGGACGCCACATTTGGTAAATTCTTTTTTAGAGCATGCCCCATTGACATTCACTATCTGCCTTCTGGTCATTAGGTACGATCGGCACAAGCTTAAATCCTTGCTGGTCACGCCATAGAACTCGAGCTTGGGTAAGAGAATATCATGGTGCACACAATCAAACGCCTTGGATAGGTCACAAATAACACCGAACGTTGCCATCTTTAATTCAAGATGAACTAGATGCTCATGAACATGCTCATGAACAAAACTGCAATCGCATCAATTGTTGAAAGAGATTTCCTAAATCAAAATTGTTTGGAGTTGAACAGGTTATTAAAATTTAGTTATTTTTTTTTTTTATATTATAATTTTTTAACAACTTTGCTGAAGATAGGTAGTAGTGAAATAGGTCGATAATTCTGTGCATCCAGGCTACTCCCATTTTTGTAGAGCGAAATGACTTTGGCTAGCTTCAAAGAGTCTGGAGAAGTTCCGGAATCCAAGGCATTATTTACTATGTAAGTAAGCGGACTGATTAACCCCGTTCTAATAGATTTAATCATTTTTGAGGACGAGTTCCAGTAATCTGTAGATGTTTTGGATTTTAAACCACCTACAATCTTTAAGATTTCCTCCTCATTGGTTAAATAAATAATTTTATTCTCATTGCTTATTTGACTATTTTTCAGAAATAGCGTTACAAATTCCTTACTTTTTTCTATATCTACATTCGTTGAGTTTACCGTTTGTTCGGGAAGATTAACGTACAAATTATTAAAGTAATTTGCTACAGTTTCACCATTTTTTGTTTTGTTTCCGTCAGGCAGTCTTAATTATATTGCATCGGAAACATTATCGTGAGCCTTGCCAGTAATTTCTTTTACAATGCTCCTAGATGTTTTAATCTTATTATCTGATTTTAATAACCTATTTCTAAGTGATAATTTCTTAGCTTCTAATGACACTCTTTTAAATATTTTGCTACATTGCCTGATATAATCTCTTAAAGTATCGTTGTCATATGTCTGAAGTAAGTCGTACATGTAAAATAATTTCTGCCGTGATATCAGTATACCTTTCGTCGCCCATGTATTGGGTTTGACAGAAGGTTTTATTTTTCTAAGTAATAGGTGATCATCAATAAGCTTTATTATATAATTCATCAACTGATCGCTAGGCATATGAATGATAGTTGTGAAATTTACCAATGTATGCCTTAATTCATGAAGTCTATTATCTGTGACTATCCTGCGCTCAATCACTTTGTTGCTTATAATACTTTGCTTAGAACTACTTTCTATAACAATGATCTGGGCTTTATGATCTGATTTAACTCCTTGCAATACGGACACCTTGGAAACATTACCATCGGTAAAAAAGTTATCTATGCACGATTTAGTACTCAGTTTGACCCTCATGTATTCAAAGACTTGTTGTTTAAGCAAAAAACTATTCGATAGATCAGATAAGACATGTGATACACGCCTTTTCAAAGGAAAGTGAATGTTAAAATCAACACAGAGTACAATAGTTTTGTTATTGTGCCTTATTGTACTTTTGATAGACATTCCTCAAGTCTATCCATAAATGAATCTACCTTAGCAGAGGGCGATCTATATACAACCAACAGCAGTATATCATTCATCTCTACACAGCCAACCTCGAACTCTTTGTCAACTGATAGTTCCATGATATCCTGTCTGTTTCTAGCTTTTATCGTATTCTTAACATAGATCATAGTACTACCTCGAATATACTTTTTACGGTTGCTACTACTAATTATTTTATATTTGTCTATTTCTCAAACACTGATATTGGCTTCAGTCAACCAGGATTCAGTAAAACAAAAAATGTCTATACTAAATTGTTCCAGGAAAACACTAAGTTCCAGAGTTTTGTTTAGAATTCCTTCAACATTTTGGTGACAAATTACTAGTTGATTAACTTTTGTAGCTTGTTCTACGTCGTGTATATTACTACGAACACGAGTATCGTCGATTTTTTCTAAAAAACCTCTTTAGGGTTATCATTTAGGATGTCATTCATTATATTTGATAAATAGGTAACAACGTACTTGGCTATTATAATCCTAAAAGTTTTCGATGATATATGAAAGCTGATCCCACTTAAGTTGATTACATCCAGAGACTTCTCATGAACCGTGTAGTTATGCAGTTTAGTGTTGCAATTATATATGTTTTCGTTGATAAAAGCTTCCGCGGATATCATCCCTCTTAAGTACGACATATTTGTGCACTTAAGCTTAATGTCTTTGCGTTTTAGGTACTCGTGAAGTCTCATTAACTCATCTACATAGGCGTTAGAACTTTTGTAGTGCACCTTTCGTGTGATAAGTACAATGGCTTTAATTATTCATTTTGTTGTTCGCCATACGCTTTGCAGTTTCAATCAAGTAGTGTACTGAGGCATTTTTGTAAGAAAAGCAGCAAAAATTCACTTGCGTATTCATTAGATGCATTAATTGTGTACGAAGGCCTTCTGTACATTCGTTTCCTAATAACAAAGTAATTTCAGGATAATTGCTTCGGGGATTAATATCAGTGTATGTTACTCTAGGTTCAATGTAGTTTTCATCAGTGCCTTCTTGCAGAGCTTTTTCCATCTCCGTAATTGTTTCGTGCAGCTCGAGTTTCTCTTCTTCATTAATCTTGTTGACTGCACTCAGCATGTCGTATGATTTAGTAATAGCAGCTCTTGCAGCTATCTTCTAGGTCAGCTATTTTATTTTTAGAGTAATTATATTTTCTTCTAGGTAGGCTACCATTGGTTTCGGATTTTTCTAATAGATTGTCATATAGGTGTTGTAGATGACTTATGTTCTCACTCGAATGGATGTTACTTGATATTTCCGTCTTAGTATTATTAACTTTTTTTGACATCTTGCTTTTCTTTCGCAAAGTTTTAACCTCGGCATTTTTAAATTTAATTTCGCATCGTAGTCTCTTCAATTCAGAGTTGAGGACATCTGTTTGTGGTGCATTTACAGATTTAGTATTAATTTCATCATTATTGTCTCTTAGTGCTTGAGTTTTTGTATTTAACTTAGTAGTTACGTCAGAATAACTGCCCTTTACTAGCTTTAAATCTTTTTCTAGTTTTGCATTTTTTTCTTCCAATAAGTTTATTTGATCTGTTAGTTGTTGTACATGTTGGTCCAATTGATGTTTTTGTTTAATGAATGTTTCAGATTCTTGTAGTTCCGCAGAGAGTTGTAATAGTTTCTTTTCTTTTTCTTCACAATTAGATTTGTACGTCAGATATTTTTCTTCCATCTCTAGCAAGTCATTTTTAAGTATTTTGTTTGAGTCGAGAAGTGTCTTAAAGTCGCTCTCGTTTTGATTTTGTTCTTTAAGTAGTTGTTCATTTAGTTAAACAGATTTGTTGAGGTTATCTTGGAGCAATTTTACGTTGTCCTCAATTTTTTGCTGTGTTACGGCTTTCATTCTTCTCGTTAACATTTTGCTATCTTACCAAAATAGAAGAAAAAAAATTATAAGCTGGCAACTTTGGGGCACAGAACCAGAATCGATTAATCCGCCAAAATCGGTTTCCGAACGAACCTCGATCTTGTGGTCTTCCGTGTTTTTATTGTTTGTTGGTAGAACTGATGTCAATTTCATGCAGGCGAGAACAGCTGACTATCTATGCAATTGTCGTCTTTAAATACATACTTTAATGTTTGTAATTAGTTCAAAATTGACCTCACAGTTATCCACAAAGCCAGAAATGTTTGAAAGATGTTCTTTGTAGAAGCCGTTAGTGAGTTTCGTGTTTGTGATGATAAAAACTTATCCTGTGCCTGAATTTTCATCAAAATGAGACGAAATCTTCCCTTCAGGTTATGTTATAATTTCACTACACTTTTATAGGGAAATTCCACTTAATTCTTGTTATTTAATTTATTCTCTTGAGGAGCCGTAACATAGATTGTTTACACTTGCACCGGAAGCGCGAAAAAGTGTATTTTTATTAAGTTTGTTACCGCAGAACTTTCGCCTGGGCGAACCGAAAGCTGGTGCTTCCCGGGTAGTCCCATTTCAATTTGGTCTAATTCTAACAATGGCATCCATGAGAAAACCATATAAGTCTTAAATTTTCATTAAGTATGTGCGCGACAAATGGACGAATAACTCAATACTGGTGGTTTACTAGTGGTAGAGCTTTTGTGAACGGGCTCGAGGAAGTGGGCACCACCGCCTTACCTTTATCTGCCGCCAAATAGCAGTACTTGTGCTGCTGTGTTCCGGTTAGATGGTAATGGTATGTTCCTGTAACTACTGGCACATAGGCATTACAGCTAAGTCCTATAGTATGGCAACGTATCCACATAGAGATCAAGACAACATAATAGCTTGTTTTGAATTCTATGTGGATATCCATGGGCTGCAGTAGCCACTTAACATCTGGTGGAATGCATGCTCGTTTGCCATATAAGTAGTATAAAAAAAAGTCACGCCTACCGATTTCGATGATTATTTTTTTTACTTTAAAAAAGGAGGAGGTTCTCAATTCGACTATATATTTTTTTATGTTTGTTACCTATACATATATAACTCCACCATTTATCAATCGATTTAAAAAAATTTTTTTTATTTGAAAGAATATATTTTCAGATTGGTCTCATAGAAATTTCATCGAAATCGGTTAAGAAGTTTGTTTTTTCTTTTATCTGAAGTCGGTTATATTTTTGTTAAAAAGTTACAAGTACCTTATATTTATACCCTTACACAATTAACTGCAATGTAACCTTAGAACTGGCTCTCTTTTTGGCCCTCGTCAATCATTTTCAACTGGTTACTTAGCTTTGTATCTTAACCTTGTTTGTATAGTACGCTTCCACTTAAAGTACAAAGCACCTGAGCATAGAACGGACCAATGGAAATTTTATGAAAATCTGTCTTGGTTTTATGCGATTTCTGAAAGCAATTCCCGTAATAAAATGTATCTGAATTCAAGTTTCAGTCTAATCCTGTTTAATGCAATGTAACGGTAACTGAAAACTGATAAATCATAGCCACTGTGTTGAAGTTGTAACTGCTTGTTACTTCATCGTTACCATTTTTATGTTTGCTAATGTTATATTTATGTTATTATTTATATTTTAGGTATGTATTACTCGTGCGCGATAACTTGGGACCTGGTAGGAATGCGACTCCCCGACCGCTTCCCCTGCACTTCCCCGATGGCGCCCGTATTGTACCGTTTACATCACTATTTTTTACTAGGGTTTTTAGTCTCGTACTGGCCTACGTCACGTAACGACGCGCTCTGGAATTCTTTTAGTTTTCGTTTGTGTTATTGTTTTGTTATAGTTTTTGTTGTTTTAGTTTGTGCCATTGTTTTGTTGTTGTAGTTCTTGTTGTTATAGTTTGTGTCATTGTTTTGTTGTTGTAGTTTTTGTTGTTATAGTAAATGTTGTAAATTTATCGGATACCTCTTCGTCAAGTGATTATAGTGAGACTGAGGACGAAGAACAACCTCTAGAAGGCATAAATCCACTAAGTAGTGACGAAGATGAGATAATGTAAATAATAGATAAAATAAAGGTATAAACTTAAACATTGTATTTTTATTTTATTCAAATAGTGTAAAAAAGATTAGATAAAAAGCAGCGTCCTCCCTGAGTAACATAATAAATTAGGTTAAAAAAAACAAAGACGAAGCCGCGGGCGGCTGCTTGTTATGTTCGCTTTTTTGCGGGCGGTACAAACACGCCAATATGACGTCACCGCGCACAGGTCCCAACTTATCGCGCACGGGTAATATGTATGTTTCTAACATTATATAGATGCACCACCATCATGTGATCAATTATTATCCCGTCCATACAAAGGTTGTCTGGAAGAGATAGCTTTTAGCGAAAATACCGCCCATTAAATTAAATCTATATGTAAAAAATATGTTCTGTATTTTACTTTGGTGTACAATAAAAAGTTATCTTATGTTATAAGTGATGTTGTCTAATAAATGAAAGTTAAAAATACGAGAATTGCGGTATTACAAAATCATCATCCACACGTATACTTCACCGTCTGCTGGGTCTGGTTTTCTTGTATGTTAAAAATCTACAACAATAAACAATAGGAGTTATAAATCCACATAAAAAGTTTTTGTTAAATATATGTTTAGTTCGCTCACACTCTGAAGCTAGCCATTCATTGCTCTGAGGTGATCCTATCAGATGGTGTAGGCTCCTTAGAGAGCCTCTGCTTACCTATAGACGTTGGATATGCAAATGGTGTGTACAAAGCCGATTACATGTAAACCCTCTTTATACTATGGTATCTAATTGCCTAGATGTTCTACATACTTCATAGTCACATTTCTAAAAAAATTAACAAGGTTTCTCTAAGAGTTTCTCTTAGAGGGACAAGGCCCGGGTTTTAGCGAGAGAGAAGTTCTTCGTTTCTCGCAAGATCCGAGGCGATAGAAATAAGTCGTGTGCCGAACTTTAACAAAGATAGAGGATGGGTTCTACCGCCAGCCTGGAGGCCATGTCTTCATGATGAAAGTGACAGAAGAGTGAGTGAATCTGGTAGAGACATAGTTAGTGTTGTGTGTTTGCCTATACCAAGAAATACCGAAGAGAGCAGCAGTGATGATAATGATGATGACACAGACGGTGAACACGCTGGGCCTTCGTTGACCAAAGCCCCGCCACCCCGCCCGTCCACTCACGCGCAGAGGGTAGCGGCGCGCAGTGCGAGGCAAGGCGAGACGTTATTCGGAGCGGATCGCACTCACCCTGATGAAGGTTCACGAATTGAACCGAAACATTATCGGTCGAAACACCGATAAGACGTGATAAATCCCGTATTTATATTAATGAAGGTTTCTCTATTTTTGAATACTATCAGAATTAAAATATGCCTCGAGCATGACCCTACAGTACCGAGAGTAAGTTATGTTTTATCTCGTACAATTTCAAACCTCGTTTTTCCCTATGACAACCTCTTAGCACAGTAAATGCGGCTATAGAAATGTTTATTTTTCTTCATTTTTTTAAATCTCTTTGACACTACCACAAAAAGCAGTCTGGCTATTTATCCATAAATATTTAAAGTTTTATGTGTGCAAACTAAACGCAGCGGCTGTCTCTAAATCCATGCAATATCTAAAAGCCATAAAGAATTCATTTCATAAAGAATTTCATCCCACAATATTCTCCTTTGAATATTCTACGGTTGTCATGTCACAAAAAGTTTATACGGTAAAGAGGCGAGTGTGGTTTTCATTAGACACCGGAATTTGCATGATATTCATTAGCTGGTGGGGGCGGGTCCGCTCCGACTAGTTCGGACACGGCGCCAGCACCCAAAATGTACACTGAATAGAGCTGAAACTAATTACTTGCATTACAGAGTGATTAGAAACGTTAGAATATCCAGTACATTTATTGCTGTCGTACCTACTTCGATGTAGAGTTTTGAAAACACACAAAGAAACCTTCCAGTACATTTGTTCCGTGTCTGGGCGTTTTTCTATACATTATAAGTATGTATTTACAAAATATATATATATATAAGTAGGTACGACAGCAATAATAAATATTGCTGGACATTTCACACAGCGTTATCTAGCCCCAAACTAAGCAGAGCTTGTACTATGGAAACCAGATAACTGATAGAATACTTATAGGTATATATATATATGGAAACCAGATAACTGATAGAATACTTATAGGTATATATAGATATATATATGGAAACCAGATAACTGATAAAATACTTATAGGTATATATATATATATATGGAAACCAGATAACTGATAGAATACTTATAGGTATATATATATATATGGAAACCAGATAACTGATAGAATACTTATAGGTATATATATATATATATGGAAACCAGATAACTGATAGAATACTTATAGGTATATATATATATATATATATGGAAACCAGATAACTGATAGAATACTTATAGGTATATATATATATATATATATGGAAACCAGATAACTGATAGAATACTTATAGGTATATATATATATATGGAAACCAGATAACTGATAGAATACTTATAGGTATATATATGTATATATATGGAAACCAGATAACTGATAGAATACTTATAGGTATATATATATATATGGAAACCAGATAACTGATAGAATACTTATAGGTATATATATATATATATGGAAACCAGATAACTGATAGAATACTTATAGGTATATATATATATATGGAAACCAGATAACTGATAGAATACTTATAGGTATATATATATATATATATGGAAACCAGATAACTGATAGAATACTTATAGGTATATATATATATATGGAAACCAGATAACTGATAGAATACTTATAGGATATATATATATATATGGAAACCAGATAACTGATAGAATACTTATAGGTATATATATATGGAAACCAGATAACTGATAGAATACTTATAGGTATATATATATATATGGAAACCAGATAACTGATAGAATACTTATAGGTATATATATATATATGGAAACTAGATAACTGATAGAATACTTATAGGTATATATATATATGGAAACCAGATAACTGATAGAATACTTATAGGTATATATATATATATGGAAACCAGATAACTGATAGAATACTTATAGGTATATATATATATATATGGAAACCAGATAACTGATAGAATACTTATAGGTATATATATATATATGGAAACCAGATAACTGATAGAATACTTATAGGTATATATATATATATATGGAAACCAGATAACTGATAGAATACTTATAGGTATATATATATATATGGAAACCAGATAACTGATAGAATACTTATAGGTATATATATATATATGGAAACCAGATAACTGATAGTATACTTATAGGTATATATATATATATATGGAAACCAGATAACTGATAGAATACTTATAGGTATATATATAGTATATATATGGAAACCAGATAACTGATAGAATACTTATAGGTATATATATATATATGGAAACCAGATAACTGATAGAATACTTATAGGTATATATATATGGAAACCAGATAACTGATAGAATACTTATAGGTATATATATATATATGGAAACCAGATAACTGATAGAATACTTATAGGTATATATATATATATGGAAACTAGATAACTGATAGAATACTTATAGGTATATATATATATGGAAACCAGATAACTGATAGAATACTTATAGGTATATATATATATATGGAAACCAGATAACTGATAGAATACTTATAGGTATATATATATATATATGGAAACCAGATAACTGATAGAATACTTATAGGTATATATATATATATGGAAACCAGATAACTGATAGAATACTTATAGGTATATATATATATATGGAAACCAGATAACTGATAGAATACTTATAGGTATATATATATATATGGAAACCAGATAACTGATAGAATACTTATAGGTATATATATATATATATATGGAAACCAGATAACTGATAGAATACTTATAGGTATATATATAGTATATATATGGAAACCAGATAACTGATAGAATACTTATAGGTATATATATATATATGGAAACCAGATAACTGATAGAATACTTATAGGTATATATATATATATATATGGAAACCAGATAACTGATAGAATACTTATAGGTATATATATATGGAAACCAGATAACTGATAGAATACTTATAGGTATATATATATATATGGAAACCAGATAACTGATAGAATACTTATAGGTATATATATATATATATGGAAACCAGATAACTGATAGAATACTTATAGGTATATATATATATATGGAAACCAGATAACTGATAGAATACTTATAGGTATATATATATATATGGAAACCAGATAACTGATAGAATACTTATAGGTATATATATATATATGGAAACCAGATAACTGATAGAATACTTATAGGTATATATATATATATGGAAACCAGATAACTGATAGAATACTTATAGGTATATATATATATATGGAAACCAGATAACTGATAGAATACTTATAGGTATATATATATATATGGAAACCAGATAACTGATAGAATACTTATAGGTATATATATATACAGGACCGTCTACAGGACCACAGTACGGAACCAATCCAATTGCAGAGAGGCGTGAGACAGGGAGACGTAATTTCTCCGAAACTGTTCACGAACGCATTGGAGGACGTTTTCAAACTCTTAGTCTGGGACAGACTTGGCATCAATATCAATGGCGAATACATCACTCACCTTCGTTTTGCCGATGATATAGTCATTATGGCCGAATCGCTCGAGGAACTCGGTACCATGCTCATCGACCTCAGTAGGGTCTCCCAACAGGTGGGTCTTAAAATGAACATGGATAAGACGAAAATCATGTCAAATATCCATGTTGCGCCCGTACCGGTAGTTGTTGGGGGCGATACTCTCGAAGTTGTCGACGAATATATATACCTAGGACAAACTGTCTAATTAGGTAAGTCCAACTTCGACAAAGAGGTCGCACGAAGAATCCAACTCGGCTGGGCAGCGTTCGGGAAACTTCGCGATATCTTCTCGTCCAAAATTCCCCAGAGCCTGAAGACTAAAGTCTTCAACCAGTGTGTGTTGCCAGTGATGACCTATGGCACTGAAACGTGGTCCTTTACTCATGGCCTCATGACCAAGCTCAAGGTCGCTCAACGAGCTATGGAGAGGGCTATGCTTGGGGTTTCTTTGCGTGACAAAATCCGCAATGAGGAAATCCGCAGAAGAACTAAAGTTGCCGACATAGCTCTCAAAATTAGCAAGTTGAAGTGGCAATGGGCAGGCCACATCGCTCGTAGAACCGATAACCGTTGGGGAAGAAAGGTTCTCGAGTGGAGACCACGGACTGGAAGACGCAGCGTAGGCCGGCCCCCCACAAGGTGGATCGACGATCTAGTAAGAATCGCGGGGAGCCGTTGGGCGCAAACGGCTACCAACCGCTTGTTGTGGCGATCTAAGGGGGAGGCCTATGTTCAGCAGTGGACGTCTTCTGGCTGATGATGGTGATGATGATGATATATATATATATGGAAACCAGATAACTGATAGAATACTTATAGGTATATATATATATATATGGAAACCAGATAACTGATAGAATACTTATAGGTATATATATATATATATATACCTATAAGTATTCTATCAGTAATCTGGTTTCCATAGTACAAGCTCTGCTTAGTTTGGGGCTAGATAACGCTGTGTGAAATGTCCAGCAATATTTATTATTGCTGTCGTACCTACTTTGAAGTAGTTTTTAAAAACACCCAAAGTAACCTCTTAACTATTTAGTAGAGTTAAATTATTACTAAGAATTATTGTTTCATTTATTGTATTCGACGACCTCCGTGGTACAGTGGACGAATAGCCGGCTGAGACGCAGGAGGTAGCGGGTTGGATTCCCGCTGCGGAACAATATGATCTACAGATATTTGTTCCGGGTCTGGATGTTTTTCTATATATTATAAGTATGTATTTATAAAAAAAAGTATATAAGTATTCTATCAGTTACCTATCTGGTTCCCATAGTACAAGCTCTACTTAGTTTGAGGCTAGATAGCGCTCTGTGAAATGTCCAGCCATATTTATTTATTATTCTTTTTTTATAAGACCGCCAATTTTACTTCTGCGTTTAGTTTTAATTTGTTCAATAAAGTGTTATCTATGACGGCCTCCGCGGTGCAGTGGGCAAAGCCGACTGAGACGCAGGAGGGAGCGAGTTCGATTCCCACCGCGGAACAAATGTTTACATGATCTACAGATATTTGTTCCGGGTCTGAATGTTTTTTTGGTATATATGTAATAAGTAAGTATTTACAAAATAAAATTATATAAGTAGTTCCCATAGTACAAGCTCTGCTTAGTTTGGGGCTAGATAGCGCTGTGTGAAGTGTCCAGCAATATTACCTGTCTATCTATGTTAAAAGAAACCAAGCAATATTGATGGTCTTTGTATCTGTAGTCGTTTTTAGACCAAACCGGAATCGAAGAAAATTCTACTTAGAAAACTTTAGTGATTGATTTCAATCATTATTATAAATACGGGATTTATCACGTACCGTCTTATCGGTACTGTAGGGTCATGCTCGAGGCATATTTTAACTCTGATAGTATTCAAAAATAGAGAAACCTTCATTAATATAAATACGGGATTTATCACGTCTTATCGGTGTTTCGACCGATAATGTTTCGGTACAATTCGTGTTCAATCCGAATAACGTCTTATAGACTTATAGACGTTATTCGGAGCGGATCGCACTCACTCTGATGAAGGTTCACGAATTGAACCGAAACATTGTCGGTCGAAACACCGATAAGACGGTACGTGATAAATCCCGTATTTATAATAATTAAGAAAATTCACTGGCTAATCTTCCCCCAACAATAGCTTACAGTGTTTACGTTTGAGTTCATGTGAAATTACTAAAGAGTTAAACAGATTTGTAAGCAAGACTCGGTCCGTTCCGACCCTCGTCTGGGTCTCATGAAACTGTCATCGCTAAGAGTATATACGCTCCCACCGGGGTTTTTGCAGCAACTTGCAAACTTTTGTATTCATAATTTGTAATGTTAATGAGCCTTTTATTGTAGCTTACTTGTATAATTTCTTGTAATGCTAAATGGCTGTTGTTCAACACTTTAAAGAAGTTTGTATTGTTGCTTGTACCTAGTTTTCGTGAAAAATTATCTTACCGTGCGGTTGAAAATTCAAGGTGGTAAAATTCTTTTGATATGGTGGTAAAATGTATCATAGAACAAGGTAAGTTTAGGTGTACCCGAAATTTATCCGCAAACTATACACAGGTAAGACAAATAGAACTAAATCTGTTAACCTCGGTGTGAGTTATGCACACAATCAAATTTATCAACTCTTAGCCAGAATTTTTAGTTTAGCTTTACTTACAGAGTTTGTACCGTGAGTTATATTTTACATGGCGATTGAGTTCGTATATTTGTTGAACTTGAACCATTCAGGTGTCAAAAACGAGATATTCTTGTCTCAATTTTGTGCCCCATTACCTACGTCTGATTTTGACGGCATACAGAAAACTTTGAGTAGAAGCACATGAGACTTTACAGTAGCATGTATGTCTCAAGTTGATGGACGCAGAGCAGTGCATCGTAGGGCACGTTTTACTAAGGTGCGTTAACATCAGGTGGACCATTTGCTTGTTCCAAAAATACCAGTCGAGTGAGACTCACGCGCCGTGTCTTCTTTCGCTCTCTCACACCGGCGCAGCCGGTGTGTGGGCAGCAGTACCGGGCTTTTTTGCCCTTTCCTGCGGAGTTTTTTCCGCCCCCCGTATCTACGGGGGGGGTCATCGTGTCGGCTCGCGGAGCCTCAGGTGACTTACTCACGCGTTGCTGGCCGCCCGATGGTCTCTCCGCAGGACGGAGTGACTTGCGGTCGGCTGTTTGACGCGGATCTAGGTTGGGTGGTAGGAGGGGTGGGGAGGGATGGAGGGATGTCTACGTCTGAGTCTGTCGACGTATGGTCGTTTTTTGTGACCAGTTCCCGCGGATATGGCTTACTCTTTGCGGGTCTATCTGTGAGAGGAGCTAGTTCTCGTAGGTGTGAGTAAGCGGAGTTGCCCAGGCGCGCAAACATCCTGGTTGCTGGTCTAGGAGTCCCAACCTACATATATTTATGCTAATTTAGCAGCGCCGTCTAGTTATGTGAGTGGTAAACTCAAAAAACTTTGTAGATTGATGTCTAAAAAACTATGTTAAATAGAGACTTCGTTTTATTTTTCCTGTAATCTTTGAATATATTTTAAGCAATCAGTTAATTTTAGATATCTAAGAATTTTGTTCGTCCTTTTTCATCATAATTCTAAAACTATACAACATTCGAAAAAATGTAAAACTGTCTTGAAATTCTCAAACTGTGTTCTTCTGTGTGATGCCTTATTTGACCTAGTAACCTTATTTTTAAATTTTGCCTTCCACCGTTTTGGCCTCTATTGAATTTTTTTCTTTCGTTTACTTACAGTAGAGTTGGCTTAGTATTATTTACAATATTCTAAATTTTGAGTTAGTAGTTTCTATAGTTGCTGAGATAATCAGACGTGATACACGGATGGACAAAGTCGCACCAGTTTGAAAATGGTAACATTTTGACCTGGTGCATCAAATTTTATAATGGCAAACTAAACTGGATCATCATTGTAATGAAGCAGCGCTTTACCCCACCATGATTTTAAACGTAATCTTACAAATTTTTTAATCACAAATTGTGATTTTTTTAATAAATTCTAAATTATTTAAAATCGCGCTGTTTTTAGTTCATTTGTATGCCACGGCCACCGTTGAATAGTCTTCTAATTAAAAAGAGTATCCTTTGTCATGTAGATGCGTTGCCTTTATAAGGCTGTAGACGCAATCACGTTGCTAAAACCCTTCGAATAAATATTAGACCCCAAGATCGTCAAGTGTTGCTTTCAAGTTCCTTTTCGCAGTTTAATTAAGGGTCTCTTACTTCACAAATGAAGACTTACAAATCAAAGAGTGAAAATTTACTTATTTGAAGTTGTGCCGAAAGACTACTTTTAACGATGATGTGATGAATTGCTTTTTAGAAAACTGATTACATTTTGGCAACTTGTAACCAATTTTATAAATAACTATATAATTTTGTGACATTATTTATTAATATATGTAGATAAAAATGCTGGAAATTTACCAAAGCGCTATCTAGCCTCAAACTTAGCAACGCTTGTACACACGGCTACACATCAAGCTATACATCTCCAGTATAAGCTGACCTCTCATTCTACGAAAAGCCTACACAATGCGAGGTCAGCTTATACTGGAAATGTATAGCTTGATGTGTAGCCGTATGTATGGGCACCAGATAACTGATAGAATACTTATAGGTATACGTTTTGTGTCGTAAATTCATAGGTTTAAGAATCATTTATTCTCAAAAAGATCACAATCATCACTTATATGAGAATCAGTATACAGAAAAGTTAATGTAATTCGTTCGAGTTATGTAGGTAGGTACTCAATTAACGCATTCAGGTAGATCGTTTACTAGTTACATAATAAATACAAAATACATACATATAAGATACAGAGAAACACCCAGACCCGGAACAAATATTTGTAGATCATAGAAACATTTGTTCCGCAGTGGGAATTAAACCAGTAGCGTCTTACGTCTTAGCCGGTTATTTGCCCATAACGCCACGGTGGTCACAATACTACTTTGATGTATACAAAATAAAAATATTTGAGATATCTTGTAACAGTTTTAACCCATCGAAATATTTTCGGAATGCCGCAGAATATTCCTAGATCACAATACTTTAACTAGAACAGAGTAAAACTACGTAGGGTGTAGTGTATTTAAAGTAACAAGCTGTTTAGAATTAATACTTTCATTTGATATTTCCATCGTTGTTTCATTTCTATCTATACTAATACTAATAAACTAGTCTATACTATGTATATCTATAAAATAAAAATGAATCGCAAAATGTGTTGGTAAGCGCATAACTCAACAACGCCTGGACCAATTTGGCCAATTCTTTTTTTGTTGTATTTCTTATTGTCAGGAGAAGGTTCTTATGAAAGAAAATATGAAGAAAATTGTGCGCAAAATTAGAAAATTTAAGAATACTTCACCACCATATAACATTATTTATAATCTAACAATGTAACCTTATGACGTTTGACATAGAATTGGCAGAATGCGTGCTGCTGAATAACATTTGAAACAGATGCTTCGGTAGGAGTTATCCCGAGATATATTGTCTATATATGTAAAAATTAATTGCTGTTCGTTAGTCTCGCTAAAACTCGAGAACGGGTGGCGCGATTTGGCTAATTTTGGTATTGAATTATTTGGGGAAGTCATTCATTTTTTCATACATAATGATGGCCGGGGACAGCAATTGACAATTCTACCAGGGTGACTTATATTGACAGCCCGCGTTATATGCATGCATGGACCACTAGTACTATATAATATTATAAAGAGGAATGATTTGTATTTTTGTGTGTATATTTGTAAAAAATAAACTCAAAAACTACTGTGCCGATTTCAAAAATTATTTCACCATTGGAAAGCTACATTCACCTTGAGTGACATAGGCTACATTTATTGCTAGGAAAAATTAGGGATCCTTATTAAAACTTAAGTAACATAACCCAAGGTGTTAAAAAGTGCCCTAAATGGTATTTCGTCGCATGCGCTGCGGAAACTATTGATGATAGAACAAAAGTATATTCTACAATATTAAAGAACTTATAATATCTACAAAAAACTTCGTTATATTATAAAGAGGAAAGATTTGTTTGTTTGTTTGTATTGAATAGGCTCCGCAACAACTGGACCGATTTAAAAAATTATTTCACTGTTGGGAAGCTACACTATCCCCGGGTGACACAGGCTACTTTTTACCCAACTGCGGAGAAGGAGGGTAATGTTTTTGTTTAAAAACTACGCATGCGAAGCTGCGGATCGGTCAGCTAGTAATAATATAAAGAAGAAATATTTGTATTTTTATATGTTTGTAACGAATAAACTCAAAAACCACTGGTCTGATTTCAAAAATTCTTTCACAATTAGTATGCTGCATTATCCCTGAGTAACATAGGTTACTTTTTACCCGACTGCGCAGAAGGAGGGTAATGTTTTTATTGACAAACGATGCGAGCGAAGCCGCGGACAAGTTAGCTAGTAAATTATATTTCTATCAACTACTATAATAAAGACTGATTGAATCAAAGACGTACAATAAAGCGGTAAAGGATTTTCTCAAAAGTTTTCTTGCTTATAACAGTCACAAATAAAACTAGAATATCTCTATATTGAATATAAAGTCTTCTCAATCCGATTGAGGATGAGACGTCACGACCCCGGCTCAATCGTTGTTTGGAACTTGACAATATGGGAAATTGACAATACGTCTCTGGAGAAACCTGTTGCTACGCAATTTTATTAAATATCCTGGTGTTCGTCGAACGCTGGAAAGCAATAATAAATTTTTTAGTTTATTTATAGCTTTTGGTAAAAGTAATTTGCATTGAGAGATAATAAAATAAAATACTTTTCGCTTTTATAAGCATTTTGTTCTGTTAATTCTCCGTAGAACGAACCGCTTTTGAGAGGAAACTTTAGGTGGCAGTTGACGCTTGTTTTGAAAAAAGAAAGAAAGAACAAGGGACTTGATTTTGAACTTTCAACAACAACTCAACTCATTGATATGTTACAAAATATTGAGTTTCGTTTATACTTGCTCAATTAAATATATTACTGTTTCGTGTGTACTTATGTTGATTTAACTTACTTTCCTCTAGTTTTAGTATTGTATTAAACTTTAGGTACCTATCTATCTCAAACCATTGTTATTTTTTCCTATTTTGTTAAGATACGTTCTGAGGTTTGACGACCTCCGTGGCCCAGTGGGCGAATAGCCGGCTGAGACGCAGGAGGTAACGGGTTCGATGCCCACCGCGGAACAAATGTTTGCATGATCTACAGATATTTGTTCCGGGTCTGGATGTTTTTCTATATATTATATGTATGTATTTACAAAAAAAAAGTAAGTATATAAGTATTCTATCAGTTATCTGGTTCCCATAATACAAGCTCTGCTTAGTTTGGGGCTAGATAGCTCTGTGTGAAATGTCCAGCAATATTTATTATGTGTTTCTTTATGTATCAAATAAATATATTCTATAAATCATGTCGAATGTCCATGTCGTCCCTGCCCCAGTTATGGTTGAGAACTCGGCTCTTGAAGTTGTCGACGCGTATGTATACCTAGGACAAACAGTCCAATTAGGTAGGTCCAACTTCGAGAAAGAGGTCAATCGTCGAATCCAACTCGGATGGGCAGCGTTTGGGAAACTTCGCAAAGTCTTTTCGTCCAACATACCTCAGTGCCTTAAGACGAAAGTCTTCAATCAGTGTGTGTTACCAGTGATGACATATGGAACCGAGACGTGGTCCTTCACTATTGGCCTTATGAATAAGCTCAGGGTCGCTCAACGAGCTATGGAGAGGGCTATGCTCGGGGTTTCTCTACGGGATCGAATCAGAAATGAGGAGATACGTAGGAGAACTCAAGTCACCGACATAGCCCGACGGATTAGCACGTTGAAGTGGCAATGGGCAGGCCATATAGCGCGCAGAACAGATGGCCGATGGGGCCGAAAGGTTCTCGAGTGGAGGCCACGGACCGGAAAGCGCAGCGTAGGACGTCCACCCACAAGATGGGCAGACGACTTGGTAAGAACCGCAGGTCGGCATTGGATGCAGGCCGCTTCTAACCGTAGTTCCTGGAGATCAATGAGGGAGGCCTTTGTTGAGCAGTGGACGTCCTACGGCTGATATGATGATGATGAAATATATTCTATTCTAGTACTGTGGTAAGTATTATTGCAATTATATTATATCGACATCAGAACAATATTACATATTTAAATGGTCATGTGTAAAATCCTGCCATGTTGATATTACAGCCTAGTTATAGAACAAACAATTAGACAAATTGAGAGTCTAGATTTCTATGCATCTCTGAGCCAAACTCTACAGAACTCAAGAGCTCTCGGGCTTCATGTTACACACACCATCAAGTTTGTTTTAATTCTGAATGGATCAACGTATGTTATTAAACGAGTTTCAACTTGGTTGAGCACTTTGCAAATATTCATCGCGGAGCCAAAATATCGACTGATTGTGAACTCTATTGAATTGCAGAACTGACTTTGCTAATATTAGATTTAAGACAAGTTAGATTTATGCAGTGACCAGCACAGTTTGGTAATCATAGCGTATAACTTAACTACTTATACATATGTATTATGCTTGTTGTATTTAAGAAAAACTATACACTGAGATTAAAACATCGGCCAAGTGTGAGTCGGACTCGCGCACGAAGGGTTGCGTACCATTATCTATAAAAACGGCAAAAAATCATGTCTGTTGTATGGGAGCCCCACTTAAATATTTATTTTATTCAATAACACAATTTTATTTATTTACCTTATTTGAGGTTAGTGCCGATTAAGCTAGTCTTCTAAATTGTATGATCGCCTATACAATTCAGAGGACTATATTAATTGGCGTCAACTTTGTATGTATGGGGAGATTGATTGATTTATTGAAAATTCTTTATTGCACAAAATACATAAATCTGTACAGAGGCGAACTTAATGCTAGCAAGCATTCTCTTCTAGTTAACCTTTGCGTAGTGTTGAAAAAATATTTTGTAGGTAGTGCATGACATAATGTAGCAGGAAAAAATTTATGATAAAAAATAAAATTAAGATATATTGAGAATACGAACGAAACATCAAATATATATAGAGTATTTTCAATAAACGTACTTTCAAATATTATCTATATAAACACTAGTTGAAAATAATAGATAAACTAATAAATAGGTAGTTACAATAAACCTAAATAAACTCATCTAATATATAAAATTCTCGTGTCACAGTTTTCGTTGCCATACTCCTCCGAAACGGCTTGACCGATTTTGATGAAATTTTTTGTGCTTATCCGGTATCTATGAGAATCGGCCAACATCTATTTTTCATCCCCCTAAATGTTAGGGGTAGTCCACCCTTAAATTTTTTTTTTTATTTTTTAGACAAAATTTTTAATTTCTATTTTTTTATGATACAACATACAAAAATACATACAATCCTCAATTTTCACCCTTCTACGATCAACCCTTATTTTTTAATAGCAATTATTTATATGGCAAAACAACGTTTGCCGGGTCAGCTAGTATGATATAAAGATAACAGAGTGGATAAATGACAGAGCATCTACAGGACACCACTCATTTTGTAAGCTTCGTTCATGAGAGTGAGGTAGTGCTTGCACAGTTTTTTATTAAATTTTTTTTAAAAATTTTGGAATTTTTCCTTAGTTTGTGCTGTAATACCTTGCTATTTGCCAAATTTCTTGATTCTCAACGGGAATTACCATATAGTCGTGTAGGAGTATTTTTGTCTTGTATGTTATTGTCTGATAAAATAAATGCTTTCTTTTATTCCGATTGTGTAGAGACCTACTAGTTTAGTCAGCAAAGAAAGGTATATTGTCGACAATACTCTTACGAGATATATATGTTTTTTCATGTCCTAGGTAAAACAAAATTAGTTACAAATAACGTGATAAATTTCTCACATTATGTTATTGTATCAACGTGAAAACATCAACAAAACTGGGAATTGTGAAAAAAACCGTTCGCCAACTAACCGCTTTAGTTCACTGTTGAAATTAGACCTTACATTTCGGACGCTAGGGTTTATTCTTGCATATTCGTCCGGGTTATGTGAGTGACAGACACGTATGGTAATAGAAGTGTGTGATTTGCGCTCATGAGATTCAATTTCACGTGGCTGTATGATTGACGGCGGCATTATGCAGGTGTTCAGGACCCACATAATTTACTATTTTATTATTCCTCGCGACGTCGTTTGTTTCTCAAACGGAATTACGATTAATAGTTGTACTGAACCCGGATATCGCATAGGTATCTATGTCGATGCGAGATAATATATTTCCATCGATTTAATCTTTCATTTTTGCATGGTTTTTTGGTACTGCTTTGTTCATTTTATTAATTGATCGAGCGAAACGAGATCTCCAAATCAACTTGGGCAAATCGGCGGTATATGTATGTATGTTTGTTTGTCCGAGGATAACTTTCGAAGCGTTGATCATAACTTCGTTTATTTCAAATATTAGGATAATTTTAAGTAATATTACAACATAAAATATTTTATAACAACTTAAAATATATATAAAACCCTAATCTAAGAAGCCGCTGCCAGTGGGCAGCGTGCCCAGAATGCTGGCCGCATTTCCACGTTGAATGGCAATGCTTAAACGTTGGCCAAAATATAGGCCAGCATTTTGGTCACGCGTCGCCTCGACCAGGCGTTTTGAAAGGTCATTCATTTTATATTTTGTGGGCGCTCGGTCCCCACGGACCAAGAGTCTCAACCCCAAAAGACTCAAATATAAAGCATGTGTTTATACTACTATATTTGCGCCTTTTGAGGTTTTCAGCCGATTCAGCCGCCGCACCAGCCTTATTTTGCGTACCGGAAAGATGTGACGGCGCTAAAGTGTCAACACATGTGGCGTCCCACACTAAAGGCCGTCCCATCTTCCACGGAATTAGTGTCATTCCGTCAGGTCTTGTACCATCGTCACGTACAAGACCACTTGGTTCCAAAATGGCGGCGCAGTTGGCGGTGGTAAAAGCCCGACGTATGACATCAGTGAGACTGGCGTGGCGGGGCATTCTTCCTGCGCTTCTTACACAGGAAAGACCGTGGTGACCAAGCTGGTCGACAGCAGTACCGCACTGGCAACGGTGTGGGGCACAGCATGGTGCTCCCAGGCGAAGAGATGCTGCAATGAGAAAAACGGAACAGTCAATCAAAGTACCTATATTGCGTGAAGGGAAAGTCTGTAATCAAAGTCCTGATTCCCACTCAGAAACGGCTAGAAGGCGGGCACGATCTAACGGGCTGGTACACGTTTGAAATAGTTGATTCCGTGTTTGCTCGCAGATCGGCCCGTTGATATGAGCATCGTGACATTTGATAAATAGGTAGGTAGTGATGGCAATGTTGGGGGGTTGTTTAGATATTGGGGTTCAAGAAGGGAAAGAAAAAAATGATAATGGGACTATCTGGTCGTAACTACTAATAGCACGTTTAATAAAAGGTCTTCGTGAGTACATTCTGACCCTTTTTATTTTTACCTTGTAGTTATTAAATTATTAGCCATAATAAAAACTGAACTTTGATGAAATTCACAAGGTACACCAGTGACTCCACAGTGCTGTAATTTGGTATGCATGTAGCTTAAATGTCACAAATATGTATAGGCAAAAGTTTGAAATCCAGAGTAACTGCAATTTGTACCCCCAAAAATTGTAACCAATTTAACATGAACTCCGTTACCTGTAATTTGAATAAATCGGGGCGATCTACTAGACTTTTATTTTTGTATGGTTTTTTGGTACTGTTTTGTTCAGTTTATTAATTAAGAAGAAATTGTTAATACCATTACTTATTTTACCCTTTTATCTATTTTTAAATAGGTATTTTATGGTATAGTGTGACCATTAGTGCTGTGCACTCCCTGAGGTATGCGCGCGGCGAGACGGGGGGGAGAATCGGCTGCTGCGCTCTGTCAGATCGCCGTCAACGCTCGTGACGGCAGGTAGTGTTATTTGTATCGGACTGTCTATGTCAGACGCACATGAGATAAATATTCAAAGATAGGTCGTGCGTTATCTCGTGATATGAAATGGAAGATGAAGTTGAAACAGAATCTATGTCAGAATAACTTTCGTTAGAATATATAATTGTTTGTAAATATAAAAAATGTTCAATAAAACAAGTCCTTTGAATTATAAGTTTAGTTCTTATTTATCACCTGCATATTTTTAATAAAATATGAGTATATTTAAGTTACATTTTAATCAACTAAGTAAGTATAATATATTACAGATAGATAGCCTCCGACCATCGTCCCGCCACAAGTCTTGCCTTAGAAATGCAAACTGATATCGTAAGATATGTCCGACATGTATTGATCTCATGTGAACTCATGCAGTTTTTTCTTTGCCTCCCACCTCGCCGCGCGCATACCTCAGGGAGTGCACAGCACTAATGGTCACACTATAGCGTCAGATTATAAACGTTTTAGCATTACATAACTAATACAATTTATTTCATTTGAACGGATTAACCAATTACACTAATAAATATAAAATAATTCAAAACATATATATATAAAATTAAATTAAAATAATACAAATTAATATAAATAAATTCATTAAATCACACACATAAATCATAAATTGAATTGTTAAATTAAAGACCTTTCATACATCAATCTCACAACACCTCAGACATACCAGCATCAACTCCTTCCATTCGTCAGCATACACATCGCACTCAGGGTTGGCATCTAGGAGTTTGTTGAGGGCGGTAAGTGTGCGAGGTAGCGGGGAGTAAGCACGGGGTACAGTACGGAATATAATCGTATTAGTTACACTATTTATAACTCAAGAACGGCTGAACCGATTTGTCTGAAAATTGGTGGGGAGGTAGCTTAGAACTAGGAAACGGACATAGGATACTTTTTATCCCGTTATTAGAATCAGAAGACGGACATTTTATCCCGTTCGTCCGCGTTCCCGTGTGGCGTGACATAAAACGTCTAAGAGAATACAAGTCATTATAAAACGTGGTATAACAAAAACGCATCTGACATGGAATAACAAAACGCAAATGACAGCTAATCGTAATTTTGTCTATGGTTAAGTATGGTTGTAAAATGATGGCCGGGGACTCAATTGACAATTCTAGCAGTGTAACGTACATTGACAGCCCACGTTATATGCATGGCAAGGCGGTACGAAGTTCGGCGGGACAACTATACTTGAAAAAACATAGCTTGATCTCTGCGACATTTGTTAAACTGACATTCTTAGGGTTGTTATGATACAGAAAAAAATATCGATAGTAATTATCGATAGAAGCTTTGCAGTAAGACCAATTGTTGGACTTTTGAAGGCTCCAACAACCCGTAACGACTGCCATTAGATATTCGTATGGCAGCCGGGACCGATGGCTTAACGTGCTTTCCGAGGCACGACCAGACCAGTGCAAAAACCCATATTCATGCATACAAATATTTGCACTGAGCGAGGATCGAACCCGCGACCTCCTGCGCAGCAGTCGTGTTCACTACCGCTTCGCCACGAAGGCTGTCTGCCATAATTATATGTATATTGGGTTATATTATGATTTAGGTAATAAAATGAAACGAATATTTTAATACATACATTTATTTATTCCAAAGAAGTACACCCCAAATCAATACCCGAATCACTTTCAGAATCGCTAGAGCAATCTTGTAAATTTATAATGAGCTCTTGTCCGCAAATATTATCAAATCAAACGTCCCGCTCCCAATCTTCTTCCATTAATTTTCTGCATATGGTAACTACCTTTTTCCAATCTTCTACAGATACATTTTCAACCGCAGTGTTTAGTAACTGCAACATTTTATTTGCCGTGAAAGGCGGTGTTGTGTTATGTCTAGCAGCGTAACCTTGAAAGAAAAACATATTTTAATATCATAAATTATACAGGAGTTAATACATAAAGAATCTGTAATCTAAATTAATTTTGAATTAAGTTTTATACAAAATATCGATAGTTTATAGTCTGTGGTCACGATGATTCATCGCTCATCACTATAATTAGCTCAGCATGCCCATAAAGCAGGGATGCACAGACTTATTAAGACTAGGGGCCACTCGGGCAAATTATGAACTGATGGCGGGTAGCCAGAAGTATAGGTAGTTAAAGACAATAAAGAATTGATAATAATGTATTAAAATTGAAAAGGAATTTATTAATTTGAAGCGTGGCACTGCATAGTGCTTACAATCTTTTTTATATTTGGCTCAAATTTACTTGTAGCAACACGTAAAACTGCTTCCAAACTTTCGTTTGCAAGGCGGTTTCGATTTTTTGTTTTATTATTATTTAGTATTGAAAAGGTTTGTTCACATATATAGGTAGAACCAAATAAGCTGGCACATTTCAGAGCGTTTATGCGCAACTCTTTGTACGTATTTTTATCAACGCAGCGGTAAAAGTTCAGCAAGTCTCCTTCGTTGAATTTGTTGCGTAAATCTTGGTCGTTTTGAATGTCGATAATTTCTAACTGCATTGACTCTGGCGCATTTTCAACTGAAATCGTGAAAGGATTGCTGAATATGTCCAACATCCACTTTTTTAAACTCCGAAAATCTGTCTTGAAAAGATTGAATCAAAATATCTAGCTTTTCTACATAACTGAAATTAATCGCAGTTTTGTTGAATTTTTCAGCCATTTTCTTATAATTCGGAAAATGATTGTAATTTCCAGAATTCAATTGCGATCTGAAAAGTGTCAGCTTGCATTGAAAGGATGATACATGAGCGTAGAGCTGGGATATCAGTTGATTTTTGCGTTGAAGCCGTGTGTTCAAGACATTCAAATGATTTGTAATGTCAACTAAAAAAGCCAAATCACACAACCAATCAGGATTTTTAAGTTCCGGGACTTCCCTTTGCTTTTCCGCCAGAAATATTCCAATTTCTTCTATTACATTTAGAAATCGTTCCAGTGTCAATCCACGACTTAGCCACCTTACTTCTGTATAATACAGTAAATCTCCATATTCGCTTTCGATGTCATCAAGGAATTGTTTGAATTGCCTGTGATTGAGTCCTCGTGATTTTATGAAATTTACAGTCGAAACTACCACTTTCATGACATTTTGAAATTCAATTTTTTTAGAACAGAGGGCTTCTTGGTTTATAATGCAGTGAAACTGTATGAGATCTTCAGCGTTTATGTTTTTTTCTTGTAGATGCTTTTTCAGCAAAGTAACTAGCCCAGAATTGACACCAATCATCGAAGGAGCACCGTCAGTCGCAACTCCCGATAATTTTGATAAGTCCAAATCAGTTTTTGAACACTCGTCCAAAAGTACATTGAGTATATCAACTCCTCTGGTTTGACATTTCAATGAACACATTCCTTATAACTCTTCTAAGACTTCAAAATCTTGAGTAACACCTCGTATGAATATGAGAAGTTGAGCTGTGGAACTAATATCAGTGGATTCGTCGAGTGCTAATGAAAAAAGTTCAATGATCTTAGTTTTTTCATTTAATTGTTCCGCAATATTACCTGACAAAGACATAATTCGTCTTTGGATAGTCATACGATTCAGTTGAATTTTCTCAAAGTTTTTTGCTGCTTCTGGACACATTTTCTTAGCGGCAATTTCTATGCATTCTTTTACAAAATCCCCATCATTGAAGGGGCGACTTCACTTTGCTATCATCCGAGAAATTTCATAACTAACTTCTGTAGCTGTTTCTGAATCTTGAATGGGTTTTGTAAACATAGCTTGCTGACCAGTAAGCTCCCGTTTTAAAGACAACATTTTTTGCTTTCTTAATTCGCCTGTAAACTTGGTAAAAGTAGGATGCTGCGTTTCATAGTGCCTTTTTACATTATATTCCTTTGCAATCGCAACAGAATTTTTGCAAATTAAACAAACGACTTTGTTATGCGACCATACAAAAAAGTATTTCTCAGTCCAAATTTCTTGAAACTGCTGATTTTCATCTTTAACCTTACGTTTTTTACTAGGCCCTGGCTTGTCCATGTTGCGTTCTAATCCTGGCTATGATTAACACAGCACCTAAAAACAATTACAGTACCTACTAAATTACCCATCCTTTTTTAAATTACCAAAAATAATTGATTAAATATTTAGGGAAACACTTATTAATAACAGAGTTTTACTTACGATTTCACAACACAATTAATAATTATACACGGCACTTGACGGGAAATCTACGTTGAATGTGGATCAAAATATATGACACCGGCTAGTCGAGTTAATTAAAATCTACACTAGAACTATTGACACTTCACTCAAATTAAAACCGAACTGTCGGTCGCTGCGGTTATCGTGGCTTTTATACCGCGCGTATAGAGTCGAAAACTGTCTGGAGAAATCTCGAAACCGACTCTGGAAGCTTCGTGTATCTACCTACGCGAGCAATCGGGAATTCGGGACTATTGCTATCTCGCTTGCTCTAACAATATAACCCGTGGATAAGCCGCCACCGCGCTGCCGTCGTCGCCGCGCCGGCGCCGCCGGCCGCGGCGCTTCCTCAAGAAAACAAATTTAACCGAGATCGGCACGAACATTACCGACCGCTGTTACCGACGCATGCACGGCGCACCGATAAGCGCACTTAAGAGCGCGCGCGCGAGATTCAAACTACTTTTCGAACATATTTTATTTGGTTTTATTCTGGAATAGAATTCAATATTTTTCAAATGTATGAGAGTATTATTTTTGCTGTCGGCGGGCCACCAGTATTCGACCGGCGGGCCGCATGCGGCCCGCGGGCCGTGGTCTGTGCATCCCTGCCATAAAGTATGACATTCACTGGTACGTTTGACCGTACTGTTAAATTCAGAACTTCATAGGCGCGATTTTACTGACAGCTGTCCCAGAGATCAAGCTATGTTTTTTCTAGTATAGTATAATATAATGTAAATAAAATATAATTTAGATTTAATTTGGCTAAAGTTCAATGGTACGTCCATTACTGTATAACATAGAGTAATATAACTGTGAATCTAAGCAGCAGTAAATAAAATAACAGGACAATAACCAGCATCGCCTGTCTGTACGATACCTTAGCTAAACCCACGTTTATATGAATACCTAGCCGTAAGATAATCGACTCAACGCTACTAGATTATTGGCAAATCCATACAACTCTTGCAGATAAACCGAGCGATTCTCTAACGAATTGTGAATAGCAAGCAATTGTAGTCGGGAGTTCGCAACAAAGGTGTATGAGAAAATAATGTTTGAATGAAGTGCTATTGTTACGGCTTTTTACAAAGAAATCTCTTGGCAAAGTGCTCCGCGCGTTTGGTAAACTATCTACAACTGAAATTAGTTTGATGCTCTATCAGGTCCATAGGTGGTATTAGTTAAAGCTGTACACAAAATCTATGTTTTTCTCTTCGTTTATTAAAGACTAGCTGACCTGCCTCCGGCTTTGCACGCATGGTTTGTCAATAAAAACATTAACCTCCTTCTGCGCAGTAGGGTAAAAAGTAGCCTATAATACTCAGGGATAATGTAGCATTCTAATGGTGAAAGAATTTTTGAAATCGGACCCGTAGCTTTTGAGTTTATTCTTTACAAACATACACACACACAAAAATACAATATTCACTGGTGTTAGAGCTTTTGTGAACGGGCTCGAGGTAGTGGGCACCACCGCCTTACCATTATCTGCCGCCAAATAGCACTAATTGTGCTGCTGTATTCCGGTTAGATGGTAATGGTATGTTCCTGTAATTACTGGCATATAGGCATAACAGCTAAGTCCTATAGTATGGCAACGTATCCACATAGAGATCAAGACAACTAATAGCTTGTTTTGAATTCTATGTGGATATCCATGGGCTGCAGTAGCCACTTAACATCAGGTGGACTGCATGCTCGTTCGCCATATAAGTAATATAAAAAAAACCAAATCTTTCCTCTTTATAATATTATAGAAAATAGTAATAATAAAGAATACTTAATATTTGTTTGTTTACTCAATAAAAATGGCGAGTTAAAGAGTCTTTGCACGTTATCGGTCGATGTTTTGCTGAGTAAGTAAATGCGCATTACCGATCGGGAAAGTTATCATATTTAAACAAAGTCCCCCAGGGAACACGTATCGTTAGAGCTGATTGTAAACTGTTAACCATGACGCGAATTAAATCGATAGCGCAAACTTCACAGCCGGTAGAATGAGTATAATCTTTCTACAAAGCCGTTTTTTTGTAAAATATGTATGAATTGGTAAGTACGAGGGGAGTTCAATGTATTCTCGGTATCGGGGTAATATACTAATGATGATGGTAATTAATTTATCTCATTAGTTTATGACACTCATTGAGAGTATAAATACAAAATTTTATTTGAATTTCGCCATTAGTATTCAAAATATCATTTCGGAAATGCAACTACGATGACTGATACGACAATGTTGAAAAAATCGAGCATCGCGCTGTTTTAAAATTCCTCACAAAACAAGGAAAAAAACATGCCTATACCGAGAGTACATTGAACGCCCCTCGTACCATGCAAGAAAAATGTTAGAATGTAAGGGTAACCTAAATTTCTTTACTATAAATGCAGAGAAAGGTGGCAAACACGGGACGGTCCAGTTTTTCCTAAACATTGAGCACAGTGCACACCGGGCACAACTACACAATTTTCGCATTTTTTTTCTAATCAATGGATGTCCTCATCGGCCGAGTTGGATTATGTAAAAATTTAACAAGGAATTTCCATGAGATTCCGTCGAATAGTTCAATGTGAGTGAAATTCTCTAGAGTTCAATACATTCGAATATCCTTTTGCGATTGGAGTGACACAAAGCGTATTGTCACAGACGAGAGGTTTCTATCTCCAGCCGTTTTGTGACGAGCACTTTCAAACGAGCATTGTCTTCGTCAATACTGGTACGGACTACATCGTCTGTTCTATAATATTTTTATTCGTACAAATATTCAGTCGATATCAGGTCCGTGCGCTCCCGATGCATAATAAAGTCGATGCACGTTTTGAGTAAATAACATCACAAATATAGTGTATGAGTTGCATTTATGAAATCGTATAACTCTAGAGTGAAGTCTACTGGTAGTTTGAAGCGTGTTTTGCGAAGTCTCGAGAACTTATGCCGTTGTGTTAGAGATCGCAGGCTAGATATTAGCGAGGATAGAGCGAGGGAATTCAGTGGCACCGGCCGGTCGTTACTCACGAGCAAGGTTAGGTCATACCTCATGCTCATGAACTTCCGACTGTTACTAAACTGTGTATGCCATACATTCCAGTACCAACCAGTACATTTTTACATATTATCTGTAAAGGGTCTTTGTCCCAGAATCCCGGTTTTACAACGAACTAACCCTTTTAGAAATAATCTTTAAATTTCTTAAATTTTACTGGTGGTAGAGCTTTTGCGAACGGGCTCGAGGAAGTGGGCACCACCGCCTTACATTTATCTGCCGTCAAATAGCAGTACTTGTGCTGCTGTGTTCCGGTTAGATGGTAATGGTATGTTCCTATAATTACTGGCACATAGGCATAACAGCTAAGTCCTATAGTATGGCAACGTATCCACATAGAGATCAAGACAACATAATAGCTTGTTTTGAATTCTATGTGGATATCCATGGGCTGCAGTAGCCACTTAACATCTGGTGGACTGCATGCTTGTTTGCCGTATAAGTAGTATAAAAAAAACTATTCTTGTACTTGCTTATCAAGTGGCATCCCTCCAAATTCTGCACCCTGCTTAGCTCTGCTGATCTAGCATAAACGCCCTAAAAATTTTATCTTTATCTAAGCGTGAAATTGCATTTTGTGTAGAAAGTAAAAACATTTGTACTCATTACTATAAATACGGGATTTATCACGTACCGTTTTATCGGTGGTTCGGCCGACAATGTTTCGGTTCAATTCGTGAACCTTCAATAACGTCTCGCCTCGCAGAGAGCGAGGCGATTACGTTATTGAAGGTGAAGTTTCTGATGAAGGTTCACGAATTGAACCGAAACATTGTCGGTCGAACCACCGATAAGACGGTGCGTGATAAATCCCGTATTTATAGTAATGATTGAAATCAATCACGAAAGTTTTCTAAGTAAAATATTTGTACTGTCTCGCGCATAGACTGTAATTTTTCTATATTATTTTCCGTAGGGAGTAAATTTTCAAGCCAGCCTGGTTAATGTAACGATAATGAGCTTTATTCCTCCAAAAACTTCAAGAAAAACGAATAATGAGAGAGAGATATGAAGAATGAACATTGTCGTACAGTAACACCAGATAAACTTGCGTCGTAAATCTATATATTTTTATTTAAAGGTAGAATAGGGCGCTCTGGCAGTAGGCATGTGAATATCACCTACTCTGCAATACGTCGGGCAGCTTTGTCAGATCCATATTACGAAGGACAATAGGACGTGCGGAATATGGAGCGAGATGCTGAACGTGCTAATGTTACATGACAGGTCTGAAAGTACTTAGTTGAAATAGATACCTTCCTAGTTAATATATTGTTACGCCGAGGCTGTTACAGAATAAGCAATAGTAAAGTTATTAGTCAGCTATATATAGTCCTCCTCATCGATTTCGATGACGGCGACCGTCATCATCATCATCATCATCATCATCAGCTGGGAGACGTCCACTGCTGAACTTAGGCCTCCCCCTTAGATCGCCACAACGAGCGGTTGGTAGCCGTTTGCGCCCAACGGCTCCCCGCGATTCTTACTAGATCGTCGGTCCACCTTGTGGGGGGCCGGCCTACGCTGCGTCTTCCAGTCCGTGGTCTCCACTCGAGAACCTTTCTTCCCCAACGGTTATCGGTTCTACGAGCAATGTGGCCTGCCCATCGCCACTTCAACTTGCTAATTTTGAGAGCTATGTCGGCAACTTTAGTTCTTCTGCGGATTTCCTCATTGCGGATTTTGTCACGCAAAGAAACCCCGAGCATAGCCCTCTCCATAGCTCGTTGAGCGACCTTGAGCTTGACCTTGACCTTGACGGCGACCCTAACTATATTTAAATTTAAAGATAATGCTATTAAATCCATAAAAACTACAATAAATTTAATTATACTGCGTTTATATTTAAATTCTAGCGTGAGCCCTAATATGGCTTGCTAGACCAAACTTAGTTAATTCCTAGTTAAACGTTAGCTAGGTTAAAGTAGCTTGTTTTTTGTGACTCAATAATCAAACATTCATAAACTTTATAGCAGAAGTAACTTTTTATTTATATATAGGTAGGTATATTTCAGAAAGAAACTAGCAAAATATTAATGTCGTATCCGTCGTTACAACTCTAATCTGTGGTTGTAGGGTAGAAGCGGTAGAGACAGTGGCCCCCGTTAAAACTCTGACCATTCAGTAAATCTTACGGGTTTACGATTCAACAAAAATTGGGGCAGTTCCCACCATCGGCTCCTTCCGACCATTGTACGGATAAACTATCCGTAGTATTCGCGTAGTTTAGTGCTACTAAATTTATGTTATTACCGTCCCCGGTCGTTTTTACTGAGTGTTGGTTTTGTTTCTGCATATCATTTACCCAAACTGCCTACGGTCCACCCCCATCGTCTCATATCTTTTGATTTATTCGGAGGTGTAGGTAATGTTTACAAAACAAAAGGTTCTCTACTTTACGATCTGGACTTTTTTATTGATACTGCAACCGAAACTCGGCTGATAGCAGGTAACTTGGAAATAAAATTCAATAGGACAGTAAACAATTCATGGAAGATTATTTTTAAAATAAATTTGCAATTAAGTGCCAACTAAGTAAAGTTATATAAAAAATACTTAATATTATAATAATCAAACGAGACAAATCGAGATTATAATGTTTCTGTAAAGCTGAAATGAACCGGGAACTAATGAGTGTTGAATGATTCATGCACAGCCTAAAACTGCTTCTCGCTATGAACCTTATTAAGTGTTAATAGGGTTCAAAATATATGAGGGGTGGTGATCGGTCTCTTGTACATATATTAATCGCAGGGTATTTAGTATTCAGACGAGTGGAACTGTCGCTGCAGGCAATCAGCCGCCACGGGCATTATTTTGTCATTACCCAGACAATATTGCGTGATTTTAATACGTGTTCTCGGTTCATGTCTACTTGAGTACCTACACCGGAACGATTCTTTAATCATTATCAAAGTTAAGGCTTCATCATTTATATGCTAATGAATTGATATAACAAGTTCTTTTAAATAACATATCAAATATGGCTTTCTGCTTTTACTAATTAATAAATAATGCTGGACATTTCACACCTAAACGAAACTTGTACTAGGTTTTTTTTTATGTTATTGAAACAGGCTTACGGCCCACCTGATGGCAAGCGGTCACCGTTGCCTATTAACACCGGCAACACCCGGGGTATTGTCGATGCGTTCCCTACACTGTAGAAACCTCTTTACATCTATAGGAGGAGGGCGTTGGTGTCTGTAACACAGTTTTCATACTAATACAGGCATCATCGTTTTAAACTGTACACATGACTGTACATTTATTGGTCCTTAATAAATGCTTTTATTTATTTAAAAAAAAAAAGAAAAAAAAAATCTCTTGAAGCGTGCCATGTCGTAGCCTAATGGGAAAACCTCACATGGTAGGTCATTCCACATCTTGCATGTATGTAATATGCCCGAACTAGCTTTAATATTTAGAACACTTATTCAGTACGTAATATTAGTTGGCTTTGAGCATTGTTTTACAACTTAAATAAACTGACGCCTCAATTTATTTATACTATTTCAATGTAAGTAAATATGAATTACTTGAGAGAAGAGAACCCTAATCTATAATATAAAAATGAATCGCAAAATGTGTTGGTAAGCGCATAACTCAACAACGCCTGGACCAATTTGGCCAATTCTTTTTTAGTTGTATTTTTTATTGTCAGGAGAAGGTTCTTATGAAAGAAAAAATTAAGAAAATTGCGCGCAAAATTAAAAAAAATTAAGAATACTTAACCACCATATAAAATTATTTATAATCTAACCTTAGCGCTTTTATAATGTAACCTTATGACGTTTGACATAGAATTGACAGAATGCGTGCTGCTGAATATCGTTTGAAACAGATGCTTCGGTAGGAGTTATCCCGAGATATATTGTCTATATATATAAAAATGAATTGCTGTTCGTTAGTCTCGCTAAAACTCGAGAACGGGTGGAGCGATTTGGCTAATTTTGGTATTGAATTATTTGTGGAAGTCATTCATTTTCTCATACATAATGATGGCCGGGGACAACAATTGACAATTCTACCAGGGTGACTTATATTGACAGCCCGCGTTATACCTATGCATGTCAAGCCGATACGAAGTTCGGCGGGACCACTAGTGCGGTGTAAACTATGAAAACAATTGTAAAGTAGGAAATACTCAGTGCTTTCTTGTCTCGAGTTGCAAAGTTGAGACGCCATAAAAACGAGGAGTGGCAGCACTCGTATAAATGCACTCGCACGCATTACCTACGGTACTTCCTCTGGAACCTCTATTTACGAGAGCCAAGTTTTATTTCGTGTCATGAAGAACTCGCTGTATGAAATGTTAGCTTTCTGCCCGAGGCTTACAAATAAAATTGCGCTGGCTTGTTCTTTGTAACAGCGAAGCTTATAATTGAGCTCTTATCTGACAATGGTGGTTTGGAATAACTTCCTTTTTGAAATATTTATTATATATATATTTATTAACCTAACTAAAAAGTTTAAATTCTTAAGTCGATAGCATAATATGGAAGAGCAACGACGCCCTGCCGTCATACAGTGAAAACTAGTACGGAGGGTAGTCACTTGACTATGTATTCATCATAACTGCAAACTTAAGTTACACTAGGAAACATGATTGTATATAGCTTAAGTCTAGATTTTAAGTTTGTTAACTTACTTTATCGAAACAAATTTTAATTTACTATACTTTTTGAAATAGGCCCACATATTTTATTTTACTATCAAATTGACAGGTGTATAATATATGTAGAACTTAAAGAAAGAAAGACAACCATTTTATGCAAAAACCACACAGTATATAGACAGTTAAAAAACAACAACAATAAAATCTAACCTAAGCACAAACAAACTAACAAACTTAAAAGCTCTGTGTGGGAATTCATCTCAGCTCAGCATGATGCTACGGTATGTTAATATGCAGCAGCGCTGGTCTTCCGCCGAGTCCAGTTTACATTACCACATCTCTTGATCAAGGGTAGCCTTCATAAGAAAAACACATCTATTGTTAAATTCAAAGCAAACCATACTAAATACACTACAATTTCTAATTATATAGGTACATCTATTAACCTTTACACAGCAGATAACATACACACAAATGTTTGGTATTTCATATTCCACTGGTGAACCACTTGATGTAACTAGTATATATTTTAGAAAACATTACAACTAATGATTCTTGTATCGTACTCTATACTCTTATCTTGCACATGCCTTTTTTGTGTAATTTTGTTCCGTAACGTGTCCACAGAGAACACGAAATAGACCGCGGGCAAGAAACTTTCTAATGTTTAAAGTTTTTCCAAAACAACCCTGGTACACCCATGCGTCTTTGATACGTAGTGCATTTCTTTTTCCTATTCAATTTTACAGCAGCAGCATTTCAATTTAATGGGTGATAAATTAATACACGGTGATTTGAATTATTTAAAAGGATGTTCTAGACTTTTTTACTTAGAAAACTTTCGTGATTGATTTCAATCATTATTATAAATACGGGATTTATCACGTACCGTCTTATCGGTGTTTCGACCGACAATGTTTCGGTTCAATTCGTGAACCTTCATCAGGGTGAGTGCGATCCGCTCCGAATAACGTCTCGCCTCGCACTGCGCGCCGCTGCTCTCTGCGCGCGAGTGGACGGGCGGGGTGGTGGGGATTGGGTCAACGAAAGCACAGTACGTTGACCCGCTGTGTATCATCATTATCATCACTGCTGCTCTCTTCTGTAGTTCTTGGTACAGGCAAACACACAACACTAACTATGTCTCTACCAGGTTCACTCACTCTTCTGTCACTTGCATCATGAAGACATGGCCTCCAGGCCGGCGGTAGAACCCATCCTCTATCCCTGTTAAAGTTCGGCACACGACTTATTTCTATCGCCTCTTGGATCTTGCGAGGAACGAAGAACTTCTCTCTCGCTAAAACCCGGGCCTTGTCGAAACGTATGTAGTGCGTCGAATCAGAATCTAGGGAATGTTCCGCCACTGCAGAACTGTTTGAGTCAACATTCTTCATTGCACGTATGTGTTCAGTCAACCTACTAGGTCAACTCTGATGAAGGTTCACGAATTGAACCGAAACATTGTCGGTCGAAACACCGATAAGACGGTACGTGATAAATCCCGTATTTATAATAATGATGTTCTAGACTTATCATAAAAGAATCCACTTTTCATAAAAATAAAGTCAAAATTTTAAAATTATATTTCTATATGAAATATATGAACTACATAATGTAGTCCGCTTTCATATCAACTCTTTCTTGCATTGTGTGGACTTAATATTTCCTTCATAAAACATCTGATATACAGAAATTTCTTCTAAACGGTTGAATTTTACGGATTGTTTCTTCAGTGAAAACCTCTAAATCCAAACGTAGAACAAACGTTATTTGTGTGAGTAAGGACAGTCATCCCATTTTAAATTAATATATATTAAAAACACCATGTATAAAAGCGCCGACAAATACCCCAATTTAAGAACGACATCGCTCAAACAGTGCCATAATGACGGGAATCGAACAAATATGAATTTGCATTGATAGATGTTCCATTTATAAGAAGCGGGAACATTTGTGATTGATGGCCCCACATTGGCGACTTGGATTTCATTGAGGTAATGCGATATACACAGACACAAATGCATTAATATTCATGCTGACTCATTTGACAGGATTGTATGCTTATGTTTTTATCGAAGGGTTATTGACGGAACGGGAATAACTCAATATAAGAAGCGGATGAAGCGTTAAATGGAAATCAGTGGTCGTCTCTAAGGAAAGAAGCAAGAAACTACTAAAATAAATATTCGCTGAAATATGGCGAAGACAATCGAACAGTTTGAATTCGCGTACCAGAGACTTAACTAGAGCACTGACTAACAATTCAGATAAAAGGGCATATCTTTTTATCTCTATGTATTCGCTCATTGACATTTTTAAACAAAACATTAATAATGTTAAACATTATGTACCTTTTTTATCTGCAGTGAAAACTATACAAAGGCTGAAATGCACTGGTTGAAACAGAATCTATTATATCACATCCAACAAGTCACCATAATATATAACAACCACGTAAAATGTAATCAAACGAGTTGGCAGTTGTCATAATTTACCTGAAGGTAGGTGAGGGAACCGGTGAGCACACATCGAACGCGCATAAATCAAAATGGAAGATAAATAATGTTTTCGCTCCCCAAAATTGTCTCCCAGACGCCATTTATTGGTTGTTTGGGTGGAGCTGGCGCCACGAAATCTACCTGCAAAACGATATTATAGTTAAAACGACTGCTAAGTACATTATTGAGCAGAATAAACTTGTATTTTTCTCTCGCTCTCTCTCCATTATATTCCTTGGAGTTTTTTTTGATTTGTATTTTATGCTTAATGTGACTATTATTTTTTCTATGAAGAAGTGTTACAGCCTACTGAATATTAAAGGTTAGCATAAGGTAGAATCAAGCCATGTTTTAATTCATAATAACCGACCTCCGTGGCGTAGTGGGCGAATAGCCGGCTGAGATGCAGGAGGTAGCGGGTTCGATTCCCGGCGCGGAACAAATGTTTGTAAGATCTACAGATATTTGTTCGGGGTCTGGTTGTTTTTTATATATTATAAGTATGTATTTACAAAAAAAAGGTATATAAGTATTCTATCAGTTATTTGGTTCCCATAGTACAAGCTCTGCTTAGTTTGGGGCTAGATAGCGCTGTGTGAAATGTCCAGCCATATTTATTTATTTTGATTTTATTTTTATAATATACATAAAACATGCAGGTAAATAAGAAAACTTCTTTGATAACGAAAACTTTTCGTAGACAATTCATATTCAGAGCCACAACACACAATGCAGGTCTTGCCAAAATACCCGAAGCAAAACACAAAACAACATTGTCTGGAAAAACTTTACAGTTTACAGCCGCAGAACGGGGCAAAACACACAAATTAACTTTCATCGATACCGAAAAGCCGTAGAAGTGAATAAAGAAGTTAAATAAAATAAGGTTTTCTTTGGGGTGAGGTGAGTGAGGCGTCCAGAAAGTTCGGCAGGTTGTGCGATAAACGTGAATTTATGTGGGCGCCGCCGCCGCCGACTCGGCATAACAACTTAAAAGCATTGCTGGTTTTACGGGAGCTGTGCAACTACACTGGTAAGTAAACAAAGGCGATTGATCGAGGCTGTGAAAATCAAAATAGACACATAAGAATCTAGAATCTGCTTCAACTGTTTGGAATCCGCAATATGTTGTGCATATCCAGGAATTGGAAAAAATACATAATAAGTTCTTGAAACATTATAAATATCGTTTTCCATCAGATTCTATTAACTTTAATATCATGAGCCTTCAAAACCGTCGTGTTGTAAGGGATCAAATGTTTTTATTCAAGATATTGTCTAACAAAATTGATTCTGAACTGTTGCGTGAAAACATTTATCTGTGCTGCCCTAGACTTCTAGAAAAAAGAAAACTTTTTGGACGCCAATTTCTAAAACGAATTATAATAAAAATATGTTTCTTAATAGAGTGTGCGAAACTTATAACCATAGATTTGTTCGTATTGATATTTGCCACTCGACTGCGGCTGGGTTCCGAAGACAAGTTTTGTCGGCAATAGCCAATGAATGATTTATTATATACTTATTATTATGAGTTGTTATTTAGTCTTGTAAATATTTAATTTAAATTTTGGTTTCAATATGTGTTACATGAGTACATTTTTAGTTTATATTTTTCATGTTAGTCTTGTGAAATATGTTACGGTGGAAACTTCACTGGTTTTTGTAATAACTTCATGTATACCTATTTGTATTCTCTATTGCACTGTTTGTTTCCCAATTAAAAATAAAAAAAAAATAAGAAATAAAACTAACAGAAACAAGCAATAACAGCTAAAACACGCACCAAACATTTGCATGCTCATCTCTCGTAGTAACACCGACAAATACTCGTTATATACGCCATAGTTACCTAATGTGTATTGGAAATCAGGAGAGTTACTGATCCGTGACTATTTAATAAGCATTCTTGTTTCCCGGAACACATCTTCAATATCAATAATCCAGGTTTGATGAAAATTGATTTGATAAATATTTCTCCTTTGTTGTGGTATGTTACGTACGTGAGTATTATATTAAGTTTCTGAATGCATCGTCTGTTACATTGCAGATCAAAGACCTAAAAGTTTTTATGAGAGGTGCCAATAGATTATTTTCTAAATCATCTCCTTCTTTCGTGTCAATGGCTATTTGACTTTTAAATTTGATTAGCCCAATAGAGAGCAACTTCCACACCCCTCTCTGTTTCCTGGTACAAGTCATTCCGTGTGCAGGTGGTTGGGCATAGAGGACATGAGAGCAGGTGGGTCATTGTTTGTGTGGTGCCACTGCGGGCACTGGCTCCGGAATGGGTCGATGTAGCCCCACTTGCTTAAATTGTCTCGGCAGCGGCCAACTTGAGTGCGCAACCGGTTTAGGGACTTCTAAATTGGCCACTGCAGATTGTAGCCGAAAGGAAGATGCTCCGCTGGGTATTCTAAAACATGAAATTTCTATACTGCTCCTGCTTACGTGGTTTGTTTAAAAATATCAAGCATGGGAAGTTGTAACTTTTAGTCTTTTCACTTTGTTTTAATTTATGCGACTTACACAGAGTAACTTAGTATTTGTAACCTTCACTTATGTAAATGTTTGTCGTAATTTACGCCAGCGAGGTGTTATCCGAGTTATAAGACGAAATTCTTGTTTTATGCATGAGGCCTTTTCAATTCATTTGGACGATACTCTTGTACCTTTGTCCTTTCCGGGTCAGTTATTTATTGCTGGATGTATCGCGCTAAATCTTGTGTGCGTTCATGAAGCTCAATACAAACAATTTCGGCCATTGTCCGTCACTGTTACCTCATTACTGATTCTCTCTAAAATGGCCAAGAATAGAATCCAGATTTTGTATTGTTGTGCAAAAATTCAGCTCCTTGTTGTTGTTGGTTGTATTTATGGAATAAATGAAAAGTTTAAAGTGCAATTTAAAAATATAGAAATTTGAATATGTCACGCTCCAGCACATAAAACCGGTGTTTTATGAAAAGTATTTGCAGCGTGAAAGAATCAGAACGCGAGGCGTCTGATTTGAAAGTTTTGAACGCAGAGGTTTCTTCAGTTGCATTGTGATTCATGACGTAGTGCACCTAACTACAAAGCAATATAAAATTGTGCGACACGGGACTCCGGCGCTACACGTAACTTGATATTCATAACACGTGCAATCGTGAGCGCCGTTCAGCAAAAGGAAGTGTAATAAAATATTTCTGACTGAAATGAAATACACTTATAACTGAAATAAAGTGCAGGGGTCGTAAAATACCAGTTATCGTATTTGCTCTGTTTTTGTTGTTTAGATTCCCAATAACTAAACAATCAACATGACCTACGGTGCCGAGACGTGGACGCTCACGCAGGAGCCTGTGTACAGGTTAAGAGTTGCACAAAGAGCCATGGAGCGTACCATGCTTGGCATCAGAATGTTAGATCGAGTTCCAAACGTCGAGATCCATGGACGAACGAAGGTTCATGACGTTGGGATTCAAGTTATGGAGCTCAAATGGTCTTGGGCGGGACACTTGGCTACACGTGGTGATAACAGATGGAGTAGGACAGTGACTGAATGGTGCCCGAGGAGCGGGTATAGAAGGAGCGGTAGGACGACCAGCAGCGAGATGGGTGGACGGCATCGTAAAGGTTGCGGGCCGTCAGTGGGTGAGATTAGCGCAGGATCGTGGTGGATGACACAAACTTGGGGAGGCCTATACCCAACAATGGGTGAAGTCCGGCTGTGGATGATGATGATGAAACTATCAAACATCATAGCACCAATCATCATAGCACCAATCATAGACTAAAGAGGCAAAGCACTTAGAGGAATAAAAAGCGCTCGCATTTTAAGCTAATATTTTAACTTAAAAGTAATAATGATCCTCTATTTTGGGTTCCGCGGAGTTCTGTTATCCAAATTCATCTTCAAAATTCAAAATATATAATAAAACCGGCCAAGTGCAAGTCGGACTCGCGCACGAAGGGTTCCGTACCATTATCTATAAAAACGGCAAAAAAATCATGTGTGTTGGAGCCCTCTTATATATTTATTTTATTCTGTTTTTTAAAGTTATTTATTTACTTGCAATGTATGTATGTTTGTCCGGGTGGAATCTAGCAACTGAATTTTAAACCCGTTCCCTTCAACCGATTGAGCTGAAATTTGGAATATGTAACTTCGGTGACAATGCAATAATATGGTACCGTATGACGGTATGACGAGAAGACGCTCGGATTTCGGTTCATTGAAACACGAGTTATTGAGCGTTTGTGCAGTTAGTTCGCCGCCATGTCGCTAGATGTCGTAGTATGTAGTGTTTTATTAGTATAGTGTTATGTTAAATTAAAAATGTAGCGTGTCATGAAATGGGCACGTTACAATACCTCCCTAGTTGAGGAAAAAAAAAGAAAGAGAAAAAAAAATATTTTAAACGATAAAGAGACGGATGCTAGACAACGGAACTTCTGAATGGATTATAGTAGGCTACTAGTTTTTGGGCTCATATGAATCTGCTTGCGGTTCCGATTATGAATTTTATAAAAGCTTGTACAGAAAATGTTATTTTTCAACAAAAACTTATTAGTATTTGTTGTTACAGCGGCAACAGAAATACATCAAGTGTGACAATTTCAACTGTCTAACTATCACGGTTCATGAGATACAGCCTGGTGACAGACGGACAGACAGACAGCGGAGTCTTAGTAATAGGGTCCCGTTTTACCCTTTGGGTACGGAACCCTAAAAACAAGTCGGATAAGTTCACGATGCTAAAATATTATCTTAGTTAGGTATAAACTTATAGCAGTTTTCAAGAAGCGACGCTGACCTCTTGCATTGAATAAATTGAACCTTATTCGAATGACTAAAACTAGATCTTATTTATATATAAAATTAGGTTTACAATTGAGAGTAAAAATCTTACAACGTACCTCTTCGCTGCTCCACCTAGCATACAGCATTTCAAGAACACGAGTGCTTTATTTGAACAGATGGTACCTATACAATACCTACACATAACGTAAGGCAAGGATTCCCTTCCCCGCCAATATGTATCAATTTAAACTAAGCCGCTTGTCGATACGAGCTCGCCCCGAAATATCTTCCGATTCCAACTGGATTCGACTATAACCAAAATAATGTTGCTCTACATAAAATACTAAAGTTACAAATACAGCAACTTGTTAGGTAAAATGACGCAATATTTAAATTAGATAGGTACAGTTAGCAACCAAACATTGAATTTGGAAACGTTTGTAATTTAATCACAAATTGCCGTTGGAAAGCAATCTATAGTCTGATTGCATTGAATATTATTGCAATGCTATGAATTTAAAGCTCTAATAACACCTGCGATCAATTTTATTTGCACCGTACCTCATTAGTTCATGGCAAAATAATGCTGTGACGTCAAATAAAATAAAATGTATGTCTTTCAATTCAATATGTACCTAGATAAATCCGTTTGAAATAGGTAGTTATAATCTAAATCCGAACACGAAGCTCTTCAGTGAAGGAAATAAAAATTTCCCAGTACAAACAAGCAATCAGTAGCATTTGCAAACTCGCGCCAAGCAAACGGTTCCCTAATGTTTGGCCGAATTATCTTTAGCCGATTTTCATTAAACCGAAAACTTTTCCCTTCTTTTTATGTAGCTCAATTTCCAGCGGATATGGTGTTTTATATTATGTATACACCAAACAATTATTGAGTTTATTAAATTTTGTTTTGAAACAAAGCTACTAGTTACCGGCTATGAATAGGCACGGATTTTTTTTTATCTTTTAGCACCGCATAATTAAGAAAAATGTTTTGATAGCATTTCAAGAGACAATGTAAAAACTTATTACCAATATTTTATCTCTATCTAGTTAGTAAAACTAAAAAAATATTTAGTTTATCATAATAAACATCAATAATGTTAAAATAAGTTTTGTTTAGAGTTCCGTACCCATAGGGTAAACGGCACCTTATTACTAAGGCTCCATTGTCTGTCCGTGTAACCAGGCTGTATCTCATGAACCGTGATAGTTAGATAGTTGAAATATTCACAGATGATGTATTTATGTTGCCGCTATAACAACAAATACTAAAAACAGAATAAAATAAATATTTAAAGGGGGCTCCCATACAACAAACGTGATTTTTTTTGCTTGTTTTAACTCGATATTGATAACGACAACAGGTAGACGTTTGAAATATTCACAGAATTTTTAGTTATATATTCACTTTAAAAAACAATAATTAAATTAAAATAAACCAAATATTTAAGGGAAGCTCCCACACAACGAACTTTTTTTGCAGTTTTGATAGATAATGGTACGGAACCCTTCGTGCGCGAGTCCGACTCGCACTTGGTCGGTTTTTTTAAGCTATTTGCATCTGATACGGTTTTCTTAATACTATTGCCTAATCAACGAGCGACCAAGTTAAATTATCATCTTTATCTTTTATCGTTATTCATTTCGACGAAATAAAATTCGACCAATAGTAATTCAGTGATACTACAGTACACTTAAGCAAACATACGGCCCGGTCCGTAGAAGTGCTTCTCAAAGACTGCTCTCGATTCTTCCAGTGTATTTTTTATCCAAATCCCATCAGAGCACTTTTACAGGTGAGTGTGTGGACAAAATGGCTGAGCTTTATCTATATCTACGAGTATGTATGCATACGGATTAGATAGGTGGTCCTTCCTTCCGTTGACTAAAAATGTATATTTTTAGAACTTCACTTTCCACACTTACTAGGGATTACGGTTGAATATTGAAAGCCCATAAATACAACGTTCGATAGAAACACAGCTGTTAATCCATCCAACTGCTGACTTAGCTGGCAGCACGTGATAAAATATATGGGCATGTAGAATGCTAATCAAACTCAAAAAAAAACAAACTACATTCAAATATAACTAGACTTAAAATAAAGCAAAAAGGTTGTCCTTTTCTTTGAATAGAATAGAAGAAATAAGTTATCGGGGCGAATTCGGTGAATCAGTTGAGTGGAAACTATTCATGTGTGAAGGCAAAAAGATTCAGTAAACAAATTTTCTGTAGACGAACAAATTCTAGGTACTCACTGACTATGTTATAAGCTTAGCTTAGCATATTTAGTCACACCAAAATTGTGCCATCACTAACTACCTATGTATATACTAAATTTCACGATGATCGGATAACTGCTTCGAAAGTTATCCTCGGACAATCAAACATACATACATACAACGCCGTTTTGCACAAGTTGAATTAGATCGTACAGAGTGTCCTAGAACTAGTATTTTAAACTTGAACGGGGAAATTTCGACCATGAAAATTAACAAGTTTTCATAGATGTGAAATCAGTTGCCATGGCAGCTGAAAGGGGAAAAATAATAAGTAAAGCTTTTTATTTTATAGGATAAATTCCTTTAACTTTTAAGTTTTAGTGACTTTTAATCTGTTTTTAGGGTTATGCACCTCAAAAGGTAAAAAAAGTACCGTCTGTCTGTCCGTGTGTTACCACCGATTTTCTCAAGAACGGGTGGACCCAGCAAGTTGAAATTTATACCAGATACTGAGTTATACAGTCCCTATTGGGTGTATAAACATCAAGGTCCTGAGGTAACACAATAAAAAGATATGGGCAAATTTAGATTCTCTAAAAAACTTGTAAGTATCAAAATTTACATTAATTTTCACTAAAAAAGTTGAAAATTAAAGGGTGTCCTCATACATACATGGTTGACGCCAATTAAGATAGTCCTCTGAGTAGTATGGGCGCTCATACAATTTAGAAGACTAGCTTAATCGGCACCAACCTCATATAAGCTAAATAAATAAAATTGTGCTATTGAATAAAATAAATATTTAGGGGGGGCATCCATACAACAGACATGATTTTTTTGCCGTTTTTTATAGCTAATGGTACGGGACCCTTCGTGCGCGAGTCCGACTCGCTTTTGGTCGGTTTTTACACCTTGCGCCTTCCCTAAAACTTACTTGATACAAACGTAATGTTTGACTTAAGGTCTTTGACCTAAAACAGCTAATAGACAGAATTATAACCAAAATCAGCAGATTTTTACCAAATGAATATTTACTGGAAATCATCGAATTCACAAAAGTCGTAGAACATTTTGTTGTTCTCGTAAGTGTCGAGAATCGTCCCCTCTCGGGATAACATACTACTCGTAGTTCTGGGACAGCCTGTAGATAAAACCGGGACCGACATCTTATCGTACATATCCTTTTAAGCACTTGTGCATTGAGAATACAATAAAATAATTTGTTATCATAGAAAAAGCATACATTACATACATTACAAGACACAAAATTAAGCGAATAATACTATGACTTTTCAGTAGGTAAATTAATTAGAAAATTCTGAATGTTGATAGAAATGATTTTAAAAATATATAATAAAATTCCGCTGTATAGGGATCCGTAATTCATTAAAATTATCCTGGTGGTTGGCTTGCCTTCCATACCTGCCGCCATTGCCGTGGCCGTAATTAAATGAGCATAAATGTGGAGTAGGAATATATTTATTCCAACGTCTCATGCTAAGTACTAAGATTCGGTTCCTACTTTGACTAAATAGCGTTTTATTGCGATGTGATGCGATTTATTAGGTAATTGATCGAGCGAAGCGAGATCTCTAATTCAACTTGGGCAAAACGGCGTTGTACGTATGTATGTTTGTTTGTCCGAGGATAACTTTCGAAGCAGTTATCCGATCATCGTGAAATTTAGAATATAGGTAGTTAGTGATGGCATAATTTTGGTGTGACTAAATGAGCTAAAAATAATGTGGGGTTGTTGAGATATTGGGGTTCAAGAGGGGTAAAAAAATGAAAATGAGGCTATTAGGTCAAGTGAGACATCAAATGAAAGGGATTCTAGTGTAAATTTAGACTCGGTTATTATTTTTCGTAAATTCTTTATAGTTTTTGAGTTATTAGCCATAATAAAAATTAAACTTTGACAAAACTCACAAGATACAGTGTTATAATTCGGTAGCCGTGTAGCATATGTGTAGCCGTGTAACTGAAATTTGTATCGCAAAAAATATAACCACACGACATGAACTCCCGTTACCTGTAATTTGAATGAAACTGTAGGTCAAGTAAGTGGGTTATTTATTTCGTGGCACTATTTTGATAGTCAAAGATTACAAATAATATTTTTTTTATATTAATTTATTTGTTAAATAAACAGATTAGCGAGATCTTAATTCGGGACGAACCACTAGTTATTTAAAGTAGTTTTTTCGTGCTAATAATTGTACTCCCTGTTAATACATAGTGTGTAATGTACCAATATATGATCAAACGAACTGGCAAGTGAAGTTCGATCGATATTATATGAGTAAGCTTCATTTGATATAACCTTTTTCATTGTTTTAATATGGCGCTCTTTACTAAAAATTAGGTTGAGGAAAGAGTATCTTCGCATTTTTTAAGAAAATTCAAAACATTTTTTAATATAGTTTATTTACATTTAACTAAAGTATATAGGTGCCATTTTGTTCGATAACTTTTTGCCATCTTGTAGGTAGAGACATGATCCCATTGCTATATAAATTTTGGGGCTTCTGATCAAAATACCGCGACAAGTAGTTTTGGCAGTCCTCTCGTGATGTTAACCTGACACTGCCTAAAGAATTCTGAAGAGACGGAAACAGGTGGAAATCAGAAGGTGCAAGGTCAGGACTATACGGCGGATGCATTAACACCTCCCAGCCAAACTCTCTTAATTTTTGCTGAGTGGCTAAAGATGTGTGAGGTCTAGCGTTATCATGATGAAAAACCACACCCCTTCTGTTGATTAATTCCGGCCACTTTCTCTCAACTTCTTGCTTTAATCTCATCAGTTGTTCGCAGTAGAGTTTAGCATCGATGGTCCTGCCTGGTGGTAACAGCTCATAATGAATAATGCCCTTCCAATCTCACCACACACACAGCATCACCTTGTTGCGAGTTAACCCGGGTTTCGCCACAGTCTGTGAAGCCTGACCGTCCTTTGACCACGACTTTTTTCGCACGTTCTTGTCGTACGTGATCAGCTTCTTCAAAAATGATTCGGTTTCATTACGTCGTAATAAAGAATCAGAAATGGGTACACGGTTCATTAGGTTTCTTTCAGTGAGCTCGTGGGGTACCCAAATATCGAGCTTTTTTGTGTACCCAGTTTTTTTCAAATGCGCCAAAACTGTTTTGTGGTCAATTCCCAGTTCTTCAGCTACGTTGTAACTACTGATATGCCGATCTTGCTCCACTTTTTCAAAAATGGCATCAATTTATCCGTAATAGAGGCGACCAGAGCGACGTGCATCTTTGACATCAAAATTTCCGGATTGAAAACGCATAAACCAAATTTGTGCTACTCTCACAGACACTGCACTAGGTCCATAAACATCGCAAATTTTTTTCGCGGCTTGCGTTGTATTTTTACCTTTTTTGTAGTAAAATTTTAAAATGTATCGAATTTCTTCATTAGATTCACTTATCGTTACAGAACAGAAAACAAAAAAAATCACACATTTTCCTTATTTGAATTTGGAATTTTCTTCGTTAAAATTTTTGAAATTTGAATGATACTAAAACCAGCCAGATACAAATAGTATAGCCAAAGAGATTTGCTTACAAGTTCATACATACTATAATGCGAAAAGACTTTTTCCCCAACCTACTATATCGGGAAGGTGACACTTCAGGGTACCATATTACATGACATTTTTAAAGTGAAAACTTCTTTAGGCGCGTTGGACGTTGTTTAAGATGGGAAAAAACCATTGAACTCGTGACACTGTTACCGTTACCGACACCTCTGTATATAAGTATCTCGTAATTGTTCAAGTTTTCACTTCTGTCGGCATTTCCAGAGAGCCACTTTTTTTGTTTAAATATTAAATGTCTACCTAGGTACATACTTATCACACCGTGCACGGAATGTTTGAAAAAAAATCAAAATGGCGGCGGGTTGATATTTATATACGAGTTCGATCCTCTTTAATTTTATTACATAAAACTAGTACAAATAATATAAGTCAGATCTGAATATTAATATCAAAGTGACTAGTCGGTATCTAAAAAATATTTTACACTGTACTTATAGAGTTTTATCCAAAAGAAGAGACTTAGGGTCCATTCACACAGACCGGCTTTGGAGAGCATCGGTGCGCATTTTTCTTATCACACAGACCGGATCGTACACGCTTGGAGTTGGTCGCAGCGGAGCCGCCACCTATTTCACATAGACCGGCTGGAAGCGATCTGAAAGCGGATGCGCTCGGTGCCGGTCGCATGCGCTCGCAGCCGGTCGGTTGCGCTCGGAGCAGGCTGGATACACTACAAAGGCAGTACCAGTATTCCACACAGTCCAAGTTTTGTTTTCGGTGTTAATGTGTACTTTTTGGAACATGGATTTAGATAGCTCTTATGAAGAAATATATTTGTTATAAGATATACACATATTAAGAAATATATCGCACGCAATCGGAGCCGAACGGCTGCGCGAACGAGAAAAAGTACGCGATCGGAGCCGGTCAGCTTTTTTTATTTCACACCAAGCGCGTTCAAGCATTCTTAATGACAAAAGCAGTGCACTTGCAAAAATAAACCTTACTACAAATACTAAAAACTCTGTTTACAACGTTATAAGAATATGCTCTTCTCTCCGAGCCGGTCTGTGTGAACGGACCCTTAACCCAGTTATTACAAAATCTGTGGGACTTACCACTCTGTTTAGCGCGTGTGTATAAATTGTATATACTAAAACATGTTTTCTGTGGTAACAATGTATTGTACCCCAGACGGGGATGGGGACTACGTGGCCACATCATTACTTTAATCTTAAGCGGGAGTTTGATAAATAGCTGTGCCACTAGCGGTCACTTATTAGTGGAAAATAGTGGCCATGTAAAACATCGCTATGCGATAAGTTTCTACAATAGCATATTCGCAATAAATAAAAATAAATAATAAATATAGCTGGACATTTCACACAGCGCTATCTAGCCCCAATCTAAGCAGACCTTGTATTATGGGAACCAGATAACTGATAGAAAACTTATATACCTTTTTTTTGTAAATACATACTTATAATATATAGAGTAACATCCAGACCCGGAACAAATATCTGTAGATCATGCAAACATTTGTTCCGCGGCGGGAATCGAGCCCGCTACCTCCTGCGTCTCAGCCGTATATTCACCCACTGCGGCACGGAGGTCGGCAATGTTTGAAGAGTTCCGAATAAATTTGAAAAAATTAAAGCATTTTCTTTCGCAAGAAATAAAAATAAAATTTGAAGCTGTAATCATTTTAGTCACAGTATTCATAAATACAAATAGAATCTTGCGATGGAAAAACGAAGCCCTCTTTGAGCACCGCGTTGTCGTCACCTCCATCCAGCCTACATTTTGAAACACTTTTTGTTGGATCTTGAGCTCGTTTTACGTATACGCGGTGGTATATATCGGTGTGGATTTCGAGAATATACCTTAACAAGTGCGAGTCGGACTCGCGCACGAAGGGTTAGACGCAGCGTAGGCCGGCCCCCCACAAAGTGGACCGACGATCTAGTAAGAATCGCGGAGAGCCGTTGGACGCAAACGGCTACCAACCGCTCGTTGTGGCGATCTAAGGGGGAGGCCTATGTTCAGCAGTGGACGTCTTCCGGCTGATGATGATGATGAACCTTTGGATGGAGAGTATTTTTGATGGCAATGATGTCAAGACGAGTTGGTTCATCGGTTTGTTCATGGGGTACCATTAAAAAATCCTCTTTTACTTCATGCCCTTTTCCACATTACGCGGGGTCGGCACAATTCGTATTTTTCTTCCATACCTCTCTGTCAGCCGTCAGCTCCGTTGTCACTTCTTTTCTACACATATCATTCTTCACACAGTCCATCCATCTCTTCTTCGGCCTTCCTGTACTTCTATATCCATCCACACTCATATCTAACACTCTTTTAGTCACATGATTTTCTTCCCTCAGTATGAGAAGTCCATACCACGCTAGCCTTTTAAACCTCAATTTTTCTAACACTGGCGCTATTTTCTACTTTCTAGCTACTTTCTAGCTTCTTCTAATATACTCATTCCTTATCTCCTATCCATTCTCGTTATCCCACACATCCATCTCAACATTCGCATTCCCGCCGCGTGCACTGTTCTATCAGCCGTCCCTTTCGTGGCCCAACACTCAGAATCATACATTACGACAGATCTTATGATCGTCTTGTAAATTTTTCCTTTAAGTTCGAGGATCGTGCGTTTTTAATAATTTTTAACGTCGTACACACGGCTACGAAAAGCCTACATAATACAATGAGAGGTCAGCTTATATTGGAAATGCATAGCTTGATGTGTAGCCGTGTGTACCATTAAAAAAATCCGAAAAACTTATTAAATATTGTGTAGTATAGTGTAGTATATATTGTGCCAGCGGTCATGAGAAATGACATTACACATAAATTAACGTCCGTAAAACTTTCTCAGACACGGTAATTGTAGAATATAAACGACGACAACGCCGGTCCCCTATTTCTGGCCTTCGTCTTTAATTTGGATATCTAACCCGGAGACCAATTAGTGGACTTATTACCCTTTAAAAGTTCCACCGCACTAATCATGGACTAGGCACCATTTTTAGTTAGAAAGTAGATTTTAATGGCCATTCAGAGCGACCAGCTGTCGTCGCGGAAACTTTGAAAGTGCTAACTCGCCAGCCGTCTGGTTGAAGTTATTAATAAAATGAATGGTCTACCTATGTATGTGTTAACTTTGCTCCCGGGAGAAATTCCGACATTGTAATGTATGTAACAGACGCTTAAGAGTATTAGAAACTTTCTTATATATAATTCTAGGTAAAAAAATCCAAAGCTGGAATCTCAAGGCACGGCATTCTCAAGAACAGATGATGTCGACCTTTTGTGCCCGCAGCAATTTCCTCTTTCTCTATTTTTTAACAAGCTGACTTCCCTCTGGCCGTAATTTTTCTCTTCACCAAGTTTCTGCGTTGGTGTTTCAGGTTGCGCTTGCTCTGGAGAACGCTCACAGTATTTTTCAATATTCGTTTTCCTTTTTTGTTTCAAAGTTATTGAGTTCGAATGCTTTGAGCAAAAAATTTGATAGTTTGCGTTTGAGCAGTAACCTTGGTTGAATCTCAATATTCGGGGAAAAAGTTTAGAGAAATTCTCATTTGGGCAGGATTAGAAAAAAATCTGGCGATGAGTTTTTTCGAGAAAAAATTCGCACTCCGTACGAACATTTATGTGGTTTCAGAGGCTAATTCTGACGGCGCGAGGAAACTAATCAGTCAATCTCAGCAACAGCGGTAGGTATATAAGCGAAGTGAATCTGCAAAATGATGGCTTCCCGTGTAATTAATTACCCAACCTTCAATAGCTAGGGACAACAAAAGACGATTGTTTGCTTTCTGCGCCGTTGAATCGATGTCGGCCCTAAAATCCGGATAATCTCGCTCTTTGTATCTGTTTTATGAAAGAAATAAAGTTTTTATTTCCTTTTGAATTAGCTGCTTCGTCGGTAAATCTTATCTGAGCATAATTTACTCCAGTGACTGCGGATGCTTTATTTTTTGTTTCAAACGGAATTACTTTCATGAAATTGTTCGTCAGGTTGTGTTCGCAAGTTTCATACATACGAATGCCAGAGGTGGTTTTGATGTTATTCTGCCTCCATTATTGCGAGATAATAAAAGAAAAAAAACATTTAGCTTTTTGCATTCATTTCTTTCCCAGAGATAGTGGTTTCCTTTTTTTTTTGTTGCGTGCCCACGGCGTCCCAGCAGAATAATAATAAGAAAATTCATGTCCAATAACAGTAACAGAGCGAGCCGCGGGAGGCAGTCACTTTGTTGTGCAAAGCTAAAAAGACTGGTCTGCAGATAACGGGCTGAGCACAATAGCCGCCCCCGCCCAGCCCTCCGCCAAATATGAACTCTCATTGTCTACTTAATTACAACGGGTGTCTTTGAGATATGGCTGGTACACATTCAGGGGCTGTCACACACAAATAATATTTTACCATGAGGGCAATGTTTTCTCTAAAAGGCAATTATTGCGAAAGTAAGCGGGAACCGCGTCAATCAACGAACGCAAGGCAAGCTTGTTGCGCGGCTTGGCGGCGCATGGCGGTGTCGGACGCGAGGCTATTCAGCCTCAAATAGAAAACGTTTTTATAAATCGTTTGAGCGCCAATAACATTGGTAGGATGAAATAATACTTCTTACTTGCAGACGAAATCTATTTATAGTCATTAATCACGCTGGAAATCAATCTGTCTGTTGGGATTAGGGAGCAAATACTTGGTTTTAAAGTAAAGTCTAAAGAAGATAGATACTCAATTTCCTTAGAAGTTATTTAAAGTTAAAAGGCATAGTATTTTCTAGAACTATAATAGTAAATTTCTCATTTAGACTAAAATACATATAAAGTTCGGATTTTCACGTGCATGTTTCACCTCTGACGCTGTACAACAGATAAAAAATACGTCTTTTGTTTTGACAGGAAAACAGAAAAGAGAGAATGATTTTTATCCGTCAATTAAAATACTCGGAGGCCGTGAAATGAGCTAGTCATGTATTATTTATAAGATGCTTACGGCAGGTAATAAAACACAATAACCCCCCTGGGCAGTAACATAAAAATAGCATCACATTTCTAATTCTAAAATATTAGTAAATTTCTAATTTATATTTTTATAGAGTTTTTATGAGCTCACTAATTTCCGAGCGGACTGGACCATCTTAGCGCTTGAAAGAAGTGTCTGGGAAGAATGGGGGGAGGCCTTTGCCGGTGGGACACAGGGATCTGATAATGATAATAATTAGGACGGCTAGTCACCTCCTGCCTCAATCATTCTTGACATTGCGGAATTTGCAGGTGCCGTATCTCATCTCTCCCATAGCCCAGCATCGATTCCATTAGCATTACTCTGACAATAACCTGTATTCATAATCCATTAATTCAATAGTTTAACCATCTGTCCCACCTCCATCTTGAAATTTATGAATTTTATAGATACATAAGACTAATGAAAACAGGCATGTTTCTCGTTGGCTCCGGCCCCGGTAATGCCTATGTTATAGGTCCAGGCCTGTGTTCTAAAATAAATACTTGGAATAATTATAAGAGAGAGTTGTTTGTATTTGTTAGTATTTGTAAGTATTTTGTACTCGAAATGTGTGCAATAAAAAGCTTTGTAATGTAATATCGAAAACTAATAAAACGAAAAGTGTCGACGAATATAGTACCTACTCGTAGCTCATAAAAACGAATGCACGTTATCGCGAATAAAAACAATATAGCGAAAACGTAACACAACGTTTAATTTGGGATAACACATGCACAAGAATCCGAGTGCCCACAGATAAAATATTATGATCCTGTCTAATAAAAATAAAAGGTTCGCGATAACAATAATTTTAAATTAGATCAATTTAGGACGATAACGGCTCCAGTTATTATTTCCATGGCGGCGATAAACCTTGTAAATGGTTTTCCAAACGTCCTGGGCTGTGCGGCGAGCCTTTTTATTGGGGTATTTGTCAAGATATACCTCCGCTAAAAGGGACTATAATCGAAAATTTTACGTTTGGTTACCATGCACCGTCTGCTCGGCTCTAGGGACTGTTCTGGGATTATTTATAGTGCGACGGGTTTAGTAATAGCATGTAATAAGTAGTACCTAGAAACCTTCGTTGTTGTACCTAGGTAGGGTAGGTAGGTCTAGAGGGTCATTGAGCTCTACCGTTTGTCACGTAGCTGGTAGGCGGTAAGTACGCACTTAGCGCCAGAAGTTCCATTGAATATATAGGATCAAGTGTCGTTTATGCCTTTGTTTTAAAGCTTTAAATTGAAGTAATGTAATTTCAACTGAAAACATCTTAAGTAAATAAATGGTTGCAAGTTACTCTTGAGTGATAAACCGCCTGCGACGCAGGAGGTTGCGTGTTAGATTCCCGCCGTGGAACATATGTTTGCAGGATCTACAAATATTTAATAGAGGTCTGTATGTTTCTCTATATATTATAAGTATGTATTTACAAAAAAACGTATATAAGTATTATATCAGTTATATGGTTCCCACAGCACAAGCTTTGCTTAGTTTGGGGCTAGATAGCGTTATGTGAAATGTCTAGCATTATTTCTATTATTATTACAAGCTTCCGCCAGCGGCTTCGTACGAGTTGTTTGTCAACAAAAAGTAGCCTATGTTTGAATCTAGGTTATAATCTATCAACAAACCAAATTTTATCAATATAGGTTCAGCCATAACAAAGTGATTGAGTAACAAACAAATATACAAACATCCAAACTTTCACATTTATAATATTACTAGTTGTTGCCAGCGGCTTCGCCCGCGTTGTTCTGGGGTGTAAAACGCATATATAAACTTTGACATCCCATTTTTATCTCATGGGAACTGATTTATGGGATAAATGGTAGACTATGAAGTGATCCAGGTTATAATCTATACGTATCAAATTTCATCGAAATCGGTCAGCCGTTACGGCGTGATTGAGTAACAAACAAATAAACATCCAAACTTTCGCATTTATAATATTAGTGTGATAGTGTGATTATAAACTAGGAGCAGAGAGGAAAGAAAATAGAAAAATGCTAATAACTATCTTTGTTCAAGCATAACTATTGAACTGTTTACTCGATCTGCATGAAATTCAGTAAATCGTTAGCTTGTGCTATGAAATTGTGCTGGTAAATATATGAGTTGGATCAATGGAGGGGTTGTTAAGATATTGGGATCCAAAAGAGGAGTGATAGAAATATATCAAGCATCATACGAAAAGGCGTTATGTATACATTCCATAACGGGTTTTTATTTAGAACTTTTTAAATTTTCGCGAACTATACTCATGTTTTTAAGACAAAACCAGAAAACCAAGTGCGGGTAGTTGGTGACAACATTCCCGCTTCCCGGCAATGACACCCGCCCGCTTCAGTCTCTCATGACCACGGCCAATGTAACTTGGCCGAAACGTCGAGGTTATTCAAAATTATGATTTTAATATAAATCTGTGCGCGAAAAGACCCGTTTTGTTTTAAAAACGTGGGTTTTTATTTTTATTCTAGGAGGTTAAGGATAAGGAGCGATAAGGCAGCCCTTTGTAATAATACAATTAATTTAGCATTAATTCATTTTTTATGTATTCCTGGTAATAAAGCATTATTGTATGGTTTTCGAGTTTCCATTTGTTAGAGTTTCGATTATTTTTTAGTTCATTTTATGGATAGCAGTAGTCGATGGATTGACTTATTTATATATTTAAAATAGGGACGTCAACAGCTTGACTTGAAATTTTTAGACAATGGCTATCTTATGACAACACCGAAACCCATTAGCACAGATAAGCACTATACTATCCATACTACCTTCTTCTTCTATCGTGTCAATGGTTTATGCATAATTAATTATTTATAGGTTCGAAACTAAATTGACATTGAGAAGAACCTGACCACTTCTATTCCAGTTTTAGTAGCCTCATTCAGGTCGTAGGGCACAGAGGACAGTTAAGCAGGTGAGGCATGGTCCGGAGGGGGTGCCCACAATCACAGCTGGTTAGTGAAGGGTCTCGCATTCCCCATCTACAGAAGTTTTTCCTGCACTGCCCAAACTGAGTATGGAGTCGGTTGATAGATTTCGAGATCGGCCACGGAAGGTGGTATCCAGGAGGGAGGGGTTCGTGGTCACTCACGGCGTGAGTTGTGCGTAAAAAACTTTTTCGGCTTTTTAGTCGGGCTTGTGGAGGTTGGTGTCCATAGAGAGGATATCGGTACACACTAGACTACTACTAGACATACTACACTAGTAGATACCTACAAAACCGATGTTAAAATTATTGAATACATATGTAAATGAAGAAAACTATTATTGGATATATCCCAATGTTTGTGGACCAATAACAGAAATCCAGCTCACGACCGATTACGTTGCTATACGTGACTGTGGACGCAAATTTGCATGTTTAATGAAATCATTGTATGTACACGTTAGACGCTAATTGGACCACTAAATCCATGCTTGTTTATGTATTCCAAACTAATTACGGGCATAGTAATCGGTATTCAAGGTAAGCAGCCTATTAACTAGATACCTTCGCGAAGAGTCCGTGGCCGTAACAAAGCACTTTTTTTGTTGACCATAGCGCGTAACCACTACTTCACCTGATAGTAAGCGATGATGTCGTCGAAGATAGAGCACGCTTGCCTGGGAAGAACCTGTTCACTCTGGACTTGATGACTCCGAGATTATAATGTCTGGAAAATCAGCCAGATCCGGGTTTTACTCATTACTTGTAATAACAATTGAATGTTGAACCAAATCGTTGGACACATTATGATAAGTCTTTAAATTATCGAAACAAACTATGTATGTGCCATGTACACACGGCTACATATCAAGCTATACATTTCCAGTATAAGCTGACCTCTCATTATACGAAAAGCCTATACAATGCGAGGTCAGCTTATACTGGAAATTATAGCTTGATGTGTAGCTGTGTGTACCTAGTCATTCAAAATTATATAACACTGCAGACGATATTCTGTAGTAACTTTAATAAAACTATTATTATAAAAATATATGCAGAGGTATTGATAACTTTCACCATTTTGAAGTCGGTCAAAACCCTTGTTATAAGGTATAAAAAGCACAGCGTCAAAGTGAACACACAAGTGAACACATGCTAAATGCCGAGTGCCTCAATTAATTTTGACGAGCTTAGTAAAAATTTCCCTTGCAAAGTATCTATACAGGGTGTTTGGTAATATACTGACAATATTCAAGCGACGATTTCTAAAAACATAAAAAAGACTTCTCGAAAAAAATAACTCCTAGTTATAATATCAAATTTTAAAGAAAATCGACTAAGTTTAGGTGATTAATTTGATATAATAGTTACTGCTTACTCTTGCAATCGTCATCCAAAATTAAAGGCCGATTTGATATCTCTTGCGGAAATGGCTGTGGGTTTTGGGTTGGAAAGGGACAACAAGAGATATACCGAGTCGTCACCAACACAGTATCTGTGGTTAGATGGCAAGGATTATGCAATATCACAACATAAGTTTAATAAAGTGTTTGTTTTTACATGCCAAAATACTTCACATTTACAAATTTTAAACATTTCACAAATGTATTTATTATGCTCATCAAAATAACCCCTTTCATTTTTGTGCGTATATTATCAAACACTCTATATTGGTCAGTTGCCTAGCTTGGTTGATAGCCTCAAGGGTATCTATAAGCAAACCAGACAGACAGTAGATACGCTACTTAGAGCCATCTTCCGAACATTTCAACTATAGTTATGCTACTGATGGACTACGACACAAGTGTATGTTATGTTCAATAGTTCACACTTCTTGAAAAGGATGTATTGGGCATGATGTCTCAACAAATTTGAAAGTGCAGACAGTAGATTTTATTCACAGACACCTAATCTCGAAAGGTACTATAGTCTTAGTGTTTGTTACATACGTTCTAGCTAGATTAAGTACCTACTTTATTTGTTTTTGATATTTTCTATGTTTCGATAACATTTCATTAGGTCCGTAGAGAGCATAAATCTATGTGGATCATTTACATGTGCACAAAAAGGTGAAGATTCTTCACAGTGTGGTTTAGGCTGAACGGACTGAAAACGTGGTATAGATTAGAGATGAGCAAAGTACGGCCCGCAGGCCATCTCAGGCCCGCGAAGCGATCGATCCAGCCTGCCAATGTCCGTAGCCGCAGTCGTATATACCTACCATTTGCTTGACTGTTTTCAATAGTCTCAAAAATAAATATAGACACTCGTAAATATCTACAGAAAAAGGCATCAAACGAGTATACGATCAATTTTACTATTCCGCGAGATTTTAATTGCAGCGCCGTACGGAGTGAACGATAAACATTATTCGTGACATTGCAGGGCATTATTCATTATTTATGACAAAATAACAACGTTTATCAGTGAGAAAGAAAAGTACCATCCCACTGTTTAACCCGGCGTCATGGGGGCTGGGTCAAAATGACCCGGGACTTATTTCTTATCTTACAGATTGGTAACTACGCAAGCGACGTTGCCGCTCTTCTCGGTAGCTGCTGTCAATGAGTTTCGCTAAGCATTGTTTTAAAAATATCAGTGGCACGGCGACTGTGCTTGGAGCTAAGTATGTCCAAAGTTGAAAATGGTAAATATGACCCAACCCCGTACTCGGTGTTACAATTTTGCGTTGCAATTGTTTTTTCAATGCATGGTTTTTACGTTTTGTCATTGCTTATGGTGTTATTTTTGTGTTATAGGTTTGAACTATATTATTTTTGTTAATTTATTTACTTTTTTGTCGGTAGATAATAAAAAATGGATCTTTAAATATAATTATAATATAATATAATTTAAATATAGTTATATATTTATAATTAAAATATAATATAATTATAATTTAAGTTTTTGAAGAATCGGTCTCGGATATCATGTCATCTGATCAGGAGTCCGCTGATGAATAGGATTGTGTCAGTGTACGAAGTCATCTCAGCGACACAGAGCAAGACATCTCAGAACATGATGACTACAATGACCCACTATCTGCTGTTCGAAGTCAAACACAAGATATTTCAGAAAGTGATGAGGACAATGTCCCACTGTCTGCTGTTCAATGTAAAATACTGTCTGCTCGTTCTGGCAGTCCGCAGCAGGAACAACATTTATCGGATTCAGAAAGTTCTTCGAGTCGTCAGGTACGATCTTCACAACATTATCGTGGTAAAAATTGTACAGTTTTGCATAAAACGACGTCATTACTTGAAGGAACTAGGCCTTGCTCTTGTGGGTGAACACTTGAAAGCCCGCCAGAATGTGACATGTTTGCTCCGAGAAATAGAAAAAAAAATACAAAAACTCGCTGGCGAAGGTTCAGAGGAGCCATCAGCTAAAAGATCCAATGCTCGTAAAAGGTGTCAAGTATGTCCTGCGAAGAAAGACCGGAAAACATCCACACATGTCATGGTTGCAACAAATATATTTGCCCTGAGCATGTTGTACCTTTCTGCGGAGATTGCATTTACAACAATGATTCTAATTAGTTTTTAGTAATTTTTATCCAACGATGTCTTAGTTAAGTTTATAAAAGTGCCATAAAAAATTAAAGACGGTTCATTAATGGTAATAAAAGTGAGATTACGCTAAGGAATGCCAATTTTGTAGAATTTTTACGTGTTTTTTTAAGAGGTTTAAAGACATATTAAAATACTTTGGTAATACAAACTCTACTTTAATTTATTAAACCATCAAACAATAAAGCTGTTATATTAAAATAATTCATTATTTCATATATGAATGTAGAAATATCGTAGGTCAAAGTATCGGGTCATGATGACCCACCATCACGTCCGTGTAGTCATTTTCCACCCCCATGACGCCGGGCTTAATTTCCTAGATTTTTTGTGGCCCCTGACAAAAAAGTTTGCCCACCTCTGGTTACTGGTCAAGCTTATTCCATCAATAAAATACCATGAAATACCAAGCGCTTTACGATTATAAAGATTTACTAGTAGAAGCCATAGAGCTAGCATATTATGACTCTGAGTGTTTAAGCGTATAACGTCGACTGACCGACGTGACTCAGTTTATAAATACGGCTAATTATTTTGCCAACTGCCTCGGACCCAGCTTTACAACGCCTTTTTATCAAAATACAAATCTGAGATCCTGTTTGTGTGTAAAATAACACACAAACAGGAAACTGCAGAGACTAAAGTTTGAATGAGTTATATTATTTTCAAAGTCAGCAGATTTTTTTTTTATATAATATATAGGCTAGCGTTTGATCACGATCTCGCCTGATGGTAAGCGATGATGCAGTCTACGATGGTACACGCTTACCTATTCACTGGCGTCTTGAAGGGGTCTTCAAGTCGCGAGTGAATAGGTTTCTTCTAGGTTGTTCCACTCCTTGGCGGTGCGCATAACAAAGGTGGAAGAGTACCGCTGTGTACGTATGGGAGGTATGTCTACCATGTAGCGGTGGCCGGGTTGTCCGATGATAGAATGGGGATGGTGGGATCAGGTTGAAGAGCTCCGCAGCATACTCTCCAAAATGCATCCGATAGAAAACAGTGAGGTTTGCAACCTTTCCACGATGCTAGAGGATATGGAGCCTTGCATCTGCTAACTTGTCATTGCAAATGAGCTTCTTGTTGTCAGTAATCTGTCTTTTTATATGTTTTTTGTGGGTTTAGTGTTCCTACTATTTTTCTCCTTTGCTTATGTCTTGACATCCGGATTAAATAAACACGAACGCCATCTTTTCGAAACACTTCTTGATCACGTAATTTTCGATCTTCTACCGGAGACGGACAGTTTGACTGTTCCAACGCCTGTAACGCCTGGTTACAATTCTTGAATAAAGCTCAAAATGGGTAGTGACGCTCACATACAGTGAAACCGAGCAGTTCTTGGAGATACAATTCTAAACTGTATTATTAAGTATTATTATTTAAAGTATTTTTATTTCTTATTTTCTAGTTTTTATCATGATATTTTATTCAGTCGTTGACTGAGGTTATAAATAAATATTAATTTGTTAATCGTAATCAGGTCCCCGCGATACAGGTTTTGCCTAGTGCAGGGATCGTTGGTTAAGATATATCTGATAACCATATCTTCATAAACCTGTTTTTGTAATGTTTAAAGAATGAGTTATCTATTAAGTTGTTTATGTAGCAATAAATACATTTTTCATTTTTTTTTACTATTGATATTATGCCACTGAGCGTAGCTACTCTCGTAAAACATTCCCTTGTAAAGATGACTTGTAATCCCTTTTTGGGTTGGACACAGCAACTCTAGTTTGTTACGATTACTTTAAGTGCATTTTGGAACAACATTATGGTTTTTTTCGCGTATCTTGTGGCGCAAGATTGAACCCGCGTCCATTTGGTTTCAATTACTTGACACAAATTAATGTTAGCCCATCGCCTTGTCACCTTGGATTAGTATTTACATTGTATTATCATACATTAGCATTACTTGGAATGTCTACGTAGCATTTCATCAGCCAACGTGGGGATGTAGTTCTAGGAATGTATAGCACACATCCGGGGTGAGCAAGCTGAGCCACGCCGCGTACACACGGCTACACATCAAGCTATACATTTCCAGTATAAGCTGAACTCGCATTGTGTAGGCTTATCGTAGAATGAGAGGCCAGATTATACTGGAAATTTATAGGTTGATGTGTAGCCGTGTGTACCAGGCGATACGTTTGCCGTTTTTATTACGACAATTGTGGCACCATATCGACGCCACTATGGTCTGTGCGCAACCAGAATTACCGTATATAGATAGCTCAACTGTTTCTTTTAGATTTTGTATAATATTACTCGTGCGCGATAACTTGGGACCTGCTAGGAATGCGACTCCCCGACCGCTTCCCCTGCACTTCCCCGATGGCGCCCGAGTCACTATTTTATACTAGGGTTTTTAGTCTCGTACTGGCCTACGTCACGTAACGACGCGCTCTGGAATTCTTTTAGTTTTCGTTTGTGTTATTGTTTTGTTGTTGTAGTTTTTGTTGTTATAGTTTGTGTCATTGTTTTGTTGTTGTAGTTTTTGTTGTTATAGTTCTTGTTAAGTGTTTTTGTTATCATTATGAAGGGTAAACCTTTGCATAGCGGAGAAAGAAACCTCGTGCTAAAAGTGTTAGAGTTTTTTCAGATAGTTTTTTTAGACAGGCTTCGACAAAAGTATTGGGACGATGACCTCTTACAAGAGACGAATGAATCGCAATTAATTGAAAATTTATCGGATACCTCTTCGTCAAGTGATTATAGAAGCCATAAATCCACTAAGTAGTGACGAAGATGAGATAATGTAAATAATAGATAAAATACATAAATGTATAAACTTAAACATTGTATTTTTATTTTATTCAAATAGTTTAAAAAAGATTAGATAAAAAGCAGCGTCCTCCCTGTCTAACATAATAAATTAGGTTAAATAAACAAAGACGAAGCCGCGGGCGGCTGTTTGTTATGTTCGCTTTTTTGCGGGCGGTACAAACACGCCAATATGACGTCACCGCGCTCAGGTCCCAACTTATCGCGCACGGGTAATATTTTATAAATACTTACTAGTTTATTATTTCTGTCAAATAATTAATACACAATTAAATATGAATTTTACGACAATAGCCCGTTCTTTTGCCCGTTTTTAACTTCTACAAACACCATTGCAACTTTTACTAAACATTAGCAGAGAAACAGTTTTTATGATATAATTAATAAGTTCTACGTGATTTATATGTGGTCTCTGAGTGACCATATAAATTAGTTTGTAATTCCATATATCTTAGCCGCATTATGTTTTGTTATCTTGTAAATACGTTTATACATGTTTTACTAAACATTTGGGTACAAAACATGCCTGTAAACGATATACTTACCCAGATTTGGAAAGGCAAGTGTGTGAACTGAGAGACCACACATTAGGTACTTAGTATATATTTTTATGAAATTCTTTACAAACTCCAATATTCGTTTTACAAATGTTTTATAACTTTTACTAAACCTTTTAGTTAAAAAAAACTACAAAAAATCATGTGGTCACTCAGTCCACACACATATAAATAAATGACAGTGTTCACACCTAGTGTATCAGAGCAAATTAAAAATATTGTCAGAAAACATCAGTGTACGAACTAACTACAAGTAATAAAGCTTTGCTGTGCTGATCAATTGTAGCTACGCGTATTGTATTATTTTTACTTCATAACTATAGTTACCTATCCTTGTTTTGTGGAATCCATTATCACCCAAGTATCAGAATAGCTTATCATCAGACAAGATTGTGGTGAAAGGCAAGCTTAATAATAAAAACTTTAAAAAAAATAACTAACTTGAATTACGATTCACCTTGTAAATAATTCCAGAAAATTTAAAAATGTAATAATTTTTTTTTTAATAATATAACCATTTCCTACCAGATAAGATAACACAACCCAGGCCCAAACAAATACAGGCGATGTTTGAAGTCGATGAAAAGTTAGAGATAGATGAATCCACTTAAATAAAGTCACTGCCCGTAGTTAGACAATGGCTTAGTGTTTGTATTTCTGTCGAACTAAGCCTAGTAGATGGACTCGAGTACTATTCCTACGCACACATGATTAGAATTGATAATGAGGCCCTACAGACTAAGTTCCTAACATTCGATAAGAGTACGCAGATCGATGCAGATATTCTACTAGGGATCTTCCCATCTTAAACATAAACATCTGAACGTTTTATAACTTTGTGAGCATTTTTAGGGATTCTAGCGATGGATACAAAACATAACAAAAATATATATATATATATATCTCACTTTTTGCATCGTATTTAGAATTCCTATATTTACCTATAGTGTGACCATTAGTGCTGTGCACTCCCTGAGGTATGCGCGCGGCGAGACGGGGGGGAGAATCGGCTGCTGCGCTCTGTCAGTACGCCGTCAACGCTCGTGGCGGCAGGTAGTGTTATTTGTATCGGACTGTCTATGTCATGTGCGTCTGACGCTCGTGGCGGCAGGTAGTGTTATTTGTATCGGACTGTCTATGTCATGTGCGTCTGACATAGACAGTCCGATACAAATAACACTACCTGCTGCCACGAGCGTTGACGGCGTACTGACAGAGCGCAGCAGCCGATTCTCCCCCCCGTCTCGCCGCACGCATACCTCAGGGAGTGCACAGCACTAATGGTCACACTATAAGCTAGTGGTTCGCCCGGAACTAAGATCTCGCAAGACTCCCATAATAACTAAAAAATATTATTTTGTCTTTGACTATAAACATAGTAAATTATCCATGAAATGCATGACCATATAACTTGACCTATAGTTTCATTCAAATAACAATTAACGGGAGTTCATATTAATTGGATATACTATTTTGTGGTAGGAATTGCAGTTATTCTGGATTTTAGACATTTCCTTAGATTTGTGTAGCTAATGCTATAAGAATACCAAATTTCACTCACTGCACATCAGCACTGTAGGGTACACCTGTACCCTGTGAAGGGTCAAACTTTACTAATGAAGACCTCTCATTAGACGTCCCATTTGACCTGAGAGTCTCATTTTGAATCTTTTTACCCCTCTTAAACCCCAATATCTCACCCCCCCCCCTTACATTTTTAGCTCATTTAGTCAAACTAGAATTGTAATATTACTACCTACCTATAGGTATACCTAATTTCGCAATGATCGGATAAACGCTTCGAAAGTTATCCTTGGACAAACAAATATACCTATATACAGACAACGCCGATTCGTCCAAGTTAATTTGAAGATCTTGCTTCACTCGATCAATAGTAAATGTAAATTTCATATAGGTAGTTTAACACAACACAATGGTAAACATTGGACCTTGATTAACAAAGCTTGTCGATATTGGACATGAACAAAATAGGATGGTAAGTCTGAATCATTGCAACTCGGACCGCAATCAATTTATACTGAATCTTATTCGTATGGGACAAGGATGCCGGGAGGTAATGGTTAGAGAACTGTGCGTTATACAAATCTACCCTCAACAATGTTACTATATCAAACTTAGCATTTGTATGTAACTGTTTTTTAGTTCTATTTAAAATAAAATTATTCGTATTTTTATTAGACCAAAGGCACACATAAGGAAAATTGAAATCACACGCTCTATAGAAAAAAACCCGGCCAAGTGCGAATCGGACTTGCGCACAAAGGGTTCCGTACCATTATCTATATGAAAGCGGCCAAGTGCGAGTCGGACTCGCCCATGAAGGGTTCCGTAGCAGCAAGTAACATAATATAAAAGTTCTTGTAGTTCGTTGTAATTTTTTTTATATTTGAGTTGATTGTATGAAAGGTAAATTGCGGTTTACGATTTATGACGTATTAAAAAAACTACTTGCTAGATCTCGTTTAAATCAATTTTCGGTGGAAGTTTGCATGGTACTCGTAATGTACATCATATATTTTTTTTTTAGTTTTATCATTCTCTTATTTTAGAAGTTACAGGGGGGGACACACATTTTACCACTTTGGAAGTGTCTCTCGCGCAAACTATTCGGATTAGTAAAAAATATATTAGAAACCTCAATATCATTTTTGAAGACCTATCTATAGATACCCCACACGTATGGGTTTGATGAAAAAAAATATTGAGTTTCAGTTCTAGGTATGGGGAACCCCCAAATTTTATTGTTTTTTTTTCTATTTTTGTGTGAAAATCTTAATGCGGTTCACAGAATACATCTACTTACCAAGTTTCAACAGTATAGTTCTTATAGTTTCGGAAAAAAGTGGCTGTGACATACGGACTGACAGACAGACAGATAGACATGACGAATCCATAAGGGTTCCGTTTTTTGCCTTTTGGCTACGTAACGAACCCTAAAAACGGCAAAAAATTACTCTTGTTGTATGGGAGCCCCCCTTAATTATTAGGTTTATTTTTTTTTTTGTTAACCTATATTGTCCCACTGTTGGGCAAAGGTCTCCCCCAAGTGTCTCCATCTATCTCTGTCCTGTGCGACACTCCACCACTCCTGCTCGAAGGCAACAAGATCGTCTCGCCAACGCTTTCTCGGCCAACCCCGACCGCGTCTTCCATCAGGGCTCCGGGTTGTGGCTAAATTAGCCCACCTATCGGGGTGCATTCTACTAATGTGTCCCGTCCAATCCCATTTGAGCCTAGCTGTCTTTTTTCTTTTCTCTTCCGGGTTTATTTCAATTTAATTATTTATTTTTAAAGTGAATATAGAATTAAATGTTCTGTGAATATTTCAAGCGTCTACCTGTTGCCGTTATCAATATCGAGCTACTCCGCACTCCGATCCGACTCGCGCACGAAGTTGTTTGTTGTATGGAAGCCCCCCTAAAATATTTATTTTAATCTGTTTTTAGTATTTGTTGTTATAGCGGCAACAGAAATACATCATCTGTGAAAATTTTAACTGTCTATCTATTACGGTTCATGAGATACAGCCTGGTGACAGATGGACAGACGTACAGACAGACAGCGGAGCCTCAGTAATAGGGGTCCGTTTTACCCTTTGGGTACGGAACCCTAAAAAGACTTACGAGACAGGAATGCTTTTTTACTACAGTAGTGTAGTCAGTCAAATTTGTTGCCAACTCTCTACACGCTTACTCGTATTTCAATTTCATCGTAACTACCCCAGCTTATCCAGAGGAAGGGCGGTCTTCCAGATAACCAGAGTCGTGGGGAGTAGCAAGTATCAACCATGGCACTAATCGCGGCGACTCGGCACGGAAGTAGCGGAAATTGGCTGCCCCAGATCTACGCCACATCCTACGGCTTGTTTGCCACGAAGCTACGGTGCATGTCCATTTCGATAGGGAACCAATGTGATATATTGGTGACATGTTGTTTGTATAGTGGGCTGAAAGGACTCATAGTTAAAACTATTTGCGCATATGTAGGTAAGTCATACCGCTGTAGACTATATTCATTTTGATGGATTTTGACCACTACCTTACCTATTGGTAAGTGGTGGTGAGGTTGAAGATCAGGCATCCTCTTCTGAGTAGCTCATATTTAAGGGGGGCTCCCATACAACAAGCGTATTTTTGCTGTTTTTATAGATAATGGTATGGAACCCTTCGTGCGCGAGTCCGACTCGCTCTTGGCCAGTTTTTTTACTATATTTTAAGCGGTTTCCCCCAATTTAAAATAAATAAAATTAATCTCGATCCAATATTTTAACCCAAAAATAAGTCAAACCAACCACTAAAATTAAAATACTCAAGTTGGGCAACATAAATAGATAAGCGACGAGTTGTTAACTTTACGAAGTCTCGATACAAAGTGCGTACGAGTTTTTTTTTCGAATGTACTAATCACGCTGTTGGTCTCTGAGGCCGTTGCAGCTTAACCGAATTTTTGGCGAGCGCATAAGGCGCTCAGCCCTGTGAGTTTTGATGAGGCAACTAGCGCAAGCACACTTAGGTACGAACCTCGGCTTGGGTGGTTGCCAGGGCGGGGATAGGTGAGAAACGCGCGGGTACTTGCTTGTACTTCGTATAGGCGGCGACTGAAGGGACTCGTCGACCTCGCCGGCGAGGTCGGTAATGCGTACGAGTCAAGCGATCGCTGCCTTTTTATAGTATGGCTGCCAATGCAAATGTCACGTGTTTACAGTCGAGCGCTGCGCACGTGTTGTTTCTAAGCGATTTCTTGTCAATAATAGTATAATTAGCTCGAGGAAAGTGTTCTCATGTTTCTTTATTAGAGTTAACTTACCTCTGTTCCGCTTACTATAATACTAAATTTTTACGTGGATATTTTTGTCATTGGCTTTACCACTATATCATCTCTTTTTGTGAGAAAGTACTTTGTTAAAACCCTGTTGATTACCCAAATATATGATATAAATTAAGAAGAATAAAGCACGCTGATCTAGAAAGAACCAGTTCGCGTTCAACAGACGCCGCGCCCGGTAACAATTGCAACCATGAAACCTGGCGGTACAACAGAAAACTTCGTTTCTAAAGTAGGTTTTTCTCTACATATATGTAATAAGTTTTTTGTTGAAAAAATGCTTTTTCAAAACAAGGTTTTATAAAATTCATAATCGGAACCGCAAGCAGATTCAAATGAGACCTAGTAGCCTACTATAATCCATTCAGAAGTTCCGTTGTCTAGCATTCGTCTCCATCATGAGACCACCTGCATGGAACCATATTATTGCATTGTCACCGAATTTACATATGTATTCCAAATTTCAGCTCAATCGATTGAGGCGAACGGGTTTAAAATTCAGTTGCAAAATTCCACCCGGACAAACATACATACATTGCAAGCTTTTAAAAAAGAGGGTTTATGTCAAGTTCATAAAAAAGATGCGTGATTACGAAGTGAACTTTTAAGTCCTTCAAAGTCAAGCTTCAAGTTGCAAATAGATTTTTAATTATGTTTTTCCGTACAGCAGCTAAATTCTATAAATATATTTGTTAAAAATATCAAGGAGTGACAAAAATATGATGGACAAAATTTCCAATATAAGGTTTGGAAATGCCGCCCAAAATGAAATTGAGGTAGTAAATAACAGTCACATTCCAAATTAAACGTTAAAATGTATCAATGATGGTAAAAAGTTCTCATTTCAGACAGAATTCGAGAAGACGACGCCGTTTCTTTGAATTAATAAGCAGACGCTAAATTTAAATTTAATGAAACAAGTTTCACCAGAGAACTGAGTTATACCGCAGCTTATGAAGGGGCTAGCTGGTTTAAAACATCTGTAAACTCTACCTCTCTTAAGTAAAGCATGTTGTGTAAAGCATAAATATTTATTATTCTCCCTTTCTTTACTAGTAAAATACGATTGCCTAGATTCCAGGATGATTAAATAACTGCCTGACTCTGCTTTCAATCCCTACTATAAACCTACCGTCACTGAATATCACTGACGACCTAGAGCGTGTCACAAACCTTTAACACATATAGATCTATTGAAATGTGTCGTTTGACCCAGCTATTTAATTTCAGTCTATGATTATACCTATTCAGTTCATAACAGTGTCTTCGCTTTCTTCCGTCTGTACCGGTACATTGTTTTATGTAAATTATTTACAATTATAGCGCCATAGTAACCGCAGTACAGATTTGAATTTTTGAATATTGTGTAAAATTATACGTTTTAAATTTTATTTTGCCTTTCTTCTGTTTTGTGGAGCCTGAAAAAGCTGGTAAATATTCGTGGCTGTTCTGTTTTTGTCATTTGATATGGTTACTACGACAGCATTGGCAATGTCTGTCAGGAATCAGTTTTATCAGTGTTTATCAGGAATTCGAAATAATGGGTGGAAATAAAGATGGTAATTTTTGTTACGTACTTATTAAAATGATGAAGCATTTCTAACTAAGACATTCACTGGCTATATTGCCTACATAATGAAACATAGAAACTATTGTTATCAATCGAAAGATATGATATTGTTAGCCCCGAACTGAAATCTTGCGATTCTTCCAAAAAAACATATAAAATAGTACTCATAATCTATGACTAATTGCCACACCCTTACAGTGTACATATTATACTTCTATAGATCACTTTTATGAAACCTGTAATGTATGTTTGCATTGAAATAAATAAATACTAAATACTAATAAAATAGTCCCATGAAATGCACAACCAACTAACATAACCTACAGTTTCATTAAAATACAAGTAACGGGGGTTCATGTTAAGTGGATACTCTTTTTAGTGGTGGAAATTGCAGTTATTCAGGATTTCAGACTTTTCCCTATATTTGTGTCACTAAAGCTACACTAATACCAAATTTCAGCACTGTGGGGTCACTGGTGTACCCTGTAAATTTCATCCAAGTTCAGTTTTTATTATGGCTAATAACTCAAAAACTACAAGGATTAAACTAACAATAAAAATGGAGTTCAAATGTACCAATAAAGACCTTTCATTAAACGTCATACTTGACCTAATAGTCACATTTAAAAAATTTTTTACCCACTTGAACCCCGATATCTCGACAACCCCCCTCACATTTTTAGCTCATTTAGTCACACCAGGATTGTGTCGATATTACCAACCTATATATCAAATTTCTCGATGATCAGATCAACGCTTTGAAAGTTATCCTCGGACAAACAAACATACATACATACAACGCCGATTTGCCCAAGTTGATTTGGAGATCTCACTTCGCTGGATCAATTATATTAAGGATGTTAACACATAGTCTATATCCAGCATTAGATAGATGTAGGTATTGGCATTTGTAAAACTTTTGACTTAATGAAATAAGCTCCAATAAGCGTAAGTGGTTTACTGAGTTTAACTTTATTATATTGGAACCTGAAATACTACTCCGCGTAAATCAATTTATTACAGAGGTCCTGACAATCATGCAAAGTGGCTGGAGATCCAACTATTGGTATTAATATAAAGCGATGTGCCAATATTCAGATTGATTACCTGCTAATACAATCAGGCAAATCTATATACTGAAATTGGCGTTTCGCGAGGTGTGCGCAAATATTTCCAATCTAGGTCACTAGCCTAGGGGTCGACGAATATTTTCTTACGTCACGGACTTACCAAAAATTTATCCGCAAGCCGAATTTTCTACCGTGTCACTAATTTTCTTTTGGTCACAACTCTTCCTTTTTGAATTCGGATAGAAAAAGCCTTTGATTGTGACTGTTGGCAGAGAGAATCAGTTCGGTGAATGAATCAGGGTGCGCCCCGCAGGGAGCTCTCTTTCATGCACATAGAATTCAAACTAGACAAAGAGCCGCTTAGTTAGTTTCGATATGTTAGCAACATGATTTATCAATGATTGGACGTCCACGCCTGGCGTAGCACCTCATCGCTATGATAAAGCTATCCTTACAGAATTTGTACGATGTGTCCAAACCCCTGCAGTTTCTCACAGTGTAACACTAACAATTTTCACATAAGATAATGGCCGCCAGCTCCCGGAGCATAGCGATCGCACCGAGCTCGCCAGAACGTTCACCGGTACAAAATGATTCATGGAAATTGCAGCGTAATTGAAAAAAATACGTTATTGCCATTTGACGCATTGCTGAGGGATGCTCTGCTCACCACCAGTGAAATTGTATCCGAATCTTTTTCTATTAGATGGGTATACTATACGTATCTGAATTTATTGGAGTATGACTTTATGCTATATGTTTTAAATGCAAGTGCAGGTTCATGTATTTTTCAATAGGGGCAGTACACATAGGTATTTTTTTCAACAATGTATTTATCAAAGTTTGGCGGTTAACTATTCGATACATTTCAGAGCAAATCAATACGCTCAAATCTATGTAAGTTGCGATCTTAACTCGATGCATGAAGGCCAATTCATGTAACTTAAAATAGTAAAACTCAAGCTTTGATCTAGTCTCGATATGTTAAATGTCATAAATGGTATTCACGTAATATAATACAACTGTCTAAGTTGACTGACATGCGATTATAGGCATTATTTATAACAAGACTAGCTGACCTGCCCGTGGCTTTGCACGCTAGAAATTTCCCGTTCCCGCGGGAACTTCGGGATAAAAACTATATAAAACACTCTTCTCAAAGTGACGCGACACTTCATCTAAATGACTTCCCGATTATAAAGCGGTGGGTTTGGGGGGACCTATTCTCATACCTACCAAATATACAAAAAAAAAATCATTAAAGTCGGTTGACCCGTTTCGGAGGAGTGCGAACACAAAAACTGTGACACGAGATTTTTATATATTAGAATGATATTGTAATATTAATTGAGCAGAATGCCAAAATATTATAACAAATATTATATTCAATTCATAATCCAACCTCGTTTGGGTCAACAAACGGTATTTTTTTAAATTTTATTTCGTGTATTGGCCCCCTGAATGCAACTTTTGAGTGACGTGAAAGGTGATGATGATGCTGCCTCTATGGATCATAATGAGACCGTAATTGGAATGAAGTTAAAATTATGAGAAATAGCCCAACTTGCACAGCGATCCCTAAACGCGTCTTTTTATGATTTGACATCTCTATTAAGGCACTCTAAATACGACTAGGAGTCGTTGCGCAAGTCGCTATAAAATACAAGTTTGACATAATTAGTTATTGCATTAGGTACAGAACACCCATTATTAACAGAGCTAACTATCCAGAATAATAATGCTTGGTCGTGGAGGAACAGGCGTTAAATTTGATGTTTCAAAATGATTACTGATTAAATCATCAATATTCATTAAATTTAAATGAATATTGAATTGAATATACACACACTCATACAGAACATACACACACTCATACACACACACATACAAACACAAACTAACCCACACTCACGAAAACACGCACAAATACAAGACACCCACATACTCACACACACGCTTTCACTCACTTAAACACTGATACATTAGCATACATGCAAGCATGTGCGCTTTCCAACATCACATTTCTTTGTTTGTTATTTCATTTTCATGTACTAGTAGACTGTAATATTCATATCATGTCATTCAGGAGAGAACTGTTTCTTAGGCCGCTGCTTACGCTTTTCTGGGAAACAGGGACACAACTCATCTATGTAACTTTTATGGTCACAATAAAATATATTTCTATTTCTTTTCTGTTTCTAATATACTGATATTCCAAAGTTAACATTTTGTAACGTCTTAATTTGATATTTGAGCTCTAATTTAAATTCTAGCTTCAGTAATAGCTACCCTTGATCTAGTACATCGTTTGCTGGCTATCGTATGTTCTACATAAGGTGTTCCGATCCTAGTGTCAAGATACATAAGGTCGAAAGTCGGCCGAAATTGTTCCAGAAAAGGTTTGTTTTATATGTGGTGTGCAATAAACTATTTTAATTCATCAATTCATTGTCAATCATCTTATCTACAATACCCAGCGTACTCTTTGTGTACTAAGAAGATACTCCAAAACTAGTAGGCATTAAAAAGACGGAAGAAAAAGTAGACATTTCCGGTGAATTCATATCTGTCGAAACCGTGAAGGCAAGCCCACATCAAAACAGATTTGAATAAAACGCAAAATGGAGGCAGCGCGTCCGAGATAACGGCTCTTCAAAAAAGAGGAATGTTAAAAAACAAAATTCAAAAGGGAAAGAGAAGAGGTACCTAAGTATATTATAAAAGTGCGAGGAGAGCCTTTTGTTTACGGGGCGCTTCTGCGCTCCATCGTCTCCAGTGCGACCGCATTTACAAACAGACTGCCAAGCTATGCCTCTAATTTTGCGCTTCAGGGGTGCGTTTTACATAAAGCAGGTTGCCGGAAACTTGCACTTTACTGGAATTTGTAGAAGCAGTTCTTACTGATTATTTTGACCCGAAAATTTTACCGGTAAGCTCTGGTTACTCGCGCTTTAGTTGCCCGTTTTATATGTGAATGCTCACAAGACAGCATAGATACTTTTTTTCGAATCCCTAGTGGTTAGCGCGGACAATACGGGTCGCAGTTACTTTTTATCTAGAGTAATGAACCGAAATACGCGAGTTCTCGAGGGCCCAATATCGCATAAGTAGCTACTCACTTTATTATCTAAAAAATGTACTACAAAAATTGTCCTATACAAATTCCTTACCCAACAAAACAATTTCAAATATCACCACGTGAATTTGAAACCATAACTATTCTCAAAAAAATGCCCGTTATTTAGGTATTTAATTGGCCTGCTTAATTACCTGGGTACGAAACTCTAAGAAGAGAAGGCACTTGAAGCCTGCAGATTAAAAAAATAGATTATTTTTTTAGTTTAAAACCAGCAGTTCTCTGATTCCAAAATTAAAATAAAAACGGGCCAAAAATCTTTGAAGTCAGTAACAAGGTTCTAAAAACATCCGAACTCTGAAATGATATACATATAACGTATAGAGGTAATGAATAACATGCAAATGGGGCCTCTAATGAAACCGCTCCAGTGCCCGCGCCTCGGTCGGGCCACAGCTTCTGAGAAAACAGCCAATATTTTTACGAAGACTGTATCATCAAAAAAAAACAAAATTTTATATAAATCATGAATATTATTGATGCCAACTTTATAATATATTATTTCGTCCCTTTGTCAAGACAAGTTTACTGTATGTTTACTGGTGGTAGAGCTTTTGTGAACGAGCTCCAGGAAGTGGGCACCACCGCCTTACCTTTATCTGCCGCCAAATAGCAGTACTTGTGCTGCTGTGTTCCAGTTAGGTGGTAATGGTATGTTCCTGTAATTACTGGAACATAGGCATAACAGCTAAGTCCTATAGTATGAGAACGTATCCACATAGAGATCAAGACAACATAATTTCTTGTTTTGAATTCTATGTGGAAATTCATGGGCTGCAGTAGCCACTTAACATCTGGTAGACTGCATGCTCGTTTGCCACATACGTTGTATAAAAGTGGTCTCCCTTTACGTTGTAAATTTTTGGCTGTTTTCACATCACGTACACTAGGCAGCCACTCTGCCATAGTTTTTATGAATAAACACTAAATAGCCTACCAGGCAATAAATGCTGGATTGACTGCCGCAGCTAGGCTGCAGTAGTTAGCAAATCTTTAATTGAGACCGACGACGTTCAAGTAGTTCAGTGTATGATTTTAGTGTTACTCTTGTCTGGCCATGTTTTTATAAGTTGACTAGTTAGTAGACCCGCCCCGGTTTCTAACGGATTTCAAAATAAAATATAGATTAATAATTTTAAGTTCATACAAAAATCCCATGGAAAAAGTACTTTCAGTTTTTCCAGAATTTTCCAATTTCTCGGGCAACTTTAAAAAAAATCATGCATATAAACTTTGTCCTGAAAATTTCGAACACTACAAAAATAAATAGCCAAAGAGGTCAAGCCGTTTGCAAGACAATCAATCAATTCATTTATTGTGAATATGGGTTAGTAACAGGTGGTTAGTGATACAGTTAGTCGGTGGTTAGTCATCCATAATCACTCCTCTAAACCGCGGATTTCCTCAAGATGTTTGTTTCATCGTTTTGAGCACTTTATTTTCTCATTTCATCACTTGCACACACTACTTCTCACACAGTATACCACAATGCCTGAAAAATAAAGTCTTCAATCAGTGCGTCCTACCCGTAATGACCTACGGTGCTGAGACATGGACGCTCACGGTAGGACTAGTCCAACAATTTAAGATTGCGCAGCGAGCTATGGAACGGGCTATGCTTGGAGTTTCTCTGAAGGATAAAATCCGTAACGAGGTTATCCGACAGAGAACCAAAGTTACCGACATAGCTCATTAGCAAACTGAAGTGACAGTGGACTGGCCATATATGCTGGAGAACCGACAACCGTTGGGGTAAACGAGTTCTTGAATGGAGACCGCGTCTTGGAAAACGTAGTGTGGGGCATCCCCCGGCTAGGTGGAGCGGTGACATAAGAAAGGTGGTGGACAGAAATTGGATGAGAAGAGCCGAAGACCGGGCTCAGTGGCGCGTATTGGGAGATGTCTATGGGCCTATATCCAGCAGTGGACTAATGTGGGCTGATGATGATGATGATGACTCACTTCGCAGTCAATACGCGCAAAGTTAACTAAACCGCTTCCTTATAATGGTTTACTTCATAGTTTTAAGTAATTTATGTTCTTCAGAACCTTGTTAATTACATGAAGTTACCCAGCTGTGTTTGAAGCTGTGACAGGAATCATGAGCCGACGCCGTCGAATTAATTTGTCGAAGGGAGATATGCATGATTATCCCCAGTGATTATCCACATCAACATGGCAACAGGAATTATGTTTTGACAGATATTACCGACACCGCCGTTACCGGAAATTTTACGCGAGTTAATATTTGAATTGTCAAAGGCCACCGGAATGTATGTAGCTGCATAGAACCAGAAACGAGGGATGTGCGCTATGGGAACTAAAATGAGATATAACTATGAGACATACACTAATAGCACTTTAGACCCTCTATCTAGCTAGCTTGCCAAAATAATATATTTTAAAAGGATTCTTGATAAATTCTGAAAACAAGCAATAGTAAAGTAGATACAAATAAAAATATTAAAAATCTTTTCACAGAGCGAGTACAAAGGACATTTTATAATACTCTTTTCTGCACAAATACCCATTTTTACAAACAAGTTAGTAGTACACTTACTATGTACAATCCAGAGTAATCTAAGCAAAGAACTGAGCGCAGTCTGTGTAGTGGAATAGTGGTTTAATACAAAGACCATGTGTGGCCGCTCGAGTTTAGCGTCCAGCGGGGCAGAGCGTCCGGCATTTAGTGCCATACACTTCACTGTATTGTCCTATCATGACTCAAGACAGTCCTAAGCAAAGACTGGAGCGTTCTCATGTAACGCACCTACACTTTTAAATAGCGGCCGCTAGGAAAAATGTTGCTTCGCATAAAGTGAAACACACCCTATTCCGGGCATACTGTCTGGGTATGTACACATGCCAAGTTTGGTCTAATTTCACTAGAAAGGCCATCAACATCATAAGAGTCCAGTACAATGATGCCTACCGGGCTCTTATGAAGTTGCCGAGATACTGCAGTGCGTCGAGAATGTTCTCCGAGGCGGGTGTTCCCGACTTTTTCGGTATCATCCGAATTTGCGTAGCGTCGTTTTGGATTAGGCTGAGTCGCTCCAACAATAGCGTACTAAGGGCTGTCTCTGACCAGATATATAAGAATGGAATTTATAAGTATTGGATTTCCGTCCACTTGGACGGAAATAAAAAATGAGTGGCATATTCAGTATTTTTAACCCACTTAAAAAAGGAGGAGGTTCTCAATTCTGTTGTATGTAGTGTATTTTTTTTTTGTTTATATTTGTATGTGATATGGGTCGTATTTTTTGTGCCTGCAATAAACGAATTTTATTTATTTCATTAAAATATTTGCAAAGTGTCGATAAGTATTGATATTAATACGAAAATCTTAACGAAACGTTTACAAAAGATCATGTATATCAAGTTAGAAAATCATGTTCCAGAAGGCACGTTAAGATATCGGAGGGTGATTACCTAAAATCAACGACAGCAATGCGTCAGCAATCGTTCATGCAACGTCAATTTGCACATAAAAACTAGTGCCAACAGGAAAGGGACGACGACAGATACAATATTTACCCATAGTAAATTTGACGTTTCGCAACCGATTGCTGTCAAATCAAATCAACAACTTAACAAAGTTCTTAAAATTATACATAGATAGGTCCAACTTATTTCTACCACAGAGCCATGCAAATTAAAAAAAACTATTAGAAATTAGAAATTACAATTACAAAGGTGGCGGTTCAGGCTAAAACTCTGACACCAGAGTCAGTTATTAATGAACTTACTGAAGCGTCGTGTGATTTGAGAGTTGGTGCTTAATTATTGATTAAAACGGGTATTTATCGCGTATGTACCTTTTTTATTTGTTATCCCGACGTTTCGGCTGTGTTGCAACAGTCATGGTCTCGGGCTGACATGCATACCCGTTTTAATCAATAATTATGTACAGTGATCGCGAGAGTTGGTGCTTATCTGAATCAACACATAAGCATAGCAATTCAGTGGGCTAATGCAGTCAGTGTCATTAAGACTAGATGCAACGTCTTTAAGTGGGTCAACTCTTTTGTATTTTTTATACATGAACTAGTGTACTCTTTTCATTTCATGAAAGTATGAATTTCGCAAATTTCTAGGTGCACTCTATAGTCTCCTTTTTTACTCTAGTTTTCATGAGACTTTAATACTACTTGGCTTTATAAATTAAGTCTAGATGCTTTGAGCGTTCCTTGAACTTCGGCCTTTTAATTTTAAGTAAACGCTTAGTTATCATAAATGCTTTGATTTATTCACTTTATTAATATTTGCATAGACTACTTTTTAACTCCGTTAAAGTGTAGTTTAACCAGATAAAAAAATCTCTGAAATCCTACAAAATATTTTTTTTAAAAACATTATTACAAACACACTAATATTATAAATGGGAAAGTTTGCATATTTGTTTGTTCGTTACTCAATTACGTCACACTGTATGAAAAATAACCGGAAAAAAGTTGTCCACTTTTTATTTGTCCATTCGATAAAGTAAATGGTTTAAATGCATGAGTAGAACACCCGAAGTTCAATTATACCTAGATCCTGAGATGTGATTTTGATTTTAACCCTATTTTCGAAAATATTTTTTTTTGTATTCACGTTCACGGATTCAATTCTTAAACTAAATTATTTTTCACGTCTATCTTGATAAGTCTTAGAAATTTCAAACCTTAATCTCAAGGGATTCGTGATTTATTAAGATTTCAAGAAACTAGCTTAGGGTCGCCACCAAATCTGACTAAATTAAAAATTCCGCAAAAAGGGAAAATATGGTATGTATATTATGTAATAATATATCAGACAAAAAGCATAGAAACTAATTATATCATAAAAAGATTGCGAGAGATCAAATTTTTGACAACCCTAAAACCATAGAAATTAGAAAAAACTTTAGAAGCTTCTAACTTCATGTTATTAATGCATAATACAGATCTATTTTTTATGTTACTTGCACAATATCAAATTATATACTAATGAAGATTTTGAATCCGGGTTTTGCGAAATAAGGCATCAAAAAATAAAAACCAAAATAACATTTTTTCAAAATATCTTTTACTCTAGTAGAATTAGCATCCAACAATTCCATACATTATATGCCTACGTAAAACCCTTATATGAGGTCACTAGTAAATACACAAAAATAATGTATTTAACCATAGATTATTATAATTTTTCAAAAAAAATGTATTTAAAAAAAAATCATCGATTTCGATGAAATTTGGCATGTACGTAGATTATAACCTGGAATAATGCATAGGCTACTTTTTGTTAACAAACAATGCGTGCGAAACCGCTGGCGGAAGCTAGTTAATCATAAAATTTACATCTAACTTTTATGATTTTTTTATAGTTTTTATTGGAAACCTGTTTTTGCAAGATAGTTAATAGGAAATAGGTGCAGCCAGTCTGAAGATTTAAATGTACTAATTAAATCGTTGGAAGCAGAAAAGACAACTCTCTAGAAAATGTAAAAAGAAACGCGATCTAATAAATAATAACCATCATCATCATCTCAGCCCGTCTGCACTCACTGTTGGGTATAAGCCTCCTCTTAATTACGCCATTCTTTCTGTTCCCTTGCGAGTCTCATCCATTGACACCCAGCTACGCTTTCAACATCATTCTACCATCGGGCGGGTGGTCTGCCTCTTGGTCTACGAGCATCCCTTGGCCACTACTCTGTAATCGCCTTCGTCCAACGCCCGTCATCTAGCCAAGTGTCCAGCCCATCTCCACTTCAGCCCTGCGATCCTCATACCCACGTCCACAACCTTTGTGCGACGTCGGATCTCTACATAAATAATAGTTATCATTATTATTTGTTTCAGGCAACAATGTTGCCGCGAGATAGTGAGTGAAGTACATACAAGATCGGTCGCTTTATAAATCTATGGAGAAGGCAGTAGACGTTCTACAGCCAAATATTAACTTCGTTTTTAAAGAAATGCGTATGTTAAAACCTCCAGCGTGTAAAAGTCACCCCGACACCAACCGACCGACGGTAGCAATGATGAACTCGTTTATCATGATTGAAGGGCTTGTTAGCCATAAAAAGCCAGTGCGACTTGGCGAGTTTTGTGACTGCCTCGTTCGCTCAAACGAATGCTATTTAGTCACATTTATTCAGCTTCTCACAATTTCCCCAGTTAAATAGAAGGCGCCGCGGTTCGTTGAAGAATGTACTGTATAAAGTGCGCCACAAAACAACGAAAAGAGTGAGAACATTTGGCGCGCTCTCGCGTTCCTGCATTCTTTATGCCCCTGCCTGATAGTTTTGGACCTAAAGTAGACTCGATGTGGAGGCTAGATTTCAATTTTAGATTCATAGCAATTAATCTATTCTTATTTTATAGACAGCATATTGCACAGGTACAGGATACATACCGGAAAAATGCAGTATTTAACCAGATTTGCCCTGTGATCTTGTTATTCGGCCACTGTAAGTCATTTTAATTATTATGTGCGTATTGTAAATTTAATTAAATTGAAATGAAATTTGTACGCCCTATTTTATAATGAAGTGCGGTCATCATACCATTAATCATGTAGCCTTTCGCCAAAGACTATTCGGTCTTCTTTCGTGTGAATTCTGGCGTGAACAAAGCTCGTAGCACACCGTAGCATCGTAGCATTATGTAGCATCGTAGCACAGCATAGCATCGTAGCATATCGTAGCATCGTAGCACAGCGTAACATCGTAGCACAGCGTAGCATCGTAGCACTAAAGATTTCAGAATTTACCTACGTATTATTTAAGCAAAAGCTTTTATTTAAGAATTAGGAGATGTCTAATCATCACACTAAAATTATAAATGTGAAAGTTTGGATGTTTGTTTGTTTGTTACGCAATCCCATCGTAACGGCTGAACCGATTTCGATGAAATTTGGTATATAGACATGTTATAGCCTGGATTTAATCATAGGCTACTTAATATTAACAAAACACGCGTGCGAAGCCGCTCGTGGAAGCTAGTATATTATGAACGCGAAACTCGACCACTCCGTAACATCTAAATCAAATACAATTTTTGGAGAGCGATTTGGAATTACGTGACATCTTCTCATACAAAACACAATCTTTCCATCAATGTCTGAAGATGAAAGTCATGGATCAGTGTGGGTTACTAGTGATGACATATGGCACAAAAATGGGCATGATAAGAATGCTCAAGGTCGCTCAGCGTGCTATGGAGGGGGTATTTCTCTACGAAATCGAATCAAAAATTAGAAGATTCGTAGCCTAACCAAAGTCACTGATGTAGCCCAGAGGATTAGCAAACTGATGTGGCGATGGGCGGGGCATATAACTCGAAAAACTGACGGCAGTTGGGGCAAAAAGGTTTTAAAGAGAAGACCACGCGCAGCATAGCACGTTCCCCCACTATATAGAAAGACGACCTGATTAAGACTACTATGAGCCGGGAGCCGTAGATTTCCTGAGCGACTGATGTTGTGCGGCCTGCGCCGGACAACATCCGTGGCTCTATGAGGAAAGCCTATAAATAAAATAAATAACAATAACGGCCTCCATGGTGCAGTGGGCGAGTAGCTGGCTGAGACGCAGGAAGTAGCGGGTTCGATTCGACTAAGCAGAGCTTGTACAAGTACATAGTGCAAGCTCTGCTTAGTTTGAGGCTAGATATCGCTGTGTGAAATGTCCAGCAATATTTATTAATATTTAGTTGTTCTGCGGCGGGAATCGAACCCGCTACTTCCTGCGTCTCAGCCAGCTACTCGCCCACTGCACCATGGAGGTCGTTGATGTAATTCGTAGAGTCTATAGTAGGTAAATAAAAAAACGACAGTAGGCGGTTTCAAGCATATAGATGCAGGTGAAATTACAGACTCATGAGACTCTCCACTTGTATGTCTCAGAATGACGCCGCAAAGCAATGCCATGTAGGCCAGGATGTATTTGGACGTAACCTGTGAGGTAATACAACTCTCACAACTTAAAATGGTCTATTATGCCCTAGTAATCAAAATTAAGATGTAGTGTGAAGTTTTGAGGTAACAGTTATGACTGTAAATAATAAGTTTTTTGTTGATAAATTACTTTTTCAAAACAAACTTTTATAAAATTCATAATCGGAACCGCAAGCAGATTCAAATGAGCCCAAACACTAGTAGACTACTATAATCAATTCAGAAGTTATGTTGTCTAGCATCCGTCTCCATCATGAGACCACCTCCTAGGTACCATATTATTGCATTGTCACCAAAGTTACATATGTATTCCAAATTTCAGGTCAATCGTATGAGGGTATTCCACCCGGACAAACATACATACATTACAAGTTATTAAAAAGCTTGTAAAAAAGAGCGTTCATGCAAAATAGAGCCATTCAGACTATAGTCTGAATCATGTAAAGAGCACTATCAAACACTCAATATTTTGTCAGTTCCCAGCCTATACATTTTAGTAGTCCTAATGAACATAAGAGAGACCTTTGCCCAGCAGTGGGACGGGATAGGTTAAGAAAAAATATGAACATAGTCATAAATCCACATAAATACGAATCTCTAGAACAAAGGAAAAACAGAATAGACACATGACGAGAAGACTTGAGACACCTCTATGCCCGAGGTTGAATGTTGCCAAACACGGCTCTCGGTATCAAGCTGTAAGACTATAACTCACTGCCTACTCATATGAAAATTATCGAGAGTCATTTCACTTTCAAGTCAAGACTAAGTCTGCGGGTACGAAACTTGCGACGGCTAGAGCGACGGCGGGGCGGGGCGGGGCGGTGCGGCGCGGGGCGAAGAGATAGCGGTGTCTTGCGTGTGTACGAAACAAACTTCCGCGCAGTCGCGCTCACGTAGTGTTGTGATAAACATGAATTCACGTCGAAGAGAACTATTGGAGCCCAGTCTCCTAATGAGAGAATTTTTATTACCTAGAGATGGTGTTCATCCAATAAATCAGTGACGACGCATTTTGGGAGAATTTTCTACACTTTATTACGAGCTACGTTGTCATTCAAGAAAGTTCTACAGTTACACAAGAATGAGTATAGAGACATTCGATTATGTTTTACAGAAAATTAGAAGTAATCTGGAATCTGAATAAAAGATATTAACTCTTCATTGTCAATTTCCATAACTAATAATATTATTACTGTGATAAAAATGCAACACTATGTACCCGCGCGAGCGGCGAAACCAAACTAGTTTGTTCTCGTCGCTCCGCGCCGCCACCGCTCTACCGCCGCCCGTGCATCGCTCGATCGCGCCGCTCCGCCGTCGCCCGTTTCGTACACAGCGCTTAATGTTTTTGATGTATTTGATTACATCGCCGTCGCGCCGCCCCGCCGTCGCTCCGGCCGTCGCAAGTTTCGTACCCGCAGACTAACACAGCTATTGTTGAAGGGGTCTTTCTATACAGTTGATCATTTTATGACGTTTAATAATTAAATAGTATTTTTCTGATGTGTAGGTTGTTTTAATGAATCTGTGACATAATTGTAATAATTCTAAGTTATTTTATTTTTGTTAACATTTATTATTTTTATTTAGACTTTTCTTTATATTTAGGGTATATTCGTTTTATTTTAGTTTTATTAATATGAATTTTAGGACATTTGTCAATCACACTAATATTATAAATGCGAAAGTTTTGATGTTTGTTTGTTACTCAATCACGCCGTAACGGCTGGTCTGATTTCGATGAAGTTTGGTATACAGAGTGTACAGAGTGTATCATGGCATTGTCAAATACGCAAAAAGTAGACTTAATTGAAGCATACTTCCTTAACCAATGAAGCCCAACTAATGCGCTGAAGTGGTATCAGGAACGCTACCCAGACCACGATTGAGGAAGTATGCTTCAATTAAGTCTACTTTTTGCGTATTTGACAATGCCATGATAAGACAAATAAGATGATGCAATGACTGATATAAAAGTCCGACAGGTGCAAGTACCATGTTCGAAATTCAAAATTGTTCTGATATACGAAATGTTTTTGAATTGCTTATGAGAACATGGAGTTCCTAAACTTCTTAATCGCTACAGTATTGATACTTCTTTAATGTGCAATTAGAATCTAATAAAATGTTTGTAGAAGCAACTTTGTGTGTCCTGTTGTATGAGAATACTTTTTATCAAAGGAGAACGGGCATAAGTGTATGGAAGCTGGTCTACCTTGCAATAAAAATGAGTCATATGTCAATATAAAGGTAATTCTATGTATTTTCATATGTAGAAAGTCGCATTTCTCTAAGTATTGTCCGATCTGAGTTCTACTAAAAATTGAATCTGATAATATTTAGTGCCAAACATTGAATATCGTGGTAATTAAAAAAACATTTTGTGTAATGTAATGATTTTATTTAAGTTAGGTAAGTAGTAATACAAATAAAAACAACATCTTCTTAAAAAATCAAAACAATATGTTATTAAACATTATCATCATCATCATCATCGATGAGAATACTGTTAAGGAACAATGCAGGTTCATTGAACCCTTCATGACGGGCATAACCTACGTACTATATAATTGACAGTACATGGGCACAAGTACCTATAGTACGTCGCCCTGTCAAGCAGGTACAATAATATTGTGTAATATTGTTATTAATATTATTGATTAATATATAACAAAAATATTTCCGGGCTCGGACATGTCGAGACTGTATACGTCCACGTAATAGCCAAGCCTCTTCGTTGATATCATATTGTGCCAAGTCTTCTAGAGCGTTATCTCTATACGTCTCGATTATATAAAGACCATTTTGTAAGTGCTCGCTACAATATGATCGAGCGAGCTTTAACTGGTAAGTTCCCAAGGCAAAATGTATGACTTGTTCTTCACTAAGCCTTGGGAAGTTTTCTATTTCATTTGCTTCGATTCGCATGAAGTCTGCTCTCCTATAATTCAATCTCTTTGCTTCCACATAATTGTGCAATGTGTTTCGTATGTGTATTTTAGCTCTTATTGAATTCAAAAAGGCTGCTGCGTGTGAACTATCTTCGATGGGGGCGTGGAAGTGGTTTAGAATGGCTGCAGCTATTTTGAAGTCAACAAACATTTTTGGCAACGTTTTATTAAAATAGTTTTGAAGCAAAAGTTTAAAATCTCGCTTAAATCTCCCATTTACTACTTCCACCACCCATCGGCACATGGTGACCAAACGAGACTGATTAGCTTGTTCTGTAGTGAGTTGATTTTCTCTTCTGTCTTTAGTTGGTGGCACATGATGTTCGTAGCCACAAGCTTCTATATCCTGCAAACTATCTCTAAATCCTCTGTCTAGGATAAACGCATCATTACGTTCGAGTAACCAATGCAGCGGCTCATCTTCGTTATTCATTATTTCACTCATGATCTGGGCATCGGTTCTGGTAGCGGCAAATGGCCCTTTGACATCTAATATATAGCCGTCCGTGAATACCATTAAAAACGGCTTCAACAAGTTTTGATATTTGTGTAAGCTGTATGACAGCCGTTGAAACAAAAAGTTGGAGCTTTTGTTAATATATATATATGTACCGTCACATATAATTATGGCTTTGATGTTTTCATCGTTTCCAAATAAAGCCCTTAGAATTGTTAAGTTTCTTTGAAGGATATCATTTCTGGTAATGTGGTCCACACCTAGATGCAGCACAACGTAATCGTTGCTCAGACATTCTCGAACTATAGGCAAAAAACGTTCTAGTTTTCGACGAGACATATGAAATAACGTTGCCAGTCTCTCATCAGAGTCTCCAGTTCTAAGTTTTGTTAAATAGATGCCTAATGCAGTTCTAGGCTGGTTACAACGTTCACTTAGTGACGGAGTTTGTTCTAATATAGCTTCGAACTGATCGTAAGTGCGCCCAGTCCATAAGTGCATCTCTTCATTAGACAAGGTGCCTCTGTTTTCGAAGTCGATTCTGGGCTGGTTGTTAGCAGCCATTCTCATCAAGTCACAGAGCGATGTAAACTGAGCGTCATTAAAATCATGTGTCACATTACACATTTGCGGCAGGTTGCTCCATTCATTATTTTGTAAGTGTTCTGTACACACCCTAGCGCTATCAGGAATAAAAAGCTTGCTCTCACAAAATACATTAATTCTTATCGCGTTTGGTATATGATTACGGGTAATATTAGCACAGTTGTTGTAAATACAATGCACCGAAGTGTTCGGTGCCCTCGTGTATTCTTGAGAGTGCAATGTACCAAGCGCTCGCGCCGCTTGCTGTGCAGGTCTATGATCACGCTCAGTCCTCTGCCAACATCGGTGACACAAGCTTCGAGTACTGTCGAACACCACCTGAAAATAATAACAATTAATACTTAAAATAAATAAATCCTATGCCTAACTACTCAATATAATAAAAATAAAAGGTAACTAACCTCCAACACAGCATGTTGTTGTATAAACGCGGCGAATTCTGGTCGTTCCCTTTGCAGGTTATCAGCCAAGATATGCTGCTGGTACCGTCCGCGGTAAAGTCCTCAACGACACATCACACAGTTTCGAAAAACTTCCATTATCGGTAGGCAGTTCAAAAGTCAATAAGTCGAGCCAAAGTTAACACATTAGGGAAAAAAACAGGGTCAGTAAAAACAGAGAAAGAAGTTCAAACACAGCACTATCGTAACAAGACGTGACGTAGCCACTCACTTGATGCGATGCGACTGATTATTGTAGCCGTCCGGCGCGGCGCGTACACAACCGTTCCCCTCCCCCGCGTACGCATCCCTCTCCCCACGGCCCTTACATCGCTCTTCTCCCTTCTCGCTCTTGCTACTGCATTGTATAGGAGCCTTTATGTATGGATATAGTAATCGTGAAACCGTTATTTTATGTTCTTTAAAACAAAAAATGCTGGTGTTTGCATGGCTGTAACTCAAAACGGACAGACTTTTGGGGAAAGTTCCAATAGTATATTTTGATGTACTATTGTATGCCAATTCGAAAATGTGCTGCTCATTTTTATTGGACTGTAGACCAGGATGCCCGTTCTCCTTAGGTAAGTAGTAATACAAATAAAAACAACATCTTCTTAAAAAATCAAAACAATATGTTATTAAACATTATCATCATCATCATCATCGATGAGAATACTGTTAAGGAACAATGCAGGTTCATTGAACCCTTCATGACGGGCATAACCTACGTACTATATAATTGACAGTACATGGGCACAAGTACCTATAGTACGTCGCCCTGTCAAGCAGGTACAATAATATTGTGTAATATTGTTATTAATATTATTGATTAATATATAACAAAAATATTTCCTGGCTCGGACATGTCGAGACTGTATACGTCCACGTAATAGCCAAGCCTCTTCGTTGATATCATATTGTGCCAAGTCTTCTAGAGCGTTATCTCTATACGTCTCGATTATATAAAGACCGTTTTGTAAGTGCTCGCTACAATATGATCGAGCGAGCTTTAACTGGTAAGTTCCCAAGGCAAAATGTATGACTTGTTCTTCACTAAGCCTTGGGAAGTTTTCTATTTCATTTGCTTCGATTCGCATGAAGTCTGCTCTCCTATAATTCAATCTCTTTGCTTCCACATAATTGTGCAATGTGTTTCGTATGTGTATTTTAGCTCTTATTGAATTCAAAAAGGCTGCTGCGTGTGAACTATCTTCGATGGGGGCGTGGAAGTGGTTTAGAATGGCTGCAGCTATTTTGAAGTCAACAAACATTTTTGGCAACGTTTTATTAAAATAGTTTTGAAGCAAAAGTTTAAAATCTCGCTTAAATCTCCCATTTACTACTTCCACCACCCATCGGCACATGGTGACCAAACGAGACTGATTAGTTTGTTCTGTAGTGAGTTGATTTTCTCTTCTGTCTTTAGTTGGTGGCACATGATGTTCGTAGCCACAAGCTTCTATATCCTGCAAACTATCTCTAAATCCTCTGTCTAGGATAAACGCATCATTACGTTCGAGTAACCAATGCAGCGGCTCATCTTCGTTATTCATTATTTCACTCATGATCTGGGCATCGGTTCTGGTAGCGGCAAATGGCCCTTTGACATCTAATATATAGCCGTCCGTGAATACCATTAAAAACGGCTTCAACAAGTTTTGATATTTGTGTAAGCTGTATGACAGCCGTTGAAACAAAAAGTTGGAGCTTTTGTTAATATATATATATATGTACCGTCACATATAATTATGGCTTTGATGTTTTCATCGTTTCCAAATAAAGCCCTTGGAATTGTTAAGTTTCTTTGAAGGATATCATTTCTGGTAATGTGGTCCACACCTAGATGCAGCACAACGTAATCGTTGCTCAGACATTCTCGAACTATAGGCAAAAAACGTTCTAGTTTTCGACGAGACATATGAAATAACGTTGCCAGTCTCTCATCAGAGTCTCCAGTTCTAAGTTTTGTTAAATAGATGCCTAATGCAGTTCTAGGCTGGTTACAACGTTCACTTAGTGACGGAGTTTGTTCTAATATAGCTTCGAACTGATCGTAAGTGCGCCCAGTCCATAAGTGCATCTCTTCATTAGACAAGGTGCCTCTGTTTTCGAAGTCGATTCTGGGCTGGTTGTTAGCAGCCATTCTCATCAAGTCACAGAGCGATGTAAACTGAGCGTCATTAAAATCATGTGTCACATTACACATTTGCGGCAGGTTGCTCCATTCATTATTTTGTAAGTGTTCTGTACACACCCTAGCGCTATCAGGAATAAAAAGCTTGCTCTCACAAAATACATTAATTCTTATCGCGTTTGGTATATGATTACGGGTAATATAGTAATATAATAATATATAATAATAAGTAGTATAGTAGTATAGTATAGTAGTATAATAATATACGGATAATATATATAACAGTTGTTGTAAATACAATGCACCGAAGTGTTCGGTGCCCTCGTGTATTCTTGAGAGTGCAATGAACCAGGCGCTCGCGCCGCTTGCTGTGCAGGTCTATGTCACGCTCAGTCCTCTGCCAACATCGGTGACACAAGCTTCGAGTACTGTCGAACACCACCTGAAAATAATAACAATTAATACTTAAAATAAATAAATCCTATGCCTTACTACTCAATATAATAAAAATAAAAGGTAACTAACCTCCAACACAGCATGTTGTTGTATAAATGCGGCGAATTCTGGTCGTTCCCTTTGCAGGTTATCAGCCAAGATATGCTGCTGGTACCGTCCGCGGTAAAGTCCTCGACGACACATCACACAGTTTCGAAAAACTTCCATTATCGGTAGGCAGTTCAAAAGTCAATAAGTCGAGCCAAAGTTAACACATTAGGGAAAGAAACAGGGTCCAAAAGCAAGCCAGGGTCAGTAAAAACAGAGAAAGAAGTTCAAACACAGCACTATCGTAACAAGACGTGACGTAGCCACTCACTTGATGCGATGCGACTGATTATTGTAGCCGTCCGGCGCGGCGCGTACACAACCGTTCCCCTCCCCCGCGTACGCATCCCTCTCCCCACGGCCCTTACATCGCTCTTCTCCTTTCTCGCTCTTGCTACTGCATTGTATAGGAGCCTTTATGTATGGATATAGTAATCGTGAAACCGTTATTTTATGTTCTTTAAAACAAAAAATGCTGGTGTTTGCATGGCTGTAACTCAAAACGGACAGACTTTTGGGGAAAGTTCCAATAGTATATTTTGATGTACTATTGTATGCCAATTCGAAAATGTGCTGCTCATTTTTATTGGACTGTAGACCAGGATGCCCGTTCTCCTTTGACTAACTTCCGCTGTTTAGTTTTTTTTCATCCAATACAATAAAATGATTCTTATAAAGGACTGCATCGATCGGCATCAAACAGAAATTTACCAATTTGATTCATTTTAAGGCGCTACTCACAAAAAAAATTTAATGCCAAAATGTTTTTCTTCTAAAACGAGCTGATGTTTTAAAAGAAACTGCACCTGTATCTCCTCTGGTTATGGGCGCTGCCGTACTGTTACAGTTAAAAAAAACACTCTGTATACGTAGATTATAACCTGGATCACCACATAGGCTACCATTTATCCCATAAATGAGTTCCCATGGGATGAAAATGGGGTGTCAAGTCAAGTTGAAACAGCGAGTTTAGCTTCATTTCTAAGTTACTTACACATTTACTAGTGTAACGCATACGAAGTCGCGGGCAACAGCTAGTAATGAATATTGTATGTAACTTGTGATTAAAAATACAATCGTTAATTGTTTCTTTAATAAATGAATGCAATTGTTAATAGCAGCACGGCTTAACTTCAGGTGGGGTATAGGCTAGTGCTGTCATCTCATATTATGCACGCCAGATTGTCGGACTAAAACGAACGTCCGTGTTGTTTGTATAACTGTATCGTTCGTCACATTAAGGTCAAGGACGCAAAACACGAACCTTCGTCGATAATATCGTCGCGGTATTATAAAGAAACTATTATTTTCTGCAATTTTTATTCCTCCTTCCAAATAACCCATGTTTCAAATAGACTTAAATAAAACAGCTGGTTCTTATACCAGCTGTTTTATTTTATATCTGGTGTGAGCGGCACGAACGGTGTTTCGATCGGGAAGCAATAAATATGACCAGCGGAGGCTCAAGTTGGCTCACTTCCGACGTCCACCGGCAACCCAATTGCACTAGGAAAATTACCATGGAAAATATATAAATGGCAGCCATTTCGACAGATGTACCCATAGTCAACGTAGGTCAACGTATTCACGTAATTAAATCTAGTTAAATTCAACTACATTAAAGGTGGCTTGCGCAACGACGCCTAGTCGTATTACGAGTAAGTGCCTAAATCACGCCTAAATATAATTATGATTTAAAGAGTTGTCAAATCTAACAAATACGTCAAATTTAAACATATTTAATCGCTTAATACGTTTAGCGATCAAAGTGAAAGCCGGGTTTAATGATATATAGGTATGTATGTCTTAACTAAAAAGAAAAAATTTGGATAGTTTTCGGACCGGCTGACCTACAAACCGCATCCAAATCGGTCCATCCTCTCGGGAACTACGATGCCACAGACAGACAAACATACATAGCCGTCCAATGACACCTCATTTTGAGTCGGGGGTTTGAAAAGGAAACCAACAGTTGCTATATACTAGCGCTGCATCGTATCCACCGTGGTACGAATCAGCTTATGCTGGGAGCTTATAGTGAGACGGACCATTTTGGCCCCACATAACATCATCATTCATTCATTCTTTTTTGTACACCAATAGATTTACAGACAAAAACAGCTTAAAGATGAGTATGCAAAAAGGCGAGCTTAACCCTAATAAGAATAAGTTTTCTTCCAGCAAACCTTTGAAGATAGTTGATTATAGTGGTGGGTACGTGCACAGAAAAGGACATTGGAGTAAAATACTAACAAATATCTATAGTTACACATAATATATACCATCATAAATACAATACTTATACATATAAATACCCTTTAACACAGGTATTTCATACATAAAAGAGGGTCTCAAACCCATGAAATGTATATAAATTAAGATTACTGAAAGAAATATATTTGATTTGATTTGATGTAAAAAATAATTCCTATAAGCTATACCTATATTATAGATAAACTTAATACATTATACAAAATACCTACTTATACACCTACTAATATACCTACTTATACATAATAACCTAAAAGCATACAAGGACAGGTAAACTCTTGCTTGCTTAGAGTCAAATGCTCTTTCACTCTAAGCTTAAAAGTGCTTAGCGATACTAGATATACAGATCACTGGATGTCCTACGCATCCAATATAATAATATTTTTAGGATGCTGTTGAGGCTGCCGCGTTTTTGCAGTGCGTCGGAGATGTTTGCCCAACACAGGACTGATAGCTTTCATGCCATAATCCGTAAAAAGACAGCATCTCTGATGAGCAGATTACGGGATAGTCACAACAACATCCTAAAAACTGTTGCTGAGAGATGCACCTCTCCTATTTGGAAGCATTTCGTAAAAAAAATGATTTATTAATTAAGTAGTTGATTGTCTGATGTGTTGTTTCTATTATTATCTTTATTATTTTGTCATGTCTTGTCTTTTACTAACCAATTATGCATAAGTTGTACTAACAAAATAGACTGTAAACCGTCTTAAATAAAAACTTTTGATTTGATTTGATTTGATAGACTTGCGCGGATAGAGTGTGGTAGATAATTCCACAGTTTGACTCCATGGACAGAGAAGGAACCACCACAGCGACTGGAAGAATGAGGAGGGGTTTTGAGAAGGAGGGACTTTGATGACCTACAGGGCATCTCACGTGGGACAAGAAGATCTAAGCGCTCACGGAGGTAAAAAAGAGCTAGAGGATCGAAAAGAGTATTAAAGAGAAAGGTCACAACATGAATCATTGTCTGGGTGAAGTTTAAGTTTTGCTTTGTTTTTATTGTTATGTGCTCAAATAAATGTAATTTCTGTAATCTTGCTGAACGTTGAGAATTGCTAAAGTTAATCATATTAATCGTCTTCTTACCTCGCATGCTTTGTAGTTGTTATGTCAAATGACTACATATTCATTTCAAAATTAATATTACTACGGAAAAACTAATTAATTTTTCTGTAGGGTTCCCAACGAGTTACACTCAAACGAGTTACAGTGTTACTCGTTGGGGAGCTTTATTAAGAATTTTTGAGTAGATATTTTAATGTTAGCATTGTCTAAAACTTTTAGAACTAAGAGATTCCCCGACTTTATTCGTAACTTTCCCTTTCAAGTTTATATCAAGGATTTGATACGATTTGATAGTCATTTCGCTAGCGTATTCGGGGGTAGCTCGGTGTACAATTCGAAAGCCTCTGAAAAATACAACGACACATCATTCAGTTTTAAATTAAATTAAGGGAATAGTTACCAACTCTTAATTAAATCTACGATGCAGTTTTGCGGCTTGTTAATATCGAGATCAAATATCGTAATAACTAAAGTCTTAAGTGCTATTAGCTTTGGAGTTTGGGTTGTTTGAGGGAAACCATTTTATCAGATGTTAAATGATGATCAGAGTGAGTAAACTTATCTAGTATACTTTTACTGGCACACCTTAGCATTATGTGCATCTTTATCTTCAGGCTGCGTTTCTACTAGAGACGTGCAAAGTAGCTAAGGAGTGGGCGAGGAAAAAAATCAACCATTGGATTGCCTCATTTGCCTCGCCTCGCACAGCGCAGCTATCCTAATGGTGGATATTTTCCTCGCACATCTCTCGAGTAAACGCACGTGGAGGTGTAAATCCATCTTGGGCCATGCGGAGTAACAGATATAAGGACCGACTTGAACACCATCAAAAAAAACTAGTAAAGTCTGAAAGGTCCGTTTATACATATAACAGGACCATCAGTGTATAGGCTGCCTGCCTCTTTATGTGATGCTTCTTCTACCCGGTGCCTTTAAATCTCGTCTCAAAAAGTGGTTGCAGGAACACGTTTTTAATGACCTTTAAGTTACTATCTGACACGCTCGCGACTTCTCACACTTGAAATTTCTCTTTCCCGTGGGAACTATATTTATCACTCTTGTCAAAGTGACGCGACACTTCATATAAATGACTTCACGTCAATGAACGACAGTGAAATTATATGGATATTGTTCATACAAAAATACTAAAATCACGATTAAAAAATTAGGGATGGGGGTAGGATCGTGAAAAATACTTTATGACCTATTCTCATACCTACCAAATATACAAAAAAAAACATTAAAATCGGTCGACCCGTTTCGGAAGAGTGCGACCACTAAAACTGTAACACGAGATTTTTATATATTAGAAAGATTATATAACGCTACATTCATCATCATCATCATATCAGCCATAGGACGTCCTCTGCTGGACAAATGCCTCCCTCATTGATCTCCAGGAACTGCGGTTGGAAGCGGCCTGCATCCAACGCCGACCTGCGGTTCTTACCAAGTCGTCTGCCCATCTTGTAGGTGGACGTCCTACGCTGCGCTTGCCGGTCCGTGGCCTCCATTCGATAACTTTCCGGCCCCATCGGCCTTCTGTTCTGCGCGCTATATGGCCTGCCCATTGCCACTTCAACGTACTAATCCGTCGGGCTATGTCGATGACTTGAATTCTCTTACGTATCTCCTTATTTCTGATTCGATCCCGTAGAGAAACTCCGAGCATAGCCCTTTCCATAGCTTGTTGAGCGACTCTGAGCTTATTCATAAGGCCAATAGTGAAGGACCACGTCTCGGTTCCATATGTCATCACTGGTAACACACACTGATTGAAGACTTTCGTCTTAAGGCACTGAGGTATGTTGGACGAAAAGACGTTGCGAAGTTTCCCATCCGAGTTGGATTCGACGATTGGCCTCTTTCTCGAAGTTGGACCTACCTAATTGGACTGTTTGTCCTAGGTATACATACGCGTCGACAACTTCAAGAGCCGAGTTCTCAACCATAACTGGGGCAGGGACGACATGGACATTCGACATGATTTTCGTCTTGTCCATGTTCATTTTAAGTCCTACCAGTTGGGAGACTCGATTGAGGCCTTCGAGCATCGTGCTGAGCTCTTCCATCGACTTTGCCATGACCACAATATCGTCGGCAAACCGGAGGTGAGTGATGTATTCGCCGTTAATATTGATGCCCAGTCCTTTCCATTCCAGAAGCTTGAAGGCATCTTCCAATGCGGTCGTAAACAGTTTCGGAGAGATGATATCTCCCGGACTTACGCCTCTTTTTAAGGGAATCGCCTTCGAGCTCTCTTCGTGTACTCGGACTGACATAGTGGCGTTTTTATACAAACACTTCAACACTTCGATGTACCGATAGTCAATACGGCATCGTTGGAGAGACTCAAGCATTGCCCATGTTTCGATCCAATCGAAGGCTTTCTCATAGTCCACAAACGCGAGACATAGCGGCAAGTTATACTCTTCGGTCTTCTGTATGACTTGCCGCAGCTTATGTATGTGGTCTATGGTACTGTAGCCTTTACGGAACCCGGCTTGTTCGGGAGGCTGGAAGTTATCAAACCTGCGTTCGAGACGGTTCGCGATGACCCTCGAAAACAGCTTATAAACATGGCTCAAAAGCGAGATGGGTCTGTAATTCTTAAGCAAGGTGTTGTCACCTTTCTTGAAGAACAGAACCACCACGCCCTCGTTCCATGTTTTTGGTGTCGTACCTTCAAGCAAGGCGGAATTAAAGAGCTTCTGGAGGACTTTAAGTATCGGTGATCCACCCGCTTTCAGAAGCTCTGAAGTGATTCCGTCCTCACCCGGCGCCTTGTCGTTCTTAAGCTGCTTCAAGGCCATCCTGATCTCATACAGGCTGATGTCCGGAATATCTTCGGTATAATGTCAGGTCAGTTTGGCTCTTGGGTCATTGGCCGCACTGCAAACAGGTTTAGTGACCGACTCGTAGAACCGTCCATAGAACCTTTCGACTTCCCTTAACAATTCCGCTTTACTTGACGTTATGCTGCCATCTTCCTTCTTCAGCTTCATCATGCGGCTCTGCCCAATAGAGTTATCTCTCGCGAACACTTTGGAGCCTTTATTTCGCTCTATCGTATCTTTAATACGAGATGTATTAAAGGTACAAATATCGTGCCGCAAGGATTTCCAAATCTTTCTATTGACCTGCCTATGTGACTGAGCATCATCGGGAGACTGCAGTCGCAAAGAACGTCGTTCAGCCATGAGGTTAAGGGTGTCATCAGAGAGTTTCTGAGGTCTATTGGTACGGGGGATCTTAAAGAACTGGGACGCCACCGTATGGACGGTTTCTACGAACCTGTTATTGATCTCGTCCACTGATGCATCTACTTCTAGACAGTCAAAGCGATTTGCAAGTTCGAGTTGAAAGCTCTCAAGGTTTTGGATATGTGCGCGAGTGGGTCGGAGCGTAGTTTTCATCAAACGGGACCTTTCAAGTTTAACGTTCATATTCAATGTGGCTCTAACAAATTGGTGATCACTGCCGGTTTTCACCCTGTGAATCACAGAGACATCACTGAATATCCGTTTCTTGTTGGTCAAGATGAAATCAATCTCATTTCTCGTGGAACCGTTGGGACTCATCCAGGTCCATTTCCTGTGAGGCGGCTTCTGAAAAAAAGAATTCATCATAAAGAGTCCTTCTTTCTCCAGAAAATCGGTCAGTCTCTGTCCCCTGGGGTTCCGTTGCCCATATCCAAATTGCCCCACTCTCAACTCATCATCGCTTCTCATGCCTAGCTTTGCATTGAAGTCCCCCATAACAACAATAAAGTGAGTTTTGTTCGTATGTATGGCGCTACTGATGTCCTCATACATAGACTCTACTTCTTCATCTGGGTGTGAAGAGGTCGGCGCATATACCTGAACGACCTTAGCGAATATCGCTTAGATATGCTGAGTGTCAGGTACGCGACCCTGCTCGACACACTGTCGATGGTGATAATGTTGTTGATGAGTGACTTGTGAACGAGAAACCCAACACCACCTTGGGGCTGTTGGTCGCCCTCCCGGTAGTATAGTAGGTTACCAGACTTAACTGATATCGTGTCCTCGCCCTCTTTACGGACTTCTGATAACCCCAAAATGTCCCAGTGTAATCTACTAATTTCTTCTTCCAGCTCAACAATCTTTTAGTCTGTCATCAAAGTGCGGATGTTGTGTGTTACCAGGGCCAGTGGTCGTCGTAGGGTTTGGTAGCCGATCGTCTCCCGGGGATTCTTAGCACCCCTGGCCTCGCCGTTACCGTGACTGCTACCGTAGCCAGGATTAGCGGGCCGCCGGGGACTCGGGGCCTGGTTTTATGTTATAAATCCATGAGGGGGTTGTTGCCATACTTGCCACGCTTGGCAGGCGGGTTGGCGAGCGCAGTATAGGTATTGAAAACACGAAAAGACGCTGCTGTCCATCTTTCGGAGGTATCCCTTAGCAGACTCCTACTGCATCCACGGGCAAGAGCAGAGGGGCACCATTCTATTGCCGGCGCCCCACGGCAACATTGTTTTGACGCTACATTGTTTTTTTATTATACCTACTTATTCTTCCATGATGATCATCATCGTCATTTTGGCTCGTCCATATATGTTGGTTAGCTGAGTCAAACTTAAAAAGTATCAATATTCACGGCTACAAGTTAGCGTCTCATTATTGTAGGTCTGTCATAAGCCGCGGCGGGTCGTGTCTTTACGTAAAAGACACAATAAAATGTGTGGAAAATGTTGACTTGACATCTTTGTCCGTAGAAAGATATTGTGAAATATCTGCCATAGACTTAATTGATTTCAATATGACAATTATATGTGTGTATAGGACTAATTTGATAACATCAAACAAATTTCTTGAGAAGTTTGAGGTTTTGCTCGATAAGATAAGCGAATTAGGACTTGAATGTGTAATCGTTGGAGACTTTAACATCAACTCGCTAGGAGGCTTAAATAGTGATTTAAAAAATCTGATGGACTTGTTATCGGCTCATGACATGTCTAATTTTGGTCGATTTCGTAACTCGTCCGCTTAGTGCAACCTGTCTAGATCACGTATATACAAATCTTACGAACGGGACTGTGTATGCATCGCCCGTCACTGCAAATTTGAGCGATCACATCGGAATACGGAGTGAGGTTATCCGCGCTAAAGTGCAGCCACAGTCTAATTACTCTCTTATAAGAAGATTCAGTAACGCCAATAAAGCTAATTTTCTGGCTTCCATTGACAGCGTTGATTAGAATGATACTTTTACTAGGCATAATAACCCAACTGACATGATACAATCGATAATTAATATAATTAAAAACAAATTTGACATATGTTTTCCACTAAGAAAAACGTACAACACTAAAAAGAATGAGTCATCCTGGATTACTTCGGACATTAAAAACTATAAATTATTCTTATTTGACATTATCCAATTCAGCAATTTAGAATCTAACAACGACTTATTTTTAAAATCTTTAGTAACCGACATGAACTATTATTATAATACGTTGATCAATAGTAGTAAGCGTAAGTATTATGCTTATATTATTGAAACGAATAAGAACACATCGAAAGCTATGTGGGGCGTAATCAATAAAGAGAGAGGAAAGACTAACTCCCCACATCTGGACTTTACCGAGGTAATTGTAGGGATGGACGGGTCGAAGTTCAGCAACAAGAAAGATGTCCTAAACGCAATGAACGGCCGGTTCCTGAGCCGCGGCCGGGACGTGTGGCGCGCCGAGCGCAGATGTAGCTGGCGCGAGCCGTGCACTGAGCTCGGCGCGCGCGCCTGCCGACCGCTCCCTGCGGCTCCGCCCGTTCACTTCGAAAGAAATCTACAGGATCGTAACAACTCAGATACCCCCTAAAGTATCCAGAGATGTGTATGGCATATCTATGAAGACTATTCGTTCGGCTATAGCTGCACTTGCTCCTGTCCTGGGTTTTGCTTTTAACCACTGTATTGGGGAGGGTATGTACCCAACGCCAATAAAAATGAGTAAATTAACCCCAATATTTAAAGGCAAAGGTAAGCGGAGCAACATGGACGGATATCGGCCCGTCTCAATAATACCAGCTGTCGCCAAAGTATTTGAGAACGGTCTAAGCTCACGTCTCACAGCTTTCTTGACATCGACGAACGCCCTCTCCGATCGGCAGTACGCATACCGCGCAGGTCGCTCGACGACATCGCTGACGCGGGAGATCATCAGACTCGTCTTTGCCGCACGTGAGAAGAAACAGCATGTCGCAGTGATATGCTGTGACTTGTCGAAGGCGTTCGACGTAGCTGACCATACAACCCTAGCAGCCAAGTTACAATACTACGGCATCTACGGCCCGCCGTATGCCGTTCTGGCGGATCTGATAAGAGACCGAACTCAGGTGGTGTCAGGGAGCGGAATCACGTCTGATCCTTTAAAGTCGAGCATGGGAGTGGCTCAAGGATCCTCAGTCTCTAACATTTTATTCTCCTTGCTGTTGAACGACTTGCCGGAAGCTGTCACAAAAGCTGAGGTTTTTATGTACGCGGATGACGTGGCCGCGATAGTTACCGCGCCATCAGTCGATAGGTTGGAGGAAAACCTCAATGCCGCAGCGGGGCATCTGGCGGAATGGTTTAGGATGAACGGACTCGCTCTAAATCTAACTAAGACGCACTTTATTCACTTCTGCTTGTCGGGCCACAAGATCAGGTCGCTGTCGGTGACAGTCCATGGCAAGACTGTCGATCAAGTAGAGAGCACGACGTTTCTGGGTTTTCAGATCGATAGGGGAAATTGGGTAGTGCGTGCTATGCGTTGGGCCGAATCGCGCGAGTGGTGTCTGCCGATGTAGTTCGCGCCTGTTATTTTGCCACAGTGCACTCGCTGCTGCAGTATGGCGCCGAGCTGTGGGCGCGCGCCGCTGACTAGGAGCGCGCGTTCCGATTGCAGAAAAGAGCTATACGAGCTATCGTGCGAATCCGTAGCGACGAATCTGCAAGACCGCACTTTAAGAGACTAGGAATTCTAACATTGCCCTGTATAGTTATCTATCAAGTGACAACCTACGTTAGAATCAACCTGGACTCTTATGAAAAACTCGGCCACTCCCATACGTATGGCACCCGCAATTGGCACAGGCTCGAGTCGATATCGAGATCACTTGCCAAATCGTCGAAACTGACGCATGTCATGGGTCCGGCCGTCTACAACAAGCTTCCAGACACAATCACGCAGGCTCCTAGCTTATTTATTTTCAAAAAAAGAATAAAACGCTGGCTTATTGAGCAAAATTTTTATAACTACGACGAGCTTATAGCTCTTAGATGAAGGATTATTTATTTTGTATAAATTTATTGTTATTATTGTTGTTTTTATTTATGAATGAAGTAATTATAATAATTAATTGTAATTATTTAAATTTTATTAAAATTGTATACAATGTACTTACGTCCAAAACCAGATGTTGACTTATAATGTTTATTATCAATAAATTACTATTATGACTATTATTATTATGTTGGGTATAGGTATATTTATAAATAAATAAATACTGCTGGACATTTCACACAGCGCTATCTAGCCCCAAACTAAGCAGAGCTTGTATTATGGAAACCAGATAACTGATAGAATACTTATATACATTTTTTTTGTAAATACATACTTATAATATATATATATCGAGTGTTTTTTTTAACTGTAACAGTACGGCAGCACCCATAACCAGAGGAGATACAGGTGCAGTTTCTTTTAAAACAACAGCTCGTTTTCGAAGAAAAACATTTTTGCATTAAAATTAAGTCTTGAGTAATGGTCAAGTGTGAGTAGCGCCTTAAAATGAATCAAGTTAGTAATTTTTTTTTGATGCCGATCGATGCAGTCCTTTATAAGGATCATTTTATTGTATCGGATGAAAATAATCTGAACAGCGAAAGTTAGTCAAATTTGATAAAAAGTATTCTCATACAACAGGACACACAAAATTCCTTCAACAAACATTTTATTAGATTCTAATTGCACATTAAAGAAGTATTAATACTGTAGCGATTAAAAAGTTTAGGAACTCCATGCTCTCATGAGCAATTCAAAAACATTTTGTATTTCAGAACAATTTTGAATTTCTAAAAAATTTCCTGTTTGATTTCTGCACGTTGTGCTGCTACCCCCACGCATTCCAGAACTATGTGGGCAGCTGATTTTTCTTCATTCTTCTTCAGTGACACTCCCCTGCAGAGTGAGTATTCTGTTGCTCCGATGATTTAGAGGTGTTTGTTCAGGGGACAATGTAAAGAAGAAAGAAAGAAAGAACATTCATTTGTGACGGTACAAAACACACACAGCACACAAGTAAGGTACACACAAGAGAACAAATTCATACACACAAAAACAGCAACACCTAACAAATGTGTAGTTTTACTGGTGGTAGAGCTTTTGTGAACGAGCTCGAGTAAGTGGGCACCACCGCCTTACCTTTATCTGCCGCCAAATAGCAGTACTTGTGCTGCTGTGTTCCGGTTAGATGATAATGGTATGTTCCTGTAATTACTGGCACATAGGCATAACAGCTAAGTCCTATAGTATGGCAACGTATCCACATCAAGACAACATAATAGCTTGTTTTGAATTCTATGTGGATATCCATGAGCTGCAGTAGCCCACTTAACATCTGGTGGACTGCATGCTCGTTTGCCATATAAGTAGTATAAAAAAAATATGTGTCTCACAATTTTACCTATATATAAATGACCGACGTCACAAAAAGGCGTCCAACTCAGCATTTGTTGAGCAATGTCCTGTAAGGGTCTCAACCATGATGCTAAGGTCCAGTCTTTGAAGGTTGAGCAGTTTTAATCGAGTACATTTCGGGGAGTGTGCGGCGGAACTTTTCAACCTAATCCTACCATCTCCATTCTATCATCGGACAACCAGACGCTCTGCGTTGCGCCACCGCTATAGGTATGGTTGAAATACCTCCCATTCGCACAAAGCGGTTCTCTTCGACCTTTATAAGCGCACCGTCAAAGAGTGGAACGCCTTGCCAGAATCTGTGTGTCCTGATAGCTACAACCTGGGTATCTTTAAGTCGCGAGTGAATAGGTTTCTTCTAGGCAAGCGTGTACCATCGTAGACTGCATCATAGTTTAGGCGAGATCGTGGTCAAACGCAAGCCTATTATTATTATTATTAAGAGCCTGTAGTGTCCCACTGCAGGGCAAAGACCTCCCTCCCTTCTCTCCAGTCTTCTCTATTTGGGTTATTGTGGACCAATTCTGTAAATGGGCATCAATTTCGTCCCTCTATCTTCGCCGCAGTCTGCCACGAGGTCGTTTCCCGCTTAGAGGCGTCCACTCTGTGGTGGCTTTAGCCCGTAATGCATCCGACATGTGGCAGACCTGGCCAGCCCAATCCCACTTCCGTTTACCCGCTTGTTGTCCAACATCCGCGATTTGCGTTTTATACTGCGCAGTATACTGTTACGAATGTGGTCTGTCAGTCTGACTCCCAGAATACTGCGCTCCATGGCTCGCTGACAAACCCCGAGTCTGGACTTTTGCAGAACAGTCACAGACCAGGTCTGCGCGCCATAGGTGAGGATGAGGACGATCATGAGCTTCCGTTTCATAGATAAAGGAAGTGTACCTTTCATTAGCTTGTTCATTAACCAATATCCCTTCCAAGTGTTTTCGATCCGTCTTGCAATTTCGAGGTCTTGTCGTCCTTGGAAGGATACCAACTGGCCTAGTTACAGGTAGTCATCGACGTATTCCACCTCTCCGCCCCCAACCTCTAGCTTATGATGCATAATGTATAAAAAAATATAGTATCGTGTTGCATTAGCTAGTGGAACAACGCTTATCTATCGGAAATAGGAAAGCAAAACATTTTAACACAAGCCCGATACCGCCCACATACCACCTACACGTACTCAGACAGTGTATTTTACGTATATTCTTGATAATATTCTGTATATATTCAACTTTTTTGGCCTCAAATATGAATTTTACACCACAAACATTACTTACTAATAGTACTTACTAGGAGGAGGAATTACTTACTATAAGGATTATTTAGTATATTATACTAAGTAATCCTTATAGTAAGTAATAATGAGAAAATATACAAAAGCGAGCTATACATACTATGTATAGCTCGCTTTTGTACATTTTCTCTTTGTAAGTTTTTTGTTTGTAATCTATTGTAATATAAATAATTTCATAAATATACCAAGCACTCTTTTTCCTTCTTTTTAAGGTTATATACCAAAATTGTAAAAACGGTAAGGGTTCCGTGGTGCGACATTGACCGTCCATCCGTCTGTCACAGCGGATCATCTCTAAAACTACTAAAACGATTGGCTTGATATTTGGAATAATTATAAATAATACGGGCTCACCCCTATTCATCATCATCATCCACAGCCCATAAGTATCCACTGCTGGGTGTAGGCCTCCCTTTCCGGTCCTGTTCTGCATTTGTTTTCTCAAAAAAAAAACAAATGCAGGGTGCAAAAAATCTCTTTTCATTTTGATTGCAAGAGAGACCAAAATGGTGGGGATTAAAGTTAAAATAGGCTTACCTACTAGGCCAAGTGGGGTATCATAGAGATATACATAGAAAGCCTTAAAAGTTTACTTGGTTTCTATGGCTAAATTTATATAAATAAAGGTAGGTATAGAACCATCGGTGTCCGAATTCCACTCGTACACACGGCTACTCATCAAGCTATAAATTTCTAGTATAAGCTGACCTCGCATTGTGTAGGCTTTTCGTAGAATGAGAGGTCAGCTTATACTGGATAGTATGTAGCCGTGTGCACTTGACCGGTCTTGTTTTTAAATAGCAAAAATTAATTTATCTGTTTTTAAATTTATAAAAAAAACACAAATCAAGCAATATTAAAAACATATTAAGCTTAGAAAAGATTACAATTTCTATAGATACATAATCGCTTGTAGCATGCAAATTTTGGCTTCCAGTACCTACACTTAGAGCAAGCCTTGTGCTGTAGGAATAGTTTTTAAATAGCTTTTTATGTAGACTGCTTTGTCGTTGACGTCGCGTCGCAGTCGTCACCTGGTCTCCAATTTATAAATAACTAGCTGACCAATCCGCAGCTTCGCAAGCGTAGTTTTTTTTAAATAAAAACATTACCCTCCTTCTGCACAGTTAGGTAAAAAGAAGCCTATGTTACTTCGGAGTAATGTAGCATTATAATGGTGAAAGATTTTTTGAAATCGGACCAGCAATTTTTGATATCTTTCCTCCTTTCATCATATTATCTTTTTTATATATACATATATAATTGGTCAAGCGTAGCCAGCACGGATGTATATTAGTGCCTATTTAACGACCTTCGAGGAACTTAAAATTGATGGATAAAAATCATCACTTTATCTGTTTTCGTGTCAAAACAAAAAATGTATACATTTTTACCTAGAAAACTTGCGTGATTGATTTCAATCATTATTATAAATACGGGATTTATCACGTACCGTCTTATCGGTGTTTTGACCGATAATGTTTCGGTTCAATTCGTGAACCTTCATCAGGGTGAGTGTGATCAAAAAACAAATAAACAAAAATAACGTCTCTCCGAATAAGACGGTACGTGATTAATCCCGTGTTTATAATGATGATGTATGTTTTATAATATAAACATTAACAATAGTCTCCAAAACTCATATGGTGTAGCTAAATTGCCGTGACTCGTGGGTGAATGTGAAGTGCACAAAGGAACGTTCCAGACAGCTTCGAGGGACCTCAAGGTCAGTGGGCGCGTTCTTTATTCCATTTCTTGTATTCCGAATCTCCTAGAGTTCTCTTACGGGCTGTGGGAGGCCATTTCGAAGGCGTAAGATACGCGCAAGAGGCCCCACCAATGTATACATTTTTATTCGTTAGATGCGTTACTCAGAGGTGATGAAATAGGCACTTAGTCATATTCAAATACAGAGTTATTTTTACAGTTTATTTTGGTAATTTTTTATGAACATTATATGAACTGTTTACAAACCCAACATAAGTTGGTCGACTACTCATAAACTACTAGTCTACTCAACTTTGACAATTCTTCTTGTTACTACAGTAATGTGCTAGTATTGTGAGTTGTTTTTACACGACACGACACAACTATTGCGAAAATGGCCACTTTGAAACTTGATATAATATGTCGTAAACGGATCCTTTTATCAAAAAAGTAGTAAGTATATCACACTAATATTATCAATGTGTTAGTTTGGATGTTCACATGTTTTTATTTATTTGTAACTCAATCACACCGTTACGGCTGAACCGATTATGATGACGTTTTGGTACTTATATAAATAGATTACTTCCTGGATTGAAACATAGGATTGAAACCTTCCGTTCAAAGCTTAAGTGGCTTCCAATTCGTTTTCGTCGGAATACGCATATCCTTTCTCTTCTCTATTCTATTCTTTTCAATCCTTTTCAATCTGAAAGATAGAATTGAATTTCTCCATTCTTCAAATAATTATACTCTTAGGTTATCAGACAACTTGATACTCAGATATCCTTCGCACAGCACTTCCTTTTACAGCGCTTGTTTTACTGTCCAGGCTGTTCGGCTGTGGAATGCTCTGCCCGAAGAAATAAGACGGTCATCTTCCTTACACACCTTCAAGTTGAAGTTGAAACATCATTACCTGACGATGTCATCTTCCTAGCGTTATGTATTTACTATATATGTACTTATTTTATCTGTTAGTATAGTTTGCTATATGTATATACCTATATATTAGTCTATTTATAATTATATATATTATAATTATATATAAATATATATATTAAGTATTAGGATTAAAACTTCATTTTTCTATTATATCTTAGAATATATTATGTGTAAATGTATCCTCTAAAGTACACCGCACTCCGTATTTTTGTAAATTTCGCTCCATCCAAAGGTTGTCTGGAAGAGATCGCTTTCAGTGATAAGGCCGCCAATTGTATTGCCTTATTTATTTTAGCCTAGTACTTATTTATGTATTATTTCTGTTTGTGTGGTAATTCAATAAAGAGTTATCTATCTATCTATCTATATATAATCATAGGCTACTTTTTATTGACAAACAAGAGATGCGAAGCTGCGGGCTGAAGCTAGTTATAAATAAAGGTACTCAAGTTTACCATATTTTGTGTCCGTTTTAAATTCAAATAGCGCTAAGGCCTGATAAATGTTGTCTTTATATTATACGTCCCAAGACTTAGTCGGTCTAAGGCCGACATTCCACATGCATCAAAATCGTAAATCGGCTTACACCGAGTGCGGTGCATCAACCAGCCTCTGGATTGCAGTAGCAAAATGGCAATGAATGGTGATCGTGCTGGTCAGTGGCCAAAACTTCTCTTAACAAAGGGAAATGAAGATTAAGAAACTTTCTTGAATGAAAATGAAAAATGATTTATAGGTTTAGTTAAGAGTAAATACAAAGGTAACATATATATACAGGTAGCCAATTTGTTACTAGACACTGGGGTACGAATAATTATATACAAATCTATAACAAATCAGGAAATAAGTACCTAAAGTATATAATAACCTAAGTAAGTATTATCAGTATAATGGTGCGTCAAAAATTGGACTAGATTTTCTGTATCCCAGTTTTTGAAAATGAATGAATTTAATGAATGAATTAATGAAAATTCTTTATTATACCTTACAAGCCAGACACAACAGATATAAAAAATAAATGTAAGCCTAATAGGCGGTCTCATCGCTAAACAAAGTGATCTCTTCCAGACAACCTTTGGATGGAGAAGATCATTGCTTAATGGAAGATTGGGCGAGGTGTAAATAAAATAAACTTAATAATAGAAAAAGAAAAATGACCTTAAAACCTTATATAGTTATATACATGTCTTAATTATATATATATATATATATATATATATATATACCACTTAGCTTCTCGGCTGGTATATATACCTATATATACTCGTATATATATATGACTTGGTACAGTCCTAGAGTGAATTTCCACCAGCCGAGAAGCTAAGCGGTGAGCGCGGAATAAAACCTTCAATTGGCAAGCTGCGCTATTCAATGCTATGAAAAGGAAGTATTCTTATTGGGGGATTTTTTCCTCACTCACCATTCAATTTCCTCGTACAGCTCTGGCGGAAAGAAATCTTTAGGGCAATATTGTAGAACCATGCTTATACATCAAGACTCAAACGAAGAGTTTTACACAGTCTTCAATGAAAGAACTGTTAAAATCTCTGCATAAATCACGATTTTGTATATTGTTCTGGAACGCTTCAAAGTTTTAGACACTGCTGAGACTGTCAAAACGATCATCATTGCATCATAATGCATACCCATTTCATTACCGCAGTTGAGGGGACCGGATCGGCAGGATAAGACAGGTGCAAGGCGTTGATAACCGGCACGATGTTTGCCCGGCATAAATCATCCGGCTACCGGATCGACTGCACTTACCGCGCCGTACTGTTTACCATCAATACTCGCTACCAGATTGGCCCTGTACCTTGATGCCACTGCGATGTAAATGCAGATTCGCCGTGTTGGTTCCGTTCCGTGACCGAACGTTTTACGAGCCGGCTTGTTCGCATTTCGGTGCCTAATGTATGGTAATGATATACGGCAATAATACTAAATATAGTTAAGCGCTAGCTTGCAATCAATCTTGTGCAATTGAGCCTCTAGTTTCTGTGAAAATGTTTGAATGTTTGGCTTTCTATCGCACAATAGAGCTTGGACGTTGACTTTGCATTGTGCGCCAGTCAACTAGCATAGTGCGCTGGAAAAGATAGAAGCTTAGAGGATAATAAAAGTATGTAAATCTTGAAGATTCTCTGGCCACTGCTTCGGATATTTTGCAGAATATTCCAAGAAAAGCGAGTTTGCGCGAAAAATATGTTTATGTCGTCCATTATTCTCTTAGAATCACAAAGCAGAGAATTACTTATTTTAATATATGTACCTATGGGTACATATTTGTATCGTATTCCAAAAACAAGCCCACATCACATAAACGAGAAGTTACTCCTCGCATGTGAATCCAGCGCTCATCAACAAAGTACAGAACAATTTTCATTTGGACCAAACTTTAGCACAGTGGATCCGAAACGACAGAATAAATAGTCGCATACATAGTTAATAGCCGGGCGGTACGTGGGACATTAAAGGCCGAATAACAATCGCCAGCTGCGTCCGAACCTGGCATCAGCACATTAACGTGGGGACGTGATACAGTAAATCGAAATGGTCTAAAGAAAGTTAGTCCAAGCCGGTTGGATTACGGCCTCAGAATGAAAACGGTCTGCTAATGAGCAACGCAGTTAATTGCCGCGAGGGTGCGCGCCCTACTACAACAGACTATAGGGAACACACGCCTCACTCTATTAAAACGACAGCTTAAGATAGATGGACTCAAGGGTGAGAAAATCTATTTCAGACCATAAACTTAGAGATGTGTGAAATTTTTACCTGGAGCTCACTTAAGGTCGTCTAGATAATGTATATTTGCTCAGGTTTATTTTTTGAAACATTTATAAATATTTATTCTATGTTTATTTCTAAATGGAGACCTTGCACAACGCGAAAACTACTACAAATCGTTTATTTTTCTAACCTGTAGCACGTCCGCGGCTTATTCGTAACTCGTACCATCTTTAATGTTTTTTTTATTTTTTTTTCTGTTTGCGTTTGAGAACGATCTCGCCTGATGGTAAGCAATGATGCAGTCTACGATGGTACACGCTTGCCTAGAAGAGACCTATTCACTCAGGACTTAAAAACACCCAGGTTGTAGCTATCAGAAAACAGACTCTGGCAAGGCGTTCCACTCTTTGACGGTGCGCATAATAAAGGTCGAAGAAAACCGCTTTGTGTGAATGGGAGGTATTTCTACCATATAGCGGTGGCGCACTGCAGAGCGTCTGGTTGTCCAATGATAGAATGAGATGGTGGGATTAGGTTGAAAAGTTCCGCCACACACTCACCGAAATATAGGTACTCGATAAAAAACCGAGAGGCTAGCAACCTTTCGTCGATGCTCCAGGCTGTGGAGCATTGCATCAACTAGCTTATCGTTGCCTATGAGCTTCTTGGCTCTTCTCTCAATCGATTCCAGAGCGTCTAGTTGGTACTTCGCAAGCTTTTTAGCAGCCAACTGGGCTTTCTACTCAATGTAGGAGCCGAAATTGCGAGTTAATGTGATACCAAGAAGCTCGAGGTGGTCAGATATAGGCACGGATACATTTCGGAAAGTAGGAGTCAGATTAAATTGACTTCGTTTTGCGGAGAACAGACACGCCTGGGTCTTATTCGCATTGAACTTGACCAGATTGGCATCACCCCAGTCGGAGATTGCCTTCAAGGACAAGTTTAAGCGCTCGACCATGGCCTCTCTGAGCGACTGAATCTGCGCTCTACTGGCTCGTGCACTGTATGTATAGCTCTCCACAACTGTGGAGACTATCATCTGATACTTATCTAATATCAATAGCACTTACTTATCTAACTGTTCTATCTTCACTGTGATACAACTATTCATTCGCGATTTACCTTAAAAACCGGTAAATAATGCCAAGGATAGCTTCGGTATATCGCTACCTTTTTATTCTCAAAATAATAGAAAGATAGGAACATAGCTTTCTGCACCATGCGTCGTGTTATACAGGTGTGACTGCTTTTATTTATAAAGGCTTTTGAGGTATCGAGCTGATAAGAACACAACGGTTGACGCTAAGGTGTTATTTTTTATTAAAAATACACGTAACAGTAAACAATTAAGCTGATATTACACGTAGCAGGGAACAAAATATCGAGTGTAAACTATTTTAGACACTTGTTTACGTGACGTAATGCATGCAACGTATATCTGATAAAAAATAGTCTAAAAAAGGAAATGCAAACCAATGCAATGTGAAAAAATTGGTACATAAGTCGAAATAATTTATTTTATGTAGGTAACATATAACTTTCATAACTTTCAATCAATCTAGTTTTACGCTTATAAATAAAAATTGGTCAAGTGCGTGTCAAACCACGCCCAGTGAAGGGTTTCTGTACCCAGTACGGCGGCTGTAATGTCTACTCAGCTTTGATATTTTTTTCAAAATAAGACTGACCTACCACGTCGCTTCCAATGTAGGTACAAGTGCAACCTAGAATTACCTACATCAACATTAAAAATGCACAGCTCGGGTCCGAATGTAATGGCAGTAAAAATATATAACAAAATACCAGAACAAATTAAAGCACAAGAAAACGACAACATCTTTGAACATAGATTAAAACATATACTAATGGAAAAGAGTTACTAAACACTAGACGACTTTTTTAACGACAAGACATTTAAATAATTTTCTACACTAGTGGTTTCACTATAAAAATATAATAATATTTTTAATGTTGACGTTCTAACGTATGGTGCGCAGACCTTGACTAACATCCAAAAGTATAAACTCAAGGTTTGCCAACGTGAGAAAGAGCGCAGCATTCTCGGATTCAAGCGTATTGACCGCATACGCAACACCGAGCTGCGCTCGCGAACCCAAATCGTATATGTAGCTAAGAAAGCCGCCAAACTCAAGTGGGACTGGACTGGTTATTTATGCCGTATGTATGTCGGGTGATCAGTGGGCTAAGCTCACCACTGACTGGAGGCCAGCAGTGGGAAACAGTGGGCTGATAATAATAATAAGTGATTTCACTATACAATACAATACAAAACATAAAAATCGCTCAACTTCGATTCCTCTAGAGCTGCCTAGTTAGCTTTAATACTGCTACACCCTTACTTGCAGGGTTCATATGAAGTGCTGGACTCTTGACTAGTGGACTCAATAAGATCTGACATGTAACACTTTAATCTACTTTGTAGGAACGCAATAAAATACTGAATACTGTATAATTCTTCTTACACCTAGACTATATATACATATACTAACTATTATGGATATTTTTTAGGCATAGGGGGGCTTACTAGGGGTGATCCAAAAGTAGTGATAATCAGTTATTTCTAGTGCACACAAAAATACAAAAAAATATCAGTCACTTGCTCAGTTACCCACTAGTTCAGGAAAAAAAAATCATATAAATAGGCCACGATTCCGGGAGCTACATTCATTTGAATACGGACTGTCAAGGAGTGAACATAAAAATGGAAAAACACGAAATCAGCGCTGTCATTAAATACCTCTGCTTGAAAAAAATGTGTACCAAAGACATACACAGCGACTTGGTGGAAACATTAAGGGACTCTTCTCCTCCATATTCCACAGTTGCACGCTGGGCTAAGGAGTTTAAGCTGGGAAGAACATCGACAGAAGACGAACACCGCGAAGGACGCCCATCGACGTCCCTCACTGAAGAAAATGTGAAAAAAGTTGAAGAAGTTGTATTGGAAGATCGAAGAGTGACTATCAGGCATGTAGCTGAGGTCACAGGGATCTCATATGGCAGCATTCAAAGAATCCTTGCGAACGAATTGCATATGAGAAAGGTCTCCGCGCGTTGGTTACCGAAAATGTTAAACGACGAGCAAAAGAAGAAACAAGTCGACATGTCAAGAGCAAATCTCGAAAAGTTTCAGGCAGACAAAGATAATTTTTGTCACGTTTTGTGACCATGGACGAGACCTGGATCCACCATTTTGATCCTGAAACAAAACAACAACCGATGACATGGAAACGATCCGATGAACCGACGCCGAAGAAATTCAAAGTGTCAAGCTCAGCAGGGAAGGTTATGGCGTCTGTTTTTTGGGACGCTAAAGGAATAAACATGGTGGACTACTTGGAAAAGGGGGCCACTATTACAGGCTCCTACTATGCAGAACAAATAAGAAGATTGCGGGAGGCTATTAAGGAGAAAAGGCGAGGCAAACTGCGGGCTGGAGTGCTGTTCCATCAAGACAACGCACCGGTTCACAAAGCTGCAATTGCCATGGCTGCCATTCAGGAAGCGGGCTTTGAGCTGGTGGAACACCCCCCCCCCCCTATTCACCAGATCGTGGAAAGAGATAGAAGTCACTGGGGGCTAAGTTACTTCTATCTCTTTCCACGACTCAAGGAACACCTCCGAGGCAAGAAATTTGACGATGATAGCGACGTGATGGCCGCGGTTGAGGACTTTTTTGAGAGTCAAGATAAAGATTTTTTTTCTAAGGGAATTTTAGGTTTAGAAAAGAGATGGACTAAATGTATAGACTTGCTAGGAGACTATGTTGAGAAATAAATTTATTTTTTTATTTTATTCATTGTGTTTATTATTGATTATCATTACTTTTGGATCACCCCTCGTAGCTCAGCCCAAACTAAATTACCACCCTTACAACTGCGTGCGGACAGGACGCTGCTCCTGTAGAGGTAATAAGTAATTAAATCAGTTGTTTTGTAAGAAGTGTTAGCCTTATAGAACACTAATACTCACAGGGATAAAGCTCATCCACATATAATCGACTATTGGGTATCGCGCACCACACGCTTCACGCGATCTTTTCTACCCCATACTTGCAAGATGTGGAATGAGCTATCATCTGAGGTTTTCCCATTAGACTACGATATGGCACGCTTCAAGAGAAATGTAAAGAGGTTTCTACAGTGTAGCGACGCATCGACAATACCCCGGGTGTTGCCGGTGTCAATAGGCGACGGTGACCACTTACCATCAGGTGGGCCGTAAGCCTGTTTCCCCACAAATAACATAAAAAAAGGGAGGACAGCCTGCTTATAAGATAGAATAGAATACTCTTTATTGTACACCAACAAAATTAAAAATACAAAGAAATACACAAAAATAAAGGTAAGTACAATGGGCGGTCTTATCGCTAAAAGCGATCTCTTCCAGAGACAACCTTTGGATGGACAGGACAAAACAAAAGATATTATTTTTCCTAACAGTAATGACTGTCTGACAGACAACGCAGATACTAAACCACTAGCCCTAGTGACTTGAAAGGAGGAGGAATTATTGAAGTAACATCTTTACTCACGCTTGACTTGTGGAGTAAGCTGGTGAATGCGTTACGAAAATTGCGAACGGAAGTTGAGAGGTAGATATAAGTTAGTGAACATAGAAAGAGAGAGAGAGTTACGTTTCGTATATGTTTCGTTAATGTGCAAGTGCGAGTTGCGTCTGTCCAGAATGAACATAGACTGATCGACCTACAGACGTGTGGACAATTTTGTAATTGAACAATTTTATATATTAATATTTTTAAAAAGAAGTTTTACTTCTGAAATAAAATGAAATAGGGTGTAAAAGTATTTATTCCACGCGGCCAAAGTCGTGGGCGTTTAACTTTTTTTATGATATAAAAGCAATGTAAAACCTTATAGGTACCTTTTACTAAGTATTTCCTCAGATAATTTTCAAGACACAAAACCTTATTCGTACTGCAAAGCACCCAACAAGAAACGATAATGGCCGTGCAAAATGTTTACCTAAGAAATTGGCATCCTTGGCCATGTTTGGCAAATAAGCCCTGTGGCCGACAAACCCTGCGTGTGACAGGAAATCTAATAACCCTTGAACGAGTCCGACGTATAAATTCTTACTGAATCGCCTCGCTTGTCCCTTTTCATACTCCCATGTTATACTGCAGTGACGCAGAAAGCGGGACCCGTTGCGATGAAAAATACTATATTTACCAGCGGTTCGCCCCGAACTGAGATCTCGAAAGTCTCCCATGAAAACAAAAATATATTATTCGTAATCTTTGACTATCAAAATAGTGCCACGAAATAAATAACCGACTTACTTAAACTACAGTTTCATTCAAATTACAGTTAACGCGAGTTCATGCATTTAAGCTACACGCATAACAAATTTCCGCACTGTGGGGTCACTGGTGTACCCTGTGAATTTAGTCAAAGTGCAGTTTTTATTATGGCTAATAAATAACTCAAAAACTACAGGGACTTTACTAAAAATAAAAACGGAATCAAAATCTACTAATGAAGATCTTTCATTTGACGTCCCATTTGACCTAATAGTCTGATTTTCTTTTCTTTTTACCTCCTTTGAACCCCAATGTCTCAACCCCCCCCCCCCCCCCCCTCCTTCTACTCTCAACCGCCATCACTACTGACGGGTTCATTTTATACTATTCTATGCCGGATTTCTGTTAAAATTGTGTAAAACAGTAGTTTTGTGGTAGAGTTTCATGAGACATAGGTACCTACCTAACTACCTACCCTGAAACTTCCCTAAGTCGTATATTTTATATGTTACAGGTTTTAATTAGAAGTTATATTGGTCTATAATGTAAGTAACAACTGACATTTTTACAAAATATTTTATGTTTTATTAGAAAATGTCTTGTTATCTCTACGAAGTAGAGAACTCCACAATCCCTGTCTGTAGGGTATCTCATTACATTATAATAAATAAATAAATATTGGTGGACATTTCACACAGCGCTATCTAGCCCCAAATTAAGCAGAGCTTGTACTATGGGAACCAGATAACTGATAGAATACTTATATACTTTTTTTTGTAAATACATACTTATAATATGTAGAAAAACATCCAGACCCGGAACAAATATTTGAAGATCATGCAAACATTTATTCCGCGGCGGGAATCGAACCCGCTATTTCCTGAGTCAGCCGGCTATACGCCCACTGCGCCACGGAGGTCGTCAACATAATTACATGATTACAATAATGTAATGACATTATAATTATAATATAATGTAATGAGATAAAGATAATGAATTACCTTTTTTTTATATATATATTATAGGCTTGCATTTGACCACGATCTCGCCTGATGGTAAGCAATGATGCAGTCTACGATGGTACACGCCTGCCTACAAGAAACCTATTCACTCGCGACTTAATGATATCCAGGTTGTAGCTATCTGGAAACACAGACTCTAGCAAGTCGTTCCACTCTTTGGCGGTGCGCATAATAAAGGTCGAAGAGAACCACTTTGTGCGAATGGGAGGTATTTCTACCATATAGCAGTGGCGCAGAGCGTCTGGTTGTCCGTTGATAGAAAGGAGTACCTATAGTATGAATGAGATAGGTACTCTACAGATAGGGATTGTGGAGTTCTCTACTTTGCATCAATTAGTAGAGAACTCCAGTGGCGGATTTACCCACAGGCTGAGTAGGCTTGAGCCTAGGGCGGCAGATTTTAGGAGCGGCAAATTTGAGGACCGTTTTTTTCCTGATAAGTATTTTTCAGAAAGAAGTCTATAAGCCATCTTCCCGATGACTTTTCCCTCTTCCCTTTCATTGTACATTCAAGCAACGGTACCACAAACTTCTATATTCTATAGTATAACACCCAGTTCGCGGCTCCCAACCAGTACCATACTACATTTAGCCGCCTTATTGATTCGCTCAGAAATATAACCAAAAACTATAACTTATCTTATTGGAATGAAGGGCGGCAAAAATTTAACAGCCTATACTCGGGAAATGTGTGAATCCACCACTGGAGAACTCCATAATAGCCGGTGTCACAGGCCTCGAAGGTGTCCTAGAGGGGTTTGGTTTTATTTGTAAGCTAGTGCTTGCGACGTATTTTTTAGTTATATTTGGCGCAGCATGGCCAATTATTAACTTGTCGTTTCAGCAAGCGCCGGTTGACACCAGTAACCTGATTTCTATCTAAATATCGCTTCTCTATGAGTTCTCGATTATGTACGCTGGTAGAATTCCTATAAAGGTTATCTTTTACTGTATATTTTCTGAGGAGGTTTGGGTCCTAAAGGTTATTAGTAGGTACCTTATATCGTTATTACAACGGATAGACTAACTGTAGGTACTGACCTTCAGCTGTAGGTAAATGGGAGTCGTGATGATTAAACTAATTCTAAACAATAATAACTGAGAGAGGTCAATTTTAGGTCGACCTCAATTCAACTAAAATAAACTGAAACTATAGTTATTTAAGTATAGCTTGGCCTCTACATGAAATGAGTTTTTGAGAGGCAACAAATATTATTTTTACAGAATCATGTATGGAAAGTTCATTCATTATGTCCGTGTGTTCTACATATTCCAGCATAGCGTAGATTTTGTTAGTTTTATAAAATATGTACTTACACACTTTTCCTTGTAAACCTTCCCACACACTTTTACACAGTGGAAATACCTATAAGCCGCAACAAATGACACATTGGCATAAAAGTTGCACTTTTGTTACCTAGTACACATATTGTACTGAGACTCAGCGAGGTAGAGCAGCGTAGAGCCTGCCCACTGTGCCTCGTAACTAACCGGTTTGTGTAGGACAGTAACTGATCAACTAAACTAAACTGTCAGTTACTGGGCCTTTTAAAGTTTTAATTTAGGGAAAATCTACGTAATCCTTAAACAAATATATTTTTATATCCATCGATTGCAATGAAAACAAACGCGCTGGCAATATTTAATGTTTTAAGCTTTATAATGTAGATATGTAAAGTAAGACAAATCAGATACTTACCGAGCAGACAACTTCCAGTGGAAGGAGTGGTCCTCGTACCACATGCCTCACCTTGTGTACCCAATACATCTACGTCTTTGGCCGGCCCGCACTAAAAATGTATTGTTTATGTAAGGGTAGATCCCTTTTCCTCTCCTGATGCTTTTCTAATTTAGTGTAGGTATATATATCTCTTACCTATATCTCCCGGGTTTTGTGTATATCTGTTTCCCTATTTTTTTTTCATTTCCCAATTTAAATGCACAATACCGTGCGACGCCAAAAACAAAAAAAGGTAGGTCCTATTCGCTACGTCTATACTTATGGGGAAGGTTAGTACTATGAAACAGTAGGTAGGCAGGTATGTATATGCCTATACACTAGGTACCTACTTATCTATTTTCATACCCAAGTCATATCTTCTATTTCAGAAAATCATGATGATCTAGTTACCTACCTCGGTTTATAAACAAAATTGTATTGTAGTAAGTCGTTGATTGTAGTAAGTTACTCCGTGGTCTTACTACTTAGGTTTGTCCTTCCCCTAAAGAATACTATATTGGAGAGTCCTTTCTTACCACTTCCTTTCTAAAATTAATGAATACCCAGAAAAATAATATATAAAAAAGCGCCATCTATCAACAAGCAACACAACTTTCTTCAGGTTAAACATGAAGTTAGCTATAAAAGATACCGTCCGTCTGCCTGCCGTCAGTAGTAGTGTGTCAGTAGACTAACTTTTTGTTAACATAGATGGCAGTATTTTACAATATTATCGTAATAAAATTGGTTAAAAAAAGTAGATTTAATGTAAGAAAATAATTTGTGTTTTAATAACATCAATACTAATATTTATTTTAATATAAAAATGAAAGTCGCATGTAAGTCCAAACATGCAAACAATTCGCCAGATGGCACTAGTGTAACAAACAAACAGCTGAGCGTGAGTATTCAAAGTATTCAAACGTCAAAAATCGTCATGACGTCATTCATTTTGTGTCAAATCAAAGTTGTAATTTTCCTATGTTAGTTGCGTTCTATTAAAATAAATATATTATGGCAAATAATGCTCTCTATGGCGAAAACAGTGATGTTTCAGCGATACTTTTCGATTTAGACAATACGCTGATACAAACAAGAAAAGGAGATACCAGAGCCTGTCTAAAGGTACGTAAAAGTTCACCCTCAAAAAAACTATTGACATTGCCACGGTCATGGATTTTCGTACGTCGTACGTAGAACCGAGCGGAGCGGAGCGTGTGCGCGCGCTGTCAAATCATCGTGGTTAACGCACACATCGCAAATTTCTACGACGTTGTTGGTCTTGTTCTAACAGAATCAAAAAATAAATACCAATCTTTAGCGAATCGAAATCGTTTGTTCGCGTACTGCACTCCGACGCTCGCGTTCCAGCGCGAGATATAAATAGGCATTTCATAGTTGGAGAACGAGAGCTCGCCGTCCGGATTTAGAAATTTTGGAAGAGAACACTCTCTAATTATAAACGTGATGTAGATCGAGCGAGGCAGCCAGTCTATTGCGGCTCTCTGCGCTCAGTGTGGCGCTTCCTATTGCGCTTTCCGCTCGCGTACAGTGAATTGTGATAATGGGTGATATATCGGAACCGATTAAAAAATGCTGCATGATCCTGAAGGCCGCGCAGAGCGACAACGAAAAGTTCGCGGCGCTCTTCATGGTGACCAAACTCGTGAAGGGCAAGGATTGCAATGCGTTAGCCAAGAAAGCTTTGTTTGAAGCTATTGGATTTCAGTTCCTGAAGAAGCTCCTTACCAACTCCAACCTCGAAGATGACTGCCCACCTTCTGTTTACAAATCGGTGGCCCTCTCAGTCCTTACAACATTTTGTAATGAACCTACACTGGCAACACATCCAGACATGCTGACCAACATACCCGTGTTTCTTGACATTGTGCAGACGTCGGACAATGAAGACTATGATGATAACCTCATCATCGTCAGTGAAGCATACTCATGCCTACAATGCATCGCTGAACATGAAGCTGGACAAAAAGCCCTGATTGAAGTAGGAGCTATCACTAAAATGTCTGAAATTTATTCTCATCAAAGCTTCCAAACTGATGAAGCTCTGAATATCCTCGTAAAGCTAACCAGCAGGTATGGACCCATTGCTTGGGGCAATGATCCCAAACCATTTCATGCATTGGTTAATAAAATTTCCTTGGACTTTGCTACTGATCAGTCTGAGAGAAAATTTGAATTAGCTACCATATTAAGTGCACTATTATACAGCTGCAATAAAGTCACTGTCGTTCCTAGTGCCTCAGAAGAAACGTGGCCAGTGAGTATCTACAAAGCTCTTAATGACATCCTTACTAGCAAAATTGGTAAGAACCAAAGGGACCCTGCCCTCAAGCTGGCTGCTAACATTGCAGACCTCCTTGGCATTGAATGGACTATGAGTGATGAAGAGAATCCAAAGAAGTTTTTCCTGTTATTGCTGCAGCTTTGTGCAATTGAAGTTAGAATGCAACTGGAAGACAGAAGCTTCAAACAAGCATATGCTAACAGTGAATTGGTCACAGCCTGCTTTACTGTGCTTGAGTTATCCATCAACTACATGGCAACCGATCAGTTAGACTTGGAACAGAAAGAAAAACAGTCTGTTTACACCAGCCTTAAGGGTGCTTTTAATGCTGTTGTCTCCATACTGACTAAAGTTTCTAATGACAAGAACAGGGACAAACTCCCCGATGCTGAGAAAGTGTTTGTTTGTGCCATGGTCAGAGTTCTGGTAGCTTGGATCGCCCAGGAAACTACTGCCATGAGAGATCAAATCTACTCATTGCTGCCTTACATATTTTCCCTTGCCAATGATTCCTTCCATGCATTCAGATCAAGAAAGTTGGCTGAAAAGAATAAGTCTGATGGAGAAGGCATGGACACAGACAACTCTCTTATGGGCCAGTTGGACCTGTTGCGCTTGATGTTGCCAGCCCTTTGCCATTTAGTTGTAGAAGACAAAGCCAGAGATATTGTATTAAACTTGAAGCAAGAAGATATTCTATATGAAGCTATGAATTTCCATTGGTCAATAGTTCACTACAAAAAACCCCTCATACCAAAATCTGAAAGGGGAAAACCAAGGACCCAACCTGAGCCAGAATTAGATCCTCAGCTGCTGGAAGATATGAAAGACTCCAGAGCTGCTATGGTCAGCCTTTGTAATATTTTTATGAACCTAACAGTTTTAGCCCCTAAAGTAGTTGAAAACAGTATGCTGTTCAATACTCTCCTTAAATTTATATTTAACAACTTACCGGAGTTGAAAAACATACCTGAGAACCTGGTTCTGCATGGCCATTTGGCTGTATTAGGGCTATTGCTGCTAAAGTCTCTAGCTAGCAATGTGAAGAAGAATGACTTCTCAATATGCCGATACATCACTTCTACCATCAGGTTCCTTTGGGACGCTTACAATGTTGATGAATCAAATGACCCTACAGCTTTAGTTGTTTCCCTGTCTTACAAAGAGCACTGGAACGAAATTGCCGACTTGTGGTTCCTGGGAATGCAAACAATGAGTGGAGTGCTTACCATTGTGCCATGGATTTCAGAGTTTGCGATAGAAAGTGGTTGGGCCGAAGGCATCACTGATATGCTTGTAAAGGTCAAGATTGGAACACTGCCACCTAATGTAAAATCGGCATTTGAGGACTTCCTTTGCAAACTAGTAGACGCAAATGAGAGTGTGATTCCTGTCCTCAAAAAGGCTGGAGCTCTTAAATGCTGCAGGAATCACCGGCTGATGGACTTAGGCAAGAAATTATTTGGAGATTAAACTTACCAATTAAAGTCTGTTTTCATTTATGTAAGTAGGCATGTCTACTTATTTTTTCATTTTTATATTTCATAGCCTACATTTTAACCAGAGTTACTTAAAACTGTATTGAACAGCTACTATTTTTTAAGGATTATGCTGTTATTAAGGTGTTGTCCTTTCAAGTGTAATAATAACCAAATTTTTATACTAAACAGAATTTGATTCAATAAACTTAATTGTGACCAAAGTCGTAGTTTTCTTTTAGAATAATGCCGAAAATGCTTTAGAGATAAAAGTGTGGCTCGTAAGCTTAACACAAGATAGTTTTATCAAAAACAGGGGAATGTTATCCAATGTAGTAAGGTACACCAATAAACCTAGCTTACTCGCTTACATATTTTTACAGCATATTTTTTTTTAATTTGCAATTTACCCTGTCATGGAATGGGCAGGGTAAGCTTATGTACAGAAGTTCCTAGTGGGTACATAGTGGGTTCATTCAATGTTTTCACAGTTTAGCATTTGGGTATCAGCTTTCAGACCGGCCGCTGTGCCAAGCTTCAGGTGAGTGAACGTCTAACGAGGGACGTTGACCCCTCGCTATTTCTGGATCAAATATTTCCTTACGCACATCAGGAAATCATTTTCTAACAAGTGAAGAGGAACATGCAATTTGTTTAGAGAAACTGATGAGATTCCGTTTAATAATAGGCTGATTTTTTTAAATGGGTCAATATGAGCATTTTACCGAGCGAGCTGACCAAAAAGAACCAGTCATATTAAGAAAATGGATGAAAATTTATATTTAGTACTTATACAACACCCACACAAACATAAATCAACATGTTCGTAAACAGAAACTACAAGGTGAATTTGTTCTCAAGGCACAAAACACATCGCTGCGGTGCCACCACCACCTACGCCATCTATCAATCAGAAACTACGCTACACACATCACATTACTAATATAGGTACATGTAAGCCGTACGAAAAGACACTGTTAGGTACCTCAGAATCATAGAATCCTCGCTTGGCGTCGCTGTCACGCGGTAAGTGAGTAAGTATACCTCAGGTTTGAAACACACAACAAACAAAATAGGTACACATTCACACAGCCATGTGTGCACTTTCATCACATTCATCACACACTTAATACATACACAATGGGTCTTAAAGAAACATTTGCTAAATTATTCAGGCAGAAGAAGGGCAAAGATTTCTTAAAATCAATCAAAATAATATTGGCATCCACATCCGTTCATCGGAATGGCTGCCATATACCTACCCTGCCCAAACCAAATCCCTGACTCCACTCTGCCGTAAAATAATTTGCCCCAGCTTTGGACTATCGCCTTTCGATTTACTTAAAAAGGAACATATTTTTCTGATTTGTCTATTAAAATCTTTCTTCAGCTTGTCGAAATCCTGCAGCAGCAGTATGGCCTCCCCGAAGCAGACGCAGTTGAAAGCGGCACAAAATTCCTGCGTGCCTTTCGGGCGCGACCTGATGATGAGACATACCTTCTGGACGAATGGCCAGCGCATCTATGGCGCAATAGCCTACCCAAGAATTACAGACATATCGCCAGTAAGTATAGTATATTGGGTTTTCCTTTTACGTAGTTGTGTAGTCACCTAAGTTACCTAGGTTTTACATAACACAAGCTGCTGAAATAGACGGTAGATAGGTACGAGGTACACACTTCCCCACAAACATGATTACCTACTAACAGAGTTACATTTACCGACGAATGCTCCTACTGCCTTTACCAAGACCAAAATTTTGTGTATAACCACGGCCTGTTTCGCCATTTTATAACATAAATCATAGCAGATAACATGGCTTATATTAGAGAATATTGCAGTTTCATTGACTAAATGTTCAACAACGTAGATTTCAAACTACTTCCCCTCTCTACGACAGCATCCTATAAAAATATATGATGTCACGGAAATTAAAAATAGGTACACGAGAATTCACGTCTTGCTTGAATAAAAATATTCGAGACTAGCTGACCAATCCGCAGCTTCGCACGCGTAGTTTTTCAATAAAAAACATTACCCTCCTTTGTGCAGTTAGGTAAAAAGTAGCCTATGTTACTCACGGTGAATGTAGCTTTCCAATGGTGAAAGAATTTTTGAAATCGGACCAGTAGTTTTTGAGTTTATTCATTACAAACATACACACAAAAATACAAATCTTTCCTCTTTATAATATTAGTATAGATGTATCATTGCGGCCCCGCTAGTTTCTATGAATCGACTAGAAGACACACTACAAAGAATTATGTACTTATTTAAAATTATTTTTAAGATTATGAGTGATCAAACACTCATGTGTGTAGGTATAATTGCTAGACATCACTGTGTTCACGCCACGCTCTGCTAACAAACTTCGTCGGAATAGTATTTTCATGGACTTGGCAGTATGCCTAAAAATCAAATGCACCACCTAAATTGCCGCAGCATTTTGCTGTTTAACGATGACTACTATAAAACTTGTACCTGGAGGAACGATGACTGCTAAACTCTCGAATCGAATTTTGAGTATTTTTGACACGTGAAAAAAGTATCACTTCTAAATATTAGGATACCAAGTTTCTGCAATATTAAATAAAAACTTGCACCTACAAAAAGCTAGAAAAAATGTAGGTGTTTTTGAAATTTATGAGACAGAAGCTAGATTCGCGTTGGTACAATGAAATCACTAATCTTTAATATTGCTCGACCCTTTGCTACGTCTCCCAACTCTCACCGCTATTTATGTTTTTAGGTAAACAACATTTAAATAGAACATGACTTGACACTCCAGAAAATTCGATGGCCTTTCAGAAATATCTTATTCTGTTTCAGAAAATATATCCACCGAATGGATAAAGTTGAGATTTCAATGTTTGACTTTAACAAATGATGTGATACATCTGTTGGAATCGCTGCGGTATGTTGGTTAAATTTTATTTATGTCGTTAAAAATGTTATGAAGAAATATTTATTTATACTACAACCGCAGAATTTCATTATATTTCTACAACAATACTTATTTCTCCATAATCAAAATATATTGATTAAAATGTGGAATATAATTCCTTTGTCCATATATTTCTTACTGAAAAATATGGTTATAAAAGGAATATAATCTACATTTACCTATTTACACTTTCCGTTACTTGTTCTATGATTGTCATAATGTTAGAAAAATATTTTCAATAACACTGTTTTACCTAACTTCTTTGATTATCCCTTGCTCACTGTTTTAGAGAACAAATAACTCGACACTAATAATTTCATATATTTATGTTGATCTTAGAGCAAATATCGAATTTTAGTTTGTGCATGGTGTTATGTGGTACTCGAAATTATTTTTCGATGTTTTTATTTGTATTCTCATCACTATCATAGAGTATTTTGATATCAACCGCAACTGACACTACTCGACTATTCGTACCATTCATTTAGTGTTTGCAATCGTTAGTAGTAATATTTGTTTTATTGGTCTCTATTGCATGCCACATAATACTATGGATATTCGCGCATTATTGATTTATGGTACCATTGAAAAGTCAGCACCAAAACGTTGTCAAGGCATATTTTTGTCGAAAAATTGTTGAATAAACTCAACACTTTTATTACCTTTAACCCTTTATCTGAACTGCCTTTGCAAATGAATTGGGCTGGCTTTACGCGCATGTTGCTAATAAATGACTTGTTTTTCAACAGTTCAGTTGTTGCTCATCGAGTGACATAACTCGGAGCGCCGCGTGCGCATCACTTAGGTTTGAATTGTATATGTAAAATAGGAGGGAGTACACGAGGAAGGTAACACCATTACCTTAGACAATTCAAAAAACTTTGGAGACAGTTTGGAAAACCAACCCCCAAACTACCTTCTAGTGAATCGCAGTTTATCTATTATTGTAAAGTCTCCATCTTTTAATAAAAAATATGTTACATAACCGTCTCCATGGTTCCCACTACAACTAACCAATAGTGCTATGTTGATCCCACTCATTTCCACAAATTCCTGACATAAACTCAACACGGCACTACCATAGCTATATGTTTTGTTTCATGTCCAATTTATGCAAATAACTTGAACGTGGAAATACGAAAAATGTTTTGCACTAACTACGACGGTGGCTGGAGATCACAAACGTATAAAGAATACGCATGTTTTGAAAGCCTATTGTAACAGTGCAAAATTATTTGGGTATGTCTGTATCGTGTGCTGAGTTACAGCATAAATGCGAGCGTGCTCTAAAGCATACCTGCTCGATAAATGGCACAGGGAGGATTACCTTCTCGGTTTGATCACGAACGGGCCGTCGCGCGCCCAGTGGCAGAAGATTGAGAAGCTCAAGCTTCGCAAATACTTCGATTGCGTCTTGGTGTCAGGAGATCTGCCCTGGGAGAAGCCGGACCAGCACATCTTCCTTGAAGCCTGCCGGCTGCTCAGTGTGGAGCCGAGGATGTGCATCATGGTTGGGGATAAACTGGAAACTGATATAAGGGTAAGCAATTAAATAAATAAATAAATATTGCTGGACAGTTAACACAGCGCTATCTAGCCCCAAACTAAGCAGAGCTTGTACTATGGGAACCAGATAACTGATAGAATACATAAATACTTTTTTTTTAAATAAGAATAAAACTTAAATAAAAAATGTATATATAAATAAATCATTAAATAAAATAAATTAAGAAAGTAGTTTACATCAAAAGTATTTGACAAATGTCTACTTACTTACTCTTACTCCATTGGCGCAGGGACCCAAAGTGAGATATGAGAATTCTCCACTTTCCTCTGTCCATTGCCATCTCTTGCCAGTTATCGGCTCCCAGGTCGCGCAGGTCAGCCTCCATCCTGTCGTCCCAGCGATACTTGGGACGACCAACCGGTCGGCGGCCAGTCGGCCGGCCCAAGTATGCTCTCTTTACGCTTCGATCTTCACCCATTCGCAGTAGATGGCCGAGCGAGCGGAGTCGGTGTGACTTGTATTCTCCTATGATGTTAGGCTCGGCCACAAGATCTTATATATTTATATAGGTACCTACGTACATACTTGACAAAAAACAATAATTTGAAGTTAAACAAAAATTGTAAATAGATTTTTCCAAAGCTTTTAATATTGTGTATTACTATAAGTTTCTGCGGAATTGCATTTAGCAGATTTTTTCGTAGCTTTGTGAAACATTTAATTCAGGGGTACCTCGAGGAGCAATGTTGGGACCCATATGGATACTCTTAGTATTTTTTACCGTAATAGTTTTTTTTTTAAGAATTGAAACCCTGTAAGGGAATAGATCCACCAAAACTCATTAATTTTTTATTGTGTCCTTTCAGGGGGGCATAGACGCTGAACTAGGTGGCACTGTATGGATTCCGCTACAGCCTGACCAAGAGTCATCAGATTTACCAGACTTCACCATTGACAACGTAACGGAATTGCCAGAGGTTCTGCCCAGCTCACCAAAACTTAAAAGAGATGTGCACATCCGATAAAGGAATGTTGGCAAGCCTTTTAGGGATAAGGTAAAACTTGGGCTAAAACAGCGAAGGGATTAGATTAGTTAGGGTTTAGAATGATAAGCCATCTTTAATGGTATGACTAGTGGATTATAAGTATATCCTCAAACAATCCACACAGGAGTTTAATAAAAGGGTACCTAAGTAGATAGATTACGCCTTTATGGTGCCACATACTTTGTGATGCAAATCACTTTATTTCGCGCAAAATGTGAATGTTTTCTATTATGTGTAGGTAGGTATATGGGTCAATTATTTTTTGACGAAAATTGCTTACGATTGCAGAATATCTTTTACAGAGTATTTGAAGGTGTTTGAAAATTTGAATTGTTACTTTTCTATGGAGCAGTATTGTATCAAGTACAAATCTTTATTTTAAATACAAGATTGTTGATAGATGCTTTGTTTATCTTATGTAAGGGATTGTTTTAAATATTGAGTTAGTAAAAAGCTGATTTGGCGACAGCTAAGTTTATATTTTTCAAATTGAATAGTTTAGTATTATTATTATTTTGTTGTTATTCTATAAACGTAGATAAGTGAACTTTACTAGCTAAGCAATGATGTATTTTTGTACGTGATTATTTTATTCTGTAATTTTGGTTGTAATCCTAACGGCATCTCCTATAGACTGTGCTAAATGTGATATTGATAGGTAGTTAATTTATCTTTCGAATACTTGTTTCTTGTCTTGTTAAACTATTTATCAAATCTAATAAGGAGGCTTTTCTAATGGATAGGGAGTTATGTCATTTTGCACCAAAACCAGTACTTATCCTAACTTGTCCTGTCAATGCTATGAGTTTAACTGGTTCATGAAATTAGTATCTAACACTGCAAATATGGGAATATTTTAGATGTAGTTTAAAGACATAATGAGAACAGCGAATGCGAGCTATTTAAGCTAAGAGAGTAAAACACATAGAACCTATTACAAATGCAAGTTATTTAATGCAATTTGTTTTAACTGAAAGTGTATGTTGAGAAATATCAGAAGTTACAATTTTAATATTTACATGCTGCTTGATATTCGTTCCTCAATGCCTTCCCTAAAAGCTCATACAAGTAAGTATGGACACGTATATATTTTCACCGTGTAGAGGCCAATTTTAGATTAAGCAGATATTTTATTAATAAACAATATTTTTGAACAATTGTTTTATTAATAAATCTATACATTCCAACTATTACTAATATTTACAGGGTTTAAATTAAGTTTATGCAGTTCTCAGCATTTTAGCTTCTCTCTTTTCTTGTAATGCCTTCTTTTGTTCTTCCTCTACCTTCTTTCTTTCTTCGAGAAACTCGCCATATTCCTAAAACAAATTTTGCATTAGGTACTTTTTATTAAATAAAAAATTTATGGTAGTGGGTATGTAGTCAACCAGTATCTTTATCTTGGACATATTCTATCGTTTGGTAAAAGGCATCAGCAGAAGGAGATCTCTAAAAGGATCCAATTGGGATAGGCTGCATTCGGCAAGTTAAGACGACATCCTTAAGTCGCCTAAAACTCCAGTGTCTGAAGACCCGCTTATTCGACCAATGTGTTCTGCCTACCATGACCTATGGTGCCAAGACATGGACGCTCACGCAGGAGGCTGTGTACAGGTTAAGAGTTGCACAGAGCCATGGAGCGTACCATACTCGGCATCAGACTGTAAGATCGAGTTCCAAACGTAGAGATCCGTCGACGAACGAAGATTCATGACGTTGGGATTCGAGTTATGGAGCTCAAATGGTCTCTTGGGCGGGACACTTGGCTACACGTGGTTATGACAGATGGAGCAGAGCAGTGACTGAATGGTGGCCGAGGAGTGGGTATAGAAGGATAGGACGTCCAGCAGTGAGATGGGTAGATGAGAGGGACGGGCGGGGTTCAAAAAGCGGCGCGCTGTTTAGTACGTTGTTTCATCACTAGGGATCGGCGTAGGTAGTGCTATTTTGGGTCAATGTACCTGAATGATAAGTTAATATGGATATGCCCCGGGATTTATTCCCCGATTCCCGGGAATATTTTTCTGAATGTCGATATACATGAAGTTAAAATGTTAATGTCGATGTAAATGTGTGCGTATAGTGAAACCGAGTCCTCACCTCACCCGCGATAAGCTACAAAAGCATTAGGGAAAGGGATGACTGTAGTGACCAATACAACATGTATTTGCATAAAGCTGAATAGGTTATTTAACATGTTTTTACCCTATTAAATAAAATAAAAATATATTTCCCGGGATTTAAAAGGCATATCCATATTAAGTTAACGGTCACTAATTCCCGTGAATAGCACTACCTACGCCGATCAGTATTCATCACACAAAACTTATACTGCGGCCTCCGCGCCGCACTGCGTTCTATTTATTTATTTTAATACTTTATTGCTCAAAATACAAATATACACATGAATGTAGAACAGGTTTAATGCTACAATCATTTTCTACCTGCCAACCACAGAGTTAGCGAAAGAGGTGAGGTGCTAACTTAAAAAATCAACATGATGGTGCTTATTTGAAATAACTAAGAGATTTTACCACCGCACTTCTCGACAACGTAATAAAGCTCATCCACATATAATCGACAATTGGGTATCGCGCACCACACGCTTCACGCGATCTTTTCTACCCCATACTTGCAAGATGTGGAATGAGCTACCATCTGAGGTTTTCCCATTAGACTACGACATGGCACGCTTCAAGAGAAATGTAAAGAGGTTTCTTCAGTGTAGGGAACGCATCGACAATACCCCGGGTGTTGCCGGTGTCAATAGGCGACGGTGACCACTTACCATCAGGTGGGCCGTAAGCCTGTTTCCCCACAAATAACATAAAAAAAAACTAAAGAAACACCTAATACTATTTATTCCTGTTATCTTTCCATAAATCTCTATCAATCATATTAATTTCTGATTGGATGCTTTGCAAACTTCAGAGAATGGGGGGGGGGGGGCAAACTACACAACATAAAACAAAATAAAAAATGGTTTTAGAATGTGTATGCCTTTTTATATGATACCTCAATTGACCTATTTACCCTATTTTTCAATTCTGATCCCTACTTTTGGGATCAAAATTATATTTTTATTATTAATAGTAAGTCAATAGTTTCAGTAGTTGCTGAGATAATTAGCTGTGACAGATGGACAAAGTTACACCATTAGGGTCAAGTCCGGATCCAGGGGGAGGGTCATGACCCCCCCCCCCCCCTGGGCTGGGTCCTAGGTGGACCACTAATTAATATTGTTAAACATAATGTTCATATATATTTTTGTCACAATATAGATTTTATGTAAGTATATTCAATATTTAATATAATATTTTGATTTGAAAAATTGATTTTGATATTTAAACCCCCCTCCCCCCTCCCCTGGCACCAAAGCTGGATCCACCCTTGATTAGGGTTCCATTGGTCTGGAACCCTAAAAAGACTATCCTTTGTTATTCTTTGTGTGGAGCTCCTTATCCTTGATTCACAGACTAGGCCAAACAATTGGTGTACTGACTGATGGTTATATTTTACAAAAAGTGAACTTCAGACAGAACTTATATTTTTGAATCATTGTAATATTTACCTTGGCATCTATATCTCTTACAACTTCAATGCCACATGTCCTTGCAGTGGCTATCAACATAGTGCATATTTCCTTTAGAGATTTCCATTCAAGTGGAGGATCTTGCTGCTTTATCTTAGCAATTTCATATAAATGTTTTAGAGTTATTTTGCCGCTGGTCTCACGCACTGAAAATAAAAGGTAAGTTAAAGATTAGTACTTTTTGTTACATGGAGTTAAAGTTAGAAAATATTTTATGAGGCTGATGCTTCATTTCATATTACTATATATATTACATTCAGCTTCATATTACTTTTATTCTGATCTGAACAAAATCAAGTCACTGTTGATTATTGCTTTTCCTTTGGTTTGGTAAATATAAATTTAAAATACAGATCTCTTAGTCATTGCAAAAATCCTGAGGTATATATCATATAATATAATCCAAGACTGATTAAATAATTGTAAGAATCAATAGAAGCCGGTTTGATGCTTACCAGGTTCCATAGCTCCACGGCTAATCCCAGCAGCTTGCTTCAAGAAGAATGATGCAGGTGGTTGATGGATGGTGAGCTGATAAGATCTGTCAGAGTTCAGCTTCACTCGGGTCGGCAGGGGTATACCCTGTTTTATGGTGGATGTTTTTTCATTGAAGTCTTTACAGAAGGCAGCTATATTGATGTTACGCTGAAAGAAAAATTCAAAGAAATGGGTTAGGTATCGATTAATAATTCTAAATAAATTTTAAAGATCCATTGCATTAGATAAGCCTCTAAGAAGAGAACCTTGATTAATTTTACTATGAAAAGGATAAATCACTATTAAAGTGTTATGTACCATTGGGTAGAACAGTACTCAAAGCTTCTATGTAAACAGTTTATGGTAGTTTACGTACCTGTCCCAGCATAGGGCCCAAAGGTGGTCCAGCCGCAGCCATTCCAGCAGGAATGTTAGTTCTCAATTTTGAGGAATGATCTATTTTGTCCCCCACTTTTTTCATTGACTTTAATCGCGCTACGGATTTAGACATAGTGAGGAGAAACTATTAGTTTTATTTCAGAAATTAAAAATATTTTTGTGTGAAATTCTGGATCAAAACATAACCAAAAATGCAGTTGCTGGACATGACAGTGACATCTGAAATAAAACATTTATAGGGTTGTACCGTGATGATTTTTATCTGTAGAGTCATCTTAAACTGCAAAAAGTACGGAAATATTTTAGAGTCAAAAAATAAGTTTAATGAATGCATACATCTAATTAGTCTGTGGTCGAATGTCAAAATCCAGTCAACCAGCCAGCTGCTGTCATCCATTTTCTGAATTTCTGATCATGTCACCAAATTACGAGCTACTCCTTGCAAAATAATTTTTGATTTTTATAATTTTAACTCAACTTTTTACATAATGGGTTTTAAAAATAAATGTAGATTATTATATTAGAAGTTAGTTATTGTTGAAATTTTGATTTAGCCAGAAACGAGTTCATAACTCTGTAAAAAGTATATTGTTTGATGAAGAAGGTATGAATTCAGACTGTAAATAATTCTGAATAAAGTGTACAATGTGGTCGTTTTTCTCTCGGGATCCGACAAAGGATTTCCCCTACGAAGTGGGAGATCCAGTGCCTGGCTTAGAAGACAAAAGTGTTTGGACTTTGCACAAAGGAAAGAAAAGAGGAACTCAAGATGAAGTCTCAATATTCTTGTTTGATGTTCAGAAGAGTTCAGAAACTATGTTTGATATTGCAAAGGCTTCGCTAAAGAGACTAAAGACTATGAGACACCCTAGCCTTTTACATTATTTAGATAGCTGTGAAACTGAGAAATTTTTGTATGTAGCTACAGAATGTGTAGAACCCTTAGCATGTCACATAATGGATATGAAGCTAGAAGGGCAACAGAAAGATCTGTTCCTGGCATGGGGCATATTCCAAATAACTGTAAGTATTATGGAAATTATGTTCACATTATGCAATTTCTATGAACTGGATGTTCAGAATATGTGTATACATATTTTACAAACCATACCACACATTAAATATGTACTGACTTATTAATACATTTTCAGAGAGCACTATCGTTCCTAAACAATGATGGTAACATGAGGCACAACAATGTTTGTTTATATTCTGTATTTGTAACCCTTGCTGGGGAGTGGAAACTTGGTGGTTTTGAGTTCCTCACCTCACAAGGCCAGGAATCCAGCAACCCTATCCCTATCAAGATATTACCAGCTCTTGAAATTTACGACCCACCAGAGAAGAAAGATCCTGTTAAGATAAAAGCTGTGACAAAATGGTAAGTTCTTATTTATTATAGCACTAACACATTAGATACATATAATGTATTAGCACTGTCACATAAACTAGGATTTGGTGGTTATGACTGTTACTAATAAGTTTGATAAACTTAAAATGAGCAGTAAACCACGTCTGTTATATGAACAAATCAAAGAATTAAAGAAATATACTGAAAATGAAACAATGTCCGACTGTAAGCTCACTTGATGCATTCATGAAAGTTTTACTTCAATATAGCTACAGACAAATGCTATGCAGTCTTATTATAAACTAATTAGAAGTTAATTAGTATTGAAGTTTGTTCAATATGATTGTTGGTTTGGTTGCTCCATCTCAAGATTGTATAAAAAAAATACATAGTCCTGCTCCTTGATCAACTGCTATTATATAATATCTGTCATAATAAATTTGACTGTAACAAACTTGTTAACCAAATATACATTCGTATTCCAACCGAGAGACCCGCAAGCGTTATCTATTCGCACTTACTACTTGTAACACGAACGCAGGTGAGCGAGCGCCACTCAATAGATTTCCTAAGTTATATAACGATCATTTCTTGGAAATTGAATTTTTTGCAAGCTCACCTGCCCTGTTTAAGAAAGCAATCAATCAGACAATCCTATCTGATTGTCTAATTTCAATTTTTAGCGACTAAGTTACTCATTACTAAATGTGAACCTGTATTGTGTTGGTACATAGGTACCTAGGCACTTGCTTGCCTGCATAATATAGGTTCATCTATATATTTATATTCTTTGTATGTATTTGTATACACTCATGCCAACCATCTGTATATCTGTAATCTGTGGACAACGGTGCTGGTTATGCCTGTAAGATATCTTGTAATAATTATTAAGTCTAGTATTATTTAGGCATAATTGTTTGTTGTCTCAAATAAATAATAACAAATAAATAAAAATAAAATAGTTCTATATTTATAATTGGTAAAAGGTTTACTTATAATTACTATGTATGCTATTTTACAAATGCCAGTGTCATTAGTTGAATATAAACAAGTTGTAGTTAACTACATGTTCACTGAACACATTTGTGAACACACATACATATGTGTGTGTGGACTGAGTGACCGCATGATTTTTTGTAGTTTTTTTAACTAAAAGGTTTAATAAAATTTATAAAACATTTGTAAAACGAATATTGGAGTTTGTAAAGAATTTAATAAAAAGATATACTACCTAATGTGTGGTCTCTCAGTTCACACACTTGCCTCTCCAAATCTGGGTAAGTATATCGTTTACAGGCATGTTTGGTACCCAAATATTTAGTAAAACATGTATAAACGTATTTACAAGATAATGAAACATAATGCGGCTAAGATATATGGAATTACGAATTAATTTATATGGTCACTCAGAGACCACATATAAATCACGTAGAACTTATTAATTATATCATATAAACTGTTTCTCTGCTAATGTTTAGTAAAAGTTGCAATGGTGTTTGTAGAAGTTAAAAACGGGCAAAAGAACGGGCTATTGTCGTAAAATTCATATTTAATTGTGGTCTCTCAGTCCACACACTGAAAAAACTTTGATTAGGCAAAATATAATTAATTATAAGAAATACTGATATATTGGGCCTTATAACGTTTAGTAAAAATGTTTTAAATTGTATGTTTTTATCCCTGATTCATTGCTAAATAAAAAAGTTATTTGCATTTTAATATTTTCTATGCAATGTATGAAATAGGGTGTCCATGTCAAGCCTTTTTCTATGGTGTCAAAAAACTGTTAGGGCCTGTTGTCATAGTAACGAGGCTTACAAATAAATGGCAAGAAGTGGTAATTTATTTACATGTAATACGCACACAAACTATTGTAAAGGTTGATTGAGATGTTTTTTTAGTAAAACAATGACAATCCAAAAAACCAGAGAAAATTGAAATTTAAAATTTTTTTAGTCATTATTATTTTCTCAATCGTAGTTGTTTTCCCCAAATCAATCAAAAGATGACCGATGTAAATAGAATATGAATCTAATTTGGTACAATATTTCGTCATAATGTGAGTAGACCCATACACAGATTTCTTAAAATTCACTTATTTGTTAGCTGCGATTTCCAAGAAAATTTAATCAAATGCAAGTATTTATTAAATATTAAACAAAATGTAATGCATTTAATCGTAGGATGAAACTCAAAAGAAAGTAGTAATAACGTATTTAAGTCATACAGTTACGAATTTACTTAAATTTGTGGGTACATGTTTGAAGTCAAAATTTAAGTTTTTTTTTACTTCTCTATTTGTGCTACCTGAAAATAAAGTCTTTGGCTTTTGATTGTTTGAAAGAATAAAGCTTTCCAATAGGGTCATCATATCATCATCATCATATCAGCCGTAGGACGTCCACTTCTGGACAAAGGCCTCCCTCATTGATCTCCAGGAACTGCGGTTGGAAGCGGCCTGCATCCAACGCCGACCTGCGGTTCTTACCAAGTCGTCTGCCCATCTTGTGGGTGGACGTCCTACGCTGCGCTTGCCGGTCCGTGGCCTCCACTCGAGAACCTTTCGGCCCCATCGGCCATCTGTTCTGCGCGCTATATGGCCTGCCCATTGCCACTTCAACGTGCTAATCCGTCGGGCTATGTCGGTGACTTGAGTTCTCCTACGTATCTCCTCATTTCTGATTCGATCCCGTAGAGAAACCCCGAGCATAGCCCTCTCCATAGCTCGTTGAGCGACTCTGAGCTTATTCATAAGGCCAATAGTGAAGGACCACGTCTCGGTTCCATATGTCATCACTGGTAACACACACTGATTGTAGACTTTCGTCTTAAGGCACTGAGGTATGTTGGACGAAAAGACGTTGCGAAGTTTCCCAAACGCTGCCCATCCGAGTTGGATTCGACGATTGACCTCTTTCTCGAAGTTGGACCTACCTAATTGGACTGTTTGTCCTAGGTATACATACGCGTCGACAACTTCAAGAGCCGAGTTCTCAACCATAACTGGGGCAGGGACGACATGGACATTTGACATGATTTTCGTCTTGTCCATGTTCATTTTAAGTCCTACCCGTTGGGAGACTCGATTGAGGCCTTCGAGCATCGTGCTGAGCTCTTCCATCGACTTTGCCATGACCACAATATCGTCGGCAAACCGAAGGTGAGTGATGTATTCGCCGTTAATATTGATGCCCAGTCCTTTCCATTCCAGAAGCTTGAAGGCATCTTCCAATGCGGTCGTAAACAGTTTCGGAGAAATGACATCTCCCTGTCTTACGCCTCTTTTTAAGGGAATCGCCTTCGAGCTCTGTTCATGTACTCGGACTGACATTGTGGCGTTTTTATACAAACACTTCAACACTTCGATGTACCGATAGTCAATACGGCATCGTTGGAGAGACTCAAGCACTGCCCATGTTTCGATCGAATCGAAGGCTTTCTCATAGTCCACAAACGCGAGACATAGCGGCAAGTTATACTCTTCGGTCTTCTGGATGACCAATAGGGTCATCGATTAACAATACAGGAGATGTTTAAAAAGAAAAGTGTCTACATAATATATAGTCATTGTTAATTTGAATCATTATCCTTTTTTTATTAAGTAAGTTAAGGTTATAAATTTCAAAATAAAACAATTTCTTATTGAATGAAAAATAATACAATTTTGATAAACCTTTACATCACTTTGTGCAATTGTCTCAGTCACCCCATGCGAAGATACCCGCAGTGCGAGGACTAATTCGAGGCGCGAGAGCGAAAACCAAATGAAATTGCATAAAATAATGATTTAGGTACAATAAAACTATTAGTTAATGTGAAAAATTGAAACACAGGTGCTAAGAATCATATTAATATCGATAAGTATGTAAAGTTGCACGAACTCATTTGTAGCATTTAATGCATACTATGAGTTATTATAAGTTTTAGACATGATTTTAGATTTTTTTTTATAGTAATTCTATATAATTTTAATGAAGTGTTTTTGCTACAAATAGTCACTAGTATATATTCTCAACTTTTACATATTGATTACAAAGTAAATGATGCAGTATTACTGGTAAAATATAGGATCGTATGCAGCTATCTCAGGTAGGTACATTGGAATCTTAAGATAATTTATTAATTAGTAACAACAAAGAGCCTAAATTATTATATGTAAATACATTTTTCTGTACTACTTTCAGTAATTTTAAATGAATTATCGTCGTAACATACGCTTTTTACTGCATATCATGGGTACGTAATGTCAGTCTTTAGGTATGGAATAATACTTTGGGGCAATTCGACGAATGTTTGCAATGCTTTTATTGTCCAAAAAAAATGTATAAAAGCATTATGTGGTGCAATTCCCTTAGATTCGTGTGGGCCTCTCTTTATAAAACTTAAGCTCTTAACACTAACCGGGCTTAATATATTTCAAGCTGCACTTTTTGCAAAGGAGAATAGTAATGTCTTCAATCGTTATGCCGATAACTTGTCATCTGTTATAAAAAAAAGGGACCCCACCAAGCTTATGTTACCAATCGGCACTTACAAGTAAGAATTGTTATTTAATGACAATTAAAATATTTAATAAAATACCAAGGGACATAAGAGAATTACCTAATAAACAATTCAAGACAAAGCTGTACGGGTGGCTAGTTGACAAATGTTTCTATACGATTAATTATTTCTTTGACATGAATTTCTGACATAAGTACTAATTTTTAATTTATTAATTTAATGGTCTTTATATTTTTATTTTTTTATTGATTATTTTAGGGTCTTCACGATACTTGACGATAATAATGATTGATTTTTATTAAACTGGAGAATTTATATGTATATTACCCGTGCGCGATAAGTTGGGACCTGAGCGCGGTGACGTCATATTGGCGTGTTTGTACCGCCCGCAAAAAAGCGAACATAACAAGCAGCCGCCCGCGGCTTTGTCTTTGTTTTTTTTAACCTAATTTATTATGTTACTCAGGGAGGACGCTGCTTTTTATCTAATCTTTTTTACACTATTTGAATAAAATAAAAATACAATGTTTAAGTTTATACATTTATTTTATCTATTATTTACATTATCTCATCTTCGTCACTACTTAGTGGATTTATGCCTTCTAGAGGTTGTTCTTCGTCCTCAGTCTCACTATACTAACTCTGAGACGGGGCCTGTTTCGCCCACACAGCATGGACGACCATATTATCTATACCTACCTACCTATGTTTAAGTACTAAATTTTTATCTAGTGTTTTTCCTGTATTTCTGTAAATAATTTTCTTTTTTATCATTATAATCTTGATGTAAGTAGTTATGTTGGTTCTGTATTTGTTCTGTTTTGAATCGTCTGTCCTGTGTGTGTCAAATAAATGTATTTTCATTCTTTCTTTTATCTTTATATGAGTTTTGATGGTTATAGAAGTAGAGGAAGGTCGAAGAAGAGATAGATGGACTGTGTAAGAACTATATGGGTAGGAAGGAAGTGACTACGGAGATGACGGCTGATAGAGAGATATGGAGGAAGAATACATGTTGTACCAACCCGCATAATGTGGGAAAAGGGCAGAAAGAAGAATATACACTTCTTTCATTTAATAAAGAGTGACACTTGTAATGACCATCATGAATTAGGGAAGGAATAAATTAAATTGTCCCTACACATTTATTTTAATTTTAATTGATCGAGGTAAATCACTTAGAAAATATTTATCAGTGCCGTTTATTGATCAAAGTAGGTTGTATTAACTTCACTTGTTAGTGGCTACTGTGACTAGAGGAGTACGTTATATTCTACTCTAATCTATTTATATAATATATATATATTTATATATATATATATATATTTATATATATATATATTTTTATAATTTATGTATGTGGGTATGACAATATATATATATAACTATATTTTTTTATAAATTGTAATATATGCTTGTTTTTTTTTTAAAAAACTGAGTCTAAAAAAAAAATCTTATGCCGCCGTCCTTATTTGTTCATATAGATCCTGTCCATCCAAAGGTTGCCTGGAAGAGATCGCTTTTAGCGATAAGGCCGCCCATTGTACCTATTATTTAAAATTGTATTTTCTTTTATATGTTTGTATTTAATGGTGTGCAATAAAGAAATTATCTAATCTAATCTAATTAAGCTAGTTGTCTTCTTACATTTGGTCGAGCAGCATTTTCTCAACTTTCTCGAGATTTTGATTATAAAACAAAAACAATTTATAGATACATTTATTTTTGATTTTATGTGTAGAAGACGTCCCTTCAATATAATTATTTATATTGCAACACCATATATAGGACACTGATAATGGTTCAAGTTACAGTGATTTTTTCATAGTGTGGACACCCTATTTCATACATTGCATAGAAAATATTATAAAGCAAATAACTTTTTAAATTAGCAATGAATCAGGGATAAAAGCATACAATTTTATAGTAACAAATTTTTACTAAACGTTATAAGGCCCAATATATCAGTATTTCTTATAATTAATTATATTTTGCCTAATCAAAGTTTTTTCAGTGTGTGGACTGAGAGACCACAATTAAATATGAATTTTACGACAATAGCCCGTTCTTTTGCCCGTTTTTAACTTCTACAAACACCATTGTAATTTTTACTAAACATTAGCAGAGAAACAGTTTATATGATATAATTAATAAGTTATACTTGATTTATATGTGGTCTCTGAGTGACCATATAAATTAGTTTGTAATTCCATATATCTTAGCCGCATTATGTTTTGTTATGTTATTAATACGTTTATACATGTTTTACTAAATATTTGGATACCAAACATGCCTGTAAACGATATACTTACCCAGATGTGGAAGGGCAAGTGTGTGAACTGAGAGATAGGTAGTATATCTTTTTATTAAATTCTTTACAAACTCCAATATTCGTTTTACAAATGTTTTAGAACTTTTACTAAACATTTTAGTTAAAAAAACTACAAAAAAAACCATGTGGTCACTCAGCCCACACACACATCATTTAATGACTCAGCTGACGCAAACAAAGATAACAATCAAACAAAACACTAATGATAATATTTTGAGGCTTCCAACATGTTGTAATTTTGTATTTTTAACTTTCAGTAGTATATTTTCACTCATTTTTTTGCACAAGAAATGATATTAAATGTTAGTATTTCCAGTAGAAGATGATATTAAAGAGATGTAGTTTAAACATACACATTATTTTTATATCACATTTGAGATTTTATTTTCCTAAGGGCCTGTTTTACATTATCTGGATAACTTTTTATTTAATCGATACAAATCACTCAATTCATTCTCCTTTAAAAAAGCGGCCAAGTGCTAGTCGGACTCGCCCATGAAGGGTTCTGTAGCAGCAAGTATCATAATATAAAAGTTCTTTTTTTTTTTTTTTCGAATGGACTTATCTCGCTGTTGGCCTCTGAGGCCGTTGCAGCTTAACCGAGCTTTTGGCGAGCGCAGATGGCGCTCAGCCCTTTAATTTTATTTTTGGTGAGGCAACTAGCGCAAGGGCACCACTTAGGTACGAACCTCGGCTTGGGCTGTTGCCGGAACGGGGATAGGAGAGAAACGCCCGGGTACGTGCTTGTACCTCGAAGGGACTCGTCGACCTCGCCGGCGAGGTCGGTGTATTTGTGGAGTGTTTGCTCTGTCTAATGTGGATGACTCACCCGCATTAGCGGAAGTGATTTCGTCATCCGGGTCTCCTAGAACGTGTCTCGGTCGACGGAGGGTTTTTCGGTGCTCGGACGGTTCAGTCGAATAGTCCGGAATGGTATGTACCAAAGGATTCGGATGATGAGTGGCGAGTTCATAATGTCGCTTGGAGGCGAGCTTGATGAATTTAGCTATTGACTCTAATTTTAAATCACGATGCAGATCGTTATTGCGAAAATACCAAGGCGAGCCTGTGGCTTTTCGCAAGAACCGATTTTGTACTAATTGAATGGCAGCAACTTGACGAGAGTGGGCGAATACTACTGAGGAGTATGTCATGATGGGGCGAATGCAGGCTTTGTAAAGTGTCACCTTATTTCTAAGAGAGAATAAGGGCCTGTTTTACATTATCTGGATAACTTTTTATTTAATCGATACAAATCACTCAATTCATTCTCCTTTAAAAAAGCGGCCAAGTGCTAGTCGGACTCGCCCATGAAGGGTTCTGTAGCAGCAAGTATCATAATATAAAAGTTCTTGTAGTTTGTTGTAAGTTTTTATATTTGAGTTGATGAATGAAAGGTAAATTGCAGTTTACGATTTATGACGTATTAAAAAACTACTTACTAGATCTCGCTCAAACCAATTTTCGGTGAAAATTTACATCACATATTTTTTTTTAGTTTTAGCGTTCTCTTATTTTAGAAGATACAGGGCTGGGGGGGCACTTTTTACCAATTTCGAAGTGTCTTTCGCGCAAACTATTCTGTTTAGAAAAAATATTAGATGATATTAGAAACCTCAATATTATTTTTGAAGACCTATCGATAGATACGTATGGATCTGATGAATTTTTTTTTTTTTTGAGTTTCTGTTCTAAGTTTAGGAAACCCAAAATTTATCGTTTTTTTTTCTATATTTGTTGTGAAAATCTTAATGCGGTTCACAGAATACATCTACTTACCAAGTTTCAACAGTATAGTTCTTATAGTTTCGGAAAAAAGTGACTGTGACATACAGACGGACAGACAGACATGACGAATCCATAAGGGTTCCGTTTTTGCCATTTGGCTACGGAATCCTAATAAAGCAAAACTAGCAATAAATAAAATTAAATAATATAAGTACGACACAACCAATTAGTTAAAAAACTCTTAAACATATAAAAAATATTATTTGTGATTTTTAGTTCATCAGATATATGGGGCTTAGGCTGCCTTATATGGGAAGCATATAATGGCCCTCTCAAGACGCAGCCCAGTCTCAAAATGGTTGACAACATTCCTAAGCAGCTCAGCACATTGTACTATGAATTGGTCAGCGCTAATCCGGCATCCAGGCCAAACCCTGCAGATATCATTACCAGGTACATAATATGAAGATATTTTGTGAAATTTCCATTTAGGTACTTGAATTAAAAAGAGAAAATGCACCTCAATACAGATCAGTTTAGATCGATTTCAGGGGGTTATGTACCCTAGAATTAGAATGACGTCGTGTCGAGTGGATACATCTTAGTAAAAAGTAAGTTTGTGCTAGGTAATGGTCAACCCTGGTTGCAGAGTCAATTTTTAATACTACACACATAAAAAAAATCTAAGATTTTTTTTTTTTTAAATCATCTCAAAAATTTCAAGCCTAGACGGGACTTGAACCCGCGACCTTCCTCTTGATACGAGGATGCACTACCATCTGTGCTACAAGGCAATTCACGTCTAGGTCGAAATTAGTGAGATCATTCAGAATTACGACTAAAGCGCCGTTAGCTTGTCCCGTCTAGGCTTGAAATTTTTGAGATGATTTTAAAAAAAATCTTGGAATTTTCCGCATGTGTTCGGATAACACTATAAATAAAAATACTATTTAAAAAAATCTAAGGCAACACCTATAAATTTTGAATATTTTTAGTTTTATAAATTTATTTTAAATTATTTTTTTTCTTTTTAATTTAAATTATATATCTATGTTGTATTTGTATATTAAACTCGATAAATTTCTTTAAAAAAATGGTTATTTACAAATAAAAGTTTGCTGTGAATCTGGGTACAAATTTGTATTGTATACTAATGGTAATAATAAACAAAAATATGTCTTCTGCGTTAAATTATAACCTTCTTCTGGGCATTTAAATTAAATCTAATACAGCGTGTTTCCTCCTCGGTTGTTTAAAACTTCTCGGCAACGATTCTGCATGGAGTCAATTAGGTTATTGATTTCCTCCTGGGGGCAATTGGTCCCAGTGGAACTTGGGCAGGTTTTTTAGCTGTTGTTCCGTTAAAACCCCCATCGTGATCTTTCAAGACCCTTCTCTGGAGCATATCCCACACGTGCTCAATGGGATTCAAGTCAGGCGATTGAGTTGGACATGGCAAAACGCGTATATCTTCGCCCTGTAGCCATTCTTGAGTCTGTCTCGCTGCGGACGGGCATTGTCGTGCATCAATTGTTGCACAATGCACAAAAAAATGGTTTTATTGTTAAAAACATAATTTACTGAAAAAAAACTGCTAGTATTTATTTGTTTATCAAAGAGGAAAAGGTTTGATATTCCATGAAAGTTAAAAAAAATTATATGTGTTGCCTAGACTTCTTTGATATGTGCATTAATTAAAAATTTATTTACATCTGTAATAACGGCGTAATATCCGATAATAATGTGATATAATATGATAAAAATATATACTGAATTCAAATTCATAAGAAAATATGTGGAGATGATCTGATAATGCAGACATAAGATGTAACTCTTAATAATTATAAAAAAAACAATAAAATATAGGCGGACAGTTACTGGTTTTAATTGGAATTTAGCACAAAATCATCATCAATAATGACGAACACAAAATGACTGTCTTCGTGGTAGGGTAGACAAGTAACCCGACTAAACGACATAGATAGGTATTTATATAATTCGTGTCGCCGTCCTAGTAACTTGCTACGACGTGAATAAAGTGCAATTCGGTTCGCCCAGCCCGCGCTGTGTGCCTAAAATTACATTCAACTACTAGGCGCCTCTTTTTCTATCGCGTAACTCTTTCAAACGCGTAACTCCTTCTATCGTGTAACTTTTTCTAACGCATAAATCTTTTTATCGACTAACTCTTTCTATGGTGTAACTTTTTCTAACGCGTAAATCTTTCTATAGAGTAACTCTTTTTATCATGTAACTTTTTCGATCTTGTAACTATTTCTAACGCGTACCTCTTTCTAACGCGTAACTCTTTCTAAAGCATAACTCTTGCTATCGTGTAACTTTTTCTAACGCGTAACTCTTTCTAACGCGTAACTCTTTCTAACGCGTAACTCTTTCTAACGCGTAACTCTTTCTATTGTGTAACTTTTTCTAACGCGTAACTCTTTCTAACGCGTAACTCTTTCTAACGCGTAACTCTTTCTATCGTGTAACTTTTTCTAACGTGTAACTTTTTCTAACGCGTAACTCTTTCTAACGCATAACTCTTTCTATCGTGTAACTTTTTCTAACGCGTAACTCTTTCTAACGCGTAACTCTTTCTAACGCGTAACTCTTTCTAACGCGTAACTCTTTCTATTGTGTAACTTTTTCTAACGCGTAACTCTTTCTAACGCGTAACTCTTTCTAACGCGTAACTCTTTCTATCGTGTAACTTTTTCTAACGTGTAACTTTTTCTAACGCGTAACTCTTTCTAACGCATAACTCTTTCTATCGTGTAACTTTTTCTAACGCGTAACTCTTTCTAACGCGTAACTCTTTCTAACGCGTAACTCTTTCTAACGCGTAACTCTTTCTATCGTGTAACTTTTTCTAACGCGTAACTCTTTCTAACGCGTAACTCTTTCTATAGCGTAACTCTTCTAAAGCGCGGCAAATCATTGGCCACTGGGCCTCTGGTTGTACTTGTAGCTTCGTATCTAAAGTGCGGAGTGCGCCAGGCCTGGTCTGGGTGGGTACTTTTTATTCCTTATATCCACAAAAGGATATACAGGGTGTCCCAAAAAAAATGTGTCAAGCGGAAGTACAGAGATAGAGCACCGCTAGGGCTACCGAATCATATCTGTGTATGTACTACCAATCTGGATAATTTAAGGAATTATAGTTATTTTAGCGCAAAAATGTTGACCATTTCTTATTTATGCAGAATAAAGCTTTCATGATATAAAATTTGGATTAGCTCAATTACATTTTTAGAAAAGATAGACCCTTAAAAAAGTAAGAATTTGAATTAAAAAAAAAGAATTAGTGATTTTTGTTAGGTTGACTTCTTGATTGTTATCTGGATATACATATTATTTATTATTATTATCAGCCCTTTGAGTCCCACTGCAGGGCAAAGGCCTCCCTTCCCTCTTCTCCTATATACATATATTCCCACTATTTTCTATTTGTACAGTTCTCGCCCATATTTTTCCTGCTGATCGGACTATGTCATGTGCTTTACAGATGTCGCAAAATGGGTGGTTACTTCAAGAACGACCTCATAGACACCATGTTATTCCTCGAGGAGATCCAGATCAAAGACAAGGCGGAGAAGGGCAAATTCTTCTCCACTCTGAGCGCGTACCTAGACAGTTTTCCTGAGGCTGTGTGCGTTCACAAGATACTGCCGCAACTGATGACTGCGTATCATTATGGGGATGCGGGCTCTGCTATTCTGGCACCTATGTTTAAGGTAACACAGTCCATTTTCGACTTGCATTATGTACAATTTAAAATTTAACATCATCATCATCCACAGCCTGACTCCACCCATTGTTGGGTATAGGCCTCCCCAAGTTTGTGCCATCCACCACGATCCTGCGCTAGTCTCACCCACTGACGTCCCACGACCTTTACGATGTCGTCCACCCATCTCGCTGCTGGTCGTCCTACTCTTCTATACCCGCTCCTCGGCCACCATTCAGTCGCTGTCCTGCTCCATCTGTCATGCCAAGTGTCCCGCCCAAGACCATTGAGCTCCATGACTCGTATCCCACCGTCATGAACCTTCGTTCGTCTACGGATCTCGACATTTAGAACTCGATCTAACAGTCTGATGCCAAGCATGGTACGCTCCATGGCCCTTTGTGCAACTCTTAACCTGTGCCTCCTGCGTGAGCGTCCACGTCTCGGCACCGTAGATCATGGTGGGCAGAACACATTAACAAAATTTACCTCTATATATAAATTTTAAATAGTGTCTTAATGCTCTAAGACATGCTCAGCATATGAGGCAAGGTTCACTTATCCATTATTAAGATTCTGTTGTTTTCTCAGGAACGCGTGGGGTATCAAGTTGAAATTAATATCAAATACTTAGGAATACTGTTTCTTGGAGCTGTAAAAAATCAAACTAAGTGGATGTAATCAATAATACGGCTACTTATGCCGCATATATTGACACTCGCAAATAAATCAAAACCTACAGGGCATTTCCTGTTAACCTAGAATCATAAAATTAGGCTAGAAGCAAGGTCTCACAGCACAGGTACTGAAAGACATCTGAAAATCGTTAATTTGTAGTTACTTAACAAAACAAGTAACATTTTAACAAAAATATAACCGACTTCAGATGATAGTAACAACCAAACTACTTTACCAATTTTGATGAAATTTCCATGGTATCAATTTAAAAGTATATGCATTGAAATAGAAAACTAATTTTTCAAATCGGTTGATATATAACGGAGTTCTGAGCTAACAAACATAACATAACGTAAAAATTAAACAAATATAAAACTTATATTAAATTTAAGACCACACGGGAAGCACCAGCTTTCAAATAAAAAAAGAATTATCAAAGTCTGTTCATCCAGTCGAAAGTTCTGAGGTAACTAACATTTAAAAAAAATACCGTTGAATTGAGAACCTTCTCCTTTTTTGAAATCGGTTAAAGATACGGAACCCTCGGTGCGCGAGTTAGACTCGCACTTGTCTGGTTTTTTTTATTTTATTATATGAGATGATGATCATTACCATGGAAAATTTTAATTTCCTAACAATATCAATATCAAGTCCTAAAATATCAATGCAACAGCCTGTATAAAATAGACAAACAAATCATATTCATTCATCATGTAAGTAGGTACCTGTTAAACTAACTAAGCGGCATCGGTGCAAAGGCGCCGCCGATTTACGTTAATAAATTTTCAAGCTACCGGTATTAAAACCACCTCTAAAATCAGTTACGATTCCGGATGTGTGTTTTAAATTAATGTCGTACATAACAAAACAGATGTAATTTATCTATCATTAAAATATATCCTTTATGTAATAATAGCTGACCCGGCAAACTTCGTACCGCCTTGACATGCATATGACGCGGGCTGCCAATGTACGTCGCCGGCGGAGAAAATGAATTTTCTTCATAATTTCTCTTTACGTGAATTTTTCCGATATTTTAATAGTTATTCTGCTATTCGTGGCGGAGACAAATCCAACTAATCGAAGATCATATAAATCGGTTCGGCCGTTCTTGAGTTATAAATGGTGTAACTAACCTGTCTTTGTTAATATCTTTTAACATGTAAACTACTTTAATGTTAAAATGTTCATTGATTATTTATATTTTTGTGTATCAATGTAAAAAAACTTCATTTGTGGCAAACAAACAAACGACGCAAGACTAAGAACGGGCCTGCAAGGGGTCATCGAATCCTCATGCTCCACTAACACCGCTACTACTTAACATCCCTGGAAAGCTGCTGCCATCAATCCAAAGTCCTACTCCGTTACTTCAAAGAGTTGGGATGGCTGGGGCAGGTTAGAAGGGGGGTAATGCACAATACACCCCAGATGCGGGACGTCAGTGCAGATCTTTTATTCCCCCCACCCTAGAATTAGAATTAGATGTAAAAAAGCTCCCTCAGTATACAGTAATATGCGAAACTCGTTCAGTGCAAACTAGTATAAAGTGCCATTACCTAGTTTTTAAGAACTTATTGTACACTGGTTTATGCAAATCTTGTGCCTTGTATGTTCACAGTTAGGAAAGCTATTAGAAGAGGCCGAGTACCAGAAGCAGATAGTGCCGTGCGTGGTGAAGCTGTTCGCGTCAAACGATCGGACGACGCGCTCGAGGCTGCTGCAGCAGTTGGACCAGTTTATTATGCATTTGCAGAATAATACTGTGAGTACATCAGCGTATCATCCGTGACGTTCCAGATGAATTTCCTCCCTCGAACACTTTGCTTGTGGAATGGGCTTCCTGCCGAGGTTTTTCCCAGGGACTACAGTATGGGGTTCTTCAAAAAGGGCGTTTTGAAAATTTTAAAGGGTCGACAACGCGCGAGTTATACCTTTGGTGTTACAAACGTCCATGGGCTATGGTAACCGCTTACCATCAGATAGGCCGTATGCTTGTTTGCTACCTTAGTCGTATAATAAAAAAAATATCCAGAGATGATCTCCAGAGCGAACAATCTTGTGCATTCTGCACCCAATGTCTCCCAGCAACCTTTATCAGGTCGTCTTTCCACCTTGTGGGAGGCCATAAGTCATAAGGCATTTATTCTTTGCTGATAATATATAATATATTCTTTGCTGGTAATCCGCAGAAGAACTAAAGTTGCCGACATAGCTCTCAAAATTAGCAAGTTGAAGTGGCAATGGGCAGGCCACATCGCTCGTAGAACCGATAACCGTTGGGGAAGAAAGGTTCTCGAGTGGAGACCACGAACTGGAAGACGCAGCGTAGGCCGGCCCCCCACAAGGTAGACCGACGATCTAGTAAGAATCGCGGGGAGCCGTTGGGCGCAAACGGCTACCAACCGCTCGTTGTGGCGATCTAAGGGGGAGGCCTATGTTCAGCAGTGGACATCACCCGGCTGTTGATGATGATGATGATGATAATATATTACAAAATAAGGTCTTAAAATTAAATATAATAGTACTTAAAGGACGGAGGAGATAGGCGACTGATAGGGATGCTTGGAGGGACTTGGAGGAGACCTTTGCCCAGCAGCGGGACGAGATAGCTTAGAAAAAAAAAAGTATTTAAAGATATTATCTGCCGGCTTGCAAAGTTGTACAAATTCGTGTCAATTTAAAATTAATTAATTTCAAATAATATTAAAATAATCTTAAATTCAAAAATTAATTAACAGAGTAAAAGCAGTGATTCAGTAACCATTATTTGCCTGATTGACTGAGTACCAGCCAGTGCGTGGTACTCGAGAACCCTCGAGAACAAACTATCTGTTAGTTTGTTCTCGAGGGTTCTCGAGTTTCTGTCTGTTTTTTACGTTTTCACGGTTGGACTGATTTCGATGAAGTTTTGTTCATAGATAGATTATAACCCGGATTAAGGTGTAGACTACTTTTTACCTCACTACGCAGAAGGAGGGTAATGTTTTTTGACAAACCACGCTTGCGAAGCCGCGGATGGCAGCTTGTTCTTCTATACTAGTATTATAAAGAGGAAAGATTTGTTTGTTTGTGTTGAATAGGCTCCGAAACTGCTGGACCGATTTAAAAAATTATTTCACGGTTGGGAAGCTACACTATCCCCGGGTGACATAGGCTACTTTTTACCCAACTGCGCAGAAGGAGGGTAATGTTTTTATTGAAAAACTACGCGTGCAAAGCTGCGGATGGGTCAGCTAGTTATTTATATTTTTGTCCATTTACTTTGCTTCAGGTAAACGACCAGATATTTCCGCAAGTGGTCCACGGGTTTCTCGACACAAACGCGATCATCAGAGAGCAGACAGTGAAGTCCATAGTCCACCTCGCGCCCAAACTCAACTACAACAATCTTAACGTGGAAGTGCTCAAACACTTTGCTAGGCTACAGTCTAAGGATGATCAAGGTGGCATCAGGTGAAGTCTTATCCTTACTAGTAATATCGTTGTGGCTTTTTCAAATAACGAAACGTAACGTTGAGCCATTTCAAACAACGTTGGATTATCACCGGGCTCGATGGCACTCGTTTTCCCATGGCCGGTTGACCAGGCCCCGGTACCGGGTAACCGGTGCGACTAATCCGCAGAGGATCGAGAAAATTGGAAAACAGGAAAAATACCATCACACTAATATTATAAATGCGAAAGTTTGGATGTTTGTTTGTTACTTAATCACGCCGTAACGGCTGAACCGATTTCCATGAAATTTGTTATATACGTAGGTTATAACATAACCTGGATCACCACATAGGCTACTATTTATTCCATCAATCAGTTCCCATGGGATAAAAATGTCAAGTCCAGTTGCAACAGCGACTAGCTTTATTTTTAGGTTATCTACGCATTTAGTAGTGTAACGCGTACGAAGTCGCGGGCAACTGCTAGTACCAATATAAATTCTATAGATTTTAGAGAAATTTCATAATAGTGCCGATAAAATTACTTTATAGCTTAGTAAAAAAAAAAAACAAAAAAAAAATTTATGTATGTACTAGTTATTTGTGCCGCATGGTTTGTATGTAAATAAAGTGAAACTGGAGCACATTCATTTAGGTCAAGGTGCTCCTTTAGAGCATGTCCACTGGATCTACATATCCACTGTTCAAATGGCTATTGACATGGGTGTGCTCAATTGATGCTAATTACTGAACTGATAGAAATTTATTTCAGCTACTTTTGTATTAGAAAATTAATAAAAAAAAACACGTTGACTCAAAGCCTCCACGAGGTTAAGAAGAAGCTTTTAAAATTTTTAGAGGTAAAAACTTGCACGCACGTAAAAGTGTCACGTTCCGCCTGAGCCGAGCGTGCAAGCGAGAGCGCGGAACACGCGATAGAGAGGCACGATCGGCCTAAGCGTTCGGCTTGTGACGCATCTATCTCTCTTCCACTCGTTATCACATAAAATGATCGTCCGTAAACCGTTTTTACAGACAACCAATTTTTATTTTTAAACTATAGATCTTCGTTTGACCTTAATCTCACCGTCACAGGTAAGCGATGATGTGTTCTAAGATGAACCACGAATATCTAGAAGAAACCTTTTCACTCTTACCTTAAAGAGGCCCGGATTTTAATTCTTTAGGAAAAACAGACGACGGTAAAGTGTTCCATACCTCAGCTGTACGCATCAAGAACGTAGAACCAAAACGGTGTGTGCGAATGGGTGGCTTCAACTAGGTACGGATGGTACTGAGCCGTGCGCCTGCTTGTGCTTTAATGGAAAGGAGATGACGGATTCAAATCGTATTGTTCCTGGGCACATGCCCCAAAATTTATTCTGTAAAAGATCGATAGGCTTGCAACTTTAACGGGTTTAATAACTTTTTCGGGTAGTACTAACTTTTTGGTTTAACTGTGACTATGCTTATTAGAACGCGCGAACGGGCAGACGACGTTTTCGGACGTATGCTATTTTCGATAATTGGTGCTGTATGTATGACAATAATTTAAGTCAACGCGAACGAAGTCGCGGGCGAAATAGTTCGTAACATCTATACTTTATTAAGCCGTGGGTTTGTATTTAAGTAGGAGTCTGCTAAGGGATACTTCCGAAAGATGGGCAGCAGCGTCTTTTCGTGTTTTCAACACCTATACTGCGCTCGCCAACCCGCCTGCCAAGCGTGGCGAGTATGGCAACAACCCCCTCATGGATTTACAACATAAAACCAGGCCCCGAGTCCCCGGCAGCCCCGCTAATCCTGGCTACGGTAGCAGTCACGGTAACGGCGAGGCCAGGGGTGCTAAGAATCCCCGGGAGACGATCGGCTACCAAACCCTACGACGACCGCAGTTCCTGGAGATCAATGAGGGAGGCCTTTGTCCAGCAGTGGACGTCCAACGGCTGATATGATGATACTTTATTTTACTAAAATTATAAAGAGGAAAGATTTGTTTGTTTGTATTGAATAGGCTCCGAAACTACTGGCACGATTTAAAAAAATCATTCACTGTTGGGAAGCTACACTATCCCCGGGTGACATAGGCTACTTTTTACCCAACTGCGCAGAAGGAGGGTAATGTTTTTATTGAAAAATTACGCGTGCGAAGCTGCGGGTTGGTCGGCTAGTAACAAATAAAAAAAACCCCTTTTTCTCGTAGAACAAACACAACCGTCTGCCTCGGTAAGATAGCCGCCCATCTGCACCCTCAAATCCGACAGAAGGTCCTGGTATCAGCGTTCGTTCGAGCGACACGGGACGCGTTCCCGCCTGCGAGACAAGCGGGCGTTCTAGCGCTCGCTGCGACACAACAGTACTTCTTATTGGCTGAAGTGGCGAATAGGATACTCCCGGCGTTGTGTCCGCTCACAGCTGATCCTGAGAAACAGGTATCAACTGTACAATTTACTCAGCCAAGTAGACATAGTCACACATTCAACACAAAGCATTCATTTCAACAGTAGACATGTACCTAATTTATTTTATTGCGATTTTTTATATTGTGTAGGAACGGTAAATTTATTTTTTTAGGGTTTCGTACCCAAAGGGTCAAACGGGACCCTATTACTAAGACTCCACTGTCTGTCTGTCCGTCTGTCACCAGGCTGTATCTCATGAACCGTTATAGTTAGACAGTTGAAATTTTCACAGATGATCTATTTCTGTTGCCGCTATAACAACAAATACTAAAAACAGAATAAAATAACTATTTTAGGGGGGCTCCTATACAATAAACGTGTTTTTTTTTTTCTCGTTTTTGCTCTATGTTGATGCATTTTTTTGCCGTTTTTAATAGATAATGACACGGAACCCTTCGTGCGCGAGTCCGACTCGCACTTGACCGATTTTATTAATTATTTTATGTATTATTTGCAGAGTAGGTCATTATCTGGTAGAATGTTAATTGTGCTTAAATTGTATACATTAAGACCAGTGTAAAATTGAACTAATTTTCTGCTAATAAATTATCTTTACCTTAAAAATTATCTTATCTTTATCAAAAAACTAATCATCGTTTGAAGAAGAAATATTCATAGTTTTAAAGCTGTTCCTAATTTAATTCCTGTCCCAAACGAAATTTAATTTATTATAAGTGTTCCTAAATCAATCATCATCACTATTCAGCATATCAAACTTCACTGAGTATCTAGGTGTTGATGTATTGTTTACAGGTTCGTGACGCAGCGTTTAGAACTATTAGAGGCTTCCTTGGAAAATTAGAAAAGGTTTCTGAAGATCCAAGCTTGAAGGAAGGCATGGGTAAGCTTTATTGCAGATATTTTTTTTTATTATCACACTAATGTTATAAACTAGCTGTTGCCAGCGGCTTCGCACGCGTGTTTTGCCAATAAAAAGTAGCCTGTGTGTTAATCCAGGTTGTGATCTACGTACATAGCAAATTTCATTGCAATCGATTCAGCCGTTCCGGCGTGAAAGAGTAACAAACACCCATATGTATGGAACATACAAACTTTCGCGTTTATAATATTAGTAGGATGCGAAAGTTTGTTTGTTTGTTACTCAATCAAGTCGTAACGGCTGAACCGATTTCGATTAAATTTAGTATGTACGTTGATTATAACCTGGATTAACACATAGGCTACCATTTATCAAGTCAAGTTGCAACAGCGAGTTTAGCTTTATTTCTAGGTTAACGACACATTAAAAATAAAATAAATAAATATTGCTGGACATTTCACACAGCGCTATCTAGCCCCAAACTAAGCATAGCTTGTACTATGGAAACCAGATAACTGATAGAATACTTATATACTTTTTTTTTGTAAATACATACTTATAATATATAGAGAAACAACCAGACCCGGAACAAATATCTGTAGATCATGCAAACATTGGTTCCGCAGCGGGAATCGAACCCGCTAGTATGTAATAAATAATATAGTAAGTAACAACTACTAACACATTTAGTAGTGTAGCGCGTACGAAGTCGCGGGCAACAGCTAATTAATTATATGATTGTTCTGTGTCCACGATCTCGAAGAAACCTGTTCACTCGCGACTTGAAGACCCCCTAGGTTGTAATTATCAGAAGACTCGGGCTGAGCGTTCCACTTTTTGGCGGAGAACTGCTTTGTGATATCATGTCTACCCATTTTGGGAAAAGTATCTACTGACGAAGTATAGCGCAGCGGCTATAAAATGTGTGGAGACCGTCTACTCTAAAACTGAACGCTCCTCCACTTTATTACTGTGCGTCAACACCTCAGCAAGACAATTTAAAATGAGCCTTGTGATAACAGTAAATAAAGAACATTTCGCTTTGACGTAATGCAGTGGAAGGACGTCGGTTCGTACAGTACTACGATTTAAGTTGACGCCTCGACAAATTTCGACTATTATCCGAAAAATTTAATATATCAGAATCTATATACCTACTTTCAAATACTGGAACCAAAATGAAAAAATTAAAAATGTTTTCATTAAAATCACAAGGATCGCTTTGAAACTCCAATTTTACTGCCTGTTCCTTCGCGACCAAGCCAGGAAAGAAAGGCAAGAAACAAGGCTGGTTGTTTTTTTAATTATCCTTTTAGAATACATTACAATAAAGAAAATAAATTACGTCTAAATTTTAACATTTTTAACGAGTTGGAGCAATTTCAATCCCAAGCTTTTCTATCATCTAACTAAATAATCCGATATTTTATAGTATGCTTTTTTATAAAGATTTTGTTTAATTGCGTTTTTAAATTTGTTAATTGTCAACTTTTGTACATCACTTGAAAATTTTTTATAAAAGCGTACAACTTGCCCTTTAGACGATTTACTAACTTTATGGGAGTCTGCAAGTGGCAATAGTGAGTTTTATTTATAGTATTAAAATTATGATTATCGCTATATTTTTTAAACAAAATAACATTTTTGTGAACACACATCAGATTTTCATAACTTATATTAAACTTATGGCGTAAGTTTAAAGAGCCGCACGGGCTACCTCCTTTGAAGCTCGCTGACAGACGAGCCGTCACGAGCCGCGGGTCGGCCGGACATTGGTTGCAAAATCGTACTAATTCGGAAACACGTTGCCGAGGCGTCGGCGTCGTCTAACTTAGAACTTATATCGTAGTACTGTACATAAACATTTAAAATTATTGTATTATGAAAGGGATAGTAATAACACAATATTTGGATTTCCCAGAATCATTTAATTTGTCTGCTCGTTTCACATTTATTCGCAAATCTAAATAAAACTCCACCAATACACCAATTCATGTATTGAATATTAATTTATAAAGGAATAAGGACATTTGCTTTAGGTTTTAGCAGGATTACCACCGTTCCTCTCTTACACAGCACAACGCAGCATCTTCCGTCCGCCCCAAGATGGCGGCCTCCTCAAATCGAAACCAACTCGATTGTAGCTTTAGACGGAAGTCAAATAGCAATCTTTATTTTTACCAAGTAAATTCATAAGATTTGTATAATTGTTGAGATACTTTTAAATGATTATACAAAATAATGATGTTATTAGTTATTCATAAATATGTGATCGTTACAATTAGATGTGTAGTAAAAAGCTCTTAAACCTTATGACGAAAAATATACAGCAATTTATTTTCTTCTCTTTCAATGAAATGGTGTACCTAGCATAAGAATGGTTTGTGTCGCACAGAGGCTGACGTCCACACAGCGACTCCGTCGCTCAGCAACGCGGCGGCGACGTGGGCAGGCTGGGCGGTCACCGCGGTCACTGCCAAGTTCTACCGCTCGCATTCCGATACGGCGCGCGTGCAACACCCCAAGTCTGTGCTCTCTAAACCTGGCTCGCTGGGTAAGGATAAACTATTCTTTTGCTTTCGTATGTGTGTTTGTCGTGCCTCGTATGTGACACGCCTCACATACGAGGGTGTGGCCTCGTATATGTGCGGGGCAACATGCCGCATCTATTTTGGTCCCGTTGTTACAACAAGTATAAAAAGATAGAATAGTACATTGTTATACAAGGGTTGTAAGTGATCTATTGTACACCCGAAATATGTTAACATACGGCGAGCGAACACACTATTTCTAGGGTGTTATTGATCGTTAACACATTATACAAATCAGTTCATATTTTTGACGTTTAGCGTGTTGCCACTTTTAGAGGAAAATTAATAGTGAGTTGAAAAAATTAACAGTTGATCTGATGACTCATTGAGAATATAAATAAATATTGATGGACATTTCACACAGCGCTATCTAGCCCCAAACTAAGCAGAGCTTGTACTATGGGAACCAGATAACTGATACATTATTACATTTACATTTTTTTTAAATACGTACTTATAATATATAGAGAGACAACCAGACCTGGAACAAATATCTGTAGATCATGCAAACATTTGTGCTGTGGCGGGAATCGAATCCGCTACCTCCTGCGTCTCAGCCGGCTATTGGCCCACTGCACCACGGTGGCCGTCATGAGAGTTATGAGAGTTACAGTGCAGAGACATTAAGTTAATTTTAATAAAATTGAATTTTAATTGAGCTAAATTCAATCACTCATCAAAATCTGTGTTATATGAACACTTGCGGTGCGGGTTATGGCAATACATGCATTTTGACATTTCATAATCGTCAAAAATAACAATTGAATTATTTGACGTAGTATAATCATCTTTGAGGTTCATGAGGCAGAGTTTACAGTCAAACTAGACTGCAGCCGTTTTGCTAGTTATTGCGAACGCTGTCTGTGGTCTCTAAATCCGGCTGCTGATGGAACATATAATGATTCACTGAAATTAGCCACTTCAGACCCTCTGTGCTATCTTAAGCAAGTGCTGCAAGTGACAGTGTACTCATTGATGTGAATTTCAATAATTAAAAGTTGCTTTCAGGTGGTTTAAGGTCATAGCACACATATAAACTCGGAAAAGGATCGTCACCGTATCAACTCCAGCCGTTCAGTATTATTTGTGTGAAACTCCCTACTGCAACGCACACTAATCGGAATCGTAACGTAATCGCCTCGCCTCAGGACAAGCTCACGAACCGTGGTGCGGTGCGCTTACGGCTCGTCGTCCCCGCGCTTACGGCTCTCCGTACCCGAGTGGTGAAACTGGTGCCGCCTAGCCGTCAACCAGTGGGCTGCGAGCCGTAAGCGCGGCGTCGCCAAGGAGCTGCTGATCCGCTTTGATTACGTGCTTACGTTAGGTTGGAGGCTGGTTGACGACGAGGCGAAAAGCGATACGGTGACGATCCCTTTCCGAGTTGATATATCTGCTATGACATTTAGGTGTGACTTTTTAATAAAAAAAAATTAGCTATGACTGCCTTCATTATTTTGTGACTTGTGCAGTTAGTTCCATCAAAGATAACGTGAGATATTTTTTTATGTGTTATTTGCAGTCGTTTCACCATTAACTCACCCAATGGTAAGTGATGGTGTGCCCTTTTTCTTGTAGAAGTCTTCTACAATGTAAATATTGTTAACAGAGCAACCATCATCAAGCAGTATGTCGACTACCACATCATCGGTGACTTCGATGACGTCTCTGGAACACAGCGAGTCGGCTTCAGACTACGACCCTGAACACTGGGACATGGCGGCTTGGGGCGAAATCGACTCTAGCGCAGGTATTTATTAGGTTTTAATGTACGTAATTTAACGGTACAAAAGAAATTTATTCGAGAAATTGAAGAAATTTAAATTTGAATCACTCGCTGCGCTCGTGAAAAATTAGAATCCTAGAGCGTTAGCGAGGGAATCAAAAGAGCACGAGGTGAAAAATCTTTGCATTCGAGAGCAACACGTAACGTTTCATCCCACCTCAGCGAGGAAATGACTAAATGCGAAAAAAAGTAATACATCAAGAAAGTTCCGAGTCTGAGTTTTGCACAAATTAAAAAAGGTTGTATGATAAATTCTGCACCATGGAGGTAGAAGTAAATAAATAGGTTTAATGATGTCTTGAATTCACAAACTTAGTGCACACGATGTTCTAAATTCAATTTACTTTATCGTCTAGCTGATAAAAACGGCTTTTGCACTCAGATATCGAAGATCAAAAATACTCTTTCCGAGATATGGGGGGATGAAAAGGGTATTTCTACGCTTGAAGCTTTTATCTGAGTGTGTGACCTGTCTGGCATTAAGCTCGTAAACGGTTGAATTCAAAGTCAAAGTCATTTATTCATTAAAATCACAAGGATAACTTTGAAACGTCAATTTTACTGCCTGTTCCTTCGCGACCAAGCCAGGAAAGAAAGGCAAAAAACATGCTCGTTGTTTTTTTAATGATCCTTTTACAATACATAACAATACAGACAGTAAATTACGTCTAAATTGTAACATTTTGAACGAGTTGGAGCAATTTCATTCCCAAGCTTCTCTATCATCTAAATAATCCGATATTTTATAGTCGGCTTTTTTATAAAGATTTTGTTTAATTGCGTTTTTAAATTTGTTAATTGTCAATTTTTGTACATCACTTGAGAGTTTGTTATAAAAGCGAACACCTTGCCCTTTAAACGATTTACTAACTTTATGGAGTCTACAAGGGGCAACAGCGAGTTTATCTTTATTTCTAGTATTAAAACTATGATTACCTATCACTATTTTTCTTAAACAAAATAATATTTTTGTGAACATAGGTACATCAGATTTTCATAGATGTATTGACAAGGGAATGTCATAATATTTATTTCTTTAAACTTATTGCGTAATGATTATCTGGGGCCCATATTTTAAATTGCACGAACAGCCCTCTTCTGCAGCACAAAAACGGTGTTTATATCTGCAGCACTCCCCCACAGCAGTGTACCGTATGACATAATGCTGTGGAAGTAGCTGAAGTAAATAATTGAAATTAGTCCACCGGTATATGCGTAGGTTGGGATTCGAAATGTTTAAATTACATAATTTATAGTTTCGAGTTCAACATCTCGCATTATAAATGGTAACTGCCGAAATCATTTGGAAGAGATAGTTGTGTATGTCTTATAAGCACAGAATAATTATTAATACTGAATAAAGGAAAATCACTCCACGATGCGAACTAATATGCATTTAAAAGGCTCGGTAACTAACTCAAAATACTTGTAACGGAATTTTGAGCTTAGTTATCGCGCTGCTTAAGTCCATATTTGCTCGCTCACTGCCTGACGATTAGATCTAATGCATCCGCACCCACTCGCGGCCCAGCGCTCTCCCTAGAACTGCGCGTTTGAATGTTTGTTTGTTTCTCAATCGCGTCGTAACGGCTGAACCGATTTCGATGAAATTTGGTATGTACGTAGATTATAACCTGAATTAACACATAGGCTACTTTTTGTCGACAAACAACGCGTGCGAAGCCGCTGGCGGAAGCTAGTAAGTAGATAAAATAAGTGATGGTTCTTGAAGTAAGGTTAGTTCAAGGAGCTAGGGGATAGCTGGGGTTAGATTCGGGGGGGGGGGGGGGGGGTAATGCACAATACACCCAGATCTTATTCCTCCCACCCTAGAATTAGAAGTGACGGTTTTAATTAGTCCAAAAACCAACACGTTATTCAAAAAGCCGGTTTAACTGTACGGACACTTACTTTCGAGCTGTTTAAGGTAAAATTGCCTAATTATATTACAAATATGACACAACACTATTGTACTAGTGTAACAATAGATTTAACCTTCAGGCCCTTCTGGCCCTCTAGTTGCATCTACTTTTCATTACATTTACATTACAAGACAGAGTCTGTCTTACCAATACGTGAATAACGTAGTGGGTTACATTATTAATACTTCTATCACACGGATACTGTATCTTACCTAACCTTTATAGTGTAACTGTTTGTTGTTCCGAAATAAATTAAATAAAATAAAACAGAAAACTAGGACATTAAATAAAACTATTGTAAAGATTAACTGGTAAATGTATTCAAACCTATTTTTATATACTACTAGCTGACCCCGCGAACTTCGTACCGCCTTAGAATCAAAAAAATGTCCTTTTCTGTGCACGTTCCCACTATATTCAACTATTACCCGTGCGCGATAAGTTGGGACCTGAGCGCGGTGACGTCATATTGGCGTGTTTGTACCGCCCGCAAAAAAGCGAACATAACAAGCAGCCGCCCGCGGCTTCGTCTTTGTTTTTTTTAACCTAATTTATTATGTTACTCAGGAAGGACGCCGCTTTTTATCTAATCTTTTTTACACTATTTGAATAAAATAAAAATACAATGTTTAAGTTTGTACATTTATTTTATCTATTATTTACATTATCTCATCTTCGTCACTACTTAGTGGATTTATGCCTTCTAGAGGTTGTTCTTCGTCCTCAGTCTCACTATAATCACTTGACGAAGAGGTATCCGATAAATTTACAATTAATTGCGATTCATTCGTCTCTTGTAAGAGGTCATCGTCCCAATACTTTTGTCGAAGCTTGTCCACATGGTTGACTTCTTTTTTCCAGACAACAAAACAATAACACAAACGAAAACTAAAAGAATTCCAGAGCGCGTCGTTACGTGACGTAGGCCAGTACGAGACTAAAAACCCTAGTAAGAAATAGTGATGCGAACGGTACAATACGGGCGCCATCGGGGAAGCGGTCGGGGAGTCGCATTCCTAGCAGGTCCCAAGTTATCGTGCACGAGTAATATCTCTATATTCAAAGTAGAACATTATTAAAGTACTAATATCGCTATTAAAAAATAGGGGTTGGGTAGTAGAAGGGTGAAAATTCATGGTTGTATGTATTTTTAATTGCCGAATCATAAAAAAATGTGTCCATAAAATAAAAATTTTGGTGTAGACCACCTTTATCACATAGGGGTATGAAAAATTGTTTACGTCCTATTCTCAGACCTACCGAATATACACAAAAAAATTCATAAGTATCGGTCAAGCCGTTTCGGAGGAGTTTTGTTACAAACACTGTGACACGAGAATTTTAAATATTGGATTATCACAATAAATAGTAATGATAAATAAACTATAATTCTAATCATTATTATAGATACGGGATTTATCACGTGCAGTCTTATCGGTGTTAATTATCGGTGGTCGTCTTTGTCACGTTCAAAGTTAGTAGATTACCATCAAGCCATCTCGTTACAATTTCCAGGCCTGCATTGGCCACCTGTTTGACTTTATTCCATGTTTTGGCATGAAACAGCAAGACTGTATCATCCGCATAGGTGATAATTTTTGATGAGCCAGTTCCATGCCATAGAGGTCATTAATATAGAGAGCAGCAGTGATGATAACGATGATGACACAGCCGGTCAACGCGCTGTGATTTCGTTGGCCCAATCCCCGCCACCCCGCCCGTCCGCTCGCGCGCAGCGGGCAGCGGCGCGCAGTGCGAGGCGAGACGTTATTCGGAGCGGATCGCACTCACCCTGATGAAGGTTCACGAATTGAACCGAAACATTGTCTGTCGAAACACCGATAAGACGGTACGTGATAAATCCCGTATTTATAATAATGATTGAAATCAATCACGAAAGTTTTCTAACTAAAACTATAATTCTTCTACATGCAAGTTCACAGCCTGAAGGTGATCTGAAAAGAAAAAAATATTAATTTAAAAAATAATATTGCTGGACATTTTACACAGCGCTATCTAGCCCGAAACTAAGCAGAGCTTATACTATAGTAACCAGATAACTGATAGAATTCTTATATACATTTTTTTTTGTAAATACATACTTATTATCTATACTAATATTATAAAGAGGAAAGATTTGTACCTATTTTTGTATGTTTGTAATGAATAGGCTCAAAAAGTACTGGGCCGATTTAAAAAATTCTTTCACCAATAGAATGCTACATTCTTCCAATTTGACATAGGCTACATTTCATTTTGAAAAAAATTAGGGATCCTTGGTAAAATTTGAACAATGTAACCGAAGGTGTAGATGTAGATAGAAAATGAGTCTTAAAATGTCTTTCATCGAATGCGCTGCCGAAACTATTAGCGATAGAACAAAATAATGTATAACAATATTGAAGAACATCATAATGTCTACAAAAAACTCCGCGGTAGCATATGTCCAACTATTGTAGTTATGTCACTACAACAACTTTTATTATTTTAAACAATAATGAAAATGCTAACCAAATTCAAACGATGCTATTTATGTGTTTATATTAATCCTAATTAATAATAATTAATAAATAATATTTTTTTAATAAATAAAAATATTTGTGAAAAAAAGTGTTTTATATCCAAATTTCCATAAATAAATAATTGTCTACCCCGTGCGAAGCCGGGACGGGCTGCTAGTTTTATATAAAGAAACAACCAGATTGGTTAAAGCATGTTGTGAAATTGTCACACAATCGAGATCGGAATTTGTCTTGGCATTTAAATACAATACTAAGACGTTAGACCTTTTTGTGATACGTTAAAGATAATTTATTACCAAAACTAGCTGTTGTTTGCGACTTCGTACGCGTTACACTACTAATTATGTAGGTAACCTAGAAATAAAGCTAAACTCGCTGTTGCAACTTGACATTTGACATTTTTATCCCATCGGAGCTGATTTATGGGATAAAAAGTAGCCTATATGGTAATCCAGGTTAATAATCTACGTACATACTAAATTTCGGCGAAATCGGTGCAGCCGTTACGACGTGATTGAGTAAACAAACAAATAAATAAATAAACAAACATCCAAACTTTCACATTTATAATATTTGTGTGATTATGATTAATGAGTACAATTTAACTTTGTGTCTTATTTACTATTGACGTGATAACGTCTTATAAATCGATGAACGCCGGCTCCACGCACGAAAAAGTGTCACGATCCGCCTGAGCCGAGCGTGCAAGCGAGAGCGCGGAACAAGCGATAGAGAGGCACGATCGGCATAAGCGTTCGGCTTGTGACGCATCTATCTCTCTTCCACTCGTTTTCATGTAAAATTATCGTCCGTAAACCGACTTTACAGACAACTAATTTTTTTTTAACAACTAACAACATAATATGACATACTCGTATAATCTACATGATGGAAATTATTTCATTCATTTTTAACTGCTTTATTCTAAGGGAAAGATGTATCTAAAAGAGGCAGCATAATCAGGGACCTGTTAGAACTCTTTATCTCTCTCAACATCTCCCCTCCTTGAAGTTGACTCCAATACGATGTAGCCAGTTGATTTTTACGTATTAGTTGTACACACGGCTACACATCAAGCTATACATTTCCAGTATAAGCTTACCTCTCATTCTACGAAAAGTCTACACAATGCGAGGTCAGCTTATACTGGAAATGTATAGCTTGATGTGTAGCCGTATGTACTAGCCATTATCTCGACGAATAATTAAAAAAATAATTATCCCTTACCAAAGTTATCCAAAAACTTGTATCGACTCGGTTCAGGTTGTATATTAAAAAAGGTAATTTGGGAGGGTTAACCTACATTAGAATAAGTACTCTAATAACATAATACTGTATTATTTGTGTCCTATGATCCCAAGATGGTGGAAATAAATTATTTTATTTAAATTTAATAATACAGATAAACAACAAATGCTTTAAAAAAAGCTACCGAACCAAGTGCAAGAGTATGGTTCGCACATAACCGCATGAATGGACAATTGCTCGCCCAAAACTACAAATCCCTTCATTTAGTCACCATTTTAACTTTTAATTCGTTTTTTTTTTGTTAGGAACTGGTGCAAGTGCCAAATCACCGCCGAGCAGTGGCAGTGCGCAGGCGCCGACCTTAGCGGCGCTCTGCGAGGACGAATGGGATAACGAAGAATGGGGAACATTACAGGAACAACCGGTAGTTATAAATATTTTTAATGAAAGTTAACTTTAACGAGCTTTCTTAGCGAGGTGGGCGAGTGGCGGGCTTAGACGAAATAATTAAATAAATAAATATTGCTGGACATTTAACACAGCGCTAGCCCAAGCTTAGCTTAGCACCAAACTAAGCAGAGCTTGTGCTATGGGAACCAGATAACTGATAAAATACTTAAATACATTTTTGTTTCTAAATACATAATAGAATATATAGAGAAACAACCAGACCCGGAACAAATATCTGTAGATCATGCAAACATTTGTTCCGCGGCGGGAATCGAACCCGCTACCTCCTGCATCTCAGCCGGCTATTCGCCCACTGCGCCACGGAGGTCGTCAAATAATTGCAAGTTCGATGCGCGGTCGGGATCTTTAGGGTGTTACAGCGGATACGTTGACGTGATTCCCGACCCTAATAAAAAGAACCCAACTTAATTATTTTCCTAATCGTAATAGGATTCAGTTATTTTTAAATTTTATTTTTTGTGATGGGAATCTATTCACGGCCATGTTTTTATAACTGCTAACAGATGGCGTCATGCTCTTATTGACAAAGGAAAGTGAATTGTCAATGTCAATTGCCGTGTCAACATTATTTTCCTTGAAATAAAAAAGTAAACATTTGTTGTTGTGCAAAGCAAATCCAAAAAGTGTTTGCTTTCGGCATATAAACAATATTTTATGGCGGTGCATCTCGAGACAGTCCATCTATTAAGCTAGTTGGAACTTCTTTTTTCTTTTTAAATCGAAAATGAAAAGCCCTCATTAAGAAGAACCTAACCTATTTTATTATCTGTAGAGTGCCGAAGCAGAACTAGTCAGTCCATCAGAAACGTGGAACAACTCGCAATGGAATGAAGCGGGGGTGAACAACGCGAACGCGACATACGTACGCAACGTGTCGAACGCGAGACTAGAGCACAGACCCGCGGCGCACCAGAACAGCAATGACTCGCTCGGGGGCTGGGAGGACGGAGAGTTCGAGCCGATTGAAGAGAATGCAGATGGTAATTACAATAGATTATCGCCTAAAGTAGACCTATTCATGTCAACGGCTCTTGTTCGACATATTTGACGACCTCAGTGGCGCAGTGGGCAAATAGCTGAGACGCAGGAGGTTGCGGGTTCGGTTCCCACCGCGGAACAAATGATTACATGTTCTACAGATATTTGTTCCTCTATACATATACAACCTGTTTTGTTATGTGCGGGTATAGAAGGGTAGGACGACCAGCAGCGAGATGGGTGGACGACATCGTAATGGTCGTCAGTGGGAGACCAGCGCGGGATCGTGGAGGATGGCACAAACTTGGGGAGGCCTATACCCAACAATGGGTGAAGTCATGCTGTGGATGATGATGATTTACAACTATAAATGAAAACACGGGTAGAGCTAATAAGCCATTAGTCTTACTCGTGTTTCTTCGACCGCGCGCGATGCGTCACAGTCCTCACTTGGCGGAACGAATTCTTTGATCCTTTAGCTATCCAGTGGGGTGTAACTAAATTTTGCATGGAGATGATATTATGTATCCCCCGATTGTTTTATCATACGGTTTTTGAATTGCCCAACTATGGAAGCGATTTTAAAAACGTATTCACGTCAAAAACATTTCTTTCTCAGAAAACAACGCTTCTAAAATGGAAGAGCTTAGGAGAAAGCGGGAGGAGCGTAAACTGCAGCGACAACGCGAGATGGAAGCGCGGCGCTCCGCCCGGGGACAAGGGCCCATGAAACTCGGCACTAAGATCACTACCGCGCCGCAGTTCTAGCCAGAACAACACAACTAGACCGCATTATGATGGTAGGACCCTACGTTAATGTGTTCTTGGTCTATTTTTGCCTGGCTGGATGTATTTAATGATAATACAGTGAGTTTTAGGAAAAAGAACATTCTTCCTATCTGCAACTTGTTTTCAAACGCAACTTGCATAAGTATTGTCTGCAACCTACCACAGCTAGTGGATTGATCTAGCTATTGTGATTGAGTTATAAAAGAATACTCAGGTACTGAATAGTTTTATTACACTTATTCTGAAATTTAATTATTATAAATTATTTATGGGTGCAAAACCAGGCAAAACCAGCAACATCCATTTTTTTCACTATAGCAACTTTGAATTAGGGAATGCAATCCCGACTCGAGATTGCAAATTCGAGATCCCGCGGGATTAGAAATATCAATCCCGCGGGATGCCGGAATTTCCGGGATCCCGTCTAGTTTAAAAAAAAATGTTAAATTCGGATGACTGAAAAAGCTAATAACTGCTTGTTTGTGATAGTGAGGTTAACTAAAATAACATATTACTCGAAAGAAAATAAAAATCTTTATTCTTTAATCTTACCAACTAAATAATTATCGTCACCTGTCGCTAATATTCGGAAATAGTCGGAATAGTTTTCTAACGCTGTTTGGCGTTCCTGCCGCTCGCGGCCGTCAGTCAGCGCGCCGCTTGCGCCCCGAGTGGACGTGTATAGCGTCGCTGACCACTGCCGCCCAATCCCGTCAATCTCGAACGGGATCTCGTCATATGATGCGTCGGGATTGATCCCGAAAAATTACACGAGATCTCGCGAGATCGGGATTGCATTCCCTACTTTGAATGTATTCTTAAAGCGTTTTTTTTTTATTTATGTAGGCAATTAATACAAATGTGCGAAAAGCATCAATATCCTATACAAAACAGACGTTCAATCATAAGGTTAGTAGCAAACACAGCTAAATCCCAACTGACAGGTATAAAGACAGCTTTCGACCAGAGCACAGTATTTCGACGCCATTGCAATGGCTACTTTGTTGTTTTTGTATTAGTGCGTTCGTGATACAAACAGGATCCATGTATAAGATGCAAAAACAGCAATATGCTGATATATTTATTATCTATTTTGCAGATTATTAAATTTATTCCAAAAGTTTCGTACAGTTAATACCATAAATATATTTTTCAACAATATGATGTAATTATTATTTTATTATTGTTTAGACACTGTTGTATCAATCATTAACGCGCCGGCGAACACTGAGCGCAACTTCAATTCGGCCACGTCAAAAACTTCGGCCTGAATATCGCTATCCCTGTTTAGTGACGAAGTTTAGACACGCAGAGCGACAGTGATAGCAATAGAACGTTTCTAAATTTGATTAGATTTTGACCGTGTTCCGTAATACCAAAAATGATGACTGAAAACTTGTTGTATTTTTCTCATTGTTTTGTTATTCTGTAACTAGACGATATAATCTATGTTCCCATGACTAGGATACGTAAGATGTTGTTGTTTTTAATACGAAACAATTAGGTTGAAAAAAGGTCTTTTATGACGTAAAAACATGCAGAATTCGATACGCTTCTATTTTATTTTAGGTAAGTATTTTGATCTAATATATGGTTGGGAACCTAGATAAATACTATTCAAATTAAAATAATACCTTATTAGGGTAGAAATATGCTCCAATTAGAAATGATCTTGGTAGTACGTGTTGTATAGGAGATTGTCCCTCCGGTGCCCCCTTAATGAAAAAAATCTACTGCACTCTTTTCCGTTAAAATGGTTGTTGCTGGTTTTGTATCTAAATGACTCAATTAATTAAAATGAAAAGGACCGATAGAATGCAGAATCGACTGTATAAAATATATCTGCGTGCTCAATCTTATGCTGGGTACACACATGCGGTCTTACTCTAACGAGCAAACACGTCGAATAATAACTACGGTTCGGGCTCTACGTACACACATTCAGCATGAATCTTATCGAGCGGCGCGACGTTCAGTATAGAGCTGTGTCGGTCAATCATTTGTTGCAACCCGGGTCGATCGCGACCCATTGGCAAGATGATCCGATCGCGGGACCCGGGTCTTCGGTGGGAAAGTCATAGCCGATCAAACCGATTTCTACAGGTGTCGCGTGACTCGCGAGATCGGGAGCGCCGTACCTGTCTGGTGTCTGCCTGCGTGCGAAAGAAAGAGACGAATACAGTTACGTAGCGATCTCTATTTGATTATATTTTTAGTGTAAAAAACAACGTTATTACAGCGTAATAAAGTTCATTTTTGATGAACCATTATCGCAATTACGTAAGGCGTTGGTGGGTCAAATATGGTCAAATACAATCGGATCTTTTTGAGATATATGTTGTATGTATATATATTTATGATACCCAATCACTCGCGCATGGGTTGTGATCGAATCAAAGTGATTTGATCAATCGTGATCGACTCGGCTCTAGTTCAGTATTCACCGAACCGTTCGAGCCAAAAGATGTCTGTTCAACAAAGGAGACAGTGGCTGCATTTAGCAACGTCTCGCAATTCTTAATTCATTATCTTTTGACTTGACGTTCTCTACACAATCGCAATATCTATATAAGTTTATAAATTCCTGAATAAACCCTTTAGAATACACTCTTAACCCATTTCTAAATAAACACGTATTTTAACTACGCTCAACAATGGCGGACTGACGCTCGAGTCGCTCTACAAGTTCGGACACGTACACACGCCCGAGTCAAGCTCGACGGGCTCGCTTCGAGTAGGTGCGAAGGTAATTACATTTATTTGATTCCATCGAGCCGGCTCGACGCGAGCCTTGGAGTTGTGAGTTTTGCGGTCCACGCGTTGAGTTTTATTCGGTTTAGAGTAAAACTATCGAGTAATATCGAATGTGGGTGCGGAGCTTTAAATATATCCAGCTATGTAAGTGTATGTTGTATTTTCAATGTGCACGTATCCAAAATGAATCTTATGACTATGAAATAATGATACCATTGAAGTGTTATGGTATTTTTGAATTGAGAGACGTTTTGTCAACATAAACATTTGATTCAAATAATAAATATTCTTTACTGTTTAATTCTTAAAGTATACCTATTTCATGTAACATAATTTGCTGTAAGTTTATGCTAACTTATTTTAATATGAAATCCATCTTTTATTATTCACATAACTGTGCAATATGTATTTATTATATGTATTAGAAGTAGGTAAATATTACTGTGCTATATTGCCTGATTTTTGACTTCATAACTTGAAATTGCTATAAGCCTTTGGAATCGCCCTTCAGGTAAAATGTGACCGGAATTTAATAGAGGTCATATCATTTGTTTGACTATTATTAGAAGACTGTATGTATTATACTGCACGCATTTAAACATTAAACAAATAAGTATGGGCTTGTTTATACAAATATGAAAATACAAAAATTATTTGGCGTCTAAGGCTTAATAACTCACACCGAAAGAGCGTCGAAGCGCAGCGAAGCGGAGCGCAGTTTCAGTGTCATACGAATTTTAACTTTATTTTCATTAGTGTAATACTTATTATCGCGAGTCCCGCGACTTCTCGAGCATTCCAGCGACTTCTCTAGCAGTCGCGGAAATCCGCGCGCCTTCTCTACCGAGCGGGTCGCTGCCCTTCGCTGCTCTTCGCTGCTCTTTCGGTGTGAGTTGAGTCTAAGCTGAACAGATCCTGAATTAGTAAACATCTAGTCTTAAATTGCGCGCCGTACTAGTTGATAGCGTCAAAGCTAAACAATCTTTATTCATTGCTATCATAAGGTTCATTTTTGTGTTCTGCGTGTGAACAAGTACGGTGGAAGGGCGCGCTATTTTAGCTTGGAATATCTCATATGCTCTTTAAAATTGTAAATACTTAGTCCAGATTACTCATTCCAGTATAGAAACAAACGATTTTAGGGAACAATCGTTAATTAATGCACCAATGCGCGCTCAAGTGAGACTAGACGCCGAAACGGCTGATAAATTTTAAATCTTGGCTTCATGCCAGTAAGCTTTTATACCAAACATGGTATTTGTATATCGAAATGTGACTCGCATTTTGCTACTTTTTGTGCCTCATATTCAGTAGACCCTTAGGGGGTCTAAAGTGGTCACTTTTGTGAATCATCATTTTGTTTCCCTTTATTATGCGTAAATCATTATTATAAATACGGGATTTATCACGTACCGTCTTATCGGTGTTTCGACCGACAATGTTTCGGTTCAATCCGTGAACCTTCATCAGGGTGAGTGCGATCTGCTCCGAATAACGTCTCGCCTTGCACTGCACGCCGCTGCCCTCTGCGCGCGAGTAGATGGGCGGGGTGGTGGGGATTGGGTCAACGAAAGCACAGCGTGTTGACCGGCTGTGCCATCATCATTATCATCACTAGAGAGAGAACCGAAGAGAGCAGCAGTGATGATAATGATGACACAGCCGGTCAACACGCGGTACTTTCGTTGACCCAATCCCCACCAGCCCATCCACTCGCGCGCAGAGGGCAGCGGCGCGCAGTGCGAGGCGAGACGTTATTCAGAGCGGATCGCACTCACCCTGATGAAGGTTCACGGATTGAACCGAAACATTGTCGGTCGAAACACCGATAAGACGGTACGTGATAAATCCCGTATTTATAATAATGATTGAAATCAATCACGAAAGTTTTCTAAGGCCCTTTTCGGATTTGTCGGCGCAGCAGCAGTGCGACATCAGCATGCTCGGATGCCGAAAACACGCCGCGTCGCCTGCACCTACGCTATCGGTAAACAATATGCAGTGCCGCTTGAGCCGTCGTGAAAAGATGTCGTTTTCGAGTTCTAGTGAAGAAGATGCTATAGTTTGTTACATTTATAATCGTTTACGTAAAAAAAGAAAACGTTATTGGCGTCATCCCTATATTGAAAAAAATATTAACTGTCGAGTATTTGTTGCGGCTCAAGAACTTTTGCAGGATGACGATAAATTTGTGTCCATGTACAGAATGAAAAAAGAAACATATCATCAGCTTTTGAATAGCGTTGCCCCAGTAATAAGAAAAAAAATACAAGATTAAGGGATTGTGTAAGCTTAAGAATTGCTAGCTTAAAATTGTATAATTCGGGATACTGCTCTACTTCCAATACTAGCGCAATATGAATGTCCGCCATTTCGCACAAGGAGCGCACGACCCGCTCGGTAAAATGCAGAGCGGCTACTGGACGTGCATGCCGAGACGCGGTATTCCGCGCCGCTCCCACGCCGCACCCGCGTAGACCGAGCCAATCAGGAACGCTCCATTGAAATATAGGCGCTCGGTAAGCTTTCGGTACCGTATATTCCGAGTATGCTGATGTTGTGCCGCTGCCGCGCCGACAAATCAGAAAAGGGCCTAAGTAAAATTATGCGTAAAGTTGACATACATATTGAAAGCAAATCACTTTGAGAACATTGACAGAACACACAAAAAAACCACCCAAAAAGGGCTTTTGGGACCCCAGGCAGGGCCCATATTATTCTTGCCTGAATCTCGTCTGCGGGATAACGTCATGTCGTTTGATGTCCATACTTTATGGTATTCATGTGAAATTTGACGTCAATTTTAGATCTTTCCGAGACTCACCCGTTTACTCTTTGTATGTCAGCGTCCTTCGACCTTGATGACCCACTCATACTATGCTTAGTGTTTTCGCCGTAAATACACAAAAAGGAGCAATATGAGTCCTAATACCTAAGGCGCAAAAAGGATAAGTGGCACGGACGTGGCGCAGTCATAAAACACATTCCGACGACCTCTGTGGCGCAGTGGGCGAATAGCCGCCTGAGACGCAGGAGGTTGCGGGTTCGATACCCACCATGGAGCAAATGTTTACATAATCTACAAATATTTGTTCCGGATCTGGATGTTTTTCTAAATATTATAAGTATGTATTTACAAAAAAAAAGTATATAAGTATTATATCAGTTACCTGGTTCCCGTAGTACAAGCTCTGCTTAGTTTGTGACTAGATAGCGCTGTGTAAAATGTCCAGCAATATTTATTTATTTATTATTCAAGTGATATGCCGCAGACGGCGAAAGAGTGAAAACATATTGACAGACGCCTACGCCACGACGCGCCACTGTTATCTTCCTTGCGTCTATTAGCCGCAGACCAGACTTATGAGACGTGAGGGAATGACGAAGTTATAGCGCTCTTTTAATAGATTTAACATTCGTACAAAATGTATAAGGTGATCTGCCGTGGCCAGTCTGCCGCTGCTGGCAAAATCTCTGTAAATGGAGAATGCGTGACTCCTCCCGGACTGAATGCTCCCATTCAGTACATGTCTCACATGCTCTGTGTTGTCATCTGCACAAAGATGACCTCAACAAGGTCACACCCAACTCTTTAGATGTGGCTAAACACTTCGAAAATAGTTTGTCCATGTCAGAAAAAAAATATACAAATTTATAGAAGTGTCACGTCGCAAAACATACAGAGAAGACGGGGGGCGGGCGCGACACTTATACATTTTCTATGAAAGTTCATTAAAGGGGCGCCATGTCTTCGCCTCGCCTTACGTCTCTTCTGTCCGGCCTACGCCTTAAGTTGAAGACGAGAAGTGAGATGAGTTTATAAATCTAAAAGTATTGTGGTTTTCGTCAATCCGATAGCTTCGAAGTCCATATTTTCCTCTAGAATATAACGGCGCATAGAGAAATATTAAATTTTGAATGGAAAAGACTTTGTGTCCGGAATTTGTGCTATCAGCAAATGAGAGTGTTACTTCTTGTGTATTTGTAACGTGGTATATTGTTGTATGATGATCATTTACTCGTTTACTTGGGAGATTTCAGTAGGTTCATCTTCAAAACAATATAATATCGTCTTTTAGAACATGATGAAGCAATTGTAGCATCATAAGATAATCATTACATTTATTCCATTTCTCATTAGTACCAAAAAAGAACCAGTAGTAAGCACTAAGATGAAATTTCAAGTAAATGAGTATTTAATCACAAATCACTGTGAAAGGATTTTATATGTCTTATGTATTAAAATATGGTATAGTTACCAGGTGTTTCATTTTTAACTGATCGAAAACCCCCTTATTCCATAAAATAATTGATAACACAGAATCACTTCATTCAATTTTATCAGTACCTTATCATTTTTATCACTAATATATTTATTGCTCGAGCGGAGCGAGATGTCCAAATCAACTTTGGCAAATCGGCGTTGTATGTATGTATGTTTGTCCGAGGATAACTTTCGAAGCGTTTATCCAATCATCGTGAAATTTGGAATATAGGTAGGGAGTGATAGCACAATTTTGGTGTGACAAAATCAGCAAAAAATGTGGGGGGGGTGGTTAAGATATTGGGGTTCAAGAACACCAAAATGGGACTATCCGGTCAAGTGACACGTCTAATAAAAGGTCATTGTGAGTACATTTTGACCCCGTTTTTATTTCTAGCTTAAACATTGCAGTTTTTAAGTTATTAGCCATAATAAAAACTGAACTTTGACAAAATTCACAGGGTACACCAGTGACCCCACAGTGCTCAAATTTGGTATGCGTGTAGCTTTAGTGACATAAATATACGCAAGTCTGAAATCCAGAATAACTGCAATTTCTACCCCAAAAAAGATTATCCAATTTACATGAACTCCCGTTACCTGGAATTTGAATAAAACTAAGTCAAGTTTTTGGTTATGCATTTCGTGGCACTATTTTGATAGTCGAAGATTACGAATAATATTTTTTTGTTATTATTGGAGACTCGCGAGATCTCAGTTCGGGGCGAACCGCTAGTACTTTTTCAACAGACTTGCTCGTAAAGTGTGCCATAGTACACACGGCTACACATCAAGCTATACATATCCAGTATAAGCTGACCTCTCATTCTACGCAAAGCCTACACAATGCGAGGTCAGCTTATACTGGAAATTATAGCTTGATGTGTAGCCGTGTGTACATCGTTATTAGGGCCACAAACCGAACTATAACACACGCGTGCGAAATAATATAACACACTAGTACATAATAGAATTATCCCTATAAAGTTAAGTCAGTACCTAACTGCAAATTATATGCTAGTAAACAGAGCATTTTCAATTTAAAATGGTAATACAGTTTTTGTAATAACAAAGAGGTTTTATGCCACTGAAAATCCCACTACATTTTTGAAATAAATAAATGTATCCTTAATTAAGACGAAAAATCATTTATTATTATCAAATTACTTATAATGCACAATAATTTGTTATAAAATATTTGCATTTTATCAATAAAATTATAATTTTGAAGTAGGCTGTATGGCTTTATGTAATAAATCAACTTACATTTGGCGCGTGCAAAAAAAAAATAAACTTGCGCGCCATTTGCCATTTTTTTGTTTGTATCGCATTTGTTGCTGTGTAAATAATTGTAAAAATGTCAAGTTTTAGTACAAAAGATTAACAATTGATAGATTTAACCCCGTCAGAAATACTAAATGCAGCACAAAATGCAAATGAAACCTAATACCTGCAAAATCTAGAGCAAAGTAGCTGCTTACGATAGTTTTATACAATGGAAAAGCAACAAAAAAACCCAGTCATTTTCTGAAAATGTGTTTTGGCGTATTTCTCTGAACTCGTCAATACATACAAACCCAGCTCCCTGTGGTGCATCTATTCCATGTTAAGAAGCATGGTTCAGCTCAAACATTATATTGATATCAAAACGTACTGTAACCCACAACCATGTACATCTCGTAGCATGAGTTATTTGGTGCCTTCCCCTTCCAGTAATTTGTATGATTTACCTTTGTCGCCGACATTTACCCAAGAAGTAAATGAAGTTATTAAAGAAGTGGCAAGTACCAATGTAAGACAAACTGTAAAATCGCAATCAAAAACAATCCAATATCGTTTTTAAAATTGTACATTCACCAATTGTTTTAATAATTAAACGATTTATGCAATACATGTTTGTTTTTTTCCTCGCAAGTGTGTTGAAAAAGTGCGTATGAAACTCGTGAGCAACTAGCTCACTAGACACTCGGCTGATTTACGCCCTCGACTACGGCTCGGGCTGCAAACCTTAGCCTCGTGTATAATGAGCAACTTAGCTCACTTGTATCATAATATACTATTATTACGCTTTTTAGTGATGCCTATCTACCTAGTCAGGTCATAAATTCTGTCACATGTTTAATATAAAATAATTGAAACAAGTTTATTCATTATGTAACCATTTATATAGCAAAATGAACTTAACAAAACATAGATTCTTATGACACTAAAGTTTATTCAAAATGACCTCCGTGATTTTGAATACAGGCCTTCAATCTGCGCGGCCAGTCGTCTATCGCAGCACGAACGAGGTCCATGTCAATATCGGCGGCTGCCTTAATCAAGGATGTCTTGAGTGACTCCAAATTGGGATGAGGCTTTGAGCACGTCTTTTCCTCGAAGTGTTGCCATATCTTGTAATCTAACGGATTCAAATCTGGACTGGAGGAGGGCCAGTCTTCGTGCCGGATGAAGTCGATTTCACGCGCCGCGCGAGCTGGCGCCGAATCTTGTTGGAATACCCAGTGCCTGTTATTGAACATGGTATGAGAAACAGGTTCCACAAGGTTCGTCAGGACTGTATTTTGATACACAACTGCATTCGTTTTTACATCTTTCTCACAAAAATGTACCTCTGTTAAGCCCCAATAAGAAACTCCCAACCATACCATGAGCGAGGATGGAAAATGACCTCGTTGGACACGCGGAATGCTCCCTTCTTCACTACTGTGTGCGTACACCTTATCATTTTGTTTGATGTAGCTCTCTTCTACGGTAAAAAATTTTTCATCCGAAAAAAGAATTTCCCGATATTTTTTTCCCGCGTACCGCTTCAACAAAGCGCGACATCTCTTCAGTCTCAGGTCCATTAGACGAGCATTCAAACGATGTCCTGTTTTTCTTCGATATGCCCGAAGCCCTAAGTCTTCATTTAACACCCTTTTCACCGTGGTTCTGCTTAACCCCATCTGAAGGGCCAACAGTTTCTGCTTACGTTTGGGATTTCTCGCGCCTTCACAGCTTTTATCACTGCTGGAGTCCTAACAGACCGAGGGCGACCACTTCTTGACTTGTCATCTACACTAGAGTCTTCATTGTATCGTTTAATGGTGCAATAAACGAATCTTTTGGTTATATTCAAATTTTTCAGTATGTCAAAAATTTGAATTGGCGCGTAACCGCAACGATGCAACGCAATAACTGCAACACGGTCTTCTTTAAGCGTCCACTCCATATTTAAAAATGAGTAAAATTCTAAAAAGTATACATTTTTATTTTCATGAACAATTCGAAATTAGAATTCTATAAACTTTTTTATGGCCAGCATTCTAAAAGAAAAGTTTTTACTGTGTGACAATACTTATTTATTCAAATTTTTCAGTATGTCAAAAATTTGAATTGGCGCGTAACCGCAACGATGCAACGCAATAACTGCAACACGGTCTTCTTTAAGCGTCCACTCCATATTTAAAAATGAGTAAAATTCTAAAAAGTATACATTTTTATTTTCATGAACAATTCGAAATTAGAATTCTATAAACTTTTTTATGGCCAGCATTCTAAAAGAAAAGTTTTTACTGTGTGACAATACTTATTACCTGACTAGGTATATTGTTAATCTAATCGATAAGAATAAATCCAGTATCAGTTCATTTGTCTGTCACAGATTTTCTCTGTGCCTCCATCACACTATTATTTGAGGTACTTACAAGCTTGTCACAAAATAAGAAAATGGGGCTTAAAGAAGGTTCGAGAAATATGTCTATAGAAGGCGCTTACGCAAATAAAATGTACGGAACACTAACCGCAAAGGTAAGACTTGACACTAATTATTCATTTTTATTGATACTCCCATAGATTCCGCTACATTTTTTTTGCATTATTTTACCAGTGTATTATAAAAGTAACTGTCACTGTAATCTATATATTACCAAGCGTGCGAAGCCGCTGGGCAAAAGCTAGTATATTATAAGTAATAACAAAAAAAATACCTACTATTCTATCAGTTATCTGGTTTCTATAGTACAAGCTTTGCTTAGTTTGGGAATAGATAGCGCTGTGTGATATGCCCAGCATTTCTACATCATCATGATCATCATATCAGCCGTAGGACGTCCACTGCTGGACAAAGGCCTCCCTCATTGATCTCCAGGAACTGCGGTTGGAAGCGGCCTGCATCCAACGCCGACCTGCGGTTCTTACCAAGTCGTCTGCCCATCTTGTGGGTGGACGTCCTACGCTGCGCTTGCCGGTCCGTGGCCTCCACTCGAGAACCTTTCGGCCCCATCGGCCATCTGTTCTGCGCGCTATATGGCCTGCCCATTGCCACTTCAACGTGCTAATCCGTCGGGCTATGTCGGTGACTTGAATTCTCCTACGTATCTCCTCATTTCTAATTCGATCCCGTAGAGAAACCCCGAGCATAGCCCTCTCCATAGCTCGTTGAGCGACTCTGAGCTTATTCATAAGGCCAATAGTGAAGGACCACGTCTCGGTTCCATATGTCATCACTGGTAACACACACTGATTGTAGACTTTCGTCTTAAGGCACTGAGGTATGTTGGACGAAAAGACGTTGCGAAGTTTCCCAAACGCTGCCCATCCGAGTTGGATTCGATCATTTCTACACACCTAACTATATTCTAAGGGTAATGAGAGTTCATGGCGAATACACATCATTATCCCCACTAACAAAATAAAACAAAAACTAAGCGATAACGTTTTAATATGCAAAATATAGTTAGTTACAAAACACTTAATCTACTGTAAGTACGTTTTATCACATTATCTTACTACATAATTTATAAAAATATAATCGAAATGTAGGACTGGAGCACTTACTACTACTTTTGAAACACATTAGAAGAGTTTGTTAGTATGTTAGACAAAAATTCCAGTAGAAAAGGAGACAAAGTTTAAAATCAAAATAAAACTCTAAAACTATGTGCCGGGACACCCAAAATCAATTGAACACCCTATCAAATGAAGAAACTACAAGGTAATAAATCATATAAATGACCAATTTTTTTTATTACTTGTATTATTCAACTTTTGATAGATAGAACAATTGACCCTGCAACTGTATTTACACAAACAACCGAGCAGAAATCACGCTACACACATTTACACATGAATTTTAAAATAAGTCATAACTAATAAAATGGGATTATTGACAAACCAAATGAAAGATGAGCTTAATTTTCATAAGAATATATTTATTATTGGCTGCGCCAATTAAACTGACAATCTAAGGCTGCGCCAATCGAAGAGAATCATTATGACTTTGAAGATGATCAGTAAAGTATCCGGGGTGCCTAAAGTTTTGAAAGCCCTTCAGGTGAATCATCATAATGATTTATAAATTGCTTTTAAGCAGATCATATTATGTTCTTTTATTATTCGTAAAGTAGACATAAATTTGGATGAATTGTTAACAAATAATTTAATACCTGAATCATTATGAAAACTTTTATTAAAGACACAACAATTGAGATATATGTTCTTTGGAACTGAAATTAATTATGAAACACCCAAAGTGACCACTTTAGTATGTACATATTTTTGTAACTTGCATAGAAACTCGTATAGTTAATAGGTGTCGTATGCAAAATACAAATGTACACTACTAAGGGTGCTCTTATTTTCGTCTTTGCTATAGATGTGATCGGACTGCAAGCTCCATTAAAATTCCAATCACCTATGCATTTTAAGCTTGGTATGTATGCTGGCGGGTAGATCACATCATAGAAAAAATTGTTTCAACAACAACCAAATCGTATCGTGTATTTTATTTTACCTAGAAGTCTTTTCCACTTTTATCAGTTAAAGTGGCTGATAGCTATAACAAAGCTTCATGTCGAATGTTTTCATACATTTTACACATTGTAGACCGGATCGTCCAAGCTAATTTAAATGTTATTTGTAAACATTTGAGTATTTTTTTGTTCTAGGCCAATTGGGGCTGTAATTGATAACGCCCATCGAGCTAAGTTAAGTTATCAGCAACTATCTGTCCGTTGATTGTAGGTTGTGGACGAGGCCCGAGATTTTGCGTTGATATAGTAGCAATACTAAATGATTTGACAAGAGACTGATGTAATGCAGTAGTTTAAATGCAAAAATCGTGTATTAAATTATGTTTATAGGTCTACAAAGTACATGAAGTATCTAGTGCGGTGATGCAGCGACTGGCGACAGACGGTAGTGCGGTCAGCTCGGCTGGTCGTGTCTACTTACAGTTTAGAGCGCAGGTCGGACGGCCCAGCGGCTAATTGTCAAGATGGATCGTCGAATCTGAAAGAAAAAGATACATTAGAAAATGTCTTCCGATAATTAAGGTCTCCTAAAGGTATATAACTGACTTTGCAAATGATAAATAGAAAACACAAGGCAAGTTACATGACACTTGCAATATTGGCAGCATAATAATGAGAGCTTTTCATATTCAATTTAAAAAGATATAAAAATAGTTCCAACTAGCGTAATAGATGGCGCTGTCTGGAGATACCCCGCCAAAAATATGGTTTATGTGCCAAAATCTCATAAACACATTCTATCTCATTATAAGACAATATCAAAATTTTACTTAGAAAACTTTCGTGATTGATTTCAATCATTATTATAAATACGGGAACATTGTCGGTCGAAACACCAATATGACAGTATGTGATAAATCCCGTATTTATAATAATGAATATCAAAATGTGTCTAAACCAATCTCACTTCGTCAGATAAACAAACACAAATGTTTTTGACGTGATAAACGTCTTACAAATCGATGAACGCCGGCTACACGCACGAAAAAGTGTCACGTTCTGTCTGTGCCGAGCGTGCAAGCGAGAGCGCGGAACAATCGATATAGAGGCACGATCAGCCTAAGCGTTCGGCTTGTGATGCTCTTTCACTCGTTATCACGTAAAATTATCGTCCGTAAACCGACTTTACAGACAACCAATTTTTGAAGTAAAACTTCTTTACGCACCGCTTGACTTGGGGAGTAAGCTGGTGAATGCGTTACGAAAAGTGCGAACGAAAATTTGATAGGGAGATATAAGTTAGTGAAGATAGAAAGAGAGAGAGTTACGTTTCGTATATTTTTAAACGTTAATGTGCGATTGCGAGTTGCGTCTGTCTAGAATGAACATAGACTGATCGACCTACAGACGTGTGGACAATTTTGTAATTGAACAATTTTATAAATTAATATATTGAAAAAGAAGTTTTACTTCAGTCGTGTGGTCTAAAGCACACTCGTTTTTTTATTTCAAGTTTCTCGGAAAATAATGTTGATACAGCAATCGACATTGACAATTCACTTTCCTTTGTTAATAAGAGCATGACAAAGCAGCGCCATCTGTTAGCAATTATAAAAACGTGGCCGTCAATACCTCTCATTGAGAGCATTGAAAGAAAGCTCAGTGAATAAAATATAGCTACTCCACATGTCAAATCAGATCAATGGAGGTAATTCTTATCAAAACATAATTATATTAGACTTTTCGATACAAAAAGGGAAAACTAATATCTACAATACTAAATAGTAAGTAATTCATTATATTTTTATATGAACCTTAAACATAACATAACATACCTCATGTTCATAGCATTAGAGTTGCCAGGCTCCATCTTGTAGCCCAGAGTCTCATAAAACTTAATGAGCTTGTCTTTGCAGTCCAAAGACATCTTGTAGCATCCGACTTCTTGAGCTAATAGTGAAACAGTCACTACAATTCTGTAAAAGGAGAAGTTATATTAAAAATTAAACTAAATATTAGTAAAGGGAATACATATATAAGAGTATGTGTGTTTTTAATACTTACAGTTTACCCAGCTGCTTTCCTCTGTATGTGTCGTTGACTACGACATCCTCTAAGCGCCCGCGCTGAAACAACAGTGCAATAGTTTAGTAGATCAAACTAAAAGGTTCAGAAATTAGTCATATCGGGTCAAAAATTAGAAGCAACAAGTTTGATTCGCACATTGGAGCATTGATTGGCGTTTTTTATTATTTGTTTAATAATGTTTGTTATTTTTAGTGTCATGTACATTAAAGAGTAATCTATATATATCTTAGAAAGAAACTCAGAAAATAAATAAATAAAATATTTCTGGACATTTCACACAGCGCTATCTAGCCCAAAACTAAGCAGAGCTTGTACTATGGGAACCAGATAACTGATAGAATACTTATATACTTTTTTTTTGTAAATACATTCTTATAATATATAGAGAAACAACCAGACTCGGAACAAATATCTGTAGATCATGCAAACATTTGTTCCGCGGCAGGAATTGAACCCGCTACCTCCTGCGTCTCAGCCGGCTATTCGCCCACTGCACCACGGAGGTCGTCTTCTGAAGCTTCTTGGCTTCTTGAAGTGGCTTTCTACAGTCTAGAATAAAAGAGGAATTTTACGAACTACCCGTTATTTAAAATTTATTTATTAATTAACATATCAATTAAAGAATTTAATGAATCAGATAATTTTTGGAAATACGATATTTGTTGTACTAATTTTAATTATGTAATAATATTAGTAGGACGTCCACCCACAAGATGGGCAGACGACTTGGTAAGAACCGCAGGTCGGCGTTGAATGCAGGCCGCTTCCAACCGCAGCTCCTGGAGATCAATGAGGGAGGCCTTTGTCCAGCAGTGGACGTCCTACGGCTGATATGATGATGATGAATAATATTAGTATGAATTTATTTGACACTAGCTGACCAATCCGCAGCTTCGTACGCGTAGTTTTTATTAAAAACATTACCCTCCTTCTGCGCAGTTGGGTAAAAAATAACCTGTGTCACCCGGGGATAGTGTAGCTTCCCAACGGCGAAAGAATTTTTTAAATCGGCCTAGTAGTTATGGAGCCTAACAAAATAAACAAACAAATCTTTCCTCTTTATAATATTACGTAGTTTTTTGTAGATATTGATATGTTCTTTAATATTGTAGAACATACTTTTGTTCTATCATCAATAGTTTCCGCAGCGCATGCGACGAAAGACGTTTTAGGGCACTTTTTACACATTGGGTTACGTAACTTAAGTTTTAGTAAAGATCCCTAATCTTTTCTAGCAATAAATATAGCCTACGTCACTCAGGGTAAATGTAGCTTTCCAGTAGTTTTTGATTTTATTCATTACAAACATACACATAAAAATACAAATCTTTCCTCTTTATAATATTTGTATAGAAGATAAATATAGATGTAACAATGGTGTTATTATTAAATTGTATTGTATCATCATTATATCAGCTAAAGGGTATTGATTTCCAGGGCAACCGATTTTGTGCGGCCTGCACCAACGGCTCTCAGCAGCCTTTATCAGGTCGCCTTGCCATCTAGTGGGGGGTAAGGGCATCCTACGCTGCGCTTTCCAGTGCTTGGTCTCTGAACCTTTCTGCCCCAACGGCCGTCATTTCTTCGAGTTATATGCCCCCGCCCACTGTCACTTCAGCTTGCTAATCCTCTTGGTTATGTCTGTTATCTATATACTAAAGCAAAGGTTCTACAACCCGGGGCCCTCGGGTCACCGAATACCTAATAAGTTAAGAATAGCGTTGTCCGCGCGTCGTCTGTTTAATTAAAATACGGCGTGTGCATAGGCCCTTAGTGGTACGAGTAGTTACCAAAACTGTGCTTCCAAAACATTGTTTCCTAAAGTCAGGCCATTTTAATAGGTAACATGATGACAGTTCATCAAAATTCAACAACGTAACCTTGTAACGGCGGCCATAAAATAATATATTGTTTCGTTTTGTTAGAACTGCACAATTGCTTAACTTTTTTCAATTACGATTAAATATTTATTGTAACAATGACTGATACGAGTACGAGTTCGGTACGAGTTGTACCGAACTGACAAGACGTCAACAGACGTCAAATGTTACCTATTAAAATGGCCTGACTTTAGTGAGCATAATTTTCAAAACTTACCAAAGAGCAGTTGTGGATAAACTTCTGCTCGACAGTGAGGGTAGCGGCGCCTATAAGCTTCGATATACGCGTGTCTTCGATCACTGTGACGTAGTACCCGCCTGATTGCTTCATCTTTGTGAACCTGTCTAAATCATACACGATGTTGTAAGAAGTTGTAATAACCTCTAGTTGCTAAATACTGGTTACGCTAGGCTGGGCTGGACATATTAATACAATAATGAAGTGTGTTGTACACACACGGCTACACATCAAGCTATACATTTCCAGTATAAGCTGACCTCGCATTGTTTAGGCTTTTTGTAGAGTGAGAGATCAGCTTATACTGGAAATGTATAGCTTGATGTGTAGCCGTGTGTATCTACTAATAATATTTAGAGATATTCAAAGCGAACGTTCTTCCACTGCGTCTTTTTGAAGTTTACTCTTCATCATTATCATTAGTTCATTCAGAGTTCATTCTAGTTTATAGTCAAGCAAGAGGGAACATGGCACAAGTAGAGTTGCGCAGGACACTTGGCCAGACGTAGTGACGATAGGTGGAATATGTTACATTTCAATGACGCATAATTAGTTATGAAATTTGAAGTACAAAAACTTTTTTGTTATAGTTTAATTTAATTTGTTTCGTTCGTATTTTAGACTGTCTATTTATAAATTCTTTTTTATATAAAGTAAATCCGTTTTTGGCCGTATGCTACGCTTAGTATAAGTTTGTATCTTATATAATAAGGGCTGTGGATTTTGTTAAATAAATAAAATAAATAGTATGTGTAAGTTGGGGTTGATTTTTTTTCTCGCGCACCCCATCCTTTGGGGTATCGTGGAAAAGGTCTTCTAAAAACACTTATCAGTTTTATCAACCATATCAACCTTTGTTTAACCTAATCTCACCTGCCTGATGGTATAAATCTTTACATAAAGTATAAAATAAAGTCCCTTTTGATGTCTGCTCGCTTAGATCTTTTAAACTACTCAACGGATTATAATGCAGTGTTCAGCAATAGATAGAGTGATTCAAGATAAAGGTTTATATATATAATACATACATGGTAACTGCGAAAGTAACTGTTTGTTTGTTAGTTTGTACCCTTTTCATAACTAAACGACTGAACGGATCGTAATGAAATTTGGCAAGGATTTGGAATTATAACCTGGGGATGGGCATAGGCTACTTTTTACCCGAGTGCGCAAAGGGAGGATGTTTTTATTGAAATTGTCAGCTAGTTAAATAATTATAAATTCGATCAAGATCTGCTGATGAGACCCATGAGAAAATCATCAAACTCTTCGATTTGTAAAGACACTTGGACATTTTTTTCGTTTACATCATCATTGGCAGCTTAACCGATAGCCTACAGCTGAGTATAAGCCGGAAGGTAGTAATTTTTACGTGATTTCTCTCTCGTATTACTGTATTCTTAAGATATACGTAGTATTTTAAAACTTTCAAGACCACTGTACATAATATAGGTATATTTAACTAGCTGTTACTACGCTAGTTAAATATACCTATATTACGCACGCGTGGTTTGCCAATAAAAAGTAGCCTATGTGTTAATCCAGGTTATGATCTACGTACATACCAAATTTCATCGCCATCGGTTCAGCCGTTCCGGCGTGAAAGAGTAACTAACATCTATACATACAAACTTTCGCGTTTATAATATTAGTATGATTATAATATTTATATATATATATACTAGTGGACCCGCCGAACTTCGTATCGGCTTGACATGCATAGGTATAACGCGGGCTGTCAATATAAGTCACCCTGGTAGAATTGTCAATTGTTGTCCCCGGCCATCATCATGTATGAGAAAATGAATGACTTCCACAAATAATTCAATACCAAAATTAGCCAAATCGCTCCACCCGTTCTCGAGTTTTAGCGAGACTAACGAACAGCAATTAATTTTTATATATATAGACAATATATCTCGGGATAACTCCTACCGAAGTATCTGTTTCAAACGATATTCTTTTTTTTTTACATCCTCTTTGACGATATTTGCAGCACGCATTCTGTCAATTCTATGTCAAACGTCATTAAGTTACATTATAAAAGCGCTAAGGTTAGATTATAAATAATTTTATATGGTGGTTAAGTATTCTTAAATTTTCTAATTTTGCGCGCAATTTTCTTAATTTTTTCTTTCATAAGAACCTCCTCGTGACAATAAGATATACAACAAAAAAAGAATTGGCCAAATTGGTCCAGGCGTTGTTGAGTTATGCGCTTACCAACACATTTGGCGATTCGTATTTATATTTTCAGATTCATAAGATATATTCGTTAAAAAGCTACGTGATATTCATTTAAATAATACAATTAATAGCTTATATTGAACGGGAACAAGAAAATCGATTACAGAAAGGTCATTATCACACTTCGTGGGTTTGGCGAAGGTCGCCCGCCTATTGAACACGCCAATAATTAGCATTCCTCGTGAATAACCAGTTCATCGGTCTGCTACATAATCTTCAAGCAAAATAGATAAAACTTGAATACACTAAAATATAATGGTGTTTGAACCGACTTCAAAAGAAAGGAGGTTCTCAATTTCGTTGTATTTTGGATTTGGAAAATTCTTGCCACAGAAATTAAATCAATATCGGTTCAGTTTGTTACAGTTTTTTTAAAAAATTACTTGTTTCTATCAATATGAATTAATCTGAATGATGTTCGAAGCAACACTTGATGGTGAAGGGAAATATGTAACCTTTACTATGTAATATGTGTCCAAGGCACTTTTTGCATACTTTATAAATAAATAATAAATATTGCTGGACAATTGACACAACGCTATCTAGCCCCAAACTAAGCAGATCTTGTATTATAACCAGATAACTGATAGAATATTTTTATAAATACATACTTATAATATATAGAAAAACAACCAGACCCGAAACAAATATCTGTAGATCATGCAAACATTCAGGCAAACATGCCGTGGGGCGCCGGCATGCCGGCGCCCCACGGCATGTTTGCCTGCTGCGCCGGCCGCGGCAGTAGAATGTTGCCCCTCCGCTCTTACCCGTGGATGCAGTAGGAATCTGCTAAGGGATACCTCCGAAAGATGGGCAGCAGCGTCTTTTCGTGTTTTCAATACCTATACTGCGCTCGCCAACCCGCCTGCCAAGCGTGGCGAGTATTGCAACAACCCCCTTATGGATATAGTGCAACATAAAACCAGGCCCCGAGTAACGGCGGGGCCAGGGGTGCTAAGAATCCCCGGGAGACGATCGGCTACCAAACCCTACGACGACCACTGGCCCTGGTAACACACAACATTCGCACAATAAAACACACTGAGGACAGACGAAAAGATTGTTGAGCTGGAAGAAGAAATTAGTAGATTACACTGGGACATTTTGGGGTTATCAGAAGTCCGTAGAGAGGGCGAGGACACGATATCCCTTAAGTCTGGTAACTTACTATACTACCGGGAGGGCGACCAACTGTCCCAAGGTGGTGTTGGGTTTCTCGTTCACAAGTCACTCATCAACAACATTATCACCATCGCCAGTGTGTCGAGCACGGTCGCGTACCTGACACTCAGAATATCTAAGCGATATTCGCTGAAGGTCGTTCAGGTATATGCGCCGACCTCTTCACACCCAGATGAAGAAGTAGAGTCTATGTATGAGGACATCAGTAAAGCCATACATACGAACAAAACTCACTTTATTGTTGTTATGGGGGACTTCAATTCAAAGCTAGGCATGAGAAGCGATGATGAGTTGAGAGTGGGGCAATTTGGATATGGGCAACGGAACCCAAGGGGACAGAGGCTGGCCAATTTTCTGGAGAAAGAAGGACTCTTTATGATGAATTCTTTTTTCAAGAAGCCGCCTCACAGGAAATGGACCTGGATGAGTCCCAACGGTTCCACGAGAAATGAGATTGATTTCATCTTGACCAACAAGAAACGGATATTCAATGATGTCTCTGTGATTCACAGGGTGAAAACCGGCAGTGATCACCGAATTGTTAGAGCCACATTGAATATGAACGTTAAACTTGAAAGGTCCCGTTTGATGAAGTCTACGCTCCGACCCACTCGCGCACATATCCAAAACCTCGAGAGCTTTCAACTCGAACTTGCAAATCGTTTTGACTGTCTAGAAGTAGATGCATCAGTGGACGAGATCAATAACAGGTTCGTAGAAACCGTCCATACGGTGGGGTCCCAGTTCTTTAAGACCACCCGTACCAATAGACCTCAGAAACTCTCTGATGACACCCTTAACCTCATGGCTGAACGACGTTCTTTGCGACTGCAGTCTCCCGATGATGCTCAGTCACATAGGCAGCTCAATAGAAAGATTTGGAAATCCTTGCGTCACGATATTCGTACCTTTAATACATCTCGTATTAAAGATACGATAGAGCGGAATAAAGGCTCCAAAGTGTTCGCGAGAGATAATTCTATTGGGCAGAGCCGCATGACGAAGCTGAAGAGGGAAGATGGCAGCATAACGTCAAGTAAAGCGGAAGTGTTAAGGGAAGTCGAAAGGTTCTATGGACAGCTCTACGATTCGGTCACTAAACCAGTTTGCAGTGCGGCCAACGATTCAAGAGCCAAACTGACACGACATTATACCGAAGATATTCCGGACATCAGCCTGTATGAGATCAGGATGGCCTTGAAGCAGCTTAAGAACGACAAGGCGCCGGGTGAGGACGGAATCACTTCAGAGCTTCTGAAAGCGGGTGGATCACCGGTACTTAAAGTCCTTCAGAAGCTCTTTAATTCCGCCTTGCTTGAATGTACGACGCCAAAAGCATGGAACGAGGGCGTGGTGGTTCTGTTCTTCAAGAAAGGTGACAACACCTTGCTTAAGAATTACAGACCCATCTCGCTTTGGAGCCATGTTTATAAGCTGTTTTCAAGGGTCATCGCGTACCGTCTCGAACGCAGGTTTGATGACTTCCAGCCTCCCGAACAAGCCGGGTTCCGTAAAGGCTACAGTACCATAGACCCCATACATACGCTGCGGCAAGTCATACAGAAGACCGAAGAGTATAACTTGCCGCTATGTCTCGCGTTTGTGGACTATGAAAAAGCCTTCGATTCGATCGAAACATGGGCAGTGCTTGAGTCACTCCAACGATAGCGTACCTATTGACTATCGAAGTGTTGAAGTGTTTGTATAAAAACGCCACAATGTCAGTCCGAGTACACGAACAGAGCTCGAAGGCGATTCCCTTAAAAAGAGGCGTAAGACAGGGAGATGTCATCTCTCCGAAACTGTTTACGACCGCATTGGAAGATGCCTTCAAGCTTCTGGAATGGAAAGGACTGGGCATCAATATTAACGGCGAATACATCACACACCTTCGGTTTGTCGACGATATTGTGGTCATGGCAAAGTCGATGGAAGAGCTCAGCACGATGCTCGAAGGCCTCAATCGAGTCTCCCAACGGGTAGGACTTAAAATGAACATGGACAAGACGAAAATTATGTCGAATGTCCATGTCGTGCCTGCCCCAGTTATGGTTGAAAACTCGGCTCTCGAAGTTGTCGACGCGTATGTATACCTAGGACAAACAGTCCAATTAGGTAGGTCCAACCTAGGAAAGAGGTCAATCGTCGAATCCAACTCGGATGGGCAGCGTTTGGGAAACTTCGCAACGTCTTTTCGTCCAACATACCTCAGTGCCTTAAGACGAAAGTCTTCAATCAGTGTGTGTGACCCGTGATGACATGGAACCGAGACGTGGTCCTTCACTATTGGCCTTATGAATAAGCTCAGAGTCGCTCAACGAGCTATGGAGAGGGTTATGCTCGGGGTTTCTCTACGGGATCGAATCAGAAATGAGGAGATACGTAGGAGAACTCAAGTCACCGACATAGCCCGACGGATTAGCACGTTGAAGTGGCAATGGGCAGGCCATATAGCGCGCAGAACAGATGGTCGATGGAGCCGGAAGGTTCTCGAGTGGAGGCCACGGACCGGCAAGCGCAGCGTAGGACGTCCACCTACAAGATGGGCAGACGACTTGGTAAGAACCGTAGGTCGGCGTTGGAAGCAGGCCGCTTCTAACCGCAGTTCCTGGAGATCAATGAGGGAGGCCTTTGTCCAGCAGTGGACGTCCTACGGCTGATATGATGATGATGCAAACATTTGTTCCGCGGCGGGAATCGAACCCGCTACCTCCTGCGTCTCAGCCGGCTATTCGCCCGATATATTAAATATTAGATACTTAGGTAGTTTTAGGGTTCCGTACTTCAAAAGGTAAAAAAGGAACCCTTATAAGATCACTCTCTTGTCCGTCTGTCTGTCCGTGTGTCACCACCTATTTTCTCAGGAACGGGTGGACCTAGCAAGTTGAAATTTATACCAGATACTGAGGTCTATAGTCCCTATTAGGTGTACAAAAATCAAGGTCCTTAGTCGACATGATAAAAAGAAAAATTTAGATTTTTACGAAAACTTGTAGGTATCAAACCTTAATTTTCAACTTGTTTTATTTTTCGGAATTTTCCCTTTACTTATGCTGTAAGACCTAGGTCAAATTCTACGTCAAATTCTAGGTCAACCGGAAGTACCCTATAGGTTTTGGGTCGAAAACCTATAAGGTAGTTCCGTTGACCTAGAATCACGAAATTTGGCAAAAAGCAAGGTCTAACAGCACAAATGAAGGAAAAATTACTAAAAAATAAAAAAGTAGAAAATAAAAGGGTATCCCCATACACACATAGTTGACGCCAATTAAGATAGTCCTCTGACTTGTATGGGCGCTCATACAATTAGAGGACTAGCTTAATTGGCAGTTGGCACCAACCTCAAATAAAGTAAATAAATAAAATTGTGCTATTGAATAAAATAAATATTCAAGTGGGGCTCCCATACAACAGACATGATTTTTTTGACGTTTTTATAGATCATGGTACGGAACCCTTCATGTCTCGCACATGAAGGGTTCCGTACCATGGTTTTATTTTCTTTCAAATTTAATATATAACATAATATACCTAATAGATATGTGCACTACCAGGATTGCATGCGCCGTGATGCAGCAGCAAAATTATCCCAATAATGCATAGGTTAACTATAGTTCACACATAATTATAGCCCTGTGCCCTACTAGTGGCGAATCCTAACGGGGCAAAACAGAAATATCTGGCCAAACTTTTTTGTAACTATATAATTAATTAACAATGGAAAAATATAATGGGTGTAACTCACCATCAAACTGCTTCTTTGACACATTTCCAACACTTGTCAGTTGGCTGAGGAGTTGCAGGAAGCCCTTGTCATAGTCGGAGCGCTGCAGAGGCCGCACTACCATCCAGTCCTCACCAGGCGCCGCAGCACTGATCCTGGGCTTGAAGGTAGCTGGGCTGTTGTCGAAGTCCAGACGTTTTAATAACTCTGGTGGGTAGAGGTACTCAGACGGCTTCCCATCCTAGAATTTGCAACAATATTTTGCATTTTGAGCAATTGATGACCCATACTAAAATATTAATATACCTATTACATTTAAATGCATACATGTTTGTACCATACCAACCACCATCTCAACCACAAAATGGGTCTGCCTGGTAGAAAATGTGTGAGTCAATCTTTTGTTATGTACTTTAATATGCACTAAAGAATTATAACTAAAATAAAATGTATTCAACTTCCAGTCATCATCATATCAGCCACTGGTCATCCACTGCTGAACATGGGCCTCCTCCATAGATTTCCAGAGCGACTGATCTTTTGCAGCCTGCACCCAACAGCTCCCAGCAATCTTTATCAGGTCGTCTTGTCATTCAGTGAGGGGGCTGTCCAACGCTGCGCTTTTCAGTGCATGGTCTCCACTCTAGAACGTTTCTGCCCCAACAGCCGTCAGTTCTTGCCCCACCCACTGCCACTTCAGCTTGCTGAAGGCTATGGCTCTTGGCTATGTCTGTGACCTTGGTTTATCTATGAATCTACTCATTTCTGATTCGGCCTCGTAAAGAATCACCAAGCATAGCCCTCTCCATAGCACACTGAGTAACCTAGTGCCTTCTTATGAGGCCCATAGTGAGAGACCAACTTTAAGTAAGAAGTTTTAATTTAGAGATAATATTATGGTTTGAAAAAATCTTGGTACCTTTGATTTCCCAGATGAAGCCCCCATTAAAATATATTTTTAATTAAAAACTACTCATTTGTATCACAGTATCAGACTAATCAATTAGTTGTTCTTTGAAGACATCAAAGGCATATTTATTGTTAAGATAAACATTATCATTGGTGACATCAGAGATACCCTTATCAGTTGATATGATTTGACGATGGAAATTATCCTAGATAGAAGTTTACCTAATAAGAGGCTTTCAGAAAATTTATAATTGTATTAAAGTTACCTTCCTGCTTCTTCAGCTAAATCTTTTACATTCAAAAACAAGCAATAACGTATAACTAAAATTGCACTTACCACACTCACGATATGTTTTTCCATACCCATTTTCGTGTTCACTTTGTAAAAGAAATTATTTTATAATTCTGAAACATCACGGTTACAAAGCAGATTGTCTAGCCACGACACAATAACATACGTGGCGACGAGGGAATTTAATTTCTTTCAATACAAATTGAAAAATAGTGAAAGGGAAATAACCTTCCAATAGGAACTTTGCAACGAAAATCAATGAGTGATGTGAGGCTGAGGGACGAAGGGAAGGAGTAAAACAGGTGTTAAAATGACATTGGCATAAGCATAACGATGACATAATTGACATTAAAACAAAATACAACTGATAACTGGAAAACAACTGTTGTTTATTCGATTAAGGTTCTGTTACTATAAAATCGACTAAAGTTACGAGTCGAACTTGTTATGATTTGTTTTTGAGGTTAGGCTGTTTGCTGAAAATGAAGAAATTAGGTGAAATAAAATAATTTTAGAGAGATTCGCTTGCAAATAAAATAATGGCGTTATATAGATCCTGCTCATTTTTCAATTTCATTAAAAACCAAGGACAATCTTTAGTGCTAAGTAAATCAGTGAACAAAAATGTAAACATTGTGAATTTTAGTCCAGTTCTCATCAATTCTCGGCGCAGTTTATTTTGGGAAAAGGACAGGAAAGGTGGATATGATACAGCAGTGAACATTTCAAACTTTGAACACTTGAGAAATGGTTTTAAAGAACTCAAACAAGAAGTGAAATTGTTTACTGAAGAGATGAAGGAGCTGTGGGAATCCGATCCTATTTTGATTGCTAGACCAGGTAAAATATAGGAATATTTATTATTTAAGTTATGAGTTATTTTATTGAGTTCTTAAAATTGTTTGTGCTAGTACATAGGTTAGTCTCTGTTGTGCCTGTTTTGTGAGGTTATAGAGATACACTTTGGACCTTGCTTTGGGTTCACATCAAACCAAAATGTCAACTGACCAATTTTAATTGGCTATGTGCATAAATTATAATCTAAATTTTAAACTCTAGTTTACCTACATACAAAAATAATGAAAGATCGGCTGTTATTATTTATAAAGCCGGTTTTAGTGCTCGACCGACCGTTGGTGCGTACCATCGTTCCTGACAATACGCATAACCGATTGTCAGTTTGTAACGTTCAGTGCTTTCCTGACCAACCAAACTGGCCAGACTGATACAATCACAAACACGTACATGAATGATATGCGCATCCGTTAATGTTTACATAGCGTGTCGGTTGGCACGCATGTGGACGCTTTTGACCGACGGTCCTCGTACGCAGTGCGTAGCAATATACGCGTGCGTACGATCGGACGAACACTGTCACGACTTTTGAATTTTCATACAAATGACACCGCAACCGACATATTCACCGATGGTTGGTTGAGTACCAATTTATTAGTTTGGTTTGATCATGATTGGTATGTTTGATATTAATTGTGTTAAGGGTTTTAAGTTAACCAAGACAGTGTTCAGAGCTCAAACTGGACCTAGGCGAATCATACACCATGACTCTAAGATTGCTACAAAATTGCTACTATCGGAGAAAAGTGCTGAAATGTTACAAGTACCATTATTTTTCTTAAATCTGTTTTTGCGTCTTTTATATCACTGGCCAGGAGGGTTATTGTGATCGCCACTAGAAGTACTAGGCGGTTCATGCACCTCTAGAGTTGGCCTCTAGCATAAGTATTATTCAAATAGTATGTAACCTAACTATTTTGCATGTTCTACATATACCGTACTAGCAGACCCGCCCGCGGCTTCGGATATGCATTTTATCTCCTGCCGTTCTAAGAAGCCTGATTTGACGTTGCCAAAATACAGAGAGTAGAGATGGGAACTAGTGTAAAAATAAACAATCGATTGCTAGAAAAATCGATTCTTGCAACATTTTGATTAATTGTACTAAGAGTTTGGTATTGTTTAGTTACTTAATTAAGATCCAACTAGCTTGGCTATGTATATATACATATACATTTTTTTTTATTTTAATACTACATGGAGATGGAACAAGCTTATGGCCCACCTGATGTTAAGTGGTAACCATCGCCTATAACAGAGAATTGCTTCGTAGGTCACACATGTTAGAAATGTGCCCTACGATGCACTTCCCTGCGTCCATTAACTGGAGGCATACAGGTGTAAAGCCTCATGTGCCTGTAATTTCACCGGCAACCATACCCTTCAAACCGAAACATAGCAATGCAGCTTGACGGCAGAAATAAGTATGATGGTAATACTTCCCCGAGCAAGCCCTAACGCAAGGAACTCTTAAAAGTTTTAAGAGTTCCTTGTGAAAGGGCTCAGAAATAGTAATTATGTAGTTTTAAGTTAAAACCACATAATTGCTATCATTATCGTCAACATTTTCTTGAATAAAAAACGATACAAATTATGTAAAATGTTTATTGAAAATGTTGAGGATAATGATAAGTAGATTAGATTAGAAAATTCTATAATGCACTGATAAAATGATGATGAAAACCCCTCATTGTGGGTGCATCAACACCTTTAATCGATTCATAAGTATAAAACATTAAAAAAAAATACGTTTCCGTTTTTATAAATCTAAAGTTTAGTTGCTAAATGTTTCTATTTTTTATAATAATCTATTTTGTTTGGTCTCCTAGTAGTTAAAACATCTTTGGAATAGAGTCGGATATCATAATAATTTTGGCATGGTTGATTTTACGACTTCTTGTGAAGAAGTTCGTTCAAAGTTATCACGGCGAGAAAAAATACAGACGTCAAATCAGGCTTGTAATAACGTCGCAAGTATAGCGAGAACTTGACTAGAACTCTGTGTTAATATGAATGATTAATTTTCAAATCAAATTTCAAATAACTAGACTCAAATGTGGTAAGTACCAATCCATAGAAACGAATGCGCGCAGCCAAAGATGAGACCTGTCAGATGCTCGTAGAGGGGATTTCGCGCAGGTACAGTCACGCTCAAAATATTTAAATAAAATAATAAGTTCCGATTAATAAAATATTGGTTGGTGGACTCCCTTTTCCGCATTTGAACTCTTAAGTGGTCCATTATGCGTGTTTATTTATAATATATTTATTGAACATCGAAATCGCTATCGCTGTCGTCATCGTGTATAAAACGAACACCACTTATATATTCGTGGATGCGATGGCAACCACTATCACGAGCTGGTCCACTTGTACTAGGCTGTGGTGCGACTGGTCCGTCTTCGTTGGAGCTATTTTCGCTGTCTTCCGTGTCACTGTCACTGTCGTCGGACGAATCCTCTTCTGATATTATTAATTCCCGATCAGTCAAATCGTCATTAATATGATCACTTTCAATAAATTTATTTTCAATTCTTTTAGTTTTTTCACATAACGCTTTCCACTCATTTGGCCCCTTTTCCTTCACCAACTCCATAACTCCGCGAAATACTGGCAGCAATTCGGAGCTATTCGCTTCCTTCACAATTCTCTTCACCGTGTTAAGTGATGTCCGAGTGGCAGCAGCCGTACGTTTTTGTACCGCTTTAAAACTTCCGACGCCTTCCTCCGCTTCCTTCGCCATAAACTTATAAACGTCAAATTATAAACATCTTCCTACTTTGTCTTTTTAAAGTTTTGCCTCGAGGCATAGTCAACAAAAAACGATAACGAAAACTATAACAAAAAAATAACGAACACAACCATCAACTTTTTTCTCGTCAGTACTTGGGACCACAGCGGCGTGTGCGCGGGTTGCGGGGAACGACACACGACTGAATACGCATGCGCGGACGCCATACCTCGCCGTCCCTCCCCGCTTGCCTCGCATACCGCCAAAATGGCCTGAAAACGATCTACTACGCAGGTATGTCCACGTGATCCGTCAAGTCTCATCTTTGGCTGCACGCATTGTACGGGGTACCGTTAAAAATAATTTTCTCAAACATGCATGGAAATATCGTCATTATTTTCGAAAAAAGAACACGCGAAGTACCTATCGAATTTACGGACAAAGAAAATCAAATCCATTGCAGGAGCGTTTTTTGAATTTGGAACATTACAAGGCTCCAGCAATGTTGTATGAAACGTGCTGGGGCTATTAATACTCTTTGATTGGATTTCATGAGTTCCAACGGTTCAGAGAGTGAAATGGAGATTGGGTTGTACTCCACCAGATTTAAGATCAGAAGCCAAATTGGCAATGGAAAACCTGCTTCCAGCGAAGTCAAAAGAAAGTACTTATATGAAAATTTAATGAGTTGGAAAAACGAGAAAAAATTGGTACATTTTCTCCGAAATAGTATTTAAGGCGTATTATAATGTATGTATATGGCGTATTATATTATTGTAATGTATTTGTACATCAGGCTTATATTTAATGGTGCGTATGCGGCGACTGGTAATCCCTTTGTAATTGCTATTATGCTCCGAGCTCAAAAGCAGCACTTCTCTTTTATCCTGCCATTTGGTAACAACTATTTTTTTTTGTTATGTACAATACAGGATTCACCTGCTTTTAATTTGGTACTAATCATAGTGGGATTACCAGCGCGCTTTGCCCTCAGAGTCCCAGTTACATATGTGTTTTTATTTAAAAGCTCCTCCGCTAAACCCACGCTGGTATAATAATTATCGATGTAAAGGGAATGGCCCTTATTTATATATTTTTCTATAAGTAACATTACAACTTTATTGACGTGATTACGGCCACCAACCAACTGATCCCCAGAACCAGCATATAAATGAATTTTAATAACGATTCCGTACATATCAGCTAATATATATAACTTAATGCCATAACGATGGGCTTTCCCTTTTAAATATTGGCGGAAGGAAAGGCGCCCTTTCCACAAAATAACGATTCATCGATTGCAACATTTTTGGAGGGATAATAAATTGAAGACATTGATTCATTAAATACATTTATCAACGATTTTATTTTAAATATGCTTTCTGGCCTTGTTTCGTCTTGGACATTCAATGCTCTTAATATCAAATAAAATCTGTCCCTAGCCATAAACGTATGAGGACTTAGGCGCATTAAATAATGTTGAGACCAATAATCAGCCATTCGATTCAATTTAACTGTACCCATAAATAAAATTATGCCAATAAAAAATTTGAATTCGTCAATAGTAACGTCTTTCCACTGATTAAACCGAGCTCGTGCGGTACGTGCTGCAATCTTTAATTTATTGCCGTACTTATTTGTGCAGTCCAGAATTAAATTAACTAAATGCATATTAAAAAATAAAAAGAAGAAATCAATTGGAGTTTTACCATTCATGTCATGAGGCGGTAATAAGCCTGGAAAAGGTATCTCGGCCATATTCGTGGGGTTTCCAGGATACCAATCGGTATCGGGTGCTTCCTCAGTCGTATTTTCTAAGACTTCTTGATCCAATAATAGATCTTCTTCATCCCGATCGGCTACTTCATCTTCTGGGTTTTCATTTACCCATTCGTCAATTACAGTATCCATATCCTCTGCTAAAATCCCGTACAGATCTGCATCACTTATATCAGTATCGAAGCCTGGCATGTCTGTCATATCCATATGACAGGGAGACATTATACCAGATAACACGGTAGATAACGGATCCCAATTTGACGGACCAGGTTGAGGAGATGGAGGAGTAGACATTTCGGTTATGATGTAGCACACGCACAATCACAGTCCTATTGACAGGCTAGTCACTGAAGCAAATTCACGGAGTCCAGATACTCAGTCCACAGTTGTCACAAAGGCAAATCACGAGAGTCCAGGAGCGCGCGTTAACGTTGGTATGAAAAACAGCAGTCACAATGAGAGTACGTCTGATCACTACAGATTGCTAACCAGAAGTAAAAACAGAAAACAAATACCTACCTAACGTTTGAATTTGGGTGTAGAACCACCCCATACCACAAGTCATAAAAAATACGCATACCTATCTCTTTTTAACCTTACGTACATACTTAAGTTTTATTCCTGTCCTTTGCCGATAATATTAACAATAGTTTGTTCATACAAAATAATGCCGTGCTTCTCATAGATTAGCCGGTGTCGGCTTCTGTTAAAGTCTTTTGTTTTGGTTTCGAACGCGGCACGTCAATCAGCGCGAGACATTTATTTATGGTTTAATTGTTTAATTTCTTAGTAAACAAATATTTTTTGTGCGACCGCACGGCCAACAATAATTCGCTTTGCTTAGAATCGTTTTACTGTACTCATTTATTTTTATTTAGATTGAACAAACTAGCTATTAAAATAAATTTGCAAAATAGCATAATATCTTTTTATTGAAAAGGTTTACAATCTCTTAAGTGTGCGAAATCACGCGAAACCCTAAAACTGACACTCTACGAAGGATCTGTGTGACAAATAAGGATACTTTAGTTCACAGAACACCTTTGATAAACATCAAATTATCGAGTTATAGGGGTTCAAATTTTGGCTCCTCTCGGGTGCCATCCGCCATACACAAAAGATATCCATGGCGCCACTGCAGTGCCATCCGCACGGAATCGGTTAATGAGATTGCTAAACCTAAATAGCCATTATGGCAATACATTATGGGCAATTTATTCCATGCTGAAATGTACCGTTCATGTTAAAAACGGCATTAACTTGAAAAAATATGAAAATTTAACTACTTTTCTTAAACGACAATCGACCGGATTCAAAAGCAAAAGATCGATAATTTTTCTGGCGAAAACATAAAGCAATTTTTAACTAAAGCCCCAGATGATATATATTTAGCGACAAAGGTAAATATAATTTGTATTTGAGACAGAGTTCAGCCAAAATGGCTGGATGGATTTGGATGAATCTTGATACACAGGATTTATGAGTCTTATTAAATATACTGTCCGTGGCTGTAGCTTGAGGTATGTAGTTTTGTTTGTTACAGGTTGCTATGATATTAGGCGTTAACGGAGTATGTCGAAGTATCGAACTCTATAATATTACCACAAAAGACATAGAAATTCTTGATGACAAAGCAATATAACATTGCGCGACACTAAAACAAAGATTGAGCGGATATTTGTAATCCGAGGAGAGTTCCTAACATTATGTAAAAAAATATTTCAATCTTCATCCAGCAAACACAACATCAGATAGGTTTTTTCTTAACTTTCAGAAAGGGAAGTGCACGAAGCAGGTCATTGAAAGACACAAAATAGCTAAAATACGTAAAGAAACAGCAACTTATTTAAACTTGACAAATCCTGAATGTTCTGGCTGATTCTGGAGCGAATTTGACGATTCTGAAAAGACACGGAGGCTGGAAGTCCGATAAAGTGGCTGAAGGCTACATTGAGGACTCAATTGTAAACAAAACTGATAAAAGGTCAAAAAGGGCAAGACCGGCATACTTTATTAAAAAAATTAATTATAAGAATAAAAATATATACTTTGTAAGTTTTAGGCCGATTTTTAGGATTCCATGTGATGAAAAATATTTTCAGTGACAATTTTGTGTCATAAGAATTGCATTATCATAGAACATCTTTTAAATATAAATCCTTTTTTAAAACTCGGCGCGTAGACGGTCTTTCCGTGCTATTGGAGGCAAGACCGTCTATTGACATTTAACACGTTATATTTTGGTGTGTTTTAAGTATGTTCAAGTACAACTCATAAAAATATAAGTCCTTCAAACATGCACTTTAAACATATACCAATAAAGCTCCAATTGGTAGAAAATTCACGATTTCATATTTCGAGGGTAAGACCGTCACATCTTCTCGAAAGAGGTCGTAAACATTTTTCTTGAAGATGACGGTCTTACCCTTTATTTATAAAAACGAGATAGGGAATTTTCTGTCAGCTTATAATTGTTCATCTAGGCACTAAGTATACCTTTATATCACTTTATAATTATTATTATTATGGTTCATTTTTATAATAAGCTATCAGAAAAACCCTAACTAATTGAATTTGCAAAAAGTAGGTTTGAAATTAAATGAAAGTGCTAAAATAGTACAAATTATATTCAAAACAAAGCGTTAACAAAATGTGTCACACACAATCATCGACTACTTAGTAGAGATGAAAAGCATTGGTCAGTGTCATCAACCGAACACTTTAAAAAAACTATTTTATCCTTCACTTCTCAAAAATCGGTTTTTAGCCTCGTGAAAGGCTATTGGTTAACTTAGCTTCGGCTTTGGGAGTTAAGGCCGTATTTCTTTCCAGATTGTTTGATCGTCATCCAGAGAATTTTAATTAGCTGCAAAGCTTTGTAGCCAGTAAGATCACCATTTTTTTACAGCTTGTACCGCTTTTTCTAGGATTTCTTTGGAGTAAGATCCTCTTTCTGTTATGCGTTTATAGTTGCTCGCCATTCTTTCAGGCGAACCTCACTAAAACAATTCATCAATTTATCTTTATCTACCTACCTACACAAAGTGGTAAAAATGACGTGTCAGATTTTGTAGAAGGCACTTGGCTAGTGATATTATATAGAGCAATTTTTCCAAAGAATTGAGGATCAAATTAAAAAAAATTGTTTTCATTTTATACTAATGCGCAGTCCGCTGATAGGTATCACTTGTTATAAAAAAAACGCGAATATTTTTTTGAGATTTCGACGTATGAACATTAAGGAAAGTTATACAAAATCATAGTTGAATAGCCTTCTATTGGATCTAGGACATTCAGGGACCTATTATACCCTGTATCGTTCTGTGTTTTTTCCGTGAGTAGAACTGAAAGATACCATAAAAAAAAGGTTCTTGATCTCTGTCTGAAGGCAAGACCGGCATATGACGATCTTCCCTGTTCCCACCCGGACGATCTTTCCAACTAGGAAGTTTTTAGGTTATAAATATGTCACCGTAAATTATTACAAAACTAAGCACATGTCGATTATTCTAATACATCAAATTGTTAAAGGTGTCATTGAAATACTTACTCAACCTCTTTGTTCTGAGAAACTCGTTCGAATAATCACTTTTTTCTTATAAAAAATAAGAATAAAGTGATTATTCGAACGAGTTTATTTTGTAGGCTTTTCGTAGAATGAGAGGTCAGCTTATACTGGAAATGTATAGCTTGATGTGTAGCCGTGTGTACTATTTCTTTGGCGGTATGGTACCACTGTAACCAATGTTTTTTCAATGAAAACTCAAAAAATAAAATATGAAAATACAATTTACAATTACAGTCAGGGTTGGCCTGGATAATTATCTTGATAATTATCATGATAATTACGTGTTGATAATTATCGTTGATAATAACGAGTAACTGTTATTGTACAAAACAAAATAATATATATGTGTATCCAAACGCATGTTTTTTCGTCTCAATATCAAGCGTGTATCCAAACGAACGCCAAATGTCATTCATCTACAGGGGAATTCCCCTCACTGTTATTTGTTTTCCTTTTCGTGAACTGTAGTTTGTGCGCTGCGAAATTAAATAAAGAAAAACATTATGCCTAGAAAACTTAATCCAATATGGTCAAAGTTTGACTGCATTAAAACTAAAAATAGTGGTTTATGGGCTAGATGCAAGAAATGTAAAAAAGAAATGCAGGGAATCTTGCCTAGAATGGAAAAACATTACAAGATTTGTAGTGAACCTTCTTCCTGTGAAAGTGAAACCCAAAGTTCAGAACATTCAGTATCTATGCCATCATCATCCTTCCAAGTTGCACCACAACCACAACAACCTTGCAGCCACCACCATACCAGCAAAGGTGAGTTAATTTTTTATTCCTTTGTTGACAACTGCCGTGGCGTAGTAATAGTGTAGTTACTACTCGCTATTCTGCAGCTGCAGGTCCCAGGTTCGATTCCCTGTCAGGGCAGACATAAGAATGAAGAGTTCGAATGTCTGTTACTGGTTTCTGGGCCTGGGTGTGTTGTGTCCGTCTTTGTATGTGTCACCCACGATACAGAATCTTCCTAGTGTGGGGCTGTCGGTGTGATTGTTACTTTTTTTACTTTTTGTCTGACCAATCAATTATCTGTTACATTATCTACTACGTAAATAAATATAATCAAATTTAATAAAATCAAATTTAGAAAGAAGCTAATTATAAACTTCTATTATTTTACTTTATTTCAGACTCGGGATTTGAAGCAAACAATGACGACTAACCTCAGACAAAACAGACGAAAATGAAACTACTAATAAATAAAGATACTGATGTACTTACTACTACGAGAGAATATTCTAAAAAGATAGATATGCAAATGGGCAGATATTTTTACGCTACTAATACGCCATTTAGACATGCAGAACATCCTCAATTTAAACTTTTATGTTCTGTATTGCGGCCAGGATATAAAGCTCCATCAAGAAAAGAAATTAGAAATAGTATATTAGAGAAAGTGTACACAGAAACATTAGAAGAATGCAAAGAAAAAATCAAAGACAAAATAGTTTGCATGGCTTTAGATGGCTGGAGTATTATCCACAATGACCCATTAGTGTGCAGTAGTATAATGACTCCAAAAGGAGATTAATTTTTAATAGATACTATTGACACTGGTGTAAATAAACACACAGGTACAAATTTAAAAGACGTTGCCCTGAATGCAATAAAACAAACAGAGAAAAATTTTCAAGTGCGTATAAGAAGCTATGTCACTGACAATGCTGCAAACGTTGCAAAAATGAGAAGAGAGCTATCCCAAGAAGTCGATATTCTATACTACGGATGTTCCGCACATCTCTTAAATCTGCTGGCACAAGACTTGGAAATCCCTGCTGTTAAATCCTCTATTATACAAGTGATCAAGTATTTTCGTAATAAACATATTCCATCGGCTTTGTATAATCAAGCAGGAGGGAAAATGTTTGTTATTCCTCAAGAAGTAAGATGGAACACAATGAACGATACAATCAGATCCTATTTAGATAACCGAGGAATTCTTGTCCAAATCTGCCAAGATCATAAGTCAGAAATTGAAGGTCACATAATAAAAATTGTAAATGACAGCCAAGTTACTATGAATGCAGTCGATTTTTTAAAGCGATTGTCTCCTATTAGTATAGCTTTAGACAGAATGCAAAGGAACTCCAGTACAATTGCCGTAGCAGTAGAAATATGGCACAAATTAGGTTTGGATCACGATGACCAGCTGCTAAATGTCAAAAAATGCTTCGAAAATCACAAAGCTATGGCTTTATATGGAGGTCACTACGCTGCAAATATGATTGACCACAGATTTCTTGGCAAGCATCTAAGCAATACGGAAAAAAAGGAAGGCTTTGAGTACATAAATCAAAATGACAAAAACTTTGTACCCTTTGTTATGGCGTTATTAACGAAATCAGAGCCTTTTCCAGAATATATTTTCGGGTCTCATTTCAAAAACACCTCTCCTTTGCTGTGGTGGGCTTCAGTAACATTAGAAAATGAAAGTCTCTGGCCACAAAAAGAAAAGTTCCTTGCGTTCTGTGAACAACTCCTAACAGCTAGTGCATCAAGAGCAGCATTAGAGAGGCAGTTCTCTTCATTTGGATTAGTACAATCAAAACTAAGGAACCGATTAGGGAATGAAAAGGCAGCAAAGCTAGTATTTATGTTTAAATACTACAATCAAGATAGCGAAAAAAGGAGTGAAGATGGGTGATATCCCATTGAATTTATTTATTAGCTAAAAATTAGAAATAAAAATAATTATGTATGTTATTTAAATGTGATTTTATTAATAATAATAATGAGTACACAAGAACATTTTTTGTTTGAAAATATTATAGATAATTAATTATCTTAAATAAATAAAAATTTAAAAAATGCCTTTAATATCTAGCGTTACAAAAAATATATATTAATAAATTTAAAATTGCATTATATTTAATTAAAACATTAGTAAAAACCCCTAAAAAATTACAATAATTTAGTCGTACACATATCAAAATTAATAGTTTTTTTTTAACAAAAGTAGTCACAGGTAAAACTAAAAGTAATATCTAAATATAGAAAAAAAACTTTCATTTATATATACGTTATTTGATTTGATAGTTGGATAATTATCAGAGAAAATAATTATCTTGATAATAGCCAACCCTGATTACAGTACCTACCAAATGTATAGGTACGAAATTTTCATATACTTACTTACATTTTTTCATACCACTATGTTTGGATGTTTGTTTATTTATTTGTTTAACAATTAAACTTTTAGAAGCCTCGTACACACAGGTTCACATCAAGCTATACATTTCTAGTATAAGCTGACCTCGCATTGTGTAGGCTTTTCGTAGAATGAGACGTCAGCTTATACTGGAAATGTATAGCTTGATGTGTAGCCGTCTGTATCCTATCTGTACATGTAACTATCTAATTTTGTTTAAAAAAAAATAAGAATAATTTGTCTATTTTTTAGGGTCTCCACTAAAAGAAACCACTCATTCTTACCTATAGTTTTGAAAATAAATTCTTTCGATTGACTTTTAAAGTATTTTACCAAAATATTGATTAATCTATAGAAAGGCGCCAAAAATATGATGAGCATTATTATTGAGAATACTCGTCAAAAGTTACCTTTTTAGAAAAGAAAGAGAATCAGACAGCGCTGGTTGCACTTGGCAGTATGGCCTTATTTAAATAACTAGAGGTTACCTATTAAGTACCTACTATAGTTTATCAAATGAAAGTAGACCCTGAAAAATCGCGGCAAATTCAAAAAATATCAGCGTGGCAACCCATTAATTAATAGGACACTTGGAATAACACAACTTCATACTTGGTTATTATTCTAAAAAAAAAAATTGTCTTAGAGATTCTATATAATTATACTAACATACTTTTGATTCTCTATGCAATGTTAAAAGATGATGATGTACTTGAATATAAACTATTATTCTTCAGAATAATAAATAGGAACCTATGTACCATTTTTTTCTGCCGACAAGCAGTACCTAATGCACTGGGTACGGGTAGGTTAGGTACTGTACAAAGCGCCAGTGGCGGCGCTACTTTTTCACAATATATTAGCATATGGTAAAGAACACAAATAAGAAAGTCTCAATGAAATAGTTTATTCAGTAAACAGATAATTTACTAACTAGAAATGTATTTATTCAGAATCAGTATCTAAATTTTCTACTTGAAGTGATGCATCGGAGTCACTGGTATCATCACTGTTTCCTCCCACATTGATAATAAAACTTTGTAAGTTATCTTCGGTAATTCTGTCTCTTTCTTTGTATTTTGCTTCTACGTGGATTACATGGTCAGTCATTTTTTTTCCAATCATCTGCAGGTATGTTTTCAAATGACTCATCAACAACTTTTTCAAATTGTGCTGCAGTCAGGCTTACATTTCTACTTGCTACCTTTCGTTTTGACAAACTCCATATAAGCTCTATTGGGTTAAGATCGCAGTGATAAGGAGGAAGTCTTAATACTTCATGACCATTCTGTTTTAAGATTTCATCTGCTTCATTAATTGGTTTTGGTGTGTTTTGTTTTACAAAACATAGCAGCCTGCTTTGGTGTGGTATTCTTCAAATGCAACACCATTCAACGTAAGCCATTCTCTAATTTCTGGTTTGCGAGTTTGTATTGTAGGTGCCTTGTTAATGATGACCGAATGATATGACGCGTTATCCATTACTATCAGACTTGGCTCATTCAAATTTGGCATGAGCTTTTCTTGTAGCCATTTAATGAAATTTGCAGCATTCATATCATGATGGTAGTCCGCACTTTTCGATTTTGTGCTAAACAAACAATGAATTTGGAACAAAGGCTTTTTCCGATCCAGCATGGACAATGATGTAGCGTTTCCCCGATGAGATATTTTCAACTACACCACTTGTTGATGGGCCTTGCCAACATTTCTTGGGCTTGTATGATTTGTGGATATAAGTAAAAATCGATGTCTCCACGCAGAGATGTCATACCATGTATTTCTTGAATTTGTAGCTAGAATTTATATTTTTTTAAATTTTTTCTTTATTTTCAATAGTTTTGACGAAGAGTCTCATGAGATCCACTGAAAACAATTCGTTCTTTTAATTCCAACAAAGTTCTTAATGTGGGGATTTGTTTACTTACAATGTAGAATTCGTTTATTTTATTCCTTATAACATCCATGTCAAAATCATCCAGGTTTGACACTGGACTGGTGAGGTCTTTTTTTACCCGGAGTACTCCAGACACCTTCTTTCTCCACATCTTCTTTTTTAATTCTTTTAATGTTACATTGGGAATACAACAGGTACAGTTAGAGCTTAGTGAAAACTTACCAGTGAGAGAAGATATTTCTTCCAAGAACTGGTTTTGGGTTTTTATCCTATCTTTTTGTTCCAAATCAGTTAGCCTTTCAATTGATTGCATTATTTCGGTAACTCCTGCTACTTCTTTCAGATTTGCTGTAAAAGAAGAATTTAGTTAGAAATTATAGTGTACATGATATTATTATGAGAAGATTATGGTGATTATGTGTGTGGCTGATTCTCAACCAAACTGATGCCACCGACATCAGCTTTAAAAGTCAAAAATTTAAAGTCGTAAATATCAAAAGGCCAAATTGATATATTATATGAGTATTGTATTCCGATATCATAAAAGAGAATAAACTTCGAAAACCACGAAATAGTATCAAAGTATCAAAATATTTGTGCAGTACTAACCTAATAAGTCAACCACAATACGTAAACAATCTTGTTTCTGCAGGAATTCAGCTTCTTTTGCCTCATATTTTGAAATCATACTTATACGTATAATAACTTTCGCTCTTGATTGTTTTATTCATTTTATCAGGCAAACATCTCAAAATATCTTACAACTCGACCAACCACACACCACAACAATACCTTACGCTGCCATCTTCCAAACATTAGGGAATAATAATGATGCCACACTCTGATTCTCATATTCCCTAATCTGTTGAAAAAAAAAGTCAACCTACCTTAAACGACGACCTATTTGAAGAATATTAAGAGAGTGACTGAAACGAAAGAAGTAAATCAGATTCATGGGAAATGGTCATCCGTGGTTCCTGCCTACATCTTCGGGAAAAGGAATTTTTTGCCTATTTTTCCGGTTCAGAATGACAAAACCTATAAAATAGTTCAATTTTATTATTCTGCAGTTGATAAGAGTGGGTTACAATTCGTTATTATAGTACGTGCAATTATTATTTTATACCACCCTAAATTTACCCAGCTGTAGAACATAGCGTCCGTAGGTGGAAACACATTAGTATTGCCATGTAAAAAGTTACGAAAAAATGCGAGTGCCTACTTTCGTTTGACAGACTCTACTAAGTTTTAGTCGATTTTTAGTGAGGTTCTTTATTTGTCTATGGATGGCCAAATGTATGTACGTATTGCTGACTGACAGATTGACTTGACGTTTCTTTCAAAATAAAATATCCGTTGAAATCGTTGATGGATGCAAGTGATTTGCTTTCTTTTCAAGTTTTAAAACTTTGCCTTTTCTACGAAAATAGCTTGACCAACTAGTTCTGTGGTTTCTGAGCGATCCACTCCGTTTATGAGTTTACATCTACACTGAAAACAAAACAGACAATTTATTCGGATGTTTTCAAATTTAGTGAATAATTATTCGCCGGGATTCCACGAAAAAAGCAGCATTTATAGTAGATTTCAAAATCTATTGGGACGGACTACCTCTGACTGCAGTGATAAAGAAGATAATAAAATGCTGTCCAGCCGAGCCAGCACAGTTGCCTCGGACGAAAGTTTCATGACACCTGTGTCTTCAGTGGGCGACCTCATGGCGCTTTCTCCGAAGATAATAAACGATTTGACAGAGCAAACCGACGTTACTAGTGACCTCCTCACTGGGGCGGAGTTCGACAGCGTCTGTGACCTGACAATGCAAGAGGTTCCACTCTGCGACGACATGTACATCGATTCAACGAGTCTGGACTACTTAATCAAGTGTGCAGAGTCCAACCGCAACATTAACCACATAGACAGAGGCAAAGAAAGCTTGTTTGTGAAGTTTGATCCCCTTTATGCCCAGAAATTTGGTAACACCTCATCTCATACAGAATCAGTAACAGACTCAACAGAGGCAGATTGTGGCTATGAAACTGGCAGTACTATTTCGGTATCTACTGATGTGACCAGCCCTAACCACTCTGTGTCTACTGGTTGTGTGAATTCTATTGGTATCAAGGATAAACCTATGCAAGTGGTTCCACCTGTGGTTAATTCTGAACCTGCAAAGTCTAATCTGTATCACACTCGTGCAACCCCACCCCTAATAAGGAGTGTCTCAGCCATCCTCGCTCCTACACAGGTGACAACAGATAAACTTATAAACATTGCAGGGAATACCCCGCCTACAGCAGCACCAAGAAGTCCTCGCTATCACAATTACTCTTTACAAGATCAAAATCTAAAACTCATAATCCAGAAGCAAGATCAAGAAGTTCTTCAACTGAGACAGGAAAATAGAGAACTGAAGTCTTTACTTCAAGATGGGGAACACAATCATCAAAGAACAATTGAAATTTTAAAAGCCAAGGTCAAGAAACAGAGTGAGGAAAAAGAAAATTTTCTTGACAGAGAGAATAAGCTGCTTCAGCAGATCAATGACAAAATTATCAGCAACAAACAAATGAGCATTGTGATGGAAGAATATGAGAAAACAATATCTTCTCTAATTGGAGAACAACAGAGGGAGAAAGTTAGCTCAATGGAACTGGTTGAAAGGCTAACCATAGAGAGGGACCAGGCATTGAGTCATCTAACAAGTATGGAAGGGTCATTTAATGATTTACTTTCCAAGTATGAGAGAGCCAAAAGTGTTATTCTTGAAACTAAGGAGCGAGAGAAAATTTATCAACAAAAATTAGATGAATATGAAACAGGGACACAGAAATATAATTCTTTATACAACAACCTGAAAAAAGTCACAGAGGAAAAATTAGCCAATGCTAATGAGACTTTGGATAACATAAAAAAAAATCACAATGTAGAAATAACAAAACTGAATGCCACAATCAAAAAGCATGAGATCACTATTGCTTCACTCCATGAATCTGTAGTTCAAAAGACAAGAGATAATGAGGAGTTGACCCGAATATGCGATCAATTAATCAATGAAGTGCGCTGAGAATGACACTGCTCAAAAATTTCTAGTTTAGGTTCGATTATAGCTTCTTTGCATGCTTGGTGCTTTTCTGGTATGTTTTAAGATGTCTAGGATTCAAACCTTATACTCTTACCTACATCTTGATTAGAATTTCTGTGATGAATCACAATCACTTGTGTTGTTTGTGAATTTTTGTGTGACTGATTTTTTAACGTTTTAATTTTACATACCAGTGTTGACAATTAGATTATGAATTGGGCATACATTATGATTAGGAACTTTAAAAATAGTTTGTACTGGTACCTGGGTCGTTTTAAAAAAAATGTACATTGTCCTAATAAAAACAAAATCACGACTGCTTCCTTTTTGTAACGAAAGTTAGGCATACAAACTATATGGCAAAGGAATAAATTAAGTTTTGTTTTAATTAAATCCCTTAATTGTGAACAATTTTTTTTAAAATGACTCACCTATCTTTTATTGATTCATTGTTCACATACATCTTGATATAGAATTTTTGTGTGACTGATTTTTTAACGTTATTATTTTACATACCAATGTTGACATTTAGATTTTGAATAGGGCATAGACTATGATTAGGAGCTTTAAAAATAGTTTGTACTGGTACCTATTTTTTATTGATTCATTGTTCACATTCCATTAATATAAATCTTGTGGTAATATTTTTTTCCCGTATTTGCATTTTTTTATAAGTTTTTGTAATAATTTTAGAACTCTGAAACATAGAGGTGTAGTGGGAAATTATTATGTCAATTACATAAAACCTCTTTGAAATGAGTAATATTTTAAGTGTTATTAGAAGTATTAAAAGATGGCATATGTTTCGAAAACAATTGCAGGGCAGCTTAATAATACTATCTGTTAAGTGGCCTTAAAACTAGAACATAATATTGTGCCATTAGAATTATTGTTTTTTGTATTATTTTGGTGATATTGTACTACTATTTTGATAATAATAAATTCAAGTTATGTACTTAACTTTTGTTTATCTTATCTCTACCTACACAAACCTTGGATAAAATTATTTATCATTTTATCTTATTAACATGGTATAGTACCTAGGGTTTTTTTACGTATTGTTTGTTTCTATGTGTGATATTATAGATCAGGTTAGCCGTTCCAAAGATTATCAGCACTTTCCTTTTTGGTGAAGGGGTCTCATCTGTAAAATATAAATTTATTAGGTTCTGTGCCAGTCTGAACCAACCACGGTCTTATGGATGTCGTCGACCCATCTCGCCGGTGGACGTCCCCTATTTCGATACCCATTTCTCGGCCTCCACTCTGTTAAGAGCCTTAGTCCACCTGTTGTCACTACGTCTGGCCAAGTGTCCTGCCCAACTGCACTTGAGCTCCAATATTCGCTTGCTGACGTCTTGTACTTTAGTCTGCTTGCGAATTTCAGTATTGGGAACTCGATCTAAGAGTGTGATGCCGAGCATGGCGCGCTCCATGGCTCTCTGTGCTACACTTATTTTGTACACAGCCTCCTTCGTGAGCCTCGATAATGTTAGTTTATTAATTATATTTATAAATACAATAATCTTAAATAAGAAAATAATTACAACAACGGTTATTTTTAATTATTGGATCGAGTTTCATTAGTTTTAATATAAATTGTTACTGATATGTATTGTTGATCGAATCAACTTGGGCAAATCGGCATTGTATGTATGTATGTTTGTTTCTCCGAGGAAAACTTTCGAAGCGTTGATCCGATCATCGTGAAATTTGATACATAGGTAGGTAGTGATGGCGCAATTTTGGTGGAACTAAATGAGCTAAAAATGTTGCGGGTTGTTGAGATATTGGGGTTCAAGAGGGGTAAAAAAATAAAAATTAGACTATTAGGTCAAGTGGGACGTCAAATGAAAGGACTTTATTAGTACATTTTAGACCCCGTTTTTGTTTTTAGTAAATTTCTTATAGTTTTTGAGTTATTAACCATAATAAAAACTGAATTTTGACAAAATTCACAGGGTACACCAGTGACCCCACAGTGCTGTAATTTGGTATGCGTGTAGCAATATAGGCAAAAGTCTGAAATCCAGAATAACTGCAATTTGTACCTCAAAAAAGGGTAACCACAATACATGAACTTCCGTTACCTGTAATTTGAATGAAAGTGTAAAGTAAGTTGGTTACGCATTTTGTGGCACTTTTTTCTTGGTCAAAACATAAGGCCAGCTTGCAAAACGATCCCTAAACGTTTTTAGCGACTAAACATGTTTAAATTTTACGTATTTGTTTGACTTGACAACTTCTTAAGGCGGAGAAGTTTGAAGAGTGACGACTTTTAGGTTTTTTTAACAACTGTATCTCTACTGAAATGTAAATTATGCATAAAAAAAAACATATTTTATTAAAATTTAACATATAATCTACCACTTTGTGAAGATAGAAACGCGAATAATAACACTTTTCTCGATAAAAAAAATCATAAACTTGACACTAAATTGATATTTAATCGGTCGATACTAAGAGGGTTCTTCTTGAAATCATGTCAATTTTAAACCAAAAGATAGAGCTTATTATTAACTAAGGAATTGTGAAAAACAATATGTAACTCAGTTATTATTAATCTCTGTGAAAGAAAACTATCAAAATCTACTCGTTCAGGCGCTCGCGCCGGGCGGCCAGTGCCCGTCAAGACGTCGTCGAGGTCGCACGCACGCCGTTTGTCTCCCAAAAATTCCCCCGCGTTTCAAATTAGTGCAGTGCAGGTACGTTTAGATTGGCGGGGCCTGAGGTTGCATAAAATACCTAAAGTTCCGAAACAAGCCCGCCTTAAATCACATTTAGCCACTAAATACGTTTAGGCATCGTTGCGCGAGTCGCCCTAAGAATATTTTCTTTTGTGTTTTGTGAGACTCGCGAGGTCTCCGTTCGGGGCGAACCACTAGTAGGGTTTGTAGTAACGAATACTTTATGTTACTGCTATGGCTATAGAAGAGCGGTAGCTTTTAATAAAATCATATTTTTTACTTATACTTACTTGTAATAAACAATTCTATTTATAATTTATTTCTTTCGCCAATCTTCTTTACACCTCTTTCTACTATTATAAAACATTGGCTCCATTTCATGTTCAGGTGAAACCGACGTGCTATGGTGCTTCGACAGGGCCGAAGTGCTCGATAAGTTCACGACAACAAGCGATAGCGACCACAATGAAGGGTACAGCCACTGTAAACTGGACATGAGCAATACTGGGCGCGCGCATTTTCACGGCTACTTGGATACAAGGGTACCGAAGGACGGGCGGATCAAGAAGGCTGGATACTGCGCTCTTAGGTCGCACAGGTTAAGGGTAAGTAAATTCCCTAAACAACCCCTAGTCTTATTAGAAAGGCAGTGTAATACTAGCAAAAACCCAATAAATTTTATTAAAAAAACGCGTGTGCTTTATACCACACGCCTGAAGTAAAATTCAAATCAAATATATTTATTTCAGCAAACTTAATTTATATACATACATTTCATGGGTTTGGGACTCTCTTTTAAGTATAAAATACCTGTGTTAGAGGGTCTCGCTCTTCCGTTAATTCGGTATACAATCAAAACAAAATAAATATCGATATTGATAAAAAAATAAATATCAATATAAGAGATGTGTGTGTTGTGTGTGTGTGAGAGAGAGAGAGTGTGTGCGCGCGCGCGTGTGTGTGTGTGTGTGTGTTGTGCATGTGTATTGTGCATACGTGTGAGTATCTCATGTGTGCGTGTGTGCATGTATTCGCGTGAGTGGGTGCTCAACTGGAATTGGTTTGGCTGGAATTCTTTTTTCAAAATATTGATTTATAAAATTGTTCAATTACAAAATTGTCCACACGTCTGTAGGTCGATCAGTCTAATATTATGTTCATTCTGGACAGACGCAACTTGCACTCGCACATTAATGTATAAAAATGTACGAAACGTAACTCTCTCTCTTTCTATCTTCACTAACTTATATCTGGGGAGTAAGCTGATGAATGCGTTACGAAAAGTGCGAACGAAAATTTGAGAGGGAGATATAAGTTAGTGAAGATAGAAAGAGAGAGAGAGTTACGTTTCGTATGTTTTTAAACGTTAATTTGCGAGTGCGAGTTGGGTATGTCCAGAATGAACATAGACTGATCGACCTACAGACGTGTGGACAATTTTGTAATTGACCAATTTTATAAATTAATATTTTGAAAAAGAAGTTTTACTTCAGTCGTGTGGTCTAAAGAACACTCTTTTTTTTATTTCAAGTTTCTCGGAAAATAATGTTGATACAGCAATCGACATTGACAATTCACTTTCCTTTGTTAATAAGAGATCTCATCTCTAATTGAGATCTCAACTTCCGTTCGCACTTTTTGTAACGCATTCATCAGCTTACTCCCCAAGTCAAGCGTGCGTAAAGAAGTTTTACTTCAAAAATACCCTATCTCGCATTTCTACCTAGTAGGTACCAAAATTGCAGATTGTCGGTCCTAAAATACCCTATTTCGCGTATCTACCTAGTAGGTAGGTACCAAAATTGCAGATTGTCGGTCCTTAGAAGAAGGTTAAAGGATTGTTATTTATTACGTAGGCATATATGCCTGCATAGTGAATGATCATGTTGGTGTGGACCATAGGCCCATTTCATAGTTAAGAATATAATTCATCATTGGTTATTGTTGTTTTTTAGGGATCTTTCAACTTGGCACTGTTGTTTATTGTTATTTAAAATGTGTTAAATTAAGTAATCCTATTTTTGACCTTACATAGACATAAAAAAATGTGTACTGTATTTTGTATTACGCTGTTGGATTACGGAAATAAATAAATAAATAATTGTATCTACTTTAGCGAATGCTTGACTGTTCGTCTGAAATTTTCCAGATATACTTAGCCAACTTGACTATTTGACGAGACGGTGCAATTCGAATAAAGACCTGCGATTTACGTCCCCAAACAGAAGCGTGTTTTCTGTGCGACATTCCGTGCGGTCAAAACTTGGATATCGTCCTCCCCATCCTCTCCCTCGCGAGGATGAGAGAGACGATAAGAATTCCCTTCCCCTCGTTCTTATGCAAAATTCACATTTCTTTATTTACTTACTAGCTGACCAATCCGCAGCTTCGCACGCGTAGTTTTTCATCACGTTTGTTGTATGGGAGCCCCTCTTTAATACATATTTATTTTACTCTGTTTTTAGTACTTTCATGAGATAGAGCCTGGTGACAGACGGACAGACAGACAGTCAGCGGAGTCTTGCACATTACCCTCCTTCTGCGCAGTTGGGTAAAAAGTAACCAATGTCACCCGGGGATAGTGTAGCTTCCCAACAGTGAAATAATTATTTAAATCGGTCCAGTAGTTTCGGAGCCTATTCAATACAAACAAACCATTCCTCTTTATAATATTAGTATAGATTTACTTATAATATCTCGAATTGTGGTAGGTAAACACGGCTACACATCAAGATATACATTTCCAGTATAAGCTGACCTCTCATTCTACGAAAAGCCTACACAATGCGAGGTCAGCTTATACTAGGAATGTATAGCTTGATGTGTAGCCGCGTGTACACTAGACGCGGTCAATTCTAATAAAATGTTATTTTGCTTTTAGAAATCATTCAAACGGCCCACTACCTACGACTGGCATCTTTACAACACCCTTGTGGTCAAAGTAAGAGGCGACGGCAGATCCTACCTCCTGAACATATCTTGCGAAGGGTACTATGATATCACGTGGAACGATATATACCATTACGTGCTTTACACTAGAGGTGGACCTTATTGGCAAATTGCGAAGGTAATATAATTATGATAAGTACCTACGGGATTGATCACGTACCGTTTCATATATGTGAAGATCGCCAGTGTTTCATGTTGTTGAATGCTAGGCGAGACAACAGTGGCGGATTTACCCACAGGCTGAGTAGGCTTGAGCCTAGGGCGGCAGATTTTAGGAGCGGCAATTTTGGGGACCGTTTTTTTTCTGATAAGTATTTTGCAGAAAGAAGTCTATAAGCCATCTTTCCGATGACTTATCCCTCTTCCCTTTCATTGTACATTCAAGCAACGGTACCACAAACTTCTATATTCTATGGTATAACACCCAGTTCGCGGCTCCCAACCAGTACCATACTACATTTAGCCGCCTTATTGATTCGCTCAGAAATATAACCAAAAACTATAACTTAACTTGTTGGAATGAAGGGGCGGCAAAAATTTAACAGCCTATACTCGGCAAATGTGTGAATCCACCACTGCGAGACAATGATTAAGGGGACACCGGAGGGACAATCGCCCATACAACACGTACTACCAAGATCATTTCTAATTGGAGCATATTTCTACCTTAATAAGGTATTATTTTAATTTTAATAGTATTTATCTACGTTCCCAACTATATATTAGATCAAAATACTTACCTAAAATGAAATAGAAGCGTATCGCATTCTGCATGTTTTTACGTCATAAAAGACCTGTTTTCAACCTAATTGTTTCGTATTAAAAACAACAACATCTTACGTATCCTAGTCATGGGAACATAGATTATATCGTCTAGTTACAGAATAACAACACAATGAGAAAAATACAACAAGTTTTCAGTCATCATTTTTGGTATTACGGAACACGGTCAAAATCTAATCAAATTTAGAATCGTTCTATTGCTATCACTGTCGGTCTGCGTGGCTAAACTTCGTCACTAAACAAGGATAGCGATATTCAGGCCGAAATTTTTGACGCGGCCGAATTGAAGTTGTGCTCAGGGTTCGCCGGCGCGTTAAGGTTTATAGATTGAACCAAAACATTAATGATCGTAACACCCACGTGATCAATCCCGTATACTTACATAACTATACTATTTCCATATCTCTATTTTTTCGATGACAGCTCCTGTGAAAACTTGAACGAGCGTCTTTTTTACATTATGTATGCATTATTTTTATAAAAATATACCGCTTACGCACGTACAAGGTCCAGACACCAGAGTCGGAGAAACTGATAGGGATGGAGCTATCGATAAACGTAACACTATAACAAACCCGATATTTTTTTACAAAGAGTAAGAAACTAAACTACTGCCGGATAATTTTGTACAAATTTATTTATAACTAATATTATATTTCATTACAAGATGTTACACGTATTAATTCTTGATTGATAATGCCAGCTTCTTTAAAATTTTACGAAGCTGTTGTAAAATAAGTAGGTATGTATAGGTAGGTACTCGACATATATACTCGACAATAATTATAACTATTAAAAATATATTTGAATGTTTTTGTTGTATTTGTCTTTGTTCAAATTATAATAAATAAATGCGATCGATATCATTACTTATTTGGTCACAACACTACAACTATCAAATTAGAACTGTCATCGAGAAAATAAATAAATGGAAATAGTATAGCTGTTGCCCGCGATTTCGTACGCGTTACACTACTAAATGTGTAGGTAACCTAGAAATAAAGCTTAACTAATAATAATATTAAATATTTCTGGACATTTCACACAGTGCTAACTAGCCCAAAATTAAGTAGAGCTTGTACTATAGAAACCAGATAATTGATAGAATACTTATATACTTATATATTTTTTTGTAAATATATACTTATAATGTATAGAGAAACAACCAGACCTGGAACAAATATCTGTATATCATGCAAACATTTGTTCCGCGGCGGGAATCGAACCCGCTACCTCCTGCGTCTCAGCCGGCTATTCGCCCACAGCACCACGGAGGTCGTCGCTGTTGCAACTTTACTTGACACTCCATCTTTATTTCATGGGACACGATTCATGGGCTAAAAAGTAGCCTATGTGGTAATCCGGATTATAATCTAAGTGCATACTAAATTTCATCAAAATCGGTTCAGCCGTTATGACGTGATTGAGTAACAAACAAACAAACATTAGTGTGATGGTTCGCTCTGAAGTAAGATACCAATCAATTAACAGATTTTGTTTTTAAGGGGGTTTTAACTGGCCCCCATCAAAGTTGTAAATTAATGTAGCAATATTTGACTATTCGTATTAATATAAGTAAATTGCGATCGTAACAAGTATAGTATTATTTTCTCTATAAAACTTTAGACAAAAACAAAAAGGGAAGCGTCTCGCAAATGGGCAGCTCAAATTGGGTTCATGCACACAATTTCGCTTCAGTCACAATCGTGTGCTGCTACGGCGACTCGACGCCGCAACTGACACTTGATTCTCTGTCGCTTGCACTAAACATAGGATCTTCGTTCTGTCTCGCTCAACAGATTGACACTCCACGTAATAACGTGAAGTAACTTACTATAGAAACGTGTGCGTGAGATTATCTATGTAGTGCAGCAGGGCCTAGTTTGACTATAGCAATGCAAGCGCGTATCGGATCTTCCCTTTTTGTTTTCATCTAAGTATACAATCTCTATAACCACAGCTTTCTAAGTGTAATTAATATACATTCCCTTGTCAATACATTTATGAAAATCTGATGTATGTTCACAAAAATATTAATTTGTTTAAGAAAAATAGCGATGTACAAAAATTGACAATTAACAAATTTAAAAACGCAATTAAACAAAATCTTTATAAAAAAGCCTACTATAAGATATCGGATTATTTAGTTAGATGATAGAGAAGCTTGGGTTTGAAATTGCTCCAACTCGTTCAAAATGTTACAATTTAGACGTCATTTATTTCCTGTATTGTTATGTGTTCTAGAAGGATCATTAAAAAAACAACCAGCCTTGTTTCTTGCCTTTCTTTCCTGGCTTGGTCGCGAAGGAACAGGCAGTAAAATTTGATGTTTCAAAGTGATCCTTGTGATTTTAATGAATAAAAGATTTCGAATATCTATTCCAGATTCCATTTTCGAAATTCATACTTGGATCAAAAGGTCGCATTCAAGACAAGCAGAACAGAATGAGATTTGACAAAGTGACGCACTTCGGAATATCCTGCGGGGATAAGATCAACGGCAGATTTGATCTAGAAATTGAGTATATTGGTAAGAAGTCTTTTTGGTTTGTCAATGATTACACAGTTAAATAAATAAATAAATATTACTGGACATTTCACACAGCGCTATCTAGCCTCAAACTAAGCAGAGCTTGTACTATGGGAACCAGATAACTGATAGAATACTTATATACTTTTTTTTTGTAAATACATACTTATAATATATAGAAACAACCAGACCCGGAACAAATATCTGTAAATCATGCAAACATTTGTTCTTTGGCGGGAATCGAACCCGCTACCTCCTGCGTCTCAGCCGGCTATTCGCCTACTGCACCTCGGAGGTCGTCAATTTATTACGAATTAGTTATTTATGGCAGTTATCTAATGGACGTTTTTAATAACAGACTTCAAAAAAGAAGGAGGTTCTCAAATCGACTGTATTTTATTTTTTATGTTTGTTACCTCAGAACTTTCGACTGGGTGAACCGATGTTGATGATTCTTTTTTTATTTGAAAGCTTCCCGTGTGTTCCCATGTCCATTTGGTCCAGTTTTGCCAATGGCATCCATGAGAAAACCATATAGTCTTAAATTTGTTTAATTTTTATGTTATGTATGTTAGTTAGCTTAGAACTCCGTTAAATATCAACTGATTTGGAAAATTCGTTTTTTTATTTTAAAGGATATACTTTTAGATTGATCCCATGGAAATTTCATCAAAATTGGTAGAGTAGTTTGGTTTATAATGTTATCTGAAGTCGGTTATATTTTTGTAATAAAGTTACTTGTTCGAAATAAGTAACATGGTAACAAAAATTTGTGATGACCTATGGCACTGAAACGTGGTCCTTTACTCATGGCCTCATGACCAAGCTCAAGGTCGCTCAACGAGCTATGGCGAGGGCTATGCTCGGGGTTTATTTGCGTGACAACATCCGCAATGAGGAAATTCGCAGAAGAACCAAAGTTGCCGACATAGCTCTCAAAATTAGCAAGTTGAAGTGGCAATGGGCAGGCCACATCGCTCGTAGAACCGATAAAAGTTGGGGAAGAAAGGTTCTCGAGTTGAGACCACGGACTAGAAGACGCAGCGTACGCCGGCCCCCCACAAGGTGGACCGACGATCTAGTAAGAATCGCGGGGAGCCGTTGGGCGCAAACGGCTGCCAACCGCTCGTTGTGGCGATCTAAGGGGGAGGCCTATGTTCAGCAGTGAACGTCTTCCGGCTGATGATGATGATAACAAAAATTTAACCGACTTCAGATAATCAACGAAAAATCGGTTGACATGGTAAATAACTAGACACGGCGTCCATAAACACTTAAGTCGTTTTTTTCTCGAAATGCTAAAAACTGACAGGGCTTTGCTTTTTGTATAATCCTTCGACGGCAATAAGCAACTAAGTCACAGGGCTTCAATTCGCGAGCCGGTAGTAATACGCACCAAACAACTTATGTTTTTGGAACACTTCTAGTGCCGGACCGTAAGCACTTAAGTCGACTTAAGTACTTTTGTTCGTTATAGTTTTATTATTGTTTTTGACTTCAGCTATCTGACTTAAGTTGTTTCACCCACAAGATTCTCGACCTACCCTTTATTTTTTGTTAAAATGCATTATGGCCATTAGAAATTCCAGGATTTTAAGAAGTGAAGTGCCTTCGTGAAGATTTTGTTTTGAGCCACCATTATAAATAATTCTGACCCATGCTGTGGTTGTGTTGTGCAATTAATGATAATGTTATAAGTTACTATGGAATCGAGAGGGAGAAAAATACAAAACCTTGTTATAAATACAAAAAATACAACTACTGGTACGTATTATCATATTTTTTTTAATAAATACTTACATTTTAATTTAGCATTTGTTATTTTAGTCTAATGTAAAAATAGGAGTAACATTTTATGAAAATTTTTGAATGATAAATTTACTAAATACCTAATTGATTTATTTAGAGACCATTATTATTTTTCTAATTTTTTATGCGAATAACATAGCTCTGTATTATTTTAGGTGACCATAGTACAACTACTACTGTGCAACCAAGTACATCTGGGACGCAGAAACCAACAACTTCTGTCGAGCCACAAAACGAACAGTCTGACGTTGACCACGTGACAATAATTCAAAAATCATCAACCAGCCCTAGTCTGCTCACAGAAGATACCGCTGTTTATAGTGATCAAAGTGTTTTTATTGATCCTGAACCAAGCACATCAGGAACTCAAACACATACAGCTCCTGATGAAACACCCAGTGACTTTTCTAGTGATGACTCTGTGGCTGACCCAACATACTCTGTGCCTGACCCTACACGCACTGAACCAAGTCCCAACCTATCTGCAGAAGATGAAGAACTGCCACAATCTCTACCTCAACAATCAGTACATAGCCGAAAAAGAAAACGAGAAAGTAAATTGAAGCGCAATCTTGGTGTTTCGTATGTGACGGCTTCTGGGAAAAATGTAGAAGAACGCAAAATGCAGGAACTACCTAATTGTCGAAATAAATGCCGAGAAAAGATAAGTAATGAACAACGTGCTGTAATTCATAAGGAATTTTGGAATCTTGGGTCATATGATTTGAGAGCAGCTTTCGTTTCATCTCTAATCACCATCCAGGAAAAACAAACAGAACGACATCGTGTCGAGGATCCTGAGCGGCAAAAATTTAGACAATGTACCTACAGGTATCATTTAGACATTAACAGTGAAAAAATATCCGTATGTCAAGGTTGCTTTTTAAAAACCTTGGCGATAACGGATAATTTTGTTAAACTGATAGGTTTAAAGAAACGCAGCACTTCCAGTGGAATAATTCAACCAGATAAACGTGGAAAGAAAACTCCAGCAAATAAACATTCAGATCTAAAGATTCTTGAAGTGATTAGCCATATTAATTCCTTCCCGTTATACGAGAGCCACTACACAAGACGAAAAAGTAGCCGAAAGTATTTACCATCACACTTAACAATTTCAATCATGTATTCTTTATATAAAACGTCTCATGAAAACCCCGTCAGTGACAAAATTTACCGAAGAGAGTTTCATAAATTAAAGTTGAGTTTTAAAAAGCCAAAAGTTGACACTTGCCACCACTGTGACATCATTAAAATGAAGATAAGTGTCGCCAACGACGAAACTGCAAAATTAATCCTTGAGGCGGCACGTGAGTCACATTTGCTTGCAGCTGATATGGCTTATAATGAAAAAAAGTCTGACAAAATGACTGCATCAATAGACAAAACCATGAAGTGCCTTTCTTTTGATCTCCAACAGTGTCTACCTACTCCAGCTTTAGAGTCATCCGTAGCTTTTTATAAAAGGCAGCTTTGGACATTTAATCTTACTGTGCACGACAATGCAACGGGATTGTCTACACATTACATGTGGCATGAGGGAATCTCGGGTCGAGGTGCTAATCAAATAGCATCTTGTTTATTCATCCACCTCAAAGAACTGCCTCAGGACATTTCTGAAGTTATTTTGTACTCCGATACATGTGGAGGTCAAAACAGGAATACCCACGTAGCCGCAATGTTTACATACATGATGACACTGAAACCCTCCTTAAAAAAAATTCATCACAAATTTATGGTACCAGGCCACACTCACATGGAAGTGGATTTAGATCATGCCATCATTGAGAAAAAAAAGAAAAAATCTGCTATTCAAGTATATCACCCGCATGACTGGATGCAGTTAGTAAGGTCGAGCAGTAAAAAGTTTACCGTGCACGAAATGCAACAAGCGGAGTTCATGGACTTTGCGAGTTTGCTAAAAGGGCCACTAGTAGCCCGAAAAAAAGACACTTCAAACAATGTTTTTAAATGGCATGATGTGAAGTGGCTGTGCTACGAGGCGGACTTTGGAGTAATAAAATATAAAAACTCACTTTCCGGAGATGAAGATTTTAAAGCCATTAACTTCAGAAGGAGCACACGAACCGGCACCATAAATTTGACTGTTTCACCGATAACAAACAACCCAGTGCCAATAAGTATGGAAAAAAAACGAGACATAATTTCGCTATTACCTCTCGTACCGGAATGTTTCCACCATTTTTACAAAAATTTAGCAACCGCTGCAGATGCTAGGAACGTCGACCCTGATTTGCAAAGCTCTGAAGATAGTGATTAATTTTTTTATGGATTTGTTTTTGTTGATTAATGTTTAACGCATTTTTATACATGCTCAGTTATTAAAAAATTGACTTATTATTTGAGATCATTATGTGATATGACTTACGTGTTAGAAACACGTAAGTCATGTCTCATTACCTATTTATAAGCGGTCAAACAAACTTAAGTCAGATTTTATTATGTACTAATAAACATAGAGTAACTAGTTTAGTTTGGTGTATAGCTAATTACTAAGTGACTAATAAAAAATAATAATAAATACCATCTCAGTAGTTTTTTTTATACCAGACATTAAAAACATCGGCCTGTAAACTTTTCAAGATAATCGATTATTGACTTAAGTGCTCGTGGCTTCCGGGTCTAGATTATTATTCGCCCACATGTCGTCTAGCCTTTGCGAATTGAAGAGTTTGATCATTTTCTCATGGATCTCATCATCAGGTCTTGACCACCTTGTATGGTACACACGGCTACACATCAAGCTATACATGTCCAGTATAAGCTGACCTCTCATTCTATGAAAAACCTACACATTGCAAGGTCAGCTTATACTGGAAATTTATAGAGCTTGATGTGTAGCCGTGTGTACCCCTGAAGAATCACCTTTAAAACAAAATTATATTTCTTTAAATCGGACATCGTGGTAAACTTATTAACGCTGAAAATACATAAAACAAGACCGGTAAAGTACACACGGCTACACCTCAAGCTATTAATTTCCAGTATAAGCTGGCCTCGCATTCTGTAGGCTTTTCGTAGAATGAGAGGTCAGCTTATACTGGATTACTATAGCTTGATGTGTAGCCGTGTGTACGAGTAGGACTCGTACTCCGAGGGTTCCGAACCTAGATAGGTTTATTTATGTTAATTAATCATTATATTTTACTATAAATTTTAATAAAGCAGTGCCACCTATTCTTTTCTGCTTGGTCGCGTAGGAACAGGCGGTAAAATTGACGTTTTAATTTCAAATCAAATCAAAATATTTTTATTCCTTAAAGATACATTGTTTGTACACTTGGAAAGGTCATAATTTTCACAGAATATAATCATACATACAAAATTCACATTATAACATATAAGTACAAGTTAGCAAGTACCTAAGTAAAATCAGAAACACATGTCATAACAAAATAATTAAGGGGTACAAACGACATCAGCAAAAGCTTCGTCAAGGGTATAGTAGGACTTTACTGGTTAGGTGACCGGTAAACCAAGAATTCATTCATTCGATCGTCGTTAGTGGTCGCCGCTATAGCATGCAGCGGCCACACCTTAGGAACCTAGGCTGGTAGAGGGGGGCTCGAGTGCCGAAACACTTTGTTGTAGCAACGGCGTGTTTCGGCCCTCGAGTCGGCACGGTCACTCCCCGTGCTAGTGCTCGTTGCTTCGGCGTCAACGCAATCCACCTCAAGTGGCGAGGCAACCAGGCAACTGTAGAAGGCCTGAAGGTAGCGATAGGAGTTTTTTATCGTTGCCAGATACTGCGTCCTGTTCCCTTCCAGTCGTAGCGGTTCTCCGTTCCACTGGGTCAAGGGGAGTAAGGAGGAGAGGGTGCATCTGTGTACGGCGCGCACACTTATGCAACTTAATATATCCTGCGCATCTGACTTGGCTTTGTCATTCCGAGTTTAAAAAAGTCCTGGGCTTGGTCTAATACCTGGACACGGGTGGCCTAAGGAGAGGAGAGTGGTCGCTCTAGCATCGGGGTGACAGTGTGGTTCGGCAGCACTCTTTGAGACAAAGCAGCTTTATTTAGAGAGGCACTGCTTTCCTCGCTCAGCCGGGGAGGGGGCTAGAAAAGGTGCCCCAAACAAACGCTCATTCCTCGCAATAAGAATAAATCTAAAAACATGCAGATGAATATGACTTTTGGTGCGTGGAATGTACGTACTCTTTTAGACCGACCCAACAACCTCTGCCCAGAACGTAAAACCGCCATTGTGGCTCGCGAGCTCAAACGCTATGACGTCGACATAGCCGCTCTCAGCGAAACACATCTAGCTGACGAAGGTGAGCTTGTTGAACGTGGTGGTGGGTACACTTTCTTCTGGAAAGGCACACCAGCTTCTGAGCCTAGACGGTCAGGAGTAGGCTTTGCTATTAAAACTACTTTAGCCTCTAAGTTGGAAGAACATCCAGTTGCTATCTCTGATCGTGTCATATCCTTACGTTTCCATCTTCGAAACAATAAATACTTAAATGTTATCAGCGTATATTCGCCAACACTCGACAAAAGTGATGACGTCAAGGACAAATTTTATGAGGAAGTGTCAGAAGTGCTGACTAAAATCCGGCGCTGTGAGAAAGTTTTGCTTCTTGGCGACTTTAATGCTCGCGTCGGACGTGATTTTGAAGCTTGGCCTCGGGTGATAGGGCGACATGGCATTGGTAACATGAACAGTAATGGGCAACTGTTACTAAGCCTCTGTTCCCAATTTCATCTGGGTATTACCAATACCATGTTTAGACTCCCAAATAAATACAAAACTACCTGGATGCACCCAAGGTCCAAGCATTGGCATCTTATTGATTATGCTATAGTCCGTCAACGGGATATAGCGGATGTCAAAGTAACGAGAGTAATGAGGGGCGCAAACTGTTGGTCGGATCACCGACTTGTTGTTACAAAACTATTTTTGCGTCTTAGCCCTTGCCGTAGACCTCGCAGGGCTAAGCCTAACTGTCTTCATCTGAAAAAGCTAGAGTCTGCTGAAATATTGGCAAATTACAGGGAAGCTGTCAATACCTTTACAGCAGGCATACACCCCGAAGATGAACAGTTAGACGAGGGCTGGAAACTGTTAACTACAAATACCATCAATGCGGCTACTGAGATCTTAGGCCAAAAACCTCGTGTCTGTGAAGACTGGTTTGACGAAAATGATAATACATTGACAGTCGCCCTAGAAAAACACCGCCAGCTCCTTCGAAAGGGAAATCAGACAACTGCTTCTGAAAAAATAAAGGAGAGTACGAGCCAAATAAGGAGACTAACTCGAAACGCAAAAGATGAGTGGTGGCTGAACAAGGTTCGCTATATTCAGTGGCTTGCTGATTCGAATAGACTCGGCGATTTCTTTAACGAGATTAAAAAGTTAGTAGGAAGTCCACATCGAGTAAACGTACCACTGAAATCACTTTCAGGTACCCTCCTGGTAAGCAAAGGAGAAGTTCTTACTCGCTGGGCAGAACACTATAACAGCTTACTCAATGTGGATCGTTCTGCTGACATAAACTATTTAGCATCACTTCCTGCCTTACCACAAGCCGTAGATCTGGATCAGCCTCCTTCTCTTGAGGAAGTTATCATCGCCATCAAAGCGCAGAAAAACAATAAGGCTGTCGGCATCGATAACATACCAGGAGAACTATTAAAATATGGCGGAGATGAGTTGCACTACAAGATTTGGCAATTTTTCCAGCGCATGTGGGAAATGGAGTTCGTTCCTCCTAGTTTTGGCGTATCACTAATTTGCTCTTTGTATAAAAATAAAGGTGATCGATCTGTTTGCAACTCTTATAGGGGTATATCACTTCTGTCTACTCCAGGAAAAACTTTTGCCAGAGTACTCTTAAATCGTCTTATGGAGCTCTCTGAAAGTATATTGCCTGAAACGCAATTTGGGTTTAGACCCAATCGCGGCACATGCGAGGCCATATTCTCTCTTAGACAACTGCAAGAGAAAAGCAGGGAACAGTGTCAACCTCTGTTTCTCTGTTTTGTTGATCTGGAGAAAGCTTTTGACAGTGTACCTCGCGAAGCTTTGTGGATTGTGCTTTCGAAACTTGGTTGCACCGACAAATTTATACGCTTGATAAGACTTCTTCACGACAACATGACTTGTTGCGTAACCGTCAATGGTGAGCAGACAGAGCAATTCCCTGTCACTTGTGGTGTAAAACAAGGCTGTGTATTAGCACCCACTCTTTTTGCTCTGTACTTTTCCGTTGTCGTGAGGGAGACTTTACAAGCCAACACCGAAGGGATCCGCATACGTTTTCGCACAGATGGCAGTATCTTTAACCTGGCTAGGTTAAAAGCGCACACAAAGGTATCGTATGACCTCATTACCGAATTGATGTATGCTGATGACCTATGTTTCGTTGCGGAATCTTCTGAGGGACTCCAGGACTTGATGACTCGGCTTGACGCTGCGTGCTGTAGATTTGGCCTCAAAATTAATATTACAAAGACAGAGGTGATGGCCATGGACACTGTTAACCAAGCTCCACTGAATCTGCAAATCGATGGAAAGCCCATAAAACAGGTCGATACATTCAGATATCTGGGAAGCAGCATAACAACAAAATGCGACCTTGACTCGGAGATCAACAGCAGACTTGGCTCCGCTATGGCTGCTTTTGGTAAACTACGAGTCCAGGTATTTCGCTCCCATAACATCAAATTGAGTACCAAGATTAAGGTGTATATGGCTATTGTACTTCCTAACATCTTGTACTCGTCAGAGACATGGTGCCTGTATCGCAGACACATACGCACGTTAGACAGATTCCATCTGAAATGCCTCCGCGACATTCTTAACATCAAGTGGTCGGATCGGGTCCGTAATACCGATGTTCTACGACGGGCTAATGTCTGTGGCATAGAGGCATATTTGATGCGGCGTCAGCTGCGTTGGTGCGGGCACCTGTCTCGGATGTCTGATGAGCGAAGGGCGAAACGCATTTTCTTCTGTGAACTAGAACATGGTAAGCGGAAACGCGGAGGTCAGTTCCTACGTTTCAAAGACGTACAGAAGAGGCACATGAAGAGGTGTTGTATCGATCCGTCGCGCTGGGAGGCTCTCGCTGAAAAACGACCTGAATGGAGGCGTCATGTTCAGGACAAAGTGTACGAGTTTGAAGAAGAAAGGAGGCAAGAACTAGACTTAAAACGAGATCAGCTTAAAAGTCGACCGCCGGCTAATATCAATTACAACTACATTAATGGCGCCTTAACTTGTGTTCATTGTAACCGGACTTTTAGCGCAAAAATAGGGTACATCAGCCACATACAGGCTAAACACCTAGGCCAATAATCACAAAGTCAAGTCTCTGTAGCCGAAATCGGCTAGGAGGATTATTATTATTATTAAACCAAGAATTTTTTTAAGACAGGTAAAAAACTCGGATGGGCAGCGTTTGGGAAACTTCGCAACGTCTTTTCGTCCAACATACCTCAGTGCCTTAAGACGAAAGTCTACAATCAGTGTGTGTTACCAGTGATGACATATGGAACCGAGACGTGGTCCTTCACTATTGGCCTTATGAATAAGCTCAGAGTCGCTCAACGAGCTATGGAGAGGGCTATGCTCGGGGTTTCTCTACGGGATCGAATCAGAAATGAGGAGATACGTAGGAGAACTCAAGTCACCGACATAGCCCGACGGATTAGCACGTTGAAGTGGCAATGGGCAGGCCATATAGAGCGCAGAACAGATGGCCGATGGGGCCGAAAGGTTCTCGAGTGGAGGCCACGGACCGGCAAGCGCAGCGTAGGACGTCCACCCACAAGATGGGCAGACGACTTGGTAAGAACCGCAGGTCGGCGTTGGATGCAGGGCGCTTCCAACCGCAGTTCCTGGAGATCAATGAGGGAGGCCTTTGTCCAGCAGTGGACGTCCTACGGCTGATATGATGATGATGATGAGGTAAAAAACTGATGTAGATAGACTTTGTTATAACTTTTCCTGTAATCTTTGCATATAATATCATATTCATTTCAGATTTTTCACTTCGCAAACTTTGGCCGTCCATTAGTTACGTGGGGGGGGGGGGGGGGGGGGGGGTCTCGGCTAATATAACGTAGTTTTTTTATTTTATCACTGTAAATCTAGATTACGAGAAAAGCAATCTTGAAATAATGAAGCCAATTGTGTTTATTATACAAGTCCAACGCATTTACCCTATGAATACAAATTTTGGAAAATCTCTTGTGTTATAAAGGAAGGGGGGAGGGGTTCGAAATAAATCTTGCGACATCTCGCCAGGGGTGAGGGAGGGGGGGGGGGGAGGGGGGGGGGGGGGTTAAAAAAATCATCAAAAAAGTTTCACATAATTAATGGTATTTTTTTCGACATTATTCATTTATCATAACTCCAATACTAGAATTAAAAGAAAAATAAAAAACGGTTTTGGAATCTCATTGATAAGATACTATTTGACAAGATACTTGACCTAGTAACCCTATTTTTACCCCCACCATTTTGGTTAGTCAGTTAGAGGAAGGTCAGTATTATTTATAACTCTTCCAAATTTCTAGCCGATAGATTCAGTAGGTGCTGAGATAACCAGCTGTGTGTGACAGACGGACGGACAAAGTCGCACCATAGGGGTTCCGTTTTTACCATTTTGGTACGGAGCCCTAAAAACGAAGGATTGAGAACTTCCTCGTTTTTTTAAAGTCCGTTGAAAATAACCACGGAAACCCACGGCTCGACTCTGCACATTGACCAGCTATTCATTAGGGCCACCTATTAGATCACTACGGCCATTTAGGCCTATTGTGATCACCACTTTTGTATAAATGGCTCCTAGTTGATGAGGGGGCGTTCATAGTTCAGCACTAAGCTGTAAGAAACTGAAGAATATTCGTAGGGGTGATAACTGTCTGTTAGCTCCTCCGGGATGAGGATGTGTTTGCCCAGATGAATGCTACGTTTGCGCTATGGTATCTACTATACTCCGTATTTTGAGATTTTCTTGATGGGGATGTTTTGCACTCTCTTCTTTCATTGATCAGAAAACCTAAAAAAATTGAAACTTTTAGAGGAGGCCTATACCCAGCGAGGGTTTTCTTAATTAAAACGTATACCTAAATTATTAAAGTGGAAAAGAACTATGTACTTAATACAATACAATACAACTCTTCATTTATAATGCCAAGTTACAAGTCAAAAACAAAAAAGGTTTTATAGATAAGCAATAAATTGAATATTGAGCATTATTAAAATATTATATCGCTAATCCTGGCTACGGTAGCAGTCATGGTAACGGCGGGGCCAGGGGTGCTAAGAATCCCCGGGAGACGATCAGCTACCAAACCCTACGACGACCACTGGCCCTGGTAACACACAACATCCGCACTTTGAGGACAGACGAAAAGATTGTTGAGCTGGAAGAAGAAATTAGTAGATTACACTGGGACATTTTGGGGTTATCAGAAGTCCGTAGAGAGGGCGAGGACACGATATCCCTTAAGTCTGGTAACCTACTATACTACCGGGAGGGCGACCAACAGTCCCAAGGTGGTGTTGGGTTTCTCGTTCACAAGTCACTCATCAACAACATTATCACCATCGACAGTGTGTCGAGCAGGGTCGCGTACCTGACACTCAAAATATCTAAGCGATATTCGCTGAAGGCCGTTCAGGTATATGCGCCGACCTCTTCACACTCAGATGAAGAAGTAGAGTCTATGTATGAGGACATCAGTAGAGCCATACATACGAACAAAACTCACTTTATTGTTGTTATGGGGGACTTCAATGCAAAGCTAGGCATGAGAAGCGATGATGAGTTGAGAGTGGGGCAATTTGGATATGGGCAACGGAACCCCAGGGGACAGAGGCTGGCCGATTTTCTGGAGAAAGAAGGACTCTTTATGATGAATTCTTTTTTCCAGAAGCCGCCTCACATAAAAAGGACCTGGATGAGTCCCAACGGTTCCACAAGAAATGAGATTGATTTCACCTTGACCAACAAGAAACGGATATTCAATGATGTCTCTGTGATTCACAGGGTGAAAACCGGCAGTGATCACCGAATTGTTAGAGCCACATTGAATATGAACGTTAAACTTGAAAGGTCCCGTTTGATGAAGTCTACGCTCCGACCCACTCGCACACGTATCCAAAACCTCGAGAGCTTTCAACTTGAACTTGCAAATCGCTTTGACTGTCTAGAAGTAGATGCATCAGTGGACGAGATCAATAACAGGTTCGTAGAAACCGTCCATACGGTGGGGTCCCAGTTCTTTAAGATTCCCCGTACCAATAGACCTCAGAAACTCTCTGATGACACCCTTAACCTCATGGCTGAACGACGTTCTTTGCGACTGCAGTCTCCCGGTGATGCTCAGTCACATAGGCAGCTCAATAGAAAGATTTGGAAATCCTTGCGGCACGAAATTCGTACCTTTAATACATCTCGTATTAAAGATACGATAGAGCGGAATAAAGGCTCCAAAGTGTTCGCGAGAGATAATTCTATTGGACAGAGCCGCATGACGAAGCTGAAGAGGGAAGATGGCAGCATAACGTCAAGTAAAGCGGAAGTGGTAAGGGAAGTCGAAAGGTTCTATGGACGGCTCTACGATTCGGTCACTAAACCTGTTTGCAGTGCGGCCTACGACCCAAGAGCCAAACTGACCCGACATTATACCGAAGATATTCCGGACATCAGCCTGTATGAGATCAGGATGGCCTTGAAGCAGCTTAAGAACGACAAGGCGCCGGGTGAGGACGGAATCACATCTAATATAAATATAATTAATTAATTGTATAATACATTCATTTTATCAAAATAAGAATTCAATAAAGGCTTTTTTATTTTATTTATCTGCTATAGGTACCTACTATCTGCTGTTGTTTCGGATTTCCTTATACTGTCCCTTTTAATAAAAAAACATACTGTAGGTAGGTACCAATAGGTATTGAAAACTAAGATAAATCTGAATTCCCTTGTTTCAGGTTTGGAGTTTGATCCAACACACGAAGAAGAGTTCGCCTATGAAATGTATAAAACGGATAAATACATTGTGGGGGTCTAGCATTATGAAGGTAGTGAATTATTTATCGTATTATAAATTAGCAATAAAATTGCTTTAGTTGAACTTGTTTATTTTATTCCTTATATACCTACTAAATCCTGTATATTCGTGGTGTTCCTATAATTTATTCTATGAATGTTAAGAGATTTAAATCTTATGACCTTAGCGATAGGTGCAATAGAAGTACAGAGTGTTTTATTTCCAATTGTGGCAAGCGTATTTTTAAAAATCTTTGAAAACAGGTTTGCTACTTTTTAAGATCATGGGAATTCCTTGGAGTCTATTCAGTACTTTCCCTCCTGGTACAGCTGAAAATTCCACCCTGTTCAAGTAGATAGGTATAGGAAATACGACATCTATCGGTTTTCAACAAAGCTAAACCCGCGGCCACATTGCTCGCGCTGCCGCGAATATTGCCGTAGGCGGCCACATACTGCGCTCTCCGCGCTATTGTTCACTCCACTCCGCATTCTGCCTTTATTAATTTATTTAAAAAAAAAAACTATTAGGGCATGAACTGGGCTGATTTGCCACGGGATCTTGATGTCTGGAAGGAATGGGGGGGGAGTCCTTTGCCCAGAAGTGTTTCATAATAATAGTAGGTATGAAATGATTGCTATTTCAAAAACATTTTCAATAAGATCATGATTATTTTTCATCACTGCTAGTTCACTGCCGTGCGTAATGAATGTCACACTGGACGTAATTTCACACTTGCTATTCTTGCTAGTGCTATTCACATGTGAAAAATCACGGGCATTGATTTTGCATTCTGATCCCGTAATATCACACTAAAGTCCTTTTCACGAAAGAAGTCCCCCAGACGCAGCGCTGTAGTCGCGCGACGGAATGTTGCCAGCGATTAGTTTTTGACTTCCCAAAATTGCAATACGGCTAGTCTACCCGTGATCACGTCGGCCATTGTAACTCTGTCGAAACTGTCGGGAATATATCAAGGTGCACGCGATAGAGACCCGTTTTTGTTAATGACTATGAGCAATAAACTTATTTAGTAAGCTCATTTTGTTTGGCAGGCTGTATTAGTATAGCAAAGTATATGATGGTTAGTAATTCTATTTGTAAATATATTTTATGTGGGTATGATTATATAACTATATTTACTTAGTAGTGTATTTATGGATATCTATTATTCTGTACTTAGATTATATCTTTGTTGCTGTATATTTTAGTAAGTATTTATATATGTATACCTATATTAAACATTTTCTATGTAGTCAATTGTCGTACTCATAAGTTCAGACCATTTCAAAGTTGTCTGGAAGAGATCACATACCTATCAATCAATCTTACAAAAGTGTACGATGTTGTAAGATACACTACCTACCTACATAGATAAAATTAAATAAAAAATTACAAATGCCATTAAAATTTTTATTGTATAAATTAAGATCATCAAGCAGAGCTATGCCCGACATACTAGCATCACTATCCAAATCATTCACATGCACGTCAGAATCGCGATCCGACTCTATTTCGCTGTCACTCGCTATAGATATAATAAACCGGTCCATTTCTACATCTATCAGCCCATCGTTTTTTAAATAATTATCTTCTAAATGATCTACGTGTTTGCATTGATTGTGAAAATTCATATCCTCTTTCAACACCTTGCGTACTTTGTTTAAAGTTAGCAGTTCCTTCTTCACAATATAAAATTGTTGGATTTTTTTACGAATGGCACAGAGATCAAAATCATCCAACCTAATCTTCTTTGGTTGTGGACGTTTTTTCCCTGGTGTGACAATTTTTGTTGAAGTTATTGCAGCCGTATTTCCTTCTTGTGTTATTCTTGAGACGGTTTTTTCAGAAATACCTGTAATGTCAAAAAATATTACATTAGCATACTACATTTTAGGTTGTAAAAAAATATTTAAATTAACTTCAAGTCGCAGTGATGTAACACGGATGTACCTACGAATCGATGCGTACACAAAGCGATTTTGCACCTATTTTAGTAAAAACGGGTATCACAATTAATTTTAATTTTCCAAACAACATGGTCAAAATCAATTAAATGGCATCCCTAAAATGTACCTGTCATGGCGGCAACTCTCTTGCGAACATTGTTTATTGGTATCAAAACACCTTGATTCAGCTGTTCTGCTTCACAAAACTCTTCCACCTTCAGTATCATTTCTCGGGCAGCACTTTTAACAACTTTAGGCATTGTAAACCACCCTTTCAACACAACAAAATTGGTAAAAATCTTACTATCGATAGCGACAGAGACCGAAAACTCCGAACACAACACAATAACAGCTCTGACAACATGACTAATCTGTCAAAATTAGTTCCACCAATTGCCGCGGGACTTCTTTCGTGAAAAGGACTTTAATTGCTGATCTTGCTAGTGCTATTTCACATGCGAAAAATCACAGACAACGAAAACGCCCGATTAATTCCGAATAAATGTGAATGACTGATTAATTGTATTGTAGCAGACCCGAATGACTGCGACCGATTATACAATGAAAACCGAAAGTGATTTAATTTGAATGGTTTTTATCAGGATATGCGAAGGAAAACAGCACGTTCCATCCCTAGAAGGAAGTGTGGATGGAATATACTCACTCCCTCTTGTACATTTGTATGACCTGACTCTTCCGTTAGTGAAAAAGAAAAAAAAATTGTTCCATAACTAAGCGAATATTTGAAGCATTTTTATAGCTCTGTCTTTGTTTACCTAAAGATAAGTGGCTATAGCTGTCTTGTTGTCAGTCACAGATCTTTGGACTTTTCGTTCAAAATCCAAAATGAAGATTTTCTGTAGTTCTTCGAGAACTTGACTGACTGATGTCATCATCGTGATTCGTCCGTGAGTGCTGTATGTAGTGTATCCTCATTGAAAATTAATTTATTTTATTAGACTCTGGCTGGGATGTTAACGCTTAGGATTGTGGGAACATAAGACTGGGATTCATTGAGCTTGTTTGTTTGCAATTCACTCTCCGCTACAGTGCCAGTGTTTCAAAGACATTGAGGTAAGTTACAACTCGACCAACGCAATTACTCTAAAACATAACATTCTTTACTTTGCGTGGGATGCTTGTTTCTTAATCAAAATCCCTCTAAACAGTAATCTCCTTGTAGTCTTCGAATGACGACATTGCATTATTGCACTTTTGGCCATGTCAAGGAATTTTGACCTTTATTTACTTCCTTAAATATCCATATATATGTGTAGATATCCTTCGTAATTATACTGCATTATGTTTATAGATCCAACCAAAGGCATAATATTATGCACCATTAGTCATTGGCACTTTTCCATTTCAGGTGAGACCATGTCAAGATTATATACGTCAAAACTGTGAATTTGAATCAGTGAAACTAGTGTGCAGTACCATGTCAGGTACGGAGCAGAGCATATTTAACTCAATGCAGCAATTATCCGTGCAAGCAGGGAACAGTGCTCCTACTGAAAAACCCACTCAGGTGGTCACTCCTGCTGTAAACAGGTGTCAACCTTCAACTGCTAAAGTTACTCCAGTGAAACAGACTGTCTCTCCTGCTATAGCAACTATTGACAGGCTGCTCAGTCTCGGGGCTAACATCCCTCCCCCACCACCAGTCATCACAAGAACTTCTGATATGGATCCACACACAGTGGAACAGCTGCGAGCTGTCAAAGAACTTCTCACAGGGCAGGAAGAAGAAGCACAGAACCTTAGAGACCTGAATCACGACTTGAGAGAGAGGTTAGAAGAATGTGAGACAAAAATAAAGAAACTGACTGATCAAAATGAAGAATACGGAGAAAAAGAGAAAACTCTTTCTCAAAGAGTTGCAGAAAAAGTGAAAAACAATAAACAAATGAGTGTGGTAATGGAGGAATATGAACGCACTATCTCATCCCTTATTGGCGAGCGTGAAGCTGAAGCCAAGAGATGGACTGAAGAGAGAGGTACTCTTGTGAGAGAAAGAGATGAGGCAGCCGCTCATCTTGCATCTATGGAACATGCTTTCAATGATGTCCACACAAAGTATGAAAGATGTAAAGTAATCATTCAGGGCTATAAATGTAATGAAGAGACTCTAAAGAAAACCGTGGAAGAGAACACGGATGCTATTCAGAAGTTAGAAGCCAGGTATGAGACCTTGCGACAGCATGCCATGCAGCAACTCAACAAGGCAAACACAGAACTGGATTCTGTTAAGAAAGCACACCAATCTGAAATGCTTAAGTTGAATGCTATGCTTAAGAAAAGTGAAGTGCATGCTTCTTCTTTGCAAGAGTCTCTTGCACAGAAAATTAAGGACAACGAGGAACTCACAGCTATTTGTGATGAGTTGATTAACAAAGTTGGATAAAAATATTTATATTATTTATAACACATACTAATTTTCATTTACTAACAAGCATGTTATATTTGTATGGTATTCAAACGAACAAATACCATTAAAAGCTAGTATTGTAACCATGTAAATCAACTCATCATAAATAATTAATGTTTAAATATTTTTTATAATATGCATCTCATGTCAATTTTTACTTTTGTACAATTTTATAATTTTAAGACTTAAGTTTTTTATTGTCTTGTGATGTTTTGACCTGTTGTTTGTTTTGAGAATTTTGTATGATTTTGTATTCAATATGAATTGGTGCCTACTCATAATTTTAAAAATTATGTACATATGTATTATGAATGTTTAAAATATAAATTTTCTGTGCCCCCATTATTGAACTATTTGCCTGTCACTGTAAAGACTTATTTAGTTATACTATAAATAAATCCAAAGATTTGTGATCTATGTGGAGATCCTACTATAAATTTGAGATATAGTTCTATTTTTATCTTGCTTCATTGTAATTATTTTCTAGATCCTAGCTGCCATATGTATTTAATTTTGATAATTACTTGACATTTGTAAAAATAAGTTATTTAACTATTTTGAAGTAAAAGTAATAACTTAGGCGCTTAGTTACAGAGGGGTACCAAACTTAAGAAACTTGTACTCATTTTGCTAATCAGGCTTAAATAGTCTAGTCTTATGTTGGTCACTGTAAAGCCAACTGGCATTATTATTATCTTGTCACTGTCCAATTTCAACATTAGTTTTCATCATAGTTGTAAGATAATATTTAATTCCCTAACAAGTAGTTTTAAACAAACTGTTTCCAACTTTCCACAATAAAAATAATGGGTTACGTAGTAGGCTTTACTAATTTGTGCATTTTACGAAAACAGCCCTGTCTGTATAACTTTTATAGAACATGTTTAACGAAACGAAAGTAATGTCCTTTCAATTAATGAAGGGCAAGGAGGCCTACATTACAAGTGTACTTCCCTACTTTAATTCACTTACAATGTGATACTACTTATCCTGATTATAACATGGATATTGAGATTAGTAAATAGATGTGCCTTTAAAAACCTTCACCATCCAGTTACATCAGTCCACTGCTGTACCATTCCTAAATTTATTGTTTATCTCTAAAATGTACTAAACTTTGGTTTATTTTTGTTGGATTGGGATAAAAAAAATGCTGAGATAATTAAAACTATTCAGCATTCTTGGCCAAAAATTAACACAAATGTTCAACATTCCACAACATTTCATTAGTTATTTTTATACAGACCATCTATTTAGATTAAAGGTGTTTCACATTACAATCATATTTAGAAAACAGCGGAATTACCTATGTATTCAATAATATATGATGCTTATAATTTCCTATAATGCTTAAAAAATATTCCCAAAATGTATTTTCTTGTTCAACTAAATAAGCTCCATTATATTGTTTTGGCTAGTTTAAGTGTAATTTTACAACATATTTTTATATATTTTCTTTCAAATTGCCTGCAATTTATTCATAAATAGAATAAAAATAAACTGTTTCAATTTGTACTGCTGGCATTATTTATTATCATTGCCTCTAGATACCTAGATACAAAATTATTTTCAATAAAGTGAAATTATTCAGACCATTGTCACTTTAAGATAGATAGGTATTACCCGTGCGCGATAAGTTGGGACCTGAGCGCGGTGACGTCATATTGGCGTGTTTGTACCGCCCGCAAAAAAGCTAACATTACTCAGGGAGGACGCTGCTTTTTATCTAATCTTTTTTACACTATTTGAATAAAATAAAAATACAATGTTTAAGTTTATACATTTATTTTATCTATTATTTCATCTTCGTCACTACTCAGTGGATTTATGCCTTCTAGAGGTTGTTCTTCGTCCTCAGTCTCACTATAATCACTTGACGAAGAGGTATCCGATAAATTTACATTTAATTGCGATTCATTCGTCTCTTGTAAGAGGTCATCGTCCCAATACTTTTGTCGAAGCCTATCCACATGGTTGACTTCTTTTTTCCAGACAACAAAACAATAACACAAACGAAAACTAAAAGAATTCCAGAGCGCGTCGTTACGTGACGTAGGCCAGTACGAGACTAAAAACCCTAGTAAAAAATAGTGATGCGAACGGTACAATACGGGCGCCATCGGGGAAGTGCAGGGGAAGCGGTCGGGGAGTCGCATTCCTAGCAGGTCCCAAGTTATCGCGCACGAGTAATACACAAAAACTGTACACATTATGCAGGCTGATATACCAGTCCCATGAGTGTTGTAACAACTTACCACTATTCAAACATGTTCAAATAATTTAATTACATATACATATATTTACAGAGTACATATTCAGTTTCATTTTGTCCTAACTAAGAAAACAAAGGGGGAAGACTATGTGCATACATTTTTAAATAAATACTTTTAGTTTTACTCAGGATTTCTTTTTCAAAAACTTGTATGTGTCCTTACTAATTATATAACTAAGTGCTGAGACCATTGTTGAGACAGCTGTGATTCCGAAAAGGGCTTGCAGTGCTGGATGGTCCACATAACCAAAGACAGGTGATGCTAGTGTAGTGCCAACCTGAAAATTAATTATTCAATTTCATTATATATACATATAGCTGTTTTGTTTTCTCTATGGATTACATTTTTGATGAGAACAAACCCTTTATCACTCAAAACCCCAGTAGAGTTTTGAGTGTCCTAATATTTCACCACAAGAACTTATAAAGCATGTTTTTATTTAAAAAGGTCAAGTTACATTAGGGAGAAAACTTCTGATTTCTTTGAAAAGATCATGCTTTTCTTTATTTAATAGGTCAGGCACCACAACAAAATAAAAATGTATTGGCGTGATTCCTGACTGGTTAAATATGGATTGATATTATTATGTATACTTACAAGCACAAGTTGTACAGCAGTGTTGACTTTACTAATAAATGTAGGTGCCAGTTGGGCAGTTGCATGTGTCACATCAAAATATCTGCTCAATGTCCTCTGAAAACACAAAATGTGCACATTTAGTAAGCTGACACCAATCTTGTAGATAGATTTATCCCTAACACAGGTCCTCTTATTTTCATAATTATTAATGTCTATGTTTGTGTAGCTCTATACATACTTACAGGAGGTGGTAAGCTCATATATCTGATCACAAATCCAGCAATGACCAATGCAACATCTCGTCCTACAATGAGCAAGGTCAGTGGGAGAGGTATCAGGTTTTGCCAGGTTAGGGAAACAAACAATGTTGCTATCAGCACTTTATCTGCTAATGGGTCCAGGAAGGAACCCATAGTGGTTGATTGGCCTTCATAGTTTCTTGCAATCCATCCATCTAGCTGTTGAAAAAAGAATTTATGATGATACTGAACTTCATTTGACTCAACTCATGATTTTTTAGAACCTATTACCTTACCAAATCAGTTACACCAGCAAATACCAATAAACCCAGTGCTAGATTGTAATTGCTTTGCATTATCACATAGCCCAAATATGGTGACATTACTATTCTTGCAACGCACAGAATGTTTGGCACAGTGAAAACATTTTCTTTCTGAAAAAATAAAATAAGGTTATTGAAAATTTGAGATGAAGTATTTCCAATACTGACGAATAAACTCCAACACCAGAGTTAGCCACTAGGTCAGATGAACCTATTTAATGATAGTTAAATGAAAATAATGTATACGATACCTCTACGACTCCTTCAATTCTTTCTTTAACTTTTGCTTTAGTCTCTAGTATATCTTTTATAATGTGTTCCCTTTTTACTCTTAGTTTTTCACCAGTCACTTCCTTCTGGTATTTAATATCTCTGACAATTTCTTCACTTTTAAGCCTGATCTTCTGCTCGGTATCTTTTAGTTGTTCCCTTTTGAGCTCAAAAGCATCTTTAATTGCTTCTGCCTTCTTTTCTAGGGTTATAAAATGCTTCTTGTTGTCCGATGAGTAAAAGCACGGCATGGAAGCTTCAATAGGATACCGTATTACCTGTCGCTTGTTTGGAACGATTAACTTATAGTGCCGGATATAAATATTGGTATTTTGATGAGCATTCGGTCGGCATACGTTTGCGATCTTTTTTATAAAACAGGATCTCGTAAATAACCTCATGGCTACGACGGTAGTGAGCTACAATTTAAGTATGTAATTGCTAAAGCTAAGCTATATTTTGGTCAGAGATTTCACGCAAAAGAAAAACTGAACTTTTATTTTTCGCTAAAAACATTTTACGATATGAATTTTTGGAAATGAGTGACATTTTGTGATGTCAAATCAATCAACTAAACTAACTGTCAGCCAGCCAGCTGTGCAGTGCTGTGCACTTTGTTTCATGTTTTTCAATTATCTACAGCATGAAATGATAGTGGTTGAACTCGCATTGATTGAACCAGAGAGTCAGGCAGAATCCTTGATCGATATAATAAAACATGCATGTACATTTATTACGTTTCAATCCTCCTAGTCTGTGATACGATTGCGATGTGTCAGTGCCAAAAATCAGTCATCTGTTTGTCAAATCAAAATGAAAAATTGCGAATATCTTTATTTTTGTTTTGTTTGTTTGCGTTTCGGTTTTTTAAAACCCAGATTTCCGATAGTTATTTAATGAGTGTTTGAAAAAACAAATAGTAAGCATCTGGAAAAATAAAATAAGTGACCTAGTGTTTTTTTCAATTCTGCTCAGTTCAATTTGACTAACTAACTACGTGTAGGTAAGAATATCTTTTGTTCATAAAATACACTGGTTCATCACATCACAATCCATAACTCTGCCATGTAGCTGTCGAATCAAATAGAGCTATTAAATTCATGGATATAATTTCACCATCAGCTTGGTGGGTGGACGATTTGAACTCCGTATAGGGTAAGATGTGAATACAAATAGCGCAGGATAGTTTGGAGGAGGCATATATCAAGGTGGGTCGACGACATAAGGAAAGTCGCGGGCAACTCCTGGATGCGCGCAGCGCAGGACCGGAAGGGTGGCGTTTACAAAGGGAGGCCTACACCCAGCAGTGGGCACTTATGGGCTGTGGATGATGATGATGATGATATATCAAGCAGTGGGCTATCATTTAAGCTGCCAATGATAATGATTAATTTTACTTACCACTGAGCTTTATATAACTTAGTTTTAGCCACACTCGCTTACCATCAGGCGAGATCGTGGGCAAACGCAAGCCTATAATGGATAAAAAAAAATGACTATTTTATAATGCTTTCCCTTCATGGACTTACCTACATTTGTGGGCAGGTCGTCGACCCAATCCGCCCTTATACCTAGTAAGTAGTTCAAAATTGTAATTGGCTGAAAATGTTATCAATTTATCATCTACTTAAGTACTTGTCTCATTATGCTAAAATTATACTGTGAATATTGTCTTAAAGGTAAAGTATGTCTTTGAGCTTGGCTTACTTACCTATATAGACAAGATGCGTACTTAATTTTCTAATGGTAATAATTTTGTGGACAAATCTTTTGAGCCAAAATGTAGATCTATCTATGATGATAACTTTGATAGTAGTAATAATATTAGAGATGTCTTCTTTCGTAGTAGTAGAAGTAAATAGGTACTACAAATACAAATATTTGATTTTGAAAGAAATCTACTTATTAGGCTTTATCTTTTATAAGCTCCGCACTAGGTGCAACATCTGTATTGCAGATACTCAATATAAGTATGGTCTTGTCCAGGGTTACGCATGTAAAACTTACATTGTTGCATTAAATCCATTGAACAATATTGTGTAAGTTGACTTGTGACCCAGGATAGTGATAGTGTGACACAATTAGTTATCTATTTACTTATAAAGGTAATAATTATAATGTTGATGTTCTGATTGCATAAACAAACTAGACTTTGTTGAAGGCATACCTAATAGCATTGGGTTAGGAACTTTTTAAATTTTCTCAAACTATACTCATGTTTTTAACATCGAGGTTAGTCAAAATTACAATTTTGATATAAATCAGTGCGCGAAAAGACCTGTTTTGTCTTAAAAACATGAGCACTGGGTTTGTTATTGAGGCTGATGAATTCTTACATCGTAAATTTCTATTTTAGGAGTGTATAAAGCTGTGAGTGACAATTTAGAGTAACAATGAAGGAGGAAGAGTTAAAATACATTCTCCATCTACTGGATAGTCTAACTGATCAATCATTTGAGGTGAGCCCCTAAATACAATTTTATTATTTTAAAGGTACTTTTACACTAGGTATCATTGCTTGAAAAATTCCTTTTTTTGCAGGAACTGATACAATTTAATTCTGATGTAGAAAACTCCAAACCAGTCAAAGATTTTAGTAATGAAACTCTCAATTTCTTCAGAACCAATTTGAAACACAATCCAGTAACAACTGCATACATTCTCAACTACATACAGCAACATGTCACTGATATTCACAATGTCAATACAATTCAATCAATATACCAAGAAGTACTGAAAACTGAACTCGCTGAAAATAGTTGCACAGATAAATTGATAACTTTTATGTCCTTAATGAAATGTAAGGATGATTTCGTGTCGCAGTTTATCCACCATATCTTGAAACCAATCTCTGAGGAAAATCATAGGCAGTACAGAAAGCAAATTCTTTTGAGTCTTGTACCTCATAACAGGCCAGAACTGTTACGGGTGGTTTCAGAAACCATGCACAGCAATGAACCTCAGAAAGAATTCAAACTCACTCCTGAAAACATGCTTGAACTCTGCTACCAAGAGAAAACTCACTGGCTACTCAAAGCAGCCCAAGTGTACAAAAACCAACTGCATGATATGAAAAATATTACATTCAAAATAAACAACTTCACCAAGCAAATCCTTATAATGGTGCTCATTGATCTCACCAACAGTCCTGAAACCTACGATCTGCCTTCTCTAGTTCACCAGCTCACTAATATATTCTCGATCCTGGATACTTACACAACATCAGATGATCAGTTGCAATTCTACCTGACAGAAGTGAAAAGAGAGTTGACTATAATAAAGTTTTGCTTGGAAAGCAATTGCAAAATCATGACAACCTCTATATTTAGTCAAGTATTGGCACAGAGTGCATTGGCTGTGATATCTCAGGTCTGCCGGCTATCTAAAGTCGATAGATATAAAGTTTCCAGACTTTTAAACACCAACAACGAATTCCTCAGTGAGCTCATGTCTCTGAGTAACAAGGTTGATTTGAGGAACAAAGGAAGAAGCAGCGCAAACTGGGATGTATTAACTTACAACAGTTACTGTGCGATAACAAAAGTTATCGATGCGATATTGAATTCTGCAGAAGGGTTCGAAAATTCGAATGAGACCTCCTCATCGTTGGATGAAATAAAACGGCTTCTGTTGTCTATACTGCCTCTACAATGTTGCCTTGAAGTGATAGAGAATATATTCTCGTGCCTTTTCCTGAGGTACGAATACTTATCTTGCCACGAGTATAGCCACGATTTCCAGCAGTGTGGGGCGCATTCCGAATGTTCGTATTTCTATTCAAAGAAACGGACCAAAACATCAAAGAACGTGATGAGTAACAACTCAGGGTTTATGTGCAATTCGTTTACCACTCAGCACATTCTGAACACATTAAAATTGTGCTTAGAAAAGTTGGAAGAACGCGTAGATGTTGAAGACCTGGAGGTGAATGTGAGAGACAGATTTAAGCACCTGCTAAAGGTAGTCAACCATTCAATATGGAAACTCCAATTAGTATCGAATCTCTCGCCAGACACAAGCCCTCTGTTACTCAAGTTGTGTCTAGACTACGTCGAAGTAGACGATAGCAGTGATGATGAATCTCGGGAAATGGACGCGAAGCCTTCGAGAAAGAAGCCTAAGACGAAAAGGCGACACACCAATAACAAATACGATTTGGATCACGCTATGCTTGCGTCTACTATTTCGGCTACTGATGATTGTGAGTATCATTAATATAGAGAGTTCTGATATTCCTAAACTTTTAAATGTGTGATTAGGATGTTTGATGATATAGCGTACAAGCTTCGACCGGCGTCTTCGCACGCGTGGTTATGTTTTTATAGACTTATAAACATTACCCCCCTTCTGCGCGGTCGGGTAAAAAGTAGCCTATGTCTCAATCCCGGTCATAATCTATCTAGGTATATACTTACCAAATTTCGTCAATGTCTGTTCGGTTTATGGCGGGTTCTTATATCCGTCGGTAACCAGCTACGACTCGTTTCTCCTTGAAAACCTGTCAAAAGTTTGACACTAAAGTCAGGCCATTTTAATTGGTAAAATTTGACCATTCATCAAAATTCAACAACGTAACCTTGTAACGGCGGCCATATAATAATATATTTTTTCGTTTTGTTAGAACTGCACAATTACCTACTTAACTTTTTCAATTACGATTACATATAAGAATGACCGATACGAGTACGAGTTCGGTACGAGTTGTACCGAACTGACAGACGTCAACAGACGTCAAATGTTACCTATTAAAATGGCTGGACTTTGGTTTGACACATTTTCAAGGAGATACGAGGCGTAGTCGGTTACCGACGGATATAGGAACCCGCCGTTCGTCGTGAAAACGTAAGAAACAGTCAAGAGTTTCTTTCGAATTTATAACATTAGGTTATGTGACAATTATGGATTTCAGCTTAATACATTTTTCTACTTCAAGTCATCCAAATCGGTTTAACCAGAATGGTATGCACAACATTTAACCCGTTTTGCACAGCGATTCCTAAACGTAATTAGCGACTAAACATGTTTAAATTTGACGTATTTAGCACACGTTTAGGCATCTTTGCGCAAGTCGCCCCCAGTCTACAAACACCTACTATACATTATTTACATTGTCATATTTTCAGCGTCCTAATTAAAATAAGATGATCATTCTGATAAAATACATAATAGGTACAAGAAAAGAAAACACATCATCATCATCATATCAGCCGTAGGACGTCCACTGCTGGACAAAGGCCTCCCTCATTGATCTCCAGGAACTGCGGTTGGAAGCGGCCTGCATCCAACGCCGACCTGCGGTTCTTACCAAGTCGTCTGCCCATCTTGTGGGTGGACGTCCTACGCTGCGCTTGCCGGTCCGTGGCCTCCACTCGAGAACCTTTCGGCCCCATCGGCCATCTGTTCTGCGCGCTATATGGCCTGGCCTGGGTGCCGTGGGGCGCCGGCAATAGAATGTTGCCCCTCCGCTCTTGCCCGTGGATGCAGTAGGAGTCTGCTAAGGGATACCTCCGAAAGATGGGCAGCAGCGTCTTTTCGTGTTTCAACACCTATACTGCGCTCGCCAACCCGCCTGCCAAGCGTGGCGAGTATGGCAACAACCCCCTCATGGATTTACAACATAAAGAAAAGAAAACACATACAGAAAAAAAAATATTATAATATCAAAAGAAATAAAATAATTCAAAATGAATGTCGTGATAGCAATGTCAAATGTAATTGATCGAGCGAAGCGAGATTTCTAAATCAACGTGGGGAAATCGGCGTTGTATGTATGTATGTTTGTTGGTACGAGGATAACTTTTGAAGGGTTTATCCAATTATCGTGAAATTTGATATATAGGTAGGTAGTGATGGCACAATCCTGGTGTGACTAAATGAGCTAATAATGTTGGGGGGGGGGGGTGGTGGCGATATTGGGGTTCAAGAGGGGAAAAAAATCAAAATTAGACTATTAGATCAAGTGGGACGTCTAATGAAAGGTCTTCATTAGTACATTTCAATTCCTTTTTAATTTTTAGTTTAATCTGTGTAGTTTTTGAGTAATTAGCCATAATAAAATCTGAACTTTGACGAAATTCACAAGGTACACCAGTGACCCCGCAGCGCTGAAATTTGGTATTCTTGTAGCTTTCGTGACACAAATATAGGGAAAAGTCTGAAATCCAGAATAACTGCAATTTCTACACCTAAAAAATAACCAATTCACATGAACCTCCATTACTTGGAATTTAAATGAAACGCTAGGTCAAGTTATTTGGTTGTGTATTTCGTGGCACTATTTTATGGGTCGTATTTTTTTTATGGTTTTTTGGGAGACTCGCGAGATCTACAACGGGGCAGCACTGTTTAGTACCTGCCCGCCATAAACTTATCGATATCATAGAATGTCTGCCCGATTAGCAGATTTAACGTTTTCCGGGAGCTTATTATTATACTGTCGAATACATGACGTGACTTAGCTTGGAGGACTTTGCCACTTGCATTTTTAGATAGTTGAATAGAATATAACTTCTTTTATTTGTATTTTTAGTGTACACATCGTCTCCAGAAAGCACCATCGATTTCATATCCATAATGCTGGCAAAGCCCACGTGTCTGGTCGCCCTGGCGCTTTATCACAACGACTTCCCAAAGGCCAACCAGATTTTGGAGGTGAGGATAAGTTCATGAATTATATCGTCCCTGTTCTGACTAAGTCACGTAACTGACATTTTGGCGTAACTGACATTTGTAATGTTACTCTTATCTACTTTTGCAGACGAACCGATCTGTCTAATCGGCGTATCTGTATCTTTTACCTATGTCTAGATATGTTTGACGTATCTACATATCTTAAAAATTATAAATCATTCGAAGTGTCCTGAGTACAATTACGACTGTTAGTAACATTTTTTAAAATGTCAGTTACGTCACTTGGAACAGCGACGATATTGGTAACTAGCATAGTTAAGTAATGTAGTCATCACCTGGATTTTCAACTAAGGGTTCCGGAGGACACGATAATACTTTCCACCAGGGCTGTCGTGGAAGCTGAGCGGAGTGATTGAGAAAAAAAAAACACCCATAGGATTCCTTCATTTTCCTAGGCTCGAACAGCGAAGCTCTTCTAGGTGCAAGCCAGACCGAAAAGACGATATAAGGCGCTTCTTTACATTTTGAATAAAAGCAGATTAAAGACTCGCCACGTCTTCGCCTCATCATCGCCTTACGTCTGTTCAGTCTGGCCTGCACACTAGACGCCGCGGCTACCGGCAGTTATACATGAAGAGAGTCTTGGAGGCGATCTGAATACACTTACCTCACTGAGTTTTCCATCATTAAAGCATTCATTAAGCATTTCCCTTGATCCTAATTTAACGCAGGGTAGCCGAGGAAGAACCATTTTAAATAACGGATATCGGTGATTTGTCTTTATTCGCTTCATACATTGTACCTATATGAGATTATGTAGGTACAAAGTACTGCATAATGTATTGGAGCCAGACACTTTACTTACATAAACATGAAAACGTCACGATACAATATCTACATCTATTTTGAGATACAATCAACAAAAGTACAAACTTATTTTATTTGCATTACCTACTTGTATGGATGGTTCAAATTTTAACTCTCTGCCTATACTTCTTAGCATCTTAAAACACGATGTTTGGTTGCATGTATATTCCGTGATATCGTCTAGATAAAATGCATAAAGGAATGTGAATGGACCATAGTTAATATTATAGTCACAGAACGCCCAATTTCCAACTCGTTTTGTTCATTTAATTGGCCAACAGTTTCTATAAACTAAAGAGTTCTCAAAAAATGTCCAAACTCCTCATAACAGTCTCTTTCTCGCTCTGTCGGTTCGTACTGAATGATGGTGCCTCTCTCCGTCACCAGTACTCCTGGTGGATTCAGAAGCAGATAGTTCTTCGCTTCCTGTATAGTTTGCTGAGGTTTGAAGAATTTACAACATAAGCAGGAGCACCAACCTAGAAAATATTGTTACTTTCAACTTCACAGATTGCCAGAGAAAGTTATATGTGGTACTAGAGGCGGTAAAAATGACTCTTGGTTGAGATTGGCTCATATTTATCTGGATCCGGCCGTAGATCGAATCACTGAAACGTTTCATTTCTATCATTCTGATCACCGGCACCGTACATGTGAGCATAGAACCAGATCTAGATAGTATGTATCATCTAGATCTGATATATTAATATAGTATGTATCAGATCCATTTGCATCTCTTTTACCCTTTCGCAACTCCTACTGGCTGGTTGTCTCGTTCCTAGCATGATGCCAAGTAGGAACGATACAGAATCATCCGATTATAACCGATGTCTAGTTTTGTTTCTTTCGTTTCACCATCTTGAACTTTGTATCCGCGCGAAACGTAAGGGTAAGAGCCAGTCGTCGAGAGCTAGATGCAAATGAGCCACGTATTTTACGTGAAAGATAAAAATAATTTATGTCAGTTTAAAGAAACAATTCCCAGAGCCATATCCGGAAAGAGATACGCTGTGTGGTACTAAATGAAGATTATCTTTCAATTCAATTCAAATACAAGCAAGTCAAGCTTGCGCAAAGAAATCGTTACGCGGTGTAGAGTCCATTAAGGTACTATTTCGAGCTACAAAGTTGCCGACGCTTTTTCACAGATGTAATATCACTTTCAGCAGTAGCAACGGTGTAGCGCGGAATAGTTCCTTTAAGGTATGAAGCCTGACTGTACGTCAGGCTTCATACCTGGGTATAATATTTGTCGTAAAATGGTTTTAAATATGCAAGTTTTCACCTCTATTATGCGTGCACAATACCTTTAGTGCACCACAACGGAACAGCTATCAAGAGATAAACAGCTGTCCAAATAGCAGCAATTTTCGAAAGGTTCTGAGCCAGAGCTTTATAATCTTGCCGTCTTGTATAAAACTCTGCTACCAAACATTTAATAGCTTTTATTCCGATGCCTTTTAAATCCTCTTCAGTGCAGTTATGAGAGGTATTAAATGAAGTTATTTTCTTTAGGGAATCCAAGAGTCCACTTTTTGGCTGCCCTTAAATGTAAACTGCAAAGTTACTGCAAGAATCTATTTGGGTGTTAATTAATTATTAACCCCCGACGCAAAAAGAGAGGTGTAATAAGTTTGACTGTATAGTTCCCAAAAGGATGGACCGATGCGGACGCGGTTTTTTTAAAAAATAGAAAGCTAGTTTAACTGGAATAGTTCTAAGCTATGTGTGATGAAAATCGGGTCAGCCGATCCGAAGATTGTCAGCACTCTTCCTTTTTGGCAAAGGGATCGCAGCTTTTAAATTAAAACTTATTACGGGTGCCATATTTTATAATTAAATTTTAAATTCAACTGACACAAAAAGCGTCGAGTTATAAATTGGAAGCCTTTCTCGGTGACTGGTAATGACATTGTAGCTCCAAAACGGATATAAGATATGTTTTATTTTGTTCGAAAGATGGAAATCCCTAGATCCCAAAAATTCTGCAGCACAGTTTGGTGGAAATTGGTGCAGTCAGTTAAGACTGACCGTAGGCTAATTTTTAGAAATTTTGTGAATAATTTTCTTTAATACCAACTTACCAATTTCAACAATACGTTTTATTTTGTTCGAAAGGTGGAAATCCCTAGATCCCAAAAATTCTGCAGCACAGTTTGGTGGAAATTGGTGCAGTCAGTTAAGACTGACCGTAGGTAAATTTTTAGAAATTTTGAAACTTACCAATTTTAGCAGGTTTATATATTGTATCATCGTCTATAACTTGTGCACAATATTCGGTAACCAAATATTTGTATACTAATTTCCCATTCGTAGCATTTCTTTTCCGCGTATGGCTCAGCGGCTATAAATCACAATAAACAGGAAATGTTATGTTTGCGTGGTAACAGCTGTTTATCAAGCTCCGTATACGGGTGGTCATTAGCTCTCCATTCGTACTGATAACAATGGGGATACCGATAATGTTGTAAATGTCCATTATTTGTTTTGATTGTCGGTAGGTATTATACGATATTTAAATAAAAATATGCTTCCGTCATGTAAGGAAATAAATTATCATATCAAGTTATTTGTATTCATTGAAATCTTTAATTTAATTTTATATCGTCTATTTCCTCGTGACCAACGCCGTTAAGAAGCGAAGCGGTTAGTTTGCCTGTTCGCTTAAACAGATCATTATGAGTGTTTTCGTTCGACACGGAAAGGCATGCTTCGCTGTTGATTTAGTAGGTATATAAACGAACATACTTTATGAGAGTAGCTAGACAAACCTTTCACGGGTTTTACGGCATATCTATTAATTTATTTCGTACGTGTTACACAACTAAGTAATAAATTAATTAAAATTGAAAGAAAAAGAAAATCAAATCAGTCGACACGAAATTTTGAGAATTTTCTCAATTAAGTACCTACACTAAATTTTGAATAGTACTTATACGTACCAGTGTTGGAGATGCCTTTGACGGCGTTCTATTATTCAACTCTTTCATAATTGATTCTGACACTACATCCTTCGCTCGAGTATCAGCGCGATTCCTTGCCATAACTCTCTCGTATTCTTTGCTAGCAATCCTGATGAAATAATAACAATAGAGCAAGTTAGTGCTATGAGTAACAGTAGTCACAAGTTTAAATGGCACACTACCAATGACATGGCTTGGCTAGTAGAACTTACTTACCTATCGAATTCTTGAAATATTTTATCTTCATTCATTATTCTCAGTGCTTTTGTAGAATGTTTACTGAACATCTCGTAATCATCTTCGTTGATATCTAAATCAACTTTAAGATCGTCGTTATCTTTTAGAAATATGTTGTGTAGCTCTTGCTGGACCACTTCATCTTGAGCAAGTGATAAAATTGCCTGTGCTGTGGAAAATGAATAAAAAGTTACAAGTACAAAGTAGCCAAAGTTCCCCATTTTTGTGTCAAAGATTTATTGACAGTTTTACAGAACAAAAATAACAAAAGTAAAAAGTTTTATTGGATTTGATTCCTATGAATAGACTCAACACAAATGCTCAAATAACATACCTCTTTTTTACTTAGAAAACTTTCGTGATTGATTTAAATCATTATTATAAATACGGAATTTATCACGTACCGTCTTATCGGTGTTTCGACCGACAATGTTTCGGTTCAATTCGTGAACCTTCATCAGGGTGAGTGCGATCCGCTCCGAATAACGTCTCGCATCGCACTGCGCGCCGCTGCTCTCTGCGCGCGAGTGGACGGGCGGGGTGGTAGGGATTGGGTCAACGAAAGCACAGTGCGTTGACCCGCTGTGTCATCATCATTATCATCACTGATGCTCTCTTCTGTAGTTCTTGGTACAGGCAAACACACAACACTAACTATGTCTCTACCAGGTTCACTCACTCTTCTGTCTCTTGCATCATGAAGACATGGCCTCCAGGCCGGCGGTAGAACCCATCCTCTATCCCTGTTAAAGTTCGGCACGCGGCTTATTTCTATCGCCTCTCGAATCTTGCGAGGAACGAAGAACTTCTCTCTCGCTAAAACCCGGGCCTTGTCGAAACGTATGTAGTGCGTCGAATCAGAATCTAGGAAATGTTCCGCCACTGCAGAACTGTTTGAGTCAACATTCTACATTGCACGTATGTGTTCATAAGCGTAAGCGTAACGTATCTACTAGGTTGACTGAACACATACGTGCAATGTAGAATGTTGACTCAAACAGTTCTGCAGTGGCGGAACATTTCCTAGATTCTGATAGATTCATAAGCGTAAGCGTAACGTATCTACTAGGTTGACTGAACACATACGTGCAATGTAGAATGTTGACTCAAACAGTTCTGCAGTGGCGGAACATTTCCTAGATTCTGATAGATTCATAAGCGTAAGCGTAACGTATCTACTAGGTTGACTGAACACATACGTGCAATGTAGAATGTTGACTCAAACAGTTCTGCAGTGGCGGAACATTTCCTAGATTCTGATTCGACGCACTACATACGTTTCGACAAGGCCCGGGTTTTAGCGAGAGAGAAGTTCTTCGTTCCTCGCAAGATTCGAGAGGCGATAGAAATAAGCCGCGTGCCGAACTTTAACAGGGATAGAGGATGGGTTCTACCGCCGGCCTGGAGGCCATGTCTTCATGATGCAAGAGACAGAAGAGTAAGTGAACCTGGTAGAGACATAGTTAGTGTTGTGTGTTTGCCTGTACCAAGAACTACAGAAGAGAGCAGCAGTGATGATAATGATGATGACACAGCGGGTCAACGCACTGTGCTTTCGTTGACCCAATCCCCACCACCCCGCCCGTCCACTCGCGCGCAGAGAGCAGCGGCGCGCAGTGCGATGCGAGACGTTATTCGGAGCGGATCGCACTCACCCTGATGAAGGTTCACGAATTGAACCGAAACATTGTCGGTCGAAACACCGATAAGACGGTACGTGATAAATTCCGTATTTATAATAATGATTAACATACCTCTCTCCGAACATTAATATTTCGTAGGTACTCTAACTCCTAGGTACCTAGTTAGATAATAATAAATATAAAAAATTATACGCAATAAATATTGCTGGACATTTCACATTTCAGATTGTTTCAGACATTAGTTATCTTACAGAAATTTGTTCTCATAACTTTCGATTGAATAAAATAATTATTTAAACATCGTCTTACATAATCCTCTTTGTTTCCAGATGTTCGATTTGGCCGATTCAGAGATCGCAACCGAAGTAACATTCACGGAACAATTCCGAAATCTTGTGGCGAAGATCAAAAACATCATCTACTACAGAGATGACACTCGCTATCCCACTAAAGAACTTTCTTCATTATCCGTTGTGTCTACCGAAGTCATGGGGCTCGTGGAAGGGTTTCTAGCGTCGAATAGAGCTCCCAACTCCTTTGATATAATGGAGTTGGGATCTAGACACCCCCATTTGCAACTGTATAATCATCAAAACTCCCCGTTCATCAACGCTGTAGACATACTACTTAGCAGTGGGCTAAACAGAGAAATCACGTACGGACTTATAAATGTGGTAGAGAGAAAACTTGCAGAGGTCAGAAGTTCTACAGACATAGCTGCCGTCAAGAAGACGAATTACATTCGCTTCGTCGAAGATATTGCAAGCGTTACGTTTGAAATATTTGGGAACACAGAGAAATCATTCAACTTTGTCGATAACATTTGCGGGTTGATCACAGATTGCCGAGTGCCAATCAAACACAAAGAGTTCTGTAAGTTGAACCAACTATCTAAAGAGCTCAGGCAGTCCTGCGATGGTTTAGTAGACATCGTCCGTCCGAGTGAAGGCAAAGCTTTAGATCAAAACTTACTACAAAAATACCATCAAATCTATATGAATGTAGTCGCCGCGTCCGATAAAGATTTGTGTAATGTCGGTGAAGTGTGTCGCCAAGGAATAAAAAAGGCCAGAACGCCCTACCTCAGAATGTGCTACATATATTGCAAGACAGTGTCGCAGTTAGAACAAGAAGGGAATCGATCCACGGAAATCACAACTGACTTGCCATATTTTGCCGTTTTGGAAAAGCCACTACACGATATCTTTGGCAATATGATCAACAACAAAGAAATTCCAGTTACAAACCTGGAGCCTATTTGCAAAAAGCTGAACGTGAATCTCATACCAAAGTTGATCCTTAACTTTTGTCCATCGATAGCTCTAACCGGTCCTCATAAAGAAGCGTCAGAATATAATTTCAATAACTTACTTCAAGTAGTATACGATTTCAAGAACCCAGAAGAGAATTTGTTTCAAGATCCAGTGACCAACTTTGCTCCTTTGCCAAGATCTCCCGACCCTCAATGCTTGACTTACGTTGTGCTTCACAACTGGGTATTGGCGCATATGATAAAAAAGATTCATACTTCACCCGATGAAAACAGTCTGCAGCAAAGCATGGATGCTCGCACAAGATGTCTGAATAACTACATGGAGCTAGAAAGGTTCAATGTCACCAAAGACTTATACGGAAAGAATAAGTACCTAGCCTCCCTCCACACAACAGTAGATCTTGATAAACTTTTCGTTTTTATGTCTCAACTACTCGAATCAGGAAAGATACTGAAATGTTTGAACATAATAGACTCCTTGACCGAACGTCAGTTGATGTGCAGCGCGAATCTAAATAACCTTAGAGATTTGATTCTCTTCAAACTTGCGACGAACCCAAATATTGCATACAATTGGAGATACTGTCAGTATCTTAGATGTTCTGAATTGAAAGTGGACTTGATCCTGAATAATTTGAGTAGTTGGCCGGCAGAGGGTGTTTTGGAAGTGTTGGATTATTTGCGGTTCCTTTTGAAACAAGAGTCTTTGGAAGAAGGGCTGTATGAGAAATGCTCTGACTGGATGGTCAAGATTCCTTTGTACGATCAGGTAACTAAATTGCCCCTATAAAGTGCTTTGTAATATTTTTACATATAGGGTAACAAGACATAATATTTTCAGATCTCATCGATTATGGGTAAAAGCCACTGGTACAGCATCTACGAAATATCACTAGAAAATCCAGAAAACATTATTGAGATACTAATGGATAGTCAGCAGGTTAGTAATTCATATCATCATTATAATATTCTGATGCTTTGATTACCAATTAAGGAATAGCGTCTAAGAAAACTTGGACGCTACTAGCAAAAGAGTCGATAACAAAAGAATTAAAAGTATATGGCGTCTAGTAAGCCAATTAGAAACAAATTTCAGAGACTTGTACACTGCCTTTGCGTATTATCTTTTAATTTTTTCAGTACAAGCTTTGCTTGGAATGGGCTGACGCGCACGAGGTGTCCGAAAACATGAAGAATCTGATCGTCAAAAACCTCCTTAGACAACTATTCGAATACACAAACCAAGCAACCCCGACCCTCGTCAAAGAACTCCTCTTGAGACTTCCAGCGACACATGCCATGGATCTCATACAAGATGAAATGTCCAAAGTCAGAAACGTTGAAATCCTCCAAGTTTGCATCGACTTTATAACGGAAAACTCCTTTGATTGGAAGAGTTTTGAAAACATGAGGCTAGGTCTTCAGATAATGCTAGAAATAGACGCAAATATGCGTTATATGTTTTGGGAGCTAATCGAGAACCCTCTCTTGATGATAGAGCAGTTTCTAATGAACTCCAAATTGGATGTTTTAGCAAAAATTTTGAACAAAGTATCGCCGAATTTGAAGAAAGATCCGAGCGGTGACAAGCTTTACTACAACATCAAGTCGATAGAAAGCTTGGTGATATCTCGCAACGCAGTAGACGCTTTACTAAGATTTTATGCAGAAAAGGCTTTGGACATGAGGAATCCTATCAACGTTTGCCCGGTCCCTCCGAAACCGACCGACGATTCCTTACTCCAATCCATAGATTCTATAAACATTGAAGCTGCGACCAGACCTTTTGTGATGCCGGATCAGATACCCTCGAAGGAAGATTGGGTTGAAGACTACTCGGTGGATAGATGTATGCTCTGCCATACGTCGATATTCTCTATGATAATAAGAAGGCATCATTGCAGGAGATGTGGTAGACTTGTTTGCCATGCTTGTTCCAGGAATAGAATGCAGGTATGCTAAACCATCTTTTTCCATAACATTTTAGGATAAAATATGTGTTTTAGAATCCTAGTATGTATGAACCGGAAATTTCAACCTTAATCGAGTGTCTTCTTTGATATTCGGGGGTATAAAATGCCTCAAACTTGTTCTAAAGCATTCCATGCACGGTTCACGTTTCGTTTTTCTGTGAGGACATTCTAGTTCTCTAAATCTTAATTATGGTTTTGTGGTATAAACAGCCGTATAAAATTGTAACATGTCTGTTCTACCCATGTCAAATAATTAAATAATACTTCCAGGTACCAACCTACCCGAGTGGCGTAAAATTCCGCGTTTGCGAAGACTGCTACACCCAAACCATGAACCGAAAATCCAAATCGTGCCAAGACAACATGATGCAGAGTTCAAACTCAGACTCGGCCAACAGCGGTGTGACTTGCCTCGACTGGTGTCTTACAACCAGCGCTCCGAAGAACGACGCTGTGCGAGTGGAGTTCAGTTTTGAGTTCACGCCAAATGTGACGCTTTGCTTATCGATTATGAAGATGCATTCGATTAATCTGGACTATCCGAGGTTCCTGTTGGATCGAAGCGATGAAGTGGCTCGGGAGTTGTCGGGCGGGGGCGATGCGAGGCTGCTAGTGCGGGCGAGACGATCGCTTTTACTGGCTGCGGCTGAGCTGTACTCAAGAACGCACCATGAGAGCACGTAAGAATGTTGTTAAGGCTTTACACCTGTATGAATGTTTGACGTTTCTCTACGAGATCAATTCAGAAATGAGGAGATTAGTAGACGAACCAAAGTACACGGCCTTAGCATACAGGATTAGCAAGCTGAAGTGACAGTGGGCGGGCCAGTAAATTTCTCGAGTAGGACATTCCTAGATGGAAAGACGACCTGATAAAGGGGGTGCAGGCCGTACAAGATCGGTCGCTCTTGAAATCTATAGAGGAGGCCTATGTTCAGCAGTGGACGTCCTTTGGCTTATACGATGATGATGATACAGTCTCATATATTACAACGCAGTGGAACGTGCACGTCAACGCGTGCGCATCCGGTATACAGCGGCCTTTGAGGTATTGGTCGATTTAATTTATTATTAATATTTGATCTGCATTCCAGCGAGTGGGGGGCGCGCGTGGGCGTGGGCGGCACGGGCGCAGGCGTGGCGGAGACGGGCGCGGCGCACGCGGCGCGCTGCCTCGCGCACGCCGACGCGATGGCCACGCTCGTCAAGCACCAAGTGCATCATCTCGTGCCGCACCAGGGAGCGCATCCTAGTAAGCACATTATCATTTATACTCAAGAATGTTTGTACGAGGTGCATTCAATAAGTACCTAGCCTTATCGTCAGAGGGCGCTGTAGTTTCAAAAGAGTTTTACCACAGTGTAGCACATTCTTTTTTCAAATTTTCATTCCAATCCCTTCATTTGTTTTAATTTGACAACTTATGGAAGCGAACGTATCGATCGGTTTTACAAAAATGGAAAAAGAGCAATATCGTTCGGTGATTCGATTCCTATTTTTGGAAGGAAAACGCGCATCGAAATCAAAGATCGCTTGGATGCTGTGTACGGTGACTCTTCTCCATCGATGGCCACCGTCAAGAATTGGTTCAACGAGTTTGCACGTGGCCGTACGTCGGTTTTTGATGAACCACGTCCAGGTGTACCGAAAACAGCTGCTACGGAGGAAAACATTAAAAAAATCCATGATCTCGTATTGGCAGATCGCCGATTGAAGGTTCGGGAGCTAGCTGAGACTGTAGGCATTTCAGAAGGAACAGTGCATCATATTCTTCACGAGGAACTCGACATGAGAAAGCTGTCGGCGCGATGGGTGCCGCGTTTGTTCACACCGGAAAACAAGTGCAACCGTGAGACCACATCGGAGACGTGTTTGGCGCTGTTTAAGCGGAATCCAGCGGGGTTTTTGCGTCGTTTTGTGACCGTCGATGAAACCTGGATCCACTGGTACACACCAGAGACCAAGGAGCAATCAAAACAATGGATCCAGACCGGGGAACGTGCTCCAAAGAAGGCGAAAACTGTAAAATCGGCCGGAAAAGTTATGGCCACCGTTTTCTGGGATTCACAAGGTGTGATCTACATCGATTACCTCGAGAAGGGTAAAACAATTACAGGGCTTTACTATGCCGATTTATTGGGCCGATTCGACGCCGAATTAAAGATAAAACGACCCCATCTGGCGAAGAAAAAAGTGCTGTTTCACCACGACAACGCACCGGTTCACACGTCTGCCGTTGCCATGGCCAAATTGGTCGAATTACGCTACGAATTGCTGCCCCATCCACCGTATTCTCCAGATTTGGCCCCTTGTGACTTCTTTCTGTTTCCTAATCTGAAAAAATCTCTCGCTGGAAATAGATATGGATCAAATGAGGAGGTCATCGCCGCCACGGAGGCCTATTTTGCAGAGTTTGTCAAAAACTATTTTTCGGACGGGTTAAAAAAGTTGGAGCATCGCTGGGCTAAGTGTATCGAACTAAAAGGAGACTATGTTGAAAAATAAATTGCCACTTTTCCAAAATTTTCGTTTACTTTTTGTAGGCTAAGTATTTATTGAATGACCCTCGTACTATACCATTGTGGTCTTTAGCTTGCTTGCCAAATCTTTAGCTATTTTTAAAAATGAGGTCTGCAAACTACACTTAGCGGCTTCTTTAGAGTAAACATTGTATTTCCTTTCATTATTGACTTGTAAAAGTATATGTATATCTATAATATAAAAATGAATCGCAAAATCTAAAATGTGTTGGTAAGCGCATAACTCAACAACGCCTGGACCAATTTGGCCAATTCTTTTTTTGTTGTATTTCTTATTGTCAGGAGAAGGTTCTTATGAAAGAAAAAAATTAAGAAAATTGCGCGCAAATTAGAAAATTTAAGAATACTTAACCACCATATAAAAATATTTATAATCTAACCTTAGCGCTTTTTTAATGTAACCTTATGACGTTTGACATAGAATTCACAGAATGCGTGCTGCAAATATCGTCAAAGAGGATGTAAAAAAAATTAATATCGTTTGAAACAGATGCTTCGGTAGGAGTTATCCTGAGATATATTGTCTATATATATAAAAATTAATTGCTGTTCGTTAGTCTCGCTAAAACTCGAGAACGGGTGGAGCGATTTGGCTAATTTTGGTATTGAATTATTTGTGGAAGTCATTCATTTTCTCATACATAATGATGGCCGGGGACAACAATTGACAATTCTACCAGGGTGACTTATATTGACAGCCCGCGTTATAACTATGCATGTCAAGCCGATACGAAGTTCGGCGGGACCACTAGTATATATATATTTATTTATGTAAGTATATGTAGATATATTTTAGGTTTAGGTATTTATTTATTATTATCCTACATAAATAGGTATTTATTGTAACACCGCCTCCTCACACGTCTTTTCAATCCAGTCCATCCAAAGATTGCCTGGAAGAGATCGCTTTGAGCGATAAGGCCGCCCATTGTACCACCATGTATTAGTCTTTAAGTTTTCTAGGCTATGTTATTTTAATTTGGTGTAACAATAAAGAATTATCTCTCTCTCTCTCTCTCTCTCTCTCTCTCTCTCTCTCTCTCTCTCTCTCTCTCTCTCTCTCTCTCTCTCTCTCTCTCTCTCTCTCTCACTTTTCATTATAGAGTTCCGTTTCCGATTTTTTTTTCTATTTTCTGTGTTCTAGTCTGTTATATTTTTATTAAAAAGTTATTTGTTTTAGGTCAAATAGTCCGCTCCCTCCTTGAAGCGGAAAAATGGGAGCTTGCACTAGAAATAGCCACGAAGTCCGGTCTCCCTCGGAACAGCGTGCTAGCGGCGTGGGGCAAGGCTTGTCTCAAAGCAGGTTGCTTTAGACAAGCGAGAGAGAAGTTCGCGCATTGCTTCAAGAGTGCCTTGAATGTATGCGCTGAAGTTACGGAGGACAGTGATCTGAAGGAGACTGAGAACCCGTTTGTTAATCGAAGGTATGACGTTTACATACATATAAGGTGTTGCAATGTCACAAGCATCACACGATCACAAGATTTCGTGCAATATGTTAAAGAGTTATGTCAGACGAACCCATTTTGAAACAGTGACACTATTGAACCTTATAAAATTGCATTTTTTGTGTGGTATCGCGATTTTTAAGGTTCCGTACCCAAAGGGTAAAACGGCACCTTATTACTGAGGTTCCGCTGTCTGTATGTCTGTCTGTCCCTCAGTCGTCACCAGGCTGTATCTCATGAACTGTGATAGTTAGACAGTTGAAATTTTCACAGATGATGTATTTCTGTTGCCGCTCTAACAATAAATACTATAAACAGAATAAAATAAATAGTCAAGGGGTGCTTCCATACAACAAGTGTGATTTTTTGCTCGTTTTAGCTAGATATTAATAACGGCAACAGGTATACGCTTGAAATATTCACAGAATATTTAGTTATATATTCACTTTAAAAATAAATAATTAAATTCATTATCATCATTATCAGCCGGAAGAAGTCCACTGCTGAACATAGGCCTCCCCCTTAGATCGCCACAACGAGCGATTGGTAGCCGTTTGCGCCCAACGGCTCCCCGCGATTTTTACTAGATCGTCGGTCCACCTTGTGGGGGGCCGGCCTACGCTGCGTCTTCCAGTCCGTGGTCTCCACTCGAGAACCTTTCTTCCCCAACGGTTATCGGTTCTACGAGCGATGTGGCCTGCCCATTGCCACTTCAACTTGCTAATTTTGAGAGCTATGTCGGCAACTTTAGTTCTTTTTTTCTTTTCTTCTGCGGATTTCCTCATTGCGGATTTTGTCACGCAAAAAAAACCCCGAGCATAGCCCTCTCCATAGCTCCATAGCTAATGAAATTAAAATAAAATAAATATTTAAGCGGCGCTCCCATACTTACAACTAACGTGATTTTTTTGCCGTTTGCTTAGATAATGGTACGGAACCCTTCGTGCGCGAGTCCGACTCGCACTTGGCCGGTTTTTTTTTTATTTTTATTTATTAACAAATAGGAATGAACGCCAACCGCATATATATTTCACACACACTGAAATTTTAACATGGAGTTCTAGGACTGATACGTATGCCTATTATAGGCGTACACAACACTGATTTGAGTTAGACAACATATTTAAGCAACTTATGATCTAAGATCGCGCACCACACGCTTCATGAAATATTTTCTACCCCATACTTGTAAGATGTGGAATGAGCTACCATCTGAGGTTTTCCCATTAGGCTACGACATGGCACGCTTCAAGAGAAATGTAAAGAGGTTTCTACAGTGTAGGGAACGCATCGACGTCCCCGGGTGTTGCCGGTGTCAATAGGCGACGGTGACCGCTTACCATCAGGCGGGCCGTAAGCCTGTTTCCCCGCAAATAACATTAAAAAAAAATTAATTCTCTATATATAAAAATATAAGATTACACAAAGAAACAGTTTTTAAGTACAGTTACCAACTATAATTAGTGGGTAATAAGTTAAAATTGTACATAAGATACAAGAAAAAATACTATAAACATAAATATATCTAAAAACACTATACTTCTTATACATATAAATACATAACAATAAAATTCACTAGTGCTGATGAAAGTGTCCCAGCACTTTCTTTTTGAAATTGTTAGCAGAATCGCTAAAGATGTCAAGGTATTATATTATCTTATTTATGCGGTTGGTTACATAGTCTCACAACTACGGCATGCTACCCAGAATTGGTACAGAATGGAGTGTTGAGAATTTTAATATTCGGTCGCCTTGGATTCCTGGTAGGAACAGCTAAGCTAATGCTCTCTAAACTTCTACTGCAATCTAGGAAGGATAATTCTTATAGTTTTCGTCGGTAATATAAGGAATCTATCTTGAAGTTCTATGTGCCCATATGTAAATAAAGTTTTTAAGATTATAAAGTTCTATCAAATATTGGAACAGCAGAAGCGTTTGTTGAAGCATTGAATCTATAAAGAGTTATAAAATGTTATAAAGAGTTTGTTAGTATGGATGTAGGGGGTAATCCCCGAAACTGCTAATCCAATTCTGAAAATTCTTTTACTAATAGGCAGCTATATTATTCCTGAGTGCTATAGTATTTTTTTTTTATTTCGTTACAAAACCATGCGAAGATGGGTCGAGGCAGAGCTAGTCATTGATAAAAGACGCCACCTCTCATACAAAAATAGTCATTTAGTCCAATCATTTGGTAGATTTACCTGATAAGTTTTTTGGAAGTTTTAAAAATGTGTTTTAAAATTATATATATTTCGATGTGCTCTTTCCGAATTTTCAATTTGCCCGCTCGCTCCGCCATATTGGAAAATGGCGCCTAATAGCAGTTTTTGACAATATCTCCTTTCCTACTCATTTTACGATAAAAACAAGAATACAAAATTAAACTAGAGAATATTTCCTACAATTTATGTTGTAACATTTTTTTTTGGTAAATCTGTAGTTTTGGCGTACGAGTGCCGCAAACTATTATTCATCTACACAAACTTTTGGAGGTACTAAGATCGATAGTGGTTCACGATGTAAGTTGAAAACGATACAACAATGAGAAGTTATTCGCTGCATCATTGCTTAGAGGAAGCGATTTCACGACTTCTCAATCACAACTGCGATTGACGCACCCAATATTCTCATTCACAGATCATTTTTTTTATGCGCTGCTGAGATAACAGCAAAGTTTATAACAAAACAAAAACAGTCATGCACTTGCAATAGTAATGTATGTGTAGTGTACGTAAATTATTGATGAAAAACGGTATTTCAGAACTTTCTATAGCTCATAATGATGATTGGTGTCGAGCGATTGTTGAGCGTTTCGAGCATGTTGAAGCGTACTTTGCGGCACTCGCACGCCAAAACTATTAATTTTACAAAAAAAAATTGTTTCCACATAAATTGTTGGATTTCTAGTTTAATTTTGGTATTAGTGTTTTTGTCGTATAAAGAGCCGGAAAGGAGATATTCTCAAAAAAACTGCTATTAAGCGCCAATTTCCCAATATGTCGGCGCCAGCGGCAATAATACGAGGTGGCAAAGTTGAAATTCGAAAAGAACACATTGAAATCTAGAATAATTTTTTTAAACTCCCGAAAAACTTTTCAGGTAACATCCTTTCTTCGAACTAAATGGCTGTACTAATTGTCCTTTTCGAGGTTCGTTTTACAAGGCCAGTCGTTTCTTTCCAGATTACGAAGCATAAGAATCTCAGAGAGAACTAGTTCAATATCGAGTGTGCAGTCGGACGGGCGGCCGAGAGCCAACCCGCCGCTGTTGAACGAGGTCATCATCATGCTCGAGGACATGAACTATCCCGTCAACCAGGTGCTGCTGCATAAAGCAGACTCTATCAAGGTGAGCTTCCGATGGAGTATGGGATACACAGCCACTGATAAATAAACTTTAAAAAACTAATGTTGAAATGGTCGCTCCATCACATCATATTTATGTCATCGTGGTATGAATGAATGAAAACACTTTATTGTACACCACAAACGAAACAAAAATAAAAATACACAAAGCAACAACTGCAATGGGCGGTCTTATTGATTAGAAGCGATTTATTCCAGACCACCTTTGGATGGAGAGGAGTTTTGTAATATTACAATAATGGAGGGGGTTGAGGCAATGGCTTTTCTGAGTGACTGTTTAAATGGTCGCTTCATCCCACTTGTATTAATATTTGTGTCATCTTGGTAGTGACAGTTCTAAACTATTGTTTAAATGGTCGCTTCTTCTCACTTGCATTAATATTTGTGTCATCTTGATAGAGACTGTTCTAAACTGATGTTGAAATGGTCGCTCCATCCCACTTGTATTAATATTTGTGTCATCTTGGTAGTGACAGTTCTAAACTATTGTTTAAATGGTCGCTTCTTCTCACTTGCATTAATATTTGTGTCATCTTGGTAGTGACAGTTCTAAACTATTGTTTAAATGGTCGCTTCTTCTCACTTGCATTAATATTTGTGTCATCTTGGTAGTGACAGTTCTAAACTATTGTTTAAATGGTCGCTTCTTCTCACTTGCATTAATATTTGTGTCATCTTGGTAGTGACAGTTCTAAACTATTGTTTAAATGGTCGCTTCTTCTCACTTGCATTAATATTTGTGTCATCTTGGTAGTGACAGTTCTAAACTATTGTTTAAATGGTCGCTTCTTCTCACTTGCATTAATATTTGTGTCATCTTGGTAGTGACAGTTCTAAACTATTGTTTAAATGGTCGCTTCTTCTCACTTGCATTAATATTTGTGTCATCTTGGTAGTGACAGTTCTAAACTATTGTTTAAATGGTCGCTTCTTCTCACTTGCATTAATATTTGTGTCATCTTGGTAGTGACAGTTCTAAACTATTGTTTAAATGGTCGCTTCTTCTCACTTGCATTAATATTTGTGTCATCTTGGTAGTGACAGTTCTAAACTATTGTTTAAATGGTCGCTTCTTCTCACTTGCATTAATATTTGTGTCATCTTGGTAGTGACAGTTCTAAACTATTGTTTAAATGGTCGCTTCTTCTCATTTGCATTAATATTTGTGTCATCTTGATAGAGACTGTTCTAAACTGATGTTGAAATGGTCGCTCCATCCCACTTGTATTAATATTTGTGTCATCTTGGTAGTGACAGTTCTAAACTGATGTTGAAATGGTCGCTCCATCCCACTTGTATTAATATTTGTGTCATCTTGGTAGTGACAGTTCTAAACTGATGTTGAAATGGTCGCTCCATCCCACTTGTATTAATATTTGTGTCATCTTGGTAGTGACAGTTCTGCGACTTAGTGCGGTAAAAAATATAATTCATAATAATTCAACACGCCATCAGTTTGACGCCCATGTCGGTGTGTGGCGTCGTAATTCTCAAATGGACGGACTGTTTGGGACGCGGTTTTTAAATAGAAAGCTAGTTTAACTGGGGTAGTTCTTAGCTATGTCAGTTTTTAACCTCCGAGTATGTTTTTACAAAAAAGAGGACATAATTATTATTAAGTTATCAGGTTCCCATAGTACAAGCTTTGCTTAGTTTGGGGGTAGATAGCGCTGTGTGAAATATTCAGTATTAAATAAATATTATTTTTACAGAGTACAAATGAAAGACTCACATCAATGAACACGAGCAAAAAGAAGATACAACTTACAGAACCAGCTCTCAATATAATGCACACACTCGCTAGCATTAAGAAGATTAAGCAAGGCGACTACAGTGACTTCCACACAGCTACCTTACCGCCAAAGAAAACCTTAGCTCAAGGTAAGTTTTTGAAGTAAAACTTCTTTACGCACGCTTGACTTGGGGAGTAATCTGGTGAATGCGTTACAAAAAGTGCGAACGGAAGTTGAGAGGGAGATATAAGTTAGTGAAGATAGAAATAGAGAGAGTTTCGTTTCGTATATTACTGTAGGAGCAAGAGAGAGAGGTGCGCGCGCACATTTTCTTTCTCTCTTCCTGTCATAGCCAGTGCATGATATATATATATATATATATTGTAACGCCGAGGCTGTTACAGAATAAGTAATAGTCGGTTTTTCTCGAAGTTATACCTACTGTGTCACAGAATAGGTAATACTTGGTATGGAATGACCTACTTACCACGTTTTTACCCACCGTTGCACAGATTAAGAAATAGTATACAATCGAAATACCTATACTTTTCTAGATACTTGTGGAATGTTCTGGAAATAATGCTCGGTATAAATAGTGCGTAGAGACGGCCGCGGAGTCAGTCTGGATTTGGCGATACGTGCGATCATTTCGGTGACTTTTAGTGGTTTATTGTGTGATAGTGTTGTGATTAAGATCGTGTATATTGCATATTAGTGTTGAATAAAAGTGTTATTTTGGTTAGATTCATTTTAATTATTTTATCCCGAACCCTCAGCTCGTAACAATATATATATCTCAGTCAGTAGTCCGTTTGATTATTTTTCGTAATATCATTTCGTTCTTGAACAATTTTATAAATTAATATTTTGAAAAATAAGTTTTTCTTCAGTCGTGTGGACTAAAGCACACTCGTTTTTTTTTATTATTTGGGAAACAAACAGTACTCTAAATACAGTAACATACGAGTAACTGCTTAAAATATCATTATTATAAATACGGGATTTATCACGTACCGTTTTATCGGTGTTTTGACCGGCAATAACCGATTCGACTGATTATAGTAATTATTGATATCAATCACGAAAGTTTTTTAAGTAAAAAAGCTTAAAATAACATTATAATGCGAAAGTTTGGATGTTTGTTTGCTTGTTACTCGATCACGCCGTAACGGCTGAACCGATTTCGATGAAAGGACAATGGGCATTGCGGCCCATGAGCGGCCATCAATGAAACTAGTGTCATTTGAAAGGGGAGATCTTTGACAACAAATATTGTTCAAGGAGTACTATGAAATACCGTTTGGGAAAAAAAATATAGTTAAAATACTATTATTGAAATACTATTTTTTTTTTTCATTATTATTTATGTATCCTAATATTCAATACTTTTTCTATAAGAGGTCTAAGAACTTTTGTTAAAATCGGTCTCGCCATGTTTCATGCGTCAACCAATCAGCGACGAGCGCCGCTCGCACTCGGCGACTCGGCGATTACCGTTATGCTCGAGCGCACAGCGCAGTCCATCGTTGACATTTGTTTCGTTGAGTACTGTGCGATTATTATTGTTTGACAATTTCTTTTGACTCTGGCTTGCATATCGGACTTGTTAATATCTATCTTGGTGACTTGTGCTCGTTTTTTTGGACTTTTTTTAAGCAGATTCCTATAACAATGGCAGATAATCGCCAAGTGTATATTTTATGTAATCGATCCGTGATAAACAGAAGAAGATACGAAATAACCCGTGCTCGGTTTGAAGAACATCCCGCTGTAGGCCAATATATCTTTGAAGCTCTTACCTCTGAACATCAGGTAAGTACATCAAACGAAATCATTATTTCTTAGTTGTCACGTCAACAATATAGTACTGTTTAACTTGAGGTGGTCACAGTGTTTTAACTCTCGCGCATTGAGATTACATTTCGCTGTAAGTAGTAAGTAAACTGTTACCGACGCGGCGACGTTGTCGTTCCGTTTGATCCACGGGGCGAGATCGGGATAGAAGTATCGGTATTTACGTATGAGTAAGCGAGATAATTAATACTGCTTAGGCAATCGAGTAAAATATTTTTCTTTATATTTCGCTTTGTTTGAACAGCGTTCAATGAAAATAACTAAGCGTTTTAACTAATTGTAATACTCTCATTTTCAGATACAATACAATGGTCAGGAGTACATTTGTCGACCATGCTGGCAACGGGCAGAAAGAGCTGCGCAGCCAAGAGAAGACCGTCCACACGAATGTGTATTACATATTGAAGAATATTCAAGACTCCCTAATACAGCAACGCGTTGTATGTATGAAAACTGCAGACGAACGGATCTCCGAAGGATTCCGGATAACATTAAAGTGACAGTCTTGATTCATTTTAATTTTTATATTCCAAATAGTGCAAGAGTTTGCGATCATCATTTGGTATCCAATGATTGGGATCAAATAATTGACAGCCCTAACTTGCTCCACGACTTCAATGCCACACATTTTGTGCATATCATGAGCCTCATGAAAATCGCGGTGCTTCGAGGATCTATACTAGATTTTGATAATATAGATGACATGGACCCAAATGAAGTATACATCCGATTAGGCGTTAGTCGAGACCAATTTATGAATATTTTGGAACAAACTCCTTCATTGTCGAACGTATCAACACGCCCGAAAACATCTTTGGCATGCTACTTAATGAAACTGCGAAGCGGTGAAGCAAATGAAAGGCTGGCGACGCTTTTTAATATGAGCCGTAGAACCCTAGAACGACATTTAACGTTCGCCAGAGACTCTCTTTTACTGGACTTCGTTCCCCGGCATCTTGGTTATGATCATCTCAATAGAATTGATGTAGCTAACCGAAACCTACAAGTTCCAAATGCAATTTTTGGAAATGCAAATGCCTTAAACAGAAAGGCAATTGTAATAGCAGACGCCACTTATATATATATACAAAAGTCCGCAAACTATTTATTCCAAAAGCGATCATATAGTCTACACAAATACACGAATTTGTTGAAACCGTTTTTAATAGTGTGCTGCGATGGCCACATTTTAGATGCCTTTGGGCCATATTCAGCCATAGAATCAGATGCACAAATAATGAAAAATATGATTGACGACGAAGGAAATCCTTTCCATTGGTTTTTTGAACATGGAGATGTGTTCATCTTAGACCGTGGGTTTCGCGACGTAATCGACGACTTACATGCCTATGGTTATGAAGCTCACTTACCGAAAACAAAAAAACGAGACGAAGATCAATTGACGACAGAACAAGCGAATAAGTCTAGGTTGGTTACTATGTGCCGCTGGGTTGTTGAAGTTATAAATGGTTGGTTCAAACGCGATTTTAAACTATTCCGACAAGACTTTTTCAATCGTGCTTTGCCTCATATGATGACAGATTTTAGAATAGGTGCTGCGTTATTGAATGCTTGCAGAGAACCATTGTCAGATAACGTTCACGCTGAAACATTTATAGAAGTTATAAACCAAAGAGTGAACCAACCAAATAACCTAGCAGAGTATGTCCTAGCCAACAACCTTAATCGTAGACGGGCTAGTTTCGATAGCATTACAGGAAACCAACCTAACATAAGTGATTTTCCTTTGCTGACTGAGGACGATTTAACCATTTTTGCACTTGGTACATACCAAGTGAAGCTAGCCCGCAGCTATTATGCGGAGCATGTGCGACAAGGTCTCTATAATATACAAACGTATAGGGAGCCCGATGTTACAGGCCTAGGCAGGTGCGGCATCACAGCAACAAATGTTTGGCTGCTAAGATCTCGAATACAATCTAGACATACTAGGTCAAAAATATATTATTCCTACATTATAGTAGATAGAGAGAAAAGCGGCAGAGAAGCCATACAAAACTACTATTGCAGTTGTCTAAGCGGTAAGCGCACTCTTGGTTGCTGTGCCCACATTATGTGTGTAGTGTGGTATTTAGGGTGGGCGAGAAACCAAGAGGAAGATATCCGTTTACCAGCTCATTTTTTAAACGATATTATTGTAGACGACAATTGAATCCCATCATTTTCTTTTTTTAAAGGAATACTAGCATTATATACGAGCATTGTATATGTGTCTGTCAATAAATCGATGTATTTAATAACCAATTAACCTTTAGTTTTATTTAATCCATCATTATCTTATACTTAGACACGCATTACGTTTTATCATTTACGTACTTTCGGTTTAATTAATTCGATTTTTTTATATGATCAACGCTTTATAACTTTTTATCTAAACAAGTTGCCGAAATAATTTTTTGCAGTCTTAATATATACATAATTGTCGACTAAAAAATATATAGGACAGATGTGGCCGCCGATGGGACAAGCGCCATACATTTTTGCCCATTGTCCTTTGGTATATATACACGTAGATTATAACCGATCACCACATAGGCTACCCAGGCCTACACATAGTTATTTATCCCATAAATCAGTTCCCATGGGAAAGTTTATATATGTATTTTGCACCCCCAGAACAACGCTGGCGAAGCCGCCGGCAACAACTAGTATTACATAAACCAGCAAAGTATCCTCAATTAAATAACAAAAATACAAAAAGAAGAACGGAACTACAACTTTGGCTATTTAAGATGAATGAGACCATTCGTCGTGGTATGCTATGCACCAAACATACAACTATTTTAAAACCTTTTAGGTGTTTTCACCGTCTATCTATCCTCCGGAACCGGTTGCATCAATTTTACCACTTTTCGTATAAAACCCGTATTGAAATCGTTTCCACGGATCCGAGTATGAGCTAATTCCAGCTCATACTCGGATCCGAGTATGAGCTAATTCCAGCTCATACTCGGATCCGTGGAAACGATTTCAATACGGGTTTTATACGAAAAGTGGTAAAATTGATGCAACCGGTTCCGACTGGCGGCAGTTATAAATAAATAAATATTGCTGGACAATTCACACAGCGCTATCTAGCCCCAAACTAAGCAGAGCTTGTACTATGGGAACCAGATAACTGATAGAATACTTATATACGTTTTTTTTTGTAAATAAATACATAATTATTATACATAGAAAAACATCCAGACCCGGAACAAATATCTGTAGATCATGCAAACATTTGTTCCGCGGCGGTAATGGAACCCGCTACCTCCTGCGTCTCAGCCGGCTATTCACCCACTGCGCCACGGAGGTCGTCGAAGTTTAAAAATTATGCCTAAATTCACTTTTGTTTATTTTTTTCAAGGTCTTCTTAGAAGGAACAACAACCACAGCGAACCAAAAATAGATTTGAACAAAAGACTGGATCCATTCTTCTACCAAGAATGCGTGTATTATCTAAGCAACTACGGATCTCACACAGCGAATATAGCGTTCTTCATGAAACACAGCAACATGGTCGAAGTCATCAGATATTGTTACGACAACTTAGTCGACAAAGAAACGTTCACCGAGTCCGTTTATATGGAGTGTTTGAAGAAGGATAAAGTTAACGATCTGTTCAATGCTATGAGCGAGATGGATAGCACTTTAAACATGTGGGCTGTAAGTATTATTATCATTTTAAAGTAAAGGAAAAAAATTATTCGTGTACTGCATAAGCTTACTTCGAATTCAGGGTATTTAAACTAGGTACAGAAGTGTTACCCCCATTTTTGTACTGGGGGATATATAATTCTGGAATCGAAAATCAAAATTTGGATGAGAATAGATATCGACTTTAAAAAAAATGTGTTAGATGTGGCTTGAGACCGTTCTAATTGCATGGCTCTAGGGTGTAACCTGATAGAACCTGGATTAGAATGATTTAATTATGTAATTGATGTATCTAATACATTAAGATTTATATTATTTATTTAGAGAGGTATCAAAAGTTCACACACAGCCCGTTTGTTATAATCTGTGGTGGTTGGGACAGAAAGGTTCTCGAGTGGAGTCCACATACTGGAAAGCGCTGCGTTGAACGAACACCCAGTAGGTAGAAAGAGTACCTAATTTTTTTTTTGTTAATATATCAATGTTAATATCAATTGACGACCTCCGTGGCGCAGTGGATGAATGTTGAGACACAGGAGGTCGCGGGTTCGATTCCCACCGCGTAACAAATAATTGCACGATCTACAGATATTTGTCCCGGGACTTGTTGTTTCTGTATATATTGCTGCTGGACATTTCACACAGCGCTATCTAGCCCCAAACTAAGTAGAGCTTGTATTATGGGAACCAGATAACCGATAGAATACTTATATACTTTTTTTTAAATACATACTTATAATATATAGAAAACAACCAGACCCGGAACAAATATCTGTAGATCGTGCAAACATTTGTTCCGCGGCGGGAATCGAACCTGCTACCTCCTGCGTCTCAGCCGGCTATTCGCCCACTGCGCCACGAAGGTCGTCAAAAAATATAAGTATGTATTTAAAAAAAAGTATATAAGTATTCTATCGGTTATCTGGTTCCCATAATACAAGCTCTACTTAGTTTGGGGCTAGATAGCGCTGTGTGAAATGTCCAGCATTATTTATTTATATCTACACATTGGAGATCTTTAAGGACGCTTTCAGCATGATTTGAAAATTGATTTTAGTGCACCTTATTTCAAAATTATGCATTCAACTAATTACATTTACAAATGATCTATTTTTTTAAGTCAAAAATTAATTAAACTATTTAATATGAGTTAGTTGCGTTAATAATGCAATATTTCCAGGAATACATAATGCACATTTGCCGTACACTAGAGATGTCGAAGCGGCTCGAGGCGCTGTACGGCGTGCAGTGCGCGAGCGGGCAGCACGCGCGCGCCGCCGCGACCTGCGCGCTGCTCTACTCGCGCCCGCTGCGCGCGTCCGCGTTCGCCGCGACGCTGCACGCGCGGCAGCACCACCTCGCGGCGTCCGTGCAGCATCTCTACCGGTGCGTGCCCGTCCACTCTACCAATAGTAAGTTTACACTATCATAAGCTTTTGTATATAACAAGCCCCTGAAGGGCAGCGCTGCCTACTAAATTACGAAATTATAATTATCGCCGAAATCGAGAAAGAGGTCAATCGTCGAATCCAACTCGGATGGGCAGCGTTTGGGAAACTTCGCAACGTCTTTTCGTCCAACATACCTCAGTGCCTTAAGACGAAAGTCTTGTCAGTGTGTGTTACCAGTGATGACATATGGAACCGAGACGTGGTCCTTCACTATTGGCCTTATGAATAAGCTCAGAGTCGCTCAACGAGCTATGGAGAGGGCTATGCTCGGGGTTTCTCTCCGGGATCTAATCAGAAATGAGGAGATACGTAGGAGAACTCAAGTCACCGACATAGCCCGACGGATTAGCACGTTGAAGTGGCAATGGGCAGGCCATATAGCGCGCAGAACAGATGGCTGATGGGACCGGAAAGTTCTCGAATGGAAGTCACTGACCGGCAAGCGCAGCGTAGGACGTCCACCTACAAGATGGGAAGACGAGTTGGTAAGAACCGCAGGTCGGCGTTGGATGCAGGCTGCTTCGAACCGCAGTTCCTGGAGATCAATGAGGGAGGCCTTTGTCCAGCAGTGGACGTTCTACGGCTGATATGATGATGATGAATTATCGCCGGCTCTTATCGGGGCAGCTCAGCGCGCGACAAATCATAGCGTTGGGTGCAAAACATCCAATATTACGCTGAGCTGAACGCTATTTTGGTACGCAGACAGATGAGTCGAACTGTCCTAATAGATTCAATTGTACCTTCTTTATAATTATTTCGTTCTTTATAATTGTTCCATGTGTCATTTTGTGTGTACCAAACAAATATTTATTCTTCTATTCATAGATTATGAGATATACATATGTACCAATAGTTATATCTCAGGATTATCTGTGTGTACAGAAAATATGCTTCTAATTCTAACGCCGACATGCAACCCTTTATTGGCGATGGTTTTTATCTTTTATGAACGTGCCAAGAGGTATGATATGAAAAACAATAATAATATATTAAATGCAATTACCCATATGCTATGTTCGTAACTACTTCTGATGGCTACCGATTAAAAGTAAAGGGTATTTGTTTAGTTTTCTAGTCCAAACTAGATGGCGTTAGTAAATACTAGCAATTTTAGAACACCCAACTTAAATTTGCAGGATTTTTCTTGATGTTTTATAATTTGACCTCGGACAAGCAATGGCAGGCAATCCCTTTGATATCCAACGTCACAGTAGCGTTTCCAGCGAGGCGATTTATGAATGTTTATGAAAGCGTTGCGAACTCGTGGCGAGCACGTTCACAAGTCGCCTCGCTGGAAGCACACTCGCAACTCGCCAGTGTGACGAGGCACTAAGATTTAATTCCTGCTTTTAACAATGAGGTGTTTTCACGGGCATGTTTTTATAACTGCTAACAGATGGGGTTGCTCTGTCATACGCTGATTGAAGCGAAAGTGAATTGTCAATGTCATTTGCCGTGTTATCATTGTTTTCCGAAGAACTTTAAATTAAAAATAACATCATTTGTATTTGTTTATCTATTGAAGTAAGATTGTCTTAGACACCATTGTATATTGTCTTTGAGATTTTGGCATATAAACCATAATTTTAGTCGGCGTATCTCCAGACAGCGCCATCTATTACGCTAGTTGAAACTAGTATTTTTTTTATTGTTAATTATAAGCCCGCAGTGTTCGTGTTTCAGAGACAACCGACACAAAGTCCTTCCAATTCAACCTCGACAAAGTGACGATAGACAACCTCATGACGACAATAACTCGTCAAATCGAGGTCGCCAAGTACCTAGCGACGTGTGAGACGAACGGACGACTCAACGAGAAAGTTCTAGACGAAGTAATACCCATACAGACGCGGCGAGACTCGGATAGTAGTGATATCAGGCCGTTGACGCTGTTTGGATCAAATACTGATAAAATTAGACTTGTGGCTGTTATTCTGGCTACAGGGCATACTATAGAGAGTGGATTTGAGTTGGCTTTCAAGTAAGTAAAGGCTCTGTTTATTAATCTATGTAACATAAAGTACCATTGTACTGCTCATTGTACTTATGATTAAAAAGTGTATTCTCTTATATGTGTTTATATTTAATGGTGTGCAATAAAGGAATTATCTAATCTGAAGAAGCGATTCTAAAATAGTATCGAAAAATCATTACCTCTCGCTAGGTAATGATTTTGGGCGCAATTTTAGATTCAGAACTGGAAGCTGAGTGCGAACTTTCATACTGCTTACTATAAAGTATAACAGCGCCCCTAGCAGGCAGTTTATACAACTTAGTTAGTTATATAAGCTTTCTGCTAGGGGCGCTGTTAACATCTCCATGGAAAATAAGGTATACGGGAACTCTCTAGTAACAGTATGAAAGTTCGCACTCAGCCTGCAGGTTAAACCAAGTTGGCTGCTTTATATTATACTTTGTGTTTTTAGTTTTAAATTTAACTACTTTGTGTTTTTAGTTTTAAATTTAACTATTTTGTGTTTTTAGTTTTAAAGATCATTGGGCGGTTTTGACCCACTTTTTTTTTTCGCGCACAGTGTTCAAATCACTTTTAAAGTAAAGTATTCAATTCCACTTTTCTAAATATGTAAATTTTTTTTATGTATCTGCTGGAGGAAAAATGTTATGTAACAGTATGTATGTGAGTCTAACTATAATTCTATTAGACTAAAAACTAAAGATTTTACTGTCAGCATTGTGAAAATGTATGTACAAGCATAAGAAAAATGTTTGTATCGCATAACAGATTGTATGTCTCTCTCGCTCGCACTTTCGACAGGTAGAAAATAACAGTAAGGTATCGAAGTGCGCGTGCGACGCGCCGCCTGCGCCCCACCCGCTCTGACCGCCCCGCAGTCGTACGTCATCCTTCGTTTCGATCTGTGCGTTTAAACTCGTGTTTCCGATTTTTGCATTTTATTGATTACTTGAGCGTGTTTTATGGACCCCTGATTTTGCTTGACGATTGGTTTACATTAACATGGAAAGACAAAATAGTTGCGTGTCGTGTAATCGATCTGTTTTACGTCGACGAAAACACATATTGACAGTTCTCTTTTTGGAAAGACAAAGGGATCTTGTAGATTTATTATTGCAAGAAATAATACCACGTGAGGTAAGTACACTACACTGTCATCGTATGTGTATGACTCGTCGCGTGCTCTTGATTGTACAAATGTTGCTTTGCTCAATGTAATGGCTCATTTTACTTCTTGATAAATGGAGGAATATATATTTTTTTTTTCAATTGTTTCAGATTACTTTTAATGGCTCACGGGCCATGTGCCATGCTTGTTGGTCAAGGTTAGATCGTCGTTTACGGAATCAACCCGTACAAAATGAACAAGTACAAAATATACCAGTTGAAGAGCAACCAGTGCAAGATCAAGTACAATTGCAGCCTAGTTTTGTTACGCCTAGAGGATATAAGCGAGCATCGAATACAGCGAGACATTGTATTTTTACAAACTGTAGAAATGTAGTGGCCCATAATGTTCCACTATATGCTAAGTTCCAACTCTTACACAATCACAATTTTTATATACCAGAATTAGCTCGGGTTTGCAATGCTCATTTTATGAGGAATGATTGGGTAGACTTGCTCAACACTACATCCCACGAAAACTTTGACAGTACTCATGTTGTTGGTATGATGAATTTATATAAATGGGGTATCGAACAAAGAAGCAACCTTGATTTCGAAAATATTGAAGAAATAGAGGACAATGAATTTCACTTTTGGACGGGACTAACAAAATATCAATTTAATGTTATTTTGAACCAAACGCCTTCACTGGGTGATCGATCAGTTCATCCTGCCACAGTTCTTGGAATTTTTTTAACAAAAATAAGAACCGGTGAACCAGATGAGCGATTAGCCACTAAATTCAATATGTCGAGGAGAACCCTAGAAAGGAAGTTGGCGATAGCAAGAGAATGCTTAAGTAATGATTTTGTTCCACAGCATTTGGGCTTAAATCATATTACTAGGGAAGATGTGGTGGCCAAGAATCTTGCAATTCCAAGCCATTTTTTTGGTGGTAACTATAATGAACCGGCGGCCATTCTCGTATGTGATGGAACATATATTTATCTACAAAAGAGTTCGAATTTCCTTTTCCAGCGCAAAACTTACAGTCTTCATAAGTTTCGGAACTTAGTAAAACCCTTCCTTATAGTATGTACCGACGGCTACATAGTAGATGTTACGGGGCCTTACACTGCGACTACTTCGGACGCAAGCATTATGCGTGACCTGATGCAAGAAGATTCTCCGATTCATGGGTTCTTGAGAGTTAATGATGTTTTTATATTGGATCGTGGATTTCGGGATTCGATTGATAAAATTGAGGAATGCGGGTATAATCCTCACATGCCGCCTACAAGAGTAAGAGGAGAACAACTGACGACACTAGATGCTAATAAATCTAGATTAATAACAATGATCCGGTGGGTAGTGGAAACCATTAACGGCAGATTCAAGAAAGATTTTAAAATCTTCCGCCATGTATATTTTAACGTTGCCATGAGAAACATGATGGTCGACTTCAAAATAACTGCGGCCATAATTAATGCTACTCGCCATCCATATGAGGACCATATGTATGCGGAACAATTCATAAGAATTATAAATGAACGAATGAATGAACACAATGAGATGGCAGAATATGTGATTAACCATAATTTAAACAGGCAGAGAGTAGCGTTTGTGCGACTCGATGGCAATGATCCGGATTTTGATGACTTTCCTCGGCTTACATTTGACGAATTAATATTGTTTACGTTGGGATCATACCACTTGAGAATCGCAAGATCGTATTGCCACGAGCACATGCGTGAGGATGGTGTATACACTATCGAACTATACCGGCACCAAGAAATGATTGAAAATAAGATATTGATAAGAGGCAGAATACAGTCACGACACGTCCGTGCAAAGCAGTACTACACCTATATTTTAGTAGATCCTACCCATATTGGAAGAAATAGCATCCAACAGTATTACTGCTCGTGTATACACGGCCGTCGCACTGTCGGAAGCTGTGCACATGTTGTAAGCGTCGTATACTTTCTGTCATGGGCCAGGCATCAAGACGTGATAGACGCGCCTGCAGCCTTTTTAGATGAATTAACTATAGATTTTGATAATGCAGAATAAAAATATTATTACCGCAAAATGGATTTTATTTTCGTATTCCTGGAAATTGTTCAAAACAACTGTTTTACAAAGTATTTTTACAGTCAGGCCAATAGTTTTTACTTAGTTCATTATAAAAATGCTATAATAATAATTTAAAAATGCTATAATAATTATTTTAAAAATGCTATAATATTAATTAAAAAAATTTTTTTTGCGGTTCTCCCATATCCTGCAATAATGCGACCCATACCATTAAGTAACATATACATTTAACTACATACCTAGCCCTGTTTCGTTTTTGTGCGCCGTGGGTCATATGTCCGAACAAAATGCCCAATGACCTTTAACTACTTTGTGTTTTTAGTTTTAAATTTAACTACTTTGTGTTTTTAGTTTTAAATTTAACTACTTTGTGTTTTTAGTTTTAAATTTAACTATTTTGTGTTTTTAGTTTTAAATTTAACTACTTTGTGTTTTTAGTTTTAAATTTAACTGCTACCTCATTTGATGGACATAAACAAGATAAGATAATGAAATTATTATGATGTTTATTTTTTGTAAAAATTTAGTAATAATAGGTATTTAGTAATAATGGGATTTAGTAATAATAGGCGGGCTACTTTGCCGCGTCAAATTTATAAAAGTTTAGTATTACATAACGTAGATTCAATTTGGTTTAAGTTCAGTATTATGTTAATAAATGTATGTTATACGGTAATGTAACTGTGAATCTAAGTATTATTAAATAAAATAAAAAAATAAATAATCTATACTAATATTATAAAGAGGAAAGATTTGTTTGTTTGTTTGTATTGAATAGGCTCCGAAACTACTGGACCGATTTAAAAAATTCTTTCACTGTTGGGAAGCTACGCTGTCCCCGGGTGACATAGGCTACTTTTTACCCAACTGCACAGAAAGGGGGTAATGTTTTTATTGAAAAACTACGCGTGCGAAGCTGCTGATTGGTTAGCTAGTAGAAAATGAATAATAACAAAGAGCTGCAAATCCTTAGGTACTTAATATTAATAAATCGCTACCGCAGGAATACTCATATCCTCACTCTTTTGTACAGTATTTTGTTCAATCCTTCTAGTCCTTCTTATCTTAGAGAACGCTTTGAATATCTCCATCTATCTAATCCTCGTCCGTTGCGCTCTTCCAAGTCCTTGAAACTTAAAATTCCTATCCACTCTTCTAACTTTTATGACAACTCCTTTACTGTACAAGCTATCCGTTTATGGAACTCTCTTCCTTCTTTTATTAGATCTGCCAAATCCCTTCCTATCTTTAAAACGCTATTGTTTAAGCACTATTTGTCTGCATCAGAGAGCTGAGTAATATTATTTTGTTATCATATATGTCGTTGTTACTGTTTGTATTACAGCTGTTTTATAATTTATTTATTGTTAGTATATTTAATATAATAGAATGTTTATGTATAATATTTATGCTAATATTACCTACCCTGGTATCTATTTCTTCTGTTTTGCTTATGTAAGTATAACTACAATTAAATAAAAAGCTTATGTTATAAAGCTACCGTCCTTTAACGTTCTCGTAAAATCCACTCCATCCAAAGGTTGTCTGGAAGAGATCGCTTTTAGCGATAAGACCGCCAATTGTACTATTGCGTGTCTAGTTTTAAGTGTTTTAATTATGATTTGTTAATTTAAGTGTGGTATGCAATAAAGCGTTTTCTATCTATCTATCTATTATAAATTCAAAAGTTTGTTTCTGTTTGGTTTTCACAACTAAACGGCTGCTGGAGCGATTTCGATGAAATTTGGTATATATTATGACCGGGATTGAGACATAGGCTACTTTTTACCCGATTGCGCGGAAGGAGGGTAATATTGTTATTGACCAGCCACGCGTGCGAAGCCGCGGGCGAGTCAGATAGTTATCTATACATTTGACTAAAGTAAGTCCCGCTCTACAATTATACCTACTCGAAACGTCGACCTTAATCTATACTTCTGTACTAATATTATAAAGAGGAAAGATTTGTATTTTTGTGTGTATGTTTGTAATGAATAAACCCAAAAAGTACGGGTCAGATTTCAAAAATTCTTTCACCATTGGAAAGCTACATTCACCCTGAGTAACATAGGCTACTTTTTACCTAACTGCGCAAAGGAGGGTAATGTTTTTATTGAAAAACTAAGCGTGCGAAGTTGCGGATATATCAGCTAGTTTTGTTATCATTTAAAGTAAATTTATGATGATAAAGTGAAGGAACGGAGGCCTTTGCCCTGCAGTGGGACAGTACAGGATCCAAATAATAAAAGTTAATTTTATGCTATTTTAGGGTAATAACGGAACACAAGTTGGACTCGATGAACATATACACTCACGTCGCTCGACACCTAGTCAACATCGACAGGTTTATGGAAGTCAAGACCTTGGCCAAATGTATTCGAGTTTCAAAGGAAACTGCCGCCAGGTATACTATTTATTTTTCATTAAGAATAGAATAGAATTATTTATTTGACACACACAAAGAAACATAGAACGGATCACAAACAAAATAGGTAGATTAGACAGTCAAATTACAAAACAATGAGATTAAATTAGACCTACGGCAAGAACACATACGTACCTACCCCACCAGTAGGCAGTAGGTAGGTGCACCAACTAGCTGCTCATTCATTCATCTCAGCCCGTCTGCACCCACTGTTGGGTATAGGACTCCTCTTTATTACGCCTTTCTTTCCCCCGGTCCCTTGCGAGTCTCATCCATTGACACCCAGCTACGCTTTCAATGTCATTCAACCATCGGGCGGGTGGTCTGCCTCTTGGTCTACGAGCATCCCTTGGCCACCACTCTGTAATCGTCTTCGGCCAACGCCCGTCATTAATATTTATTATTCCGAAATAAATACGTTACTTACGTGACGTTTGCGCGGGTTGTTATACTCGTATTACAGCCCGCATTATGCTGAGTTAGAGTCCCTTTTGCAACTTATATGTATTTCATAGTAGATTGTCTAGTTTTTAGTTATATTTTGTACTTACCTCATTCTTTTTTTTTTTCTGTAATCTAATAAATATTATTTTAAAAAAAAAAATTAAATATTATCTATTCTATCTTATAGCTATTCTAGAACATAAATAAGATTAATTAAATTTCACTTCAGGATCACTTTCACCAAGTTAGTTTAAACGCGACCCAGTTTCAGATAATTGTTTAAAAGGCAGTACCTATACTTATCGGTTTCATGTATTGTTGCAGTCTAATGAGCGATCAAGTGCTGGAGTCCGGAGTGGGGGCCGTGGTGGCGCGCTGCGACGCGCGCGGCCAGCTCCACGACGAACAGGCAGAGATACTCATCAGCGATGTACACAGCGTTACTATCAAAGTGAGGACTATAGCACGCTATTAGGAAAAGTCGGGTTTTGTACGAGCGTACAAAACATCTTCCAACGAGCAACGAAAACAGTCGCACGCGCACATAGACGCGCGCGTACTGGTCTCGAATCAAGTAGGCAGCCTCAAGATGTAATTTGATGGTTTCAACCATATTAGCGATGAGTAACTCCGGAGTGAGTGAGTGAAATGAGTCGATTCAGCTTTCGGAGTTGAAAGTCTTATTGATTCCGGCCAATTGCTAATGATTCCGACTCCGGAATCATTAATTATTCTTTCGATTCGTGATCGTTAGAGCTCGGGTCCGGAGTAGTTTGCTTTGATTCCGACTCCGAGGAATCATTAATTATTCTTCCGATTCGTGATCGTTAGAGCTCGGGTCCGGAGTAGTTTGCTTTGATTCCGACTCCGAGGAATCATTAATTATTCTTTCGATTCGTGATCGTTAGAGCTTGGGTCCGGAGTAGTTTGCTTTGATTCCGACTCTGAGGAATCATTAATTATTCTTTCGATTCGTGATCGTTAGAGTTCGGGTCCGGAGTAGTTTGCTTTCATTCCGACTCATTTATTTCTTCGATTCGGAACTTCACTCGCAAGCCGCGCCCAATTTATTTCTTGTCGCGATCTGCGCTGCAGATGCCCAAATCGATACGGAGGCTCCGCATTTGCGAATGCGGATACGAACATCCCTGGTTTCAACTATGCCAGATCACAGCTCTGCTCCACCCACTGGGTGTAGGTAATAATAATACACACAGCGCCAACGCAGTGTACCTACAACGTTTTTAACTCCCAACGCAGAGGGGGTCCGAATGTTTACTATATGAGATAAAAAAATCAAAGACGAGGAGTTGGCTCTTGTGGACACCACCGTATTCTTAGGTATAACCCTAGATAATAAGCTTCAATGGGGCCCGCACATTGATAAGTTGTCGAAGAGACTTAGTTCTGCGGCATACGCAGTCAAAAAGATCCGTCTTTTTACAGACGTAGACACAGCTAGACTAGTTTACTTCAGCTCCTTCCACAGCATTATGTCATACGGTATACTGTTGTGGGGGAGTGCTGCAGATATATACACCGTTTTTGTGCTGCAGAAGAGGGCTGTTCGTGCAATTTATATTATGGGCCCCAGAGAATCATTACGCAATAAGTTTATATATATAAATATTATGACATTCCCTTGTCAATGTAATAATGCTTTTAGTCTCGTTACACGAATTCTGTTTTGGAGTTGTGTTTGGCTGGATTTTTGGGCAGTAGTGCTGTAGTGGTAAACATTGTTTTGATTCTGACGTTTTGGTTAGGTCTTTGACACTGACAGTTCATTTGTTGTCATGCAATCATTCACTGGTTTTTTAAAAGATCGATTTCCGATTAGACTGTTTCAAGAAACTTTTACCGCATCACTGTTTTTGGAAGAAAAAAAAACCACTTTTCTCACTGTCACAATGTAAGAAGGACGTTATTTTTCAAGATTTGTTTATCAGATTTAATCTCCTGGTTTTGAGGGGATTTATCATGTTTTGTGTTGAAAATTGATTAGAAATGGCTTGGCGTTAGTGTCAGTCTAAAAATTTTGGTATTAGATTTCAAAGATGTTTTCTTCGTATTGGATTTTTGAACGTTGTTGCTCGTTAGAGACGAGTCTTTCTGGTAACCCTACAGTTTAATTTTCCCTGGTTTCCTTACCTATTATTTGGATTTAATTTAATTTACCTACCTCATTGGAAGCCACACGTTTTGGAGGACAAGATTTTCAATTTGAATTTGCAACTTCACCCTAGCTTATTAGATTCTAATTTGAATACACTAGGAGTTAAACCTTTGTACTAACTAGCCTTCTGCTAATTTTATTTTTATTGGATTGGAATAACGACAGTCAACCACAGTGTACAACTTTGTTTAGTTTTTAACCCCCGGCACCGTAGTTTCTAGAATCTACTGGTTTAATTAATAAGTAAATTTAACTTCACATTGCCGCATACAGAGTTCAGATTTCCACGGGCAAAGACATTATTATTGTATTATATTTTTTATTACAATATGTCTCATCAATATATCTATGAAATGATGTATGTTCACAAAAACATTAATTTGTTTAAGCAATATAAAAATAGCGATAATCATAATTTTAATACTAGAACTAAAAATAAACTCGCTGTTGCCCCTTGTAGACTCCATAAAGTTAGTAAATCGTTTAAAGGGCAAGGTGTTCGCTTTTATAACAAACTCTCAAGTGATGTACAAAAATTGACAATTAACAAATTTAAAAAAGCAATTAAACAAAATCTTTATAAAAAAGCCTACTATAAAATATCGGATTATTTAGATGATAAAGAAGCTTGGGATTGAAATTGCTCCAACTCGTTCAAAATGTTACAATTTAGACATAATTTATTACCTGTATTGTTATGTATTCTAGAAGGATCATTAAAAAAAACAACCAGCCTTATTTTCTTGCCTTTCTTTCCTGGCTTGTTCGCGAAGGAAAAGGCAGTAAAATTGACGTTTCAAAGTGATCCTTGTGATTTTAATGAATAAAAGATTTTGACTCTGACTAATAATATATCAAAATGTAAGACGCAAATGTCTGTCTGTGACGTCATAGCTCCCAAACGTGTGGACTGATTTGGACGCGGTTGTTTTTATAGAAAGCTAGTATAATTGCGGTGGTTCTTAGGTGTGTCAATTTTGAACCCTAAATGCAAAAACTGGGTTTAAAACTCTGAATTTAGACTTGTTCAATGCTAATAATTAATATATCAAATGTTCCAGATATCTTGCTACTTGGTATGTCGAAATGTCAGCAGCGCGTACATACTAGCAGCTCGAAACGACCGCACGAACGACCTGCGCCGGATACTGCACGAGGCAGAACGGCTTGGAAATGATCAAGTCAGGAATGCTTGTGTTAAACGACTCACGTCTAAAAATGTCATGTAGAACTATACATAACTAGCCTAGTAAAGGTTCTCGGGCTCTTAAATAATTTACGAGAGATGTGTTTAGTGAGGGAATAGCAAAATATCAGGCAATGATTATTATCATTGATATTTACGATATGCACATTCATGAACCGCAAATGATGTGAACTCACTGAATCTTCAAATTGGTTATTGGTTATTGGTTGAGAAAGCCATTTTCCAATTTGAGATGTTTTGGGCTACAGAAAATAATAAATAGTATGCCAATGATGTGTCGTCACATGATCTTGCTGGTGTTAAGCTATAGTGTAGGTAAATTGATGAAGCTAGAATCTAGCTTTTTCTGGCTGCTAGATCTAATCATTTTTGTATTGTGAAATTATGACACTCCAACCAATACTGAACAGTGTTCTATAGAAGTTACCTTATTTTACATATGCTACAAATCAGGATAATGTGAAGGGGCAGGAATCGTATGTTCTAGTAAAGTGATTTCTGATTGACCCATGATCAATCAGAAATCACTTTACATAGAACAAAAACTATCTATGAGCATATTTTATGGAGAAAAAGTTATCCTTTAAAAACGATTTATATGTATAAAAAGTTTAGTATTATTTAAAAACTATTGCAATGCTTAATAAATGCTTCCACTTGTGCATTACATATGTTCCGTTATTATAAAATCAAAGGCATAGTTAGTATAAATGGTTAATATTTTTAAAGCCAGTATTATTTTATGTAATAAGCAGTTTTGTTTTCGGTTATTTTTCGACTTTTTGTCTATAAACAGAGTATATTTCTTAAGATCAAGTATTTAAGATTTGTATTGGTCTCATATTGTGATAACCATGGTATAAAAAATTGTAGCTACTGACATATTTTATTAAATCGTTTTTAAAATTATTTGTGTTTTTCATTTGCACATAATCTGCTTTGTTTTATAACGGCATTGAAACACAAACCAGTAAGCAGTTGCCAGTTTTTTAATTGATTTAGAAAAGTTGTATTTAATAAAAATTATGGGACATTGGACACATGGTCAATGACTGCAGCGTCTGTACTCTAGCACAGGCAGGACTCCAACTCTTCAATCTCACTCGTAAGAGAAGAGCACAGTTCAATGGACCTTGTCCTACAAGCTAGGACATCACGGAAGTATGCCGAATGTACACTCACACTTTACACCTCACTTGTATTGCGCACATTATTAATCAGTCTTGACACATTGTCACAAACATATCTATTGGGTGGCCATTGCCTTCTTCTTGGGTTTTTTAAGACGCTTCAGCCCGTTAACACTTGTCTTTAATAAATTAGAATAGGCAGTTGTGAATTTTTCAACATCCCTTTGCTCAACAACTGTAGATAATTTTTTACTTTTAGATTGCGCTCTAATTAAACATTTATATTCGGGGTTTTTTACTGCTGGTGTACCATCTCTAGGATGTGGTGTGGTTCGCCCATCGTCTGGAAACAAAACCATAGAATATGATCTATGTTTCAAGCAAACAATTTTATTTCCTTTGGAGTAGTAAGTAATACTTACATCGTTTCATGGTCATGGTTATGGAACCAGCAGAACGAGCTTTTTGGAACAGCTTGGTAAGCTCTGATAGAAACTGAAAATAGAAAAATTCATTTTGATCTGCAATTCATTGAAGACCAACTTTTGTACAAAATGTTTCATCCTTACCTCATCATTTTTCAATAAAACCATTGTTGTAATATAATATTTTGAATCACTTATCGCATTTATATTCGTGAGATTGTACTTTAGCGGCTTTAATTTAATAGAATCTGTCCATTAGACGATATTTAGCAGTTGTCCAATTCGCACAAAAGCAAAGTCGGTAGGGGACAGATGGACGGACACGTTGACAATAATGACACTGACAGACTAAAAATTCAATAACATTGTCGTAATGTAAAAACGTGTGAAGATTTGTTTTTATTTTATCCATTTTGAAGACATCTACGCATGAACATTCTACCAACCTTTAGGTCACACTTTTTCATAAATCATTATTTTAGAGTACATCAATATTAAACTCTTAGGAGAGAGTGCATGATTATTTTATTACCAAAATATTAGACAGTACGTATTCAAGAGCCGTACTGTACTGTTAGTCTGTAACCGACTGACCCAAATATATTCCATGACCTACCAACCTACATAGGTACATAATGGTAAAACAAAATCTACGATGACCTCTAATTCTCTCTATTTATTGGATATCTGAGTACTACGAGTACCTGAGTGATGCAGCTATCTCTCAGAGCAAGGACATTATATTAAATCCACAGGGCTAGTAAATGCTAATCGTTGCGACACACTCTATTCAAGGTAATGTACTTAATTAGTACGTAAACAAATCATCAAAATAACGACTCACACAGGCGGCGTCTGTGTGTATGTAGTGTAGTTTGTTTATGTAGTTGTTCTCTACCAGTCAGCCACAGGCCATAGAAGAACTAATACTACGCCACAGGGAACCAATAACACGCGTAGATGATTAATAGCAAGATCGTTTTAATCATAACTTATTGAGCACGTTTGCTGCGTCCGCTTGCCTGGCACTGAGGGACTGACTGCAACAAAATGAAGTTATGTGGTATGTATGTTTAAGAGTTTGTATTCCTATGAATAGCTTTTTATTAAACTGTCGCGGTCTTAAACGTAGACGGCAAATGTACATACATAATTGCATATATAATTACCTGAAAGTACTGAATTAATCTCATATGCCAGAGTTAATTTGCATACATACCTATTATATCTACCTACCTAATTTCGGAAAAATTTAGTAGTTAGGTAGTACATATGTAAATAAATCTACCATCACCTGGATAGGTAGAGAAAGAAGTATGATTATCATGAGGGAAGTACTTACCTACCTTATCTAGTTATTGACGTACTTCAGGTCTACTAGATACAACATTTAAAGTTATGATATTTCGGTAACAAACTTCATAAGTATTCACAACACTAGGGTAGGTACATTAGATTCAGTATATAAGTTAAATATTAAAACCTAGTTGCAAGAGAAACTTAAGCACCCAAACTAGGAAGATCTGTGAGATGGCACGCCTATGCCCCCCGCCAGAGTTGAACTTGTACTGAAGAGGATTAATTCTTGTTTTGTACTTACAAACTTATACAAAAAAATAAGATAATATTTTTATAAACGAGTAGGTAAATATAATATACAGGTATGTATGCTTATATATGTTATCATAGGGTGTATAATTATGTTTGGTAGGTAAGGTCAGTTGGGGCAAGTGTGGCGTAATATTTTTTAAGTTCACTTTGCACTCGAATTGTTTTTATACTGTGAATAATTTATTGAAAAATTTTAAATAATTTATTTCAGTACCACATTTCCTGATGAATTATCTCCGTATGGAACCTGCAATTTTAGAGTTCTGATGTAGTTTTCTATGTTTTTCATTGGGTTTTTAATAGCTTGTCCATAGCCGCACTTTCCCAACGAAATGGGGCAAGTGTGGCAGTAGTCTACAAATGCCAGTAAATGACTCTTATCTGTAATTTCAACGTGTATATCAGAAAGAGGAACGTTCAAATAGAAGTCTATATTCGACTCTTGGATCCTAGAAATAAGGTTCACCTAAAAAAATAGAAAATTATGAAATGGGGAAAGTACGGCATAATTCCTAAGGAACAAGCTTTCCAGTGGTACTAAACATTTATACCTGACTGGCCAAGAAGGAAGGTAATGGGATGTATGTACTATGTTCTTCTGACAACAATGCTCATAATGATGATGATGATAATGATGATCTTTAGGTACATACAATATCCATAACAAATCCATCAATTTTTTATGTGTACCATTTTATTAATTGAAAATGCTTTTGAAATGAAAAATAGTGTTTAACTTATTATTTTTTTTATATTTAACTTATTAAGATTACGATAATCAAACAATTCACAAAAGTTAAGAAGAAAAGTAGGAAAGGCAGTATCAAAAATAAATGGAGCAGTTAATAAATTAAGTTTCATATTTTTTTATATTAATAAGAAAATTATGAATAATTTTAGCATTAGTTATTTTCTTAGAATAATAAACTAATGATCTTCAGTCTCTCCTAAGTTCCTAAATTAATTTAGTGACTATATTATTTTATCCACCTTAATTTATTAAGTTGCTTAAGAAAATAAACGTTAAAAAATAAATCTCGCTTAATATTCTTAATTCAGTCTTTCATAAGTTCGAAATATTAAGGCGGTTTCAAAACTTAATCTTGCATATTATTTTAACGCCATCCAGTCTATCATACATAAGTTAACTAAGATCGTGACTATACTACTGAACATTGTATGAACTGTTTTTAACCACTGAACAATATTGAGGCAATTTCAAAACTTAATCTAGCATATTATTTAAACGACATTCAGTGGCGCTTGCACAATGATAATTAACTGGCTTAATTTTGATTATTGATTTGTCAAACCATACAAATACGTCAAAGTTAAGTGCATGGAGCCCATTTGTCTTCTTCACGTAATTTCGCACCATGATCTGGAAAATAAAAAGAAATTAGCAAAAATATGGCTAAAAGGCCCATCTAGATGACTAGATGGTGTTTACCACAAAACACACTTAATCAAAATTAGTTCCAAGAAACACGACAAAAAATAAGGTTGAACAGGTTGAAAACCGCTGAATTGAAAATAGCATGGTAGCCGCACTTTCCCAAACAATACAATTTGAGGTTAAGTTTTTGAACTGGGATTGTAACGTATTTCGCATAGATACAAATAAAACAACTACATAAATACGAAGCTTAGGATCTATAGAAAACACTTACGTATTACAGATTAGATTATTAATATAAGCACAAAGCTGGTTTAAGTAGCACAGCAACGCACACGTGTCAACTTCGAACTGTATTGAAATCTGAGTGAAAAATAAAAATGTCAAATCCTATTTCCTTAAAGTGGCGCTCCCAATTTTTTTCTGGGAACTAATTTTGTTTCTCTTGTCATGACTAGATGGCGGTTTTAGCAATAACATTGCTAATTTCTTGAATAATGATGCTTGCCGCACTTCCCCCATAGCCGCACTCACCCCAACTGACCTTGGTACCCCACCTTAGGTGAACATTTGGTAGGGATGTTTCTATTTTTCCGGTGGTCGACTTAAGGCGGGTTCCTATATTCATCGGTAACCGACTACGCCTAGTATCTCCTTGAAAAGCTTCAACTAGTGTCAAACTTTTGACAGGTTTTCAAGGAGAAACGAGTCGTAGCTGGTTACCGACGGATATAGGAACCCGCCATTACATAGTCAAAGTCGCGGACCTACTGTCGCGTTGTCGCCTACCGTAGTGGATGACGATGATATGTCTAATTTCCTATTTATTTTTCAGTTCACGCATACGTAACGGCTGCGGTCGTAACCGCGGGGGTGGTCGGGGGTGGTTATGCCGTCTACAGAGTCTACAAGAGGTTACAAATGGCCAGACTTCCACAAAAGTGGAAGCAAGTAGGATCTCTGAAAGACATCTACGTCTACCCGATCAAGTCTTGTGGCGGTATAATGTTGGATAGAGCTGAATGCACTATCCTGGGCTTGAGACACGGCTGGCTGAGGGACAGGTGAGTTACCCACACAAACAACATATATTTAATAACCCCAGTACAATTGGACCTATCTACGTGAAGATGATATTCTAGGATATGGACTATGGAAAGATTCCATTAGTCCCTGGAAACGAACGTGCTTGTACCTATACTACAAGTAGTGTTAAGTTAAAACTGTGCCCATGCCATACCTTCCCTTCAGGTTCCAAGCTGATAACACAGATAGGTTTTTGTCAATGATGTTGGTTTTTGTCGCCACCGTTTGCCATCCATTCTACCATACGTTAAACTGGGTGAACGACAAATACAGAACGAGCTCCTTACTCCACGCAGGGTCCTGATGGTGACCGACGAAAAAAACAACTTCATCACCGCTAGAGCGTACCCTGAACTTCTGACCATTGCCACTTCAGTGAAGAGTTCTATTCTGACGTTGAGCCATGGCAGCATGGAACCTCTCCGCGTCAATTTGGCAGAGGTACAAAACTTTTGTTCAATTAAAATAGCTTCAAACGGCAAGGCAAAGTGATGCTTATAATTTTAATGAATTTAGGTCATCGAGCAGGGAAATGCTCCAAAAACAGCTGAAGTGTGGAGTGTGCCCGTGCCGGTTTACGACTGTGGATGGGAAGCCAGCGAATGGCTGTCTAGGTAAGTTGTCTCTGTTCTTTTACCTGGTGATCTATACTAATATTATAAAGAGGAAAGATTTGTATTTTATTATGTTTGTAATGAATAAACTCAAAAACAGCTGTGCCGATTTCAAAAATTATTTCACCATTGGAAAGCTACATTCACCCTGAGTGACATAGGCTATATTTATTGCTAGAAAAGATTAGGGATCCTTACTAAAACTTAAGTAACGTAACCCAAGGTGTAAAAAAGTGCCCTAAAACGTCTTTCGTCGCATGCGCTGCGAAAACTATTGATGTTAGAACAAAAGTAGGTATGTTCTACAATATTAAAGAAGATATCAATATCTACAAAAAACTTAGTAATATTATAAAGAGGAAAGATTTGTTTTTATTGAATAGGCTCCGAAACTACTGGACCGATTTAAAAAATTCTTTCACTGTTGGGAAGCTACACTATCTCCGGGTGACACAGGCTACTTTTTACCTAACTGCGGAGAAGGAGGGTAATGTTTTTATTAAAAAACTACGCGTGCGCAGCTGCGGATTGGTCAGCTAGTAACATATAAGTCTGTAGTTACACCTACCTACTATTTAACACTGATTGTCCTGACATAGAAATTATAAGTTGCAATTACACAGCACAACTTAAAGTCTGTGGCTTTGTTTTCATACAACTTGCTCTTATCACGTAAGTAGGTACACAGAAAAACTTCTCCGTTGACCCACGTTATCAATGCGAGATAACGTGATGTTATGTAGGTACAGAGAAAACCATTTCGAGTTAATGCCGAAAGAATAGGATAGAAACAAGTACATACATGTAACTTAGATGAACGTTGTAAGTGTATTTTCGTACCACCTGCTCAAAAAAGTGACATTCTATGCCACAAAAAGCGAACATAACAATAGTCATTTTTAATCTGTTAAAAACAGGGAAAGAAAATTGTACTGAATTTCATTCATCCTCTAGGGGGAGAATGTGATTTAAATTTGGAATACTTACCGAAATTTATACTGAACTACATCTGTGTTTACACCATTGAGTTTGTATATAAAGCATTATACATCTTTTTGAAAAAGGAATACGCATTTATTATGCAGTTATGATTATTAAATAAAATTACGAAAACCGACGAGGCCGTATGAGCTTGATGCCTTTGCTTTTCCGACAAAAAATATTAGTCTAGGAATTTGCCGCGTTTTTGTTTTCTTCAAATACATAAACGTTAAGTTTATTTTAATTGTCATTATTTTTAATAAATGCTTATCTCATATTATTATTGTGTTATTTTTTTCGCAAATGGTACGAAAAGTAGAGTATTTTCCTCGGTGATAAAGCTGTCTTAGTCTTGGGTGAACTTAAATCCCTCGCTACACTCAGGACTCGTCTTAAATCCCTCGCTACGCTCGGGAGTAAACCTCGAGTCCTTCGTTACGCTCGCGATTTAAATCGTCACCCGCGACAGAAGACTCTGCTTTATCCCCTTGGTTAATAATCTACTATTTTAATAATGTAAAATGGTTTGTAAACAATTAAGTAGGTAGGTATGTAATAAAAAATAAATATTAAATATTTTACGGATTTAGGTATTACCAGGGGTTGTAAACGTGTATTTATGGATGTAAACGATCGATATGGGTGTTCTTTTTTTTTCAGATTTCTAGCCAAATCTGCTGGAAACTACCGCCTTGTGTATTATGCATCTCACAAGAGTCGCGAACTGAGGGCCACTACGAACGAGTTCTACAAATTCACGAAAAACGATACGGTACCGGCATACCTACTTAAAATATTATCAGTTACTGGAGTCACTATTCATCCTAGCTTTCATATGACCCAAAATTCGACTCTTTCATCCAGTGTCCCACCAACATTCTGGCATAAATGTATCCATTCTACTGTTTGTATTTTATAGGGAGCTTTCCCAGACGAAGTCTCGTTCAACCTGATAAACGAGGCTTCAGTAGAAGACTTGAACCAGAAGCTTCAGGATACCAAGGTCTCGCCTTGCAATTTCAGACCTAACTTCGTATTGAAAGGTGCTATAGCCTTCGAAGAAGATAACTATAAGTTCGTAAAAATTGGAGATAATATTTTCGAGATTATCAAACCATGCACGAGGTGTGTACCATTTTGCTATAACTATGGATATTTTATTTTTTTAGAGTATCAAATTATACATTTAGCATAATATTCATGAGACTGCTCGCTCAGTCGTTAATCAACTAATAATTTTACATTTTGTAGATGCATAATGACTACGATCGACCCAGAAACTGGTGTTCGTAACGGCAAAACCGAACCGTTAAATACACTGAAAAGGTACGCAAAAAATCCAAGAACATAATTTACATCGTATCATCGTACCAGGCTAACTAGAGATCTAGGTATATGTGACTCTCCTAAAACAAAATCCACTTTTCATTTTCAGTTACCGCCAAATTGAGAACCCGGAAGAGCGCCGCTCGGCCGGTTCTTCCCCGCGCATGGGACTACAATTGGCGCTGCGAAGCGGTCCAGGGGGCTTCGTATCTCTAGAAGATCCTATTTATTTTGCATAAAAATCAGAATTATTTTATTTTTTAAACATGAGTTTAAAATATACTGTCTTCATAATAATTCGATTCGTTTTCTACATTCAAGAATTTAAGTCAATCTGTAAATCTTGATAATATTAGCAACAAATGAGACAGCTCAACAGTTTCTTCAAATTTTGCACCGGCAGTTCCGTAATTAGGTCATCAAATATTACATAATTTCAGATGGCAGTTATAACACCAAAAACTGTTTTCGTAAAGCCAAATGAGTCATAACCACGGACTTCACGTCATAACACTTTACGAGACTATAAGATAATAGATATTATTTATCTGTCACAACAGTAGTATAGGTACTAGTGCGCGCAAGATTACTTTGCGCGTGACAGATGGCGCTGGCAGCGATGGTGATGGCACTCGCTGGGAGCCGGCACTCGATTAGTTCCGATTTCGGCCACGCGCAGATTATCTTGCGAACAGAGAAATTGCATAGCACCCTCTATTGATATGAAGCCAAAGCTACATAAGAAAGAAAACCCTACGGGAAAAACAATTAAAGGAAGTTACTTAGTTATAACCTGGAGACTTGATGGAAGACTCGGTCGGAGTCGGCCAAGAAAGCAATGGCGAGACGATCTTGTTCCCTTCGAGCAGGAGTGGTGGAGTATCGCACAGGATAGGGACAGGTAGAAAGACTTGGGGGAGACCTTTGCCCAGCAGTGGGGCAACATAGATTAATAAAAAAAAAACTTAAGTTACAAACTTGTATTCAGTAACAAAAATCAAACGCGTACGATTTGCACAGCGGTTTTCAAACGTTCTTTATCACTGGCTATCAAGGCGCGAGCGAATGTACCACCTCCCGTTCCTTTGGTCAAGTGCTCTGGGTTCACCACCACGCATCCATTCACCTCCTGCAAGAGACCAGCTTTTTATGAAGAGTTTCCAACTCACATAACGATGAAATAAAATGTTATTTTTTTATTAAATTTAACAAACATCAAATTGTACATTTATAATCCGTGAGATATAAAAAAACGAGTGTGCTTTAGTCCACACGACTGAAGTAAAACTTCTTTTTCAAAATATTAATTTATAAAATTGTTCAAATACAAAATTGTCCACACAGGTAGGTCGATCAGTCTATGTTCATTCTGGACAGACGCAACTCGCATTCGCACATTAACATCTTCACTAACTTATATCTCCCTCTCAACATTCGTTCGTACTTTTCGTAACGCATCCACCAGCTTTCTCCCCAAGTCAAGCGTGCGTAAAGTAGTTTTACTTCAATAAATCAAGCATTGCAACGCATTTGTTTACATCATAACCAGAAATTGAAACAACAGAATTTAAATTGTTTTGAAGATGATGATGTTTATCTAAAGGTTTGCACACACTCTTAAAAGAATGCTGATTACAGGAGCACTTGCCATGTCATCAGTAAACAATTGTTTCACATCCTCAATCTATTATCTGATGCCTAGCTCTTATTAATTTAAGTACAAGTATATGAATTTATCAGGTACCCATACCCATAAACATGAACTACTTCTAGAGAAGTATAACTTTTGGACTTACCTTCACAAAGTATCTGAAGTTGGAAGGCGTGACGAGTATATGCGGCGTGCAGGAGAGCTGCGCGTGCGCCGCCCACAGCGCCGCGTCCAGCGCGTGCGGCGCCGGCGCCGGCCACAGCGGGTAGTACGTCTGTTGAGTCAACAAGTGGCTAGCCAGGCGCGATAGCTTGTCGCTACCGACTCCTCTGTAAAACGCATTTGAGTTAATATATCTAAGCTATATCTTGCAACCAGCTACTGGAACCGTCTATCCCTGGTATAAGATCTAGAGGGAGACCCAGGTCCACGTGGCTGGATTCCACAGAGACATGCATGCATGCATGTTTCCGAAGAGGATGTCAAGGATAGAGCCAAGTGGAGGAATAATTGCAGGCAGGCTGATCCCATGTAGAATGAATGGGCAGGAAGAGAGAGAGGCGAGATATATCTTGCCCTAACCTACCTTCGCTTACAGCGATAAGGCCGCCCATTGTATTACATTTTTTATTTTAGCTTATAAAATCAGAACATGTTTATAGTTTACAAAAGAAATTAATATTTACTTTAACAAAAACAGTTCTAAGATAGTCCTACATCGAAAAATTCAAGGGCAAGGCTGATTAGCGCCTGACGAGGAGTTCCAGACAGTCAAGACAATGCAAGCCCAGCCATTACTATACTAAAAAATGATTTTCATAATCATTGCGTGAAACGCAATGTCTGGCATGATAGCCTTATTAGCAAGCTTCCATCATACGGTTTGCCCACTGGTCTGTGTGTCTGGATATCGGACTTCTTGAGGGACCGTTCGATACGAGTTGTCGTTGAAGGCTGCTCGTCCGATCAATTGGCGATTAACGCCGGGGTCCCACAAGGGTCAGTACTTTCCGCAACTCTTTTCTTGCTGCATATCAACGATCTGCTAAACCCCGGTACCATTGGGTATGCAGATGATAGCACAGTTGTGGAAAGCTATACATCTAGTGCACGAACCAGTGGAGCGCAGATTCAGTCACTCAGGGAGGCCATGGTCGAGCGCTTAAACTTGTCCTTGAAGGCAATCTTCGACTGGGGTGATGCCAATCTGGTCAAGTTCAATGCGAATAAGACCCAGGCGTGTCTGTTCTCCGCAAAACGAAGTCAATTTAATCTGACTCCTACTTTCCGAAATGTATCCGTGCCTATATCTGACCACCTCGAGCTTCTTGGTATCACATTAACTCCGACTCTCAATTTCGGCTCCTACATTGAGTCGAAAGCCCAGTTGGCTGCTACAAAGCTTGGTATACTTGCAAAGGTGAGGCACTACTTCACACCGGGACAGTTGCTCAACTTGTACCAAGCACAAGTCTGATCGTGTTTGGAGTACTGTTCTCACCTCTGGGACGGATCAGCGAAGTACCAACTTGAAGCCCTGGAATCAATTGAGAAAAAAGCCAAGAAGCTCATAGGCAACGATGAGCTAGTTGATGCAAGGCTCCTTAGCCTGGAGCATCTACGAAAGGTTGCTAGCCTCTCGGTTTTTTATCGAGTACATTTCGGGGAGTGTGCGGCGGAAATTTTCAACCTGATCCCACCAACTCCATTCTATCAACGAACAACCAGACGCTCTGCGGTGCGCCACCGCTATATGGTAGAAATACCTCCCATTCGCACAAAGCGGTTCTCTTCGACCTTTATTATGCGCACCGCCAAAGAGTGGAACGCCTTGACAGAGACTGTGTTTCCAGATAGCTACAGCCTGGGTATCTTTAAGTCGCGAGTTTAGGTTTCTTATAGGCAAGCGTGTACCATCGTAGACTACATCATCGCTTACCATCAGGCGAGATCGTTCTCAAACGCAAGCGTATAATGTATAAAAAAAATATTAAAAAAAAGAAAGCAATATAAAATTATCATATCACCCACAAGACGTCTGCTGAACATCATAGGCCTCCCCCATAGAGTTTCAAAGCCCCTTCTGCCCTAACGGCCGTCAGTTCTTCGAGCTATGTGCCCCGCCTACTGCCACTTCAGCTCGCTAATCATCATGGTTATGTCTATGGCCTTGGATTGTCTACAGATCCCTTCATTTCTGATTCGATCTCATTGATTCTCTTGATTGACGACCTCCGTGGCGCAGTGGGCGAACAATCGGCTGAGACGCAGGAGGTAGCGGGTTCGATTCCCGCCGCGGAACAAATGTTTGCATTATCTACAGATATTTGTTCCGGGTCTGGTTGTTTTTCTATATATTATAAGTATCTATTTACAATAAAAAATATATAAGTATTCTATCAGTTATCTGGTTCCCATAGTCTTGTACTATGGGCTCTGCTTAGTTTGGGGCTAGATAGCGCTGTGTGAAATGTCCAGCAATATATATATTTAATCTTGTAGAGAAATAATAAGCATAGCCCTCTCTATAGGCTCTATAGCACCCTGAGATCCTTGAGCTTTCATGAGGACCATAATGAAAGACCACGTTTTGTGGCATAAGTCATCATCATCACTGTTAATAACACACGCTACAAAATACTATTTTACGCTTGTTGCAAATGTATCCAAATGGTAGAATCAAATAGTAATCCAAAGAGGCTATTTTAAAACGCCGGAAAGCTGTCGGAGCGGTCCGGCAGTTTTAGTCGAATTCGATTTTAACCAAAATGCTGTTTTAAAACTTTTTCAATTTGACCATAAAGCTCGGATACCTTTCCGACACGGATTCAAAGGGCGATAGTTTACAAGATAGCGTTCTCGGATTCGAAGTCGAATCCGACAGAAATTGTCGCGACTGATACAACGGCTTTCCGACGTTTTAAAATAGTGTATAAAAATAACAAATTACAATGATATCTCCTCCTGGCTGATGTGCATGAGGACGTCGGTGCTGGTGATCCCGACGACGACTCCGTTAATGTTAAGCGTGCAGGGATCCGGCGCGAACTGTATGTGCGTGTGCTTGCGCCGGCTCGAGTACGGCGGGCTCGGGTAAATGTTGACGTGGAATGCGTCCTTCATGTTTGATACTATGTATATCTTTGTGTATGGGCTGGAAAATAAGAATTACATATATCCACAAGAGCTATATTGACCAAAAAAGTTCTTAGATGGGTTTATCAAGCAAAGTGGATTGAATTAACAGCAGTTTGATAGTAGTGAATAGAATAACAAATAACACTCAGAGGATGTTCATCATCTTCTGGTGGAATGTGTTCGGAGCCAGCCTTTGAGAGTCCATATGCAGACTCAATATAATGTAAAATTGTTGGATGTTGGCGTATTTCAAAGTATCCTGTATGCGATCCGGCCAGGGTACTTTATAAAATGGTGTATGATATAATTAAGTCTAGTTGTTAAGGATTTCATTGTAAGAATTAACAGGGCTGACATAGTCGCAAACTACTCAAAGTCCTTAATAAAATAAATGATAAAAAAAAAAAAACAAATAACACTAAACACATGTTTTGGGTGACACATGTCACAAGTCAGGGGGCGTCCATTAATTACGTGATGTGAGGCGTTTTTGACGCCCCCTTCCCTCCTGGTGAGTTGTCGCGAAAATTTGTATTCATAGGGTAAATGCGTTAAGATTAATTAAAAAACACAATTATTGGCTTTACTATTTTTTTTTAAACTAGTAATCAAGATTGCTTCTCTCATAATCGATCAATCAAGATCGAGCCTCGTAGTCGTTGCTCTGCCACCCCCCCTTCACCCCACGTGAGATTGGGCGAGATTCGGCTTCCCCCCTCACCCCTCAATACCTCACGTAATTAATGGACGCCCCCTAAGAGTCTCAGCTAGTTAATTTAGCAATGTATCAGACTTGACCGAGCTAATTGAGGCCTCCAAAAGTGAGAATCCATACAGTTTATAGAACTCTATACAGTGGCGGATACACATTTCCCAAGGCAGTAAAAAATTTGCCATCATCCAATGCCACATTTTAGTTGAAGTTTCACAAGAAATAGTTTAGGGTATATTTCTGAGCGAATTAATGCTCAATTATGTACGATAAGGCGGGGCAATGTAGGTATACTACTGATCGGGAGCCGCGAACTGGCTGTTCTACCATAGCACATAGAAGTTAGTGGTACTGTTGCTTGAATGTACAGTCACCAAAAATTCCGCTCTGCCAGTTTTGAAACAGTTTTGCTTGCAAGCAGTTAGCTAGCTGACACCGGCTTTTTCTTTTGTCCTTTTATTTTGGCCAATCGGAGAGATGAACAATATTGAACATCTGTTTATTTTTGTGAAAGCCCTTTGTTTTTATGAATTTTAGAGTTTTATTAAAGTTCAAAGCGGGTTTTATTAACTGTTGGTCGCTTCATAGAAAATTCACCCTTAAGGTGGCAGAGCGGACTTTTTGCTGATAGTACAATGAAAGGGAAGGAAAAGTCATCGGAAAGATGGCATGTAGACTTCTTTCTGCAAAAAATCAGAAAACCGCATCACAGAAATTTTAAAACTAAACAGTCCCCGAATTTGTCCCCCCTAAAATCTGCCGCCCTACGCTCAAGCCTACTCAGCCTGCTGGTAAATCCGCCACTGACTCTAGATAGTTCCATAAACAAGTGCTAGAAAGCGTAGCGTAGGACGGCCCCCCACTAGATGTAAAAACGACTGATTCAGGTTACTGGAAGCCGTTACAGGCTGCACAAGATCGGTCGCACAGGAAATCTGTGGGGGAGGCCTATGTTGATGTGATGGTGCTCATCGAACGTGAAGGTACATGTACTTACCACGTCGTACTCAGTTCACCTAAACTATCTACCAATTTGTCGAAGAATGATTTGAAAGTCTCCGCCATGGTGTTGTCTTTGATCTTGGAATGTTCGCTGTCCATGAACGGACCGGTCATTATGACTATGTGAGGTTTGTGATTGGTGATGTAGTTGACGAGGTCCTTTAGCGGCTCGTATGACATGTTGTCTGAAGTTGTGTAGGGGCCAGCTGCTATCACCATTGACATTGTACCTGAAATTATATTTTGTTAACAACATCCATACATACCATAATGCCAGTCGGCATCGTTTACAGGCGCTACAGGGAACCGGCTACGAAGCAAAATCCCCCAAATAAATAAAAGTGTTGAAGTTTATTGTTTTATGTATGTTAATCTTTAAGGTATTGTGGCGTACCTATTCCGACGTGCGCCACCGATCTGAAATCTGTATTGTAGGATGATCTATTTCTTCTATTTCTCCTATTTAGTTCTATTTTTATTTTACTATTAAATGTTTGCGTTTGGACCACACGTACAATACAGGTTTCGGACCGACCGACCTACCGGCGGCGTTCGCGCATTTTGTTTACCCACACGACACTTGACTGGCGGCCGCTCTGTCTATCGCGCGCTCGCGTATTTTGCTTTGCTTAAGATTATCGTGATTTTATTGTATGTTTCTTTTAATTAAATTAATTTGTGCTATACTTCTAATAATATTATTCATTTTTCGTTCAAACTAGCATTCTTCACACCTTCATCACTTCACAAGTTCATTACTTCGCGTCCACATCAACCTTCTGATCTAGTGAGGCGCGTACATGATCTTGCCGCAGAAACACATGAGATGAAGTTCGCAGGTCACGTGGGAAGTAGAAAGGTGAAGAAGTGTGCCACGAAGTAGGTCGAGGTGCTAGCTTCTGGATATGAGCTCGGAGACGGGTCGCATACTGCGTGATGTCCTCAGAGCTGAAGCCATCATTTGGAGAAAGGAACTGACCAGGTAAGCGTAGGGGTTCACCGTATACCAGTTCTGCTGGTGACGTCTGCAGATCGTCCTTCCAGGCACTACGCATACCAAGGAGGACCAGAGGTAGGGCTTCAGTCCATTTTGAAGTAGCATGGAACATAATCGCTGCCTTGAGTTGCCGGTGCATCCGTTCGACGATGCCATTAGCTGCCGGGTGGTAAGCAGTGGTGCGGAAGTGGCGCGCACCAAGCAACGCGGTGAGAGACTTGAAGAGATGGCTCTCAAACTGGCGACCACGGTCTGTGGTCACACGTGCGGGGCACCCAAATCTGGCGATCCAGGTGGATACTAGGGCAGCGGCGCAGGTCTCCGCAGTGATGTCTTTGAGCGGAACTGCCTCAGGCCATCGTGTGTAACGGTCGATGACGGTAAGGCAGTACCTGTAATCAAAAGATGTAGGTAACGGTTCTACGAGGTCAAGGTGTATATGGGAAAACCTCGAGGAAGGGGTAAGGAAAGAGGAAATTGGAGATTTTGTGTGGCGGGTAACTTTGTATTGTTGGCATTTTAAGCATTGCCGAGACCACTCTCTACAATCTCTACGAATCCCTGGCCATACAAATCTTTGTGAGACCAGTCGCACTGTAGCTGAGATTCCAGGATGATGAAGCTCGTGTATCATACTGACGACTTGTTTGCAGAGCTGTGGAGTAATGTATGGGCGAGGCTGTCCACAAGAGATGTCGCAGAAGATTGGTAAGTCACTATCGTCAGAGATGTGGACGCGAAGTAATGAACTTGTGAAGTGATGAAGGTGTGAAGAATGATAGTTTAAACGAAAAATGAATAATATTATTAGAAGTATAGCACAAATTAATTTAATTAAAAGAAATATACAATAAAAGCACGATAATCTTAAGCAAAGCAAAATACGCGAGCGCGCGATAGACAGAGCGGCCGCCAGTCAAGTGTCGTGGGTAAACAAAATGCGCGAACGCCGGTAGGTCGGTCGGTCCGAAACCTGGTATTGTACGTGTGGTCCAAACGCAAATATTTAATAGTAAAATAAAAAATAGAACCATCATCCTACAATACAGATTTCGGATCGGTGGCGCGCGTCGGAATAGGTACGCCACAGTATTTATAGATATGGGCCTTATCATCCTATTTTGTATGTGCACATTGTTGCCAGAAATAAACGATATATTATTATATAATATAACGTTGATTGATCAGATGACCTCCAGATGATTGCATCACGTATGGACTGCCCAATCCAAACCAAATGGATGACAATTATGATGAGCTCCATTTAACTTACATTTTATTTATATTTTTAATTTTCATTATGTACCTATTGTAATTCAATTCAATTGAATCTAATTTCAAAACTTAATATGCATAATATGACATTTAAATTTAATTTTTATTTTATATGTTATTTGTGATAATATTATGCCTATTTATTTTAATTTTTTATTGCAAAATTTTAAGATTTTGTGTTAGTTTTTTTATGGATTATGTAATTTATGAATGTATTTTATCTGAATCAAATAAATTAATAATAATAATTATTGACGACCTCCGTGGCGCAGTGGGCGAATAGCTGGCTGAGACACAGGGGGTAGCAGGTTCGATTCCCGCCGTGGAACAAATGTTTGCATGATCTACTGATATTTGATCCTGGTCTGGATGTTTTTCTATATTATAAGTATATAAATATTTACAAAATAAAAAGTATATAAGTATTCTATCAGTTATCTGGTTCCGTTAATACAAGCTCTGCTTATTTTGGGGCTAGATAGCGTGTGAAATATCCAGCAATATTTATTTATTGATCAAAAGAAGCGAGATCTCCAAATCAACTTGGGCAAATCGGGCAAAGGTATGTATGTTTGTTTGTCCGAGGATAACTTTCGAAGCGTTAACCCAATCATCGTGAAATTTGGTACATAGGTAAGTAGTGATGGCAAATAGTATTGTGGTTCAAGTGGGGTAAAAAAATACAAAATAGGACTATCCGGTCAAGTGGCACGTCTAATGAAAGATCTTACATTACTACGTATTACTACATTTCGACCCCATTTTTTAGTTTTAACCTTGTAGTTTTTAAGTTAATAACAGTAATAAAAGCGGAACTTTAACGAAATTCACAGGGTACACCAGTGACCCCCCAGTGCTGAAATTTGTTTGTAGCTTTAGTGAGAAATATAGGGAAAAGTCTGAAATCCAGAATAACTGCAATTTTTGCAGTAAAAAAACCTAACCAATTAACATGAACTCTCGTTCCCCGTAATTTGAATGAAAATGTAGGTCAAGTAGTTTGGTTGTGCATTTCTGGTACTATTTTGATAGGTAACAAAAAAAATTTTTTTTATAGTTTTTCTGAGAGACTCGCGAGATCTCAGTTCGGGGCGAACCACTATTTATAACAGTTTACACGTTCCAGCTCGCCATTATACAAACGCAATTGAGATTTGCTCGCCATATGTTGCTCACCTATAAGCCTAAAAACCCTACGTTCTATCGAGATCTATATAAAGTTAAGAAGTCTCTGAAGTTAAGAAAACAAATTACCCGCTAACGTGTTCATCATGTCTGCCCTGTGATCGGGCACTGGTTGCGAGGCGTCACAGAACACTTCGTGCGCTATGAACCTGTCACCTCGGGGATTGACGCCTCTCATCAACACCACTTGTCCCGGGAACAAAGAATATTGCTTCAAGCTGTTGTAACAACAACACATGTTTATTTTATCAGCTCAGTCAATATGGTCGTTCTAGATCCTGGAAAACTGTCGCCATCAACCTGAAATCTTTTCCGTTACTTCAAGTTGGAAAGGATGGGGGGCAGGTTAGAACGGATAATACACAATACACCCCAATGCGGGACGTCAGTGCAGATCTTATCCCCCCCCCCCCCCCCTCGCTACGAGGCGACCATCCTTTACTTTATTGTGAAAGTTTAGACGGTTGTTTAATTAGTTATTTGTTTGTTACTCAATCACATCGTAATGGCTGAACCGATTTCGATGAAATTTGGTGTGTCGATAGATTATGACTTGGATTCAAACATAGGCCACTTCTGGTTGACAAACAACGCGTGCGAAGCCGCTGGCGGAAGCTAGTTAATAAATAAACTAAAATAGTTTATTTCGACGGATTAGCACGTTGAAGTGGCAATGGGCAGGCCATATAGCGCGCAGAACAGATGGCCGATGGGGCCGAAAGGTTCTCGAGTGGAGGCCGCGGACCGGCAAGATGGGCAGACGACTTGGTAAGAACCGCAGGTCGGCGTTGGATGCAGGCCGCTTCCAACCGCAGTTCCTGGAGATCAATGAGGGAGGCCTTTGTCCAGCAGTGGACGTCCTACGGCTGATATGATGATGATGATGAGTTTATTTCGGTTACTTATAAAATAATACATACGCGGTGTATCTACCTTTAGACAATTAAATATGCTTGAGATAGCACTATGGCCCTAGCAGTGACATTTTATGAGGTCTTAAAGTAACTGATTAGTTCTGCTCTACGTTTTTTTCTTTTGCTCATCTTTCCCACTACTGGGCAAAGGTCTCTTCGTAGCCTTCCACAAAAAGAAATAATATTACAGGCACATTAGGCTTAACATATGTATGCCTCAAATTGATCGATGCAGGACAGTGCATCGTAGGGCACGTTTCTAAGGTGCGTGACTACGAGGCAACACTTTGCTATAGGCGATGGTTGCCACTTAACATCAGGTGGGACATATGCTTGTTCCATCACCAAGATAAAACAAACTTTCAGGAAAGCTGGTGGAACATGACGACCGCGAGATGTTTTAAAAAAAACTAGTACATTCATACGAAGCAAAATTAATTAAGGGTAGTATTAATACTACGTGTTACCAGTGATGACATATGGAACCGAGACGTGCTCCTTCACTATTGGCCTTATGAATAAGCTCAGAGTCGCTCAACGAGCTATGGAGAGGGCTATGCTCGGGGTTTCTCTACGGGATCGAATCAGAAATGAGGAGATACGTAAGAGAACTCAAGTCACCGACATAGCCCGACGGATTAGCACGTTGAAGTGGCAATGGGCAGGCCATATAGCGCGCAGAACAGATGGCCGATGGGGCCGGAAAGTTCTCGAATGGAGGCCACGGACCGGCAAGATGGGCAGACGACTTGGTAAGAACCGCAGGTCGGAGCTGGATGCAGGCCGCTTCCAACCGCAGTTCCTGGAGATCAATGAGGGAGGCCTTTCTCCAGCAGTGGACGTCCTACGACTAATATGATGATGCTGATGATGAGTATTAATACAGTGTTTCTTACTTGTCAGTATCAACAGGTACAGATTGGCTGAGAGAGTGTTCCCATGTGCCTTGCAGCACCACGCATTTAGGATTGAGTCTGGCGTCTGCGTCGCATTCTATTCGACCAGCTACGTACACTTCTGTCTGCGATGCACAACGGAAATTGAACATAAGAGCCATTCAACATTTTACAAAGATAGCAACATGATAAACTTTATGCAAGACGGGCTTGATCCCATCGTTCCAGTAATGTGTTGTCACGATTACCGATATTTTTAGAGATACAACTTATTGTTACCTAAATAAAGTTTTTAAGACAAAACGGTTTTTTTTAATACTACTATATGGCAAACGAGCATGCAGTCCACCATATGTTAAGTGGCTACTGCAGCCCATGGATATCCACATAGAATTCAAAACAAGGTATTATGTTGTCTTGATCTCTATGTGGATACGTGTTATGCCTATGTGCCAGTAATTACAGGACCATACCATTACCATCTAACCGGAACACAGCAGCACAGGTACTGCTATTTGGCGGGTCTTTTTGTCTCTCGTGACCACGGCCGATGTAATTTGGCCGAAACGTCGAGGTTAGTCAAAATTATGATTTTGATATAAATCTGTGCGCGAAAAGATCCGTTTTGTCTTAAAAACATGAGTATAGTTCGCGAAAATTTAAAATGATCTAAATAAATTTTTTCAACACTCTTGCTCATAAAGTGTGCCATAGTACATCGTTATTAGGGCCACAAACCGAACTTTAACACAATAGTGCATAATAGAATTATCCCAACAAAGTTAAGTTAGTACCTAACTGCAAATTATATGCGAGTAAACAGAGCATTTTCAATTTAACCGGGTAATACAGTTTTTGTAACAACAAAGAGGTTTTATGCCGCTGAAAATCCTATTACATTTTTGGAATAAATAAATGTATCCATAATTAAGACGAAAAAAAACATTTATTATTAACAAATTACTTGTAATTCACAATAATTTGTATTATTATTTTAATTAATAATAATTTTATCACTAAAATTATAATTTTGAAGTAGGCTGTATGGCTTTAAGTTATCAATCAACTTACATTTGGCGCGTGCAAAAAAATAAAAAAAACTTGCGCGCCATTTCCCATTTTTTTGTATGTACCTATCGCATTTGTTGCTGTTTTGTAAATACAATGTAAACTCTATATAACGACACTCAAGAGACTGAGCATATTTTAACGTTATAGAGAGGTTGTCGTTAAATGGAAAGAAGTAAAATCTGTGTGTGTCACAGTGATTTTCTCTTACTAGCCATGTTTACAATTTGAAAGTTTGTGAGCTACTAAGAATATGACAACATATAGATAAAATCCATCACTTCTACTAACAACAGTCTGCAGCTACACGTGCAAGCAATCCCATTTTGTAAACAAAAGAACGGATTTCTTAGAAAGTTTGGTGTGTATGATGCCGACAGTCGAGTTTATTATGGTCTAGGATAATAAAACGACAAAAGGATATACACAGCTACGCAGTTTTTACTAATTTGGCAACTTAAAAAGAACTTTTTATTACAAATTGTTGTCGTTATTGAGAGTGGGTGTAATGCTATACAGAGTGTACCATTGTATGCAAGACAAGCTAAACCAACCAAAGCCGAGTGATTTCGACGCTTTAGAGAGTTTGTCGTTAAAACGAGTGACGTTACATGGAGTTTACACTGTAATTGTAAAAATATCAAGTTCTAAGTACAGAAAATTAACAATTGATAGATTTAACCCCGCCAGAAATACTAAATGCAGCACAAAATGCAAATGAAAACCTGCAAAATCTAGAGAAAAGTACTTAGCTGCTTACGCTAGTTTCATACAATGGAAAAGCAACAAAAACCCAGTCATTTTCTGAAAATGTCTTAACGTATTTCTCTGAACTCCTAGGTAGGTACATACAAACCCTGTGGTGCATCTATTCCATGTTAAGAAGCATGGTTAAGCTCAAACATTGTGTTGATATCAAAACGTACTGTAACCTACAACCATGTACATCTCGTAGCATGAGTTATTTGGTGCCTTCTCATTCCAGTAATTTGTATGATTTACCTTTGTCGCCGACATTTACACAAGAAGTAAATGAAGATACTAAAGAAGAGGCAAGTACCGAATGTAACACAAACTGTGAAATTGCCATCAAAAACAATCCAATATCGTTTTGAAAATTGTACATTCACCAATTGTTTTAATAATTAAACGATTTATGCAATACATGTTTGTTTTTTACTCACAAGTGTGTTGAAAAAGTGCGTATGAAACTCGTGAGCAACTTGCTCACTAGACACTCGGCTGATTTACGCCCTCGCCTACGGCTCGGGCTACAAACCAAAGCCTCGTGTGTAATGAGCTACTTAGCTCACTTGTATCATAATATACTATTAGTTTATTGATTGATAGATAGATAATTCTTTATTGTACACTACATAATACAATTAATGAGAACAACGTTAACCTATGTGATACAATATTGGGATCAATTCAGATTGAGAATCTATAGGCACCTTCTCGGTCAAACCGACCAAAAATGAGCAACTTAATATTTCCTTATCACTTCTTCTGTTGTTATGTATGTATTTTTATTTAATATTGGTATAGTTTAGTCTATTATATAAAGCATTTAAGTAGTATGCACCTATGCTATTTTATTAGTCCTGTGCAAATTTTTCATTAGTTCCCTTTCCTGTGCACTACCTACACATCTTTATCTACAATACACTAAGGTTATCTGGAAGAGAATGCTCTTTAGAATTAACCCATTCGCTGCGGCGAACACCTTTCGGCGTTTTTTGATTTAATATTCAGGTGCGAAATATGTACGCCTGTTGGCGTTTTTTTAAATGCCTTATATCTTGGCAAAAACAAGTCACAAAAAATTATACTTGCAATATTATGCACATTTTTTTAAATACAACAAGGTACTGCTCGCAGTTTCCGAAATTTTAACTTTTTGATAAAATGCTAATTCCTTCCTAGGTGCGGAAGACGCCTAACGGCGTTTTCCAGGGTTTAACAACCTTTGATGACTATTATTTTTTTGCAATATTTCCTAAATATATTTAGTTAATATTATACATATTTCTATAATAGAGGTTTTTATTATTACGTCTTAAGTTAATAAAATTCATTTTTTTTTGTTTTGTCACGTGCCATCTCAACGCACCAAAAGAAATATAGGTATTGTCTCATAAATACCATAAGAGTAGACACTATTTATTACTGTCCTGATTGTCCAAGATCGCCAGGTTTATGTCTTAAATGTTTTCGACCTTTTTACAGATATTGATGATGATTTATTATTTTATTAACCAAGTATAATATTTGAAATGTTACAATATATAACGTTCGGTAAAGTGCATTGCAAGTATAAAGCTTTACCTGAGTTTGACTGTACCCATTCTTATGTTGATCTGATCAAAGCTTATGTTTGTCATTGTTCGTTTAAATTTTTGTTGATTTTAATAAGAGTTACTATTATTATGTGCAGTGTATTCAAAATAAATAATGGGATATTGGCTTGTTAATACACATTTATTAGTAAACTGTAATTGTTTCAGTCAAATGAATATTTAACGTGATTGGAAATAAATAAATTAATAAAAATGAATTAATCTACTTATTTTTATATAAATTAGAATTATTTTACAGAGTTACAATTTTTACAAGTTAAAACTTGTCCATTCTCTGTAATGTTAACTAATTGCATCAATTCTTTCAACAAAAGTTAATTTTGATACTAATTTTCAGGATAACAAAGATGTCTATAAAATTAAGGTTTGTAAATAAATAATAGTAGTTTATAAAAGTAAAAAAGGTTTGCTACCTCTGATAAATTGATAATTTAGCCATTCTTATCATTTGAAACTAAAATATACGAGACTGTAGTTTAAAAGTGAAGTAGAATTATTTAATTAAAACAATTTACTTACCATTTGTAATCATTTGTATTATGCCATATTCTCCAAATTTTCACAATCCAACTATTATATAACAAAAAAAATCCTAATTGATGTTAATTTATTTTTTACACCAAATACGATCGTGAACGTACCACACGTTTGGCGTATTTGTAGTTTTTCTATGATTTTAGCATAAAAATTATCAATTTTTTTAAACAGTGCTGAAAACGCCGCTCGGCGTTGTATATTATCCTTATCAGGTGCGAAGAACGCTCATCGGCGTTCGCGACGAAAACCGTCCCGCACTTGGTTAATAAGTGTAATTTTGATCGCCGCAGTGAATGGGTTAAGTTCGCCTTTGTACTAGTTTTATAAGTGCAATAAAGTATTTTTAATCAATCAATCAATATGCGGTCTTATCGCTACATAGCGATCTCTATCAGACAAACTTTGGATGGAATGGACTGTTTGGGCATTAGGTACCATTGATAATGTTTATTTTATTTAGCTATGCTGTGCCACTGCTGGGCAAAGGCCTCCCCCCTCATCTCTCCATTTATCTCGATCCTGTACCAAATACCGCCAGTCCCTATAATAAGCGTCCAAATCATCGCGCCAACGCTTCTTAACCATTGTTAATACAATTTTTTTTTCAATACATATTTCGTCAGCAATTCCAACAGATGGCGCTGTCCGATTGTATTCTACAAACCTGCGATTTGTGTCTCACTGAAGCAGCTTCTGTAACGCCGGTTTTTTTCATGACACATTGTGATACATAACGAATGTGATTGTCGAATATTCCTGCCTTTTCGTGAAGCAATTCAAAACCAAACCTGAAAACCCACCATCATATTATTTGATTAGATACTAGAAAAGAAAACAGTTCCTACGAATGATTGGTTAAAATTAATATCAAATACAAAAATTATAAATACAGTGTAAACTCTATATAACGACACTCAAGGGACTGAGCATATTTTGACGTTATAGAGAGTTGTCGTTAAACGGAGAGAAGTAAAATCGTCAATACACAGTGATTTTCTCTTACTAGCCATGTTTACAATTTAAAAGTTTGTGAGCTACTAAGAATATGACAACGTATAGATAAAATCCATCACTTCTACTAACAACAGTTTGCAGCTACACGTGCAAGCAATCCCATTTTGTAAACAAGAACGAATTTCTTAGAAAGTTTGGTGTGTATGATGCCGACAGTCGAGTTTATTATGGTCTAGGATAATAAAACGACAAAAGGATATACACAGCTGCGCAGTTTTTACTAATTTGGCAACTTAAAAAGAACTTTTTATTACAAATTGGTGTCGTTATTGAGAGTGGGTGTAATGCTATACAAAGTGTACCATTGTAGGCAAGACAAGCTAAACCAACCAAAGCTGAGTGATGTCGACGCTTTAGAGAGTTTGTCGTTAAAACGAGTGACGTTACATGGAGTTCACACTGTATATGGTTTCTTGGAGCTGCACAATATTTTTATGAAATGCTCGCGCGAGTCAGACTCACACTCGTACGATTTTTTAAAAGATTATTATGCAAGTTAAATAATATGTAACTCACATAGCTTTGGTGTATGTGTCGCCATCATCATTTGGTACTTGCGATATCCTAAGATTCAAGAAGTTTGCGCCGTTTGGCTCAGATATGCTTTTTAACAATTCTTGATCCCCATATGAATGTACAACAGTACCAGCGTTGTTTCTTGAAGCATATTTTGCTGAAGCACTGAAATATTGCGACCATTATTTGCATACATTTTATATGAGCATTGAGCCGTGCGCGATGACCCCGACTTCCGATCCGGGGTTCAAATGTATTTTTCTATTCGGAAAATGTATGCACGTTTACACTTGCTTAGAACGGTGAAGGAAAACATCGAGAAGAAACGGCTTAGCTCTGAACGCATTGACCTGTGTTCCCTGCGGATTAAGAGAAAACGCAGGCAGCAACAAATTTAAAATATCTCCCCGAATAGAGGGCGACAGAGAAAACTGCATCTTGGACTGATTATACCTGTTTTAAAATAGGCGTAATCACTTTTTCGTATTCCCCTATTTCACCTCCAAAACTGGAACGATTTTAATACTTTAATACTTAACAAAAATAATAATAAGAAGGGCTTTGGCTATGCGTGTATTTTTATTTTATTATATTTGTCAAATTAGTTTGCTGGGCCTCTGATAAGGGCGGTAAAACTGGACTTCTTATATAATCCAGTTCATCCAAAGGTTGCCCTGGAAGAGATCGCTTTGAGCGATAAGGGCGCCCATTGTACCACCATGTATTAGTCTTTAAGTTTTCTAGGTCAAATTATTTTAATTTGGGGTAACAATAAAGAATTATCTCTCTCTCTCTCCAAGGGAGGATCCAGGGGGGAGGGTCATGACCCCCCCCCCCCCCCCTGGGCTGGGTCCAGGACCTAGGTGGACCACTAATTAAAATTCTTAAACGTAATGTTTTATATATTTTTTGTCACAATATAGATTTTATGTAAGTATATTCAATATTTAATTAATTTAATATTAAGATTTAATTTAATAAATATAGTGTAGAACTCCAATTATCCGAATTAATGGGGACCGGGACCCATTCGGATAATCAAATATTCGGATAATCAAAGTTTTTTTTAAAAAATTGCCATTGGAGAGAAAAAAAGCTAAGTTTTGATATTGCACTATTTTTTTATTGAATTAAATGAAAGAAACATGATATTTTCACATGTTTTAAATATAAATAAAATGTACTTATGTACAAGTTTAGAAATAAAAATCATTGTTTTTCAAACATCTCCGTCAATGTAAGCTGTTTTGCGGTCTTTTTTGGACAATTTTTTTTCTGAAAGTGATTCGGATAATCGGCGATTCGGATAGTCGGAGTTCGGATAATTGGAGTTCTACTGTATTTATAAGTACAGTATGTAAGTACATTAATACAATACCTACTTTATACTTTATCTATGATTATAAAAATTAAATTATAACTTCTTGTGGCTTGACCACGACTGTGACCCCCCCCCTGGCACCAAAGCTGGATCCGCCCTTGTCTCTCTCTCATATAATAATTATTTTATGGATAAAAACAAAACATAGGGGCATGACAGTGGTACATATAGTGTATCGTAAAAAAAATATTGCTAGTGTCATCTAACAATAAAGCGGAGAGGAAACAGGGGAGTACGTTTGTATGGACAAAACGCCGCCCGCGTATCCTCATAAGCCTGATATAGTTTTTAACTTAAATAGCAGTCCTGTAAATTATTTTTATACTGTGAAATGAGTTACAACACACCACTTGCTGCAAACACATGCAAACAAATGTTTGCATGATCTACAGATATTTGTTCCGGGTCTGGTTGTTTCTCTATGTATTATAAGTATGTATTTACAAAAAAAAAAGTATATTTGTATTCTATCAGTTATCTGGTTCCCATAGTACAAGCTATGCTTAGTTTGGGGCTAGATAGCGCTGTGTGAAATGTCCAGCAATATTTATTATTATTACTTAGTTATAAATATAATAGAAATAGAAACATTTATTTTAAACTGGCTGACCAATCCGCAGCTTCGCACGCCGTTTTTCAATAAAAACATTACCCTCCTTCTGCACAGTTGGGTAAAAAGTAGCCTATGTCACCCGGGGATTGTGTAGCTTCCCAGCGGTGAAAGAATTTTTTGAATCGGTCACGTAGTTTCGGAGCCTATCCAATATAAACAAACAAATCTTTCCTCTTTATAATATTGGTATAGACGACACAAAATAAAAGCTCAAAGGATGGTGAAATACCTACAGGACTGCGCAAACCCGACCTCGGGCTCAAAGTAGGTAGGTATGTATAAATAAAATGCCAGAAGTGGTTAATGTTCCGTCAAGAACACACCTAACAGCCCTTTCAGACGGCAACATCCCGTTTAGTAGTGTACATGCTTCAATACTAGCAGTCACACGAGTATCCTGTTTACAGTATCCAGCAAAAAACCGATCCGTTCGAATTTGACATTCGGTTTTGCCCCTACTTTTTTAATTTTTTACTGCTCACCACTTTCAGGAGACACTATTTACAAACAGCCACAAACTAACACTTCTCTCCTCTTTTATGTTTAATAATTATAATATATGTATAATGTATATGTATTACCCGTGCGCGGTGACGTCATATTGGCGTGTTTGTACCGCCCGCAAAAAAGCGAACATAATAAGCAGCCGCCCGCGGCTTCGTCTTTGTTTTTTTTAACCTAATTTATTATGTTACTCAGGGAGGACGCTGCTTTTTATCTAATCTTTTTTACACTATTTGAATAAAATAAAAAAATACAATGTTTAAGTTTATACATTTATTTTGTCTATTATTTACATTATCTCATCTTCGTCACTACTTAGTGGATTTATGCCTTCTAGAGGTTGTTCTTCGTCCTCAGTCTCACTATAATCACTTGACGAAGAGGTATCCGATACATTTACATTTACTATAACAACAAAAACTACAACAACAAAACAATGACACAAACTATAACAACAAAAACTACAACAACAAAACAATAACACAAACGAAAACTAAAAGAGACAGAGCGCGTCGTTACGTGACGTAGGCCAGTACGAGACTAAAAACCCTAGTAAAAAATAGTGATGCGAACGATACAATACGGGCGCCATCGGGGAAGTGCAGGGGAAGCGGTCGGGGAGTCGCATTCCTAGCAGGTCCCAAGTTATCATCATCATCATCATCAGCCGGAAGACGTCCACTGCTGAACATAGGCCTCCCCCTTAGATCGCCACAACGAGCGGTTGGTAGCCGTTTGCGCCCAACGGCTCCCCGCGATTCTTACTAGATCGTCGGTCCATCTTGTGGGGGGCCGGCCTACGCTGCGTCTTCCAGTCCGTGGTCTCCACTCGAGAACCTTTCTTCCCCAACGGTTATCGGTTCTACGAGCGATGTGGCCTGCCCATTGCCACTTCAACTTGCTAATTTTGAGAGCTGTCGGCAACTTTAGTTCTGCGGATTTCCTCATTGCGGATTTTGTCACGCAAAGAAACCCCGAGCATAGCCCTCTCCATAGCTCGTTGAGCGACCTTGAGCTTGGTCATGAGGCCATGAGTAAAGGACCACGTTTCAGTGCCATAGGTCATCACTGGCAACACACACTGGTTGAAGACTTTTAGTCTTCAGGCTCTGGGGAATTTTGGACGAGAAGATATCGCGAAGTTTCCCGAACGCTGCCCAGCCGAGTTGGATTCTTCGTGCGACCTCTTGGTCGAAGTTGGACTTACCTAATTGGACAGTTTGTCCTAGGTATACATATTCGTCGACAACTTCGAGAGTATCGCCACAGAGTGGCGCAACATGGATATTTGACATGATTTTCGTCTTATCCATGTTCATTTTAAGACCCACCTGTTGGGAGACCCTACTGAGGTCGTTGAGCATGGTACCGAGTTCCTCGAGCGATTCGGCCATAATGACTATATCATCGGCAAAACGAAGGTGAGTGATGTATTCGCCATTGATATTGATGCCAAGTCTGTCCCAGACCAAGAGTTTGAAAACGTCCTCCAATGCGTTCGTGAACAGTTTCGGAGAAATTACGTCTCCCTGTCTCACGCCTCTCTGCAATTGGATTAATTCCGTACTCTGGTCCTGTAGACGGACTGACATAGTGGCGTTACTATACAAACACTTCAACACTTCGATATACCTATAGTCGATTTGGCATCGCTGAAGAGACTGCAGTACCGCCCAGGTCTCGATTGAATCGAAGGCTTTTTCATAGTCCACAAACGCTAGACATAACGGCCGATTATACTCCTCGGTCTTCTGTATAATCTGGCGTAGCGTGTGGATGTGGTCTATGGTACTAAAGCCTTTTCAAAAACCGGCTTGTTCGGGAGGCTGGAAGTCATCGAACCTGCGTGCGAGATGGTTCGTAATCACTCTCGAAAACAGCTTGTAAACGTGGCTCAAGAGCGAGATGGGCCTGTAGTTCTTTAATAAGGTTTTATCACCTTTTTTAAAGAAAAACACCACCACGCTCTTATCCCACGCTTTTGGCGTGGTTCCTTCGAGGACGACGGAGTTAAATAACTTCTGGAGGACTTGAAGTACCGGTTTTCCACCCGCTCTCAGAAGTTCTGTCATAACTCCATTCTCACCTGGTGCCTTGTTGTTTTTAAGTTGTTTCAGAGCGATCCTAATCTCGTACAGGCTGATGTTCGGGATGTCTTCGGTATAGTGTCGGGTTAGTTTGGCTCTGGTGTCCTGAGCCAACTGACCAACGGGGTTTTGTGTTGAGGTGTACATCTGTCCATAGAACTTTTCGACCTCTCTCAGAATCTCCGGTTTCGACGAAATGATAGTGCCGCTGTCGGTCTTCAGCTTAGTCATTTGGCTTTGCCCTATAGACGAATGCTTTGCAAACACTTTTGAACCTTTGTTCCTTTCTATTGCGAACTTAATACGAGATGTATTAAAGGTACGCAGATCGTGTCGCAAAGATTTCGAGATTCGTCTATTAAACACGCCGTATGCCGACATATCAGCTGAAGACTGCAATCTCATTTCATCCCGGTCCTCCATTAGCTTAATGGTTTCATCTGAGTTTCTGGTGCTTAGTTCGGCGAGGGGCCTTAAAGAACTTAGATCCCACCGCTTGGACAGTTTCCACCAACCCGTTGTTTATCTCGTCAATATCATTGCAGCTGGCTAGGCACTGGAAGCGATTGTGCAGTTCTAGCTGAAAGCTCTCGGGGTTTTGGATTTGGACGGAGCGCAGACTTCATCAGACGTGCCCTTTCAAGCTTAACATCGATATTCAATGTGCCTCTAACAATGCGGTGATCGCTCCCGGTTTTCACCCTGCTGATCACAGAGACATCATTAAATATTTGCTTCTTGGTCGTCATAATGAAGTCTATCTCATTTCTAGTGAAACCGTCGGTGAAATCCACGTCCACTTTCTGGCTGGCCGCTTCTCATAGAAGGAGTTCATCATGAAGAGGCCCTCCTTCTCCATGAAGTCGGCCAGTCTCTGGCCCCTTCGGTTCCGCCGCCCGAATCCAAATGGCCCCACTCTCAGCTCATCGTCTTTCCTAGTGCCTAGCTTTGCGTTGAAGTCCCCCATTACAACCGTGAAATGAGTCTTGGAAGTATGTATGGCCTCGGAGATCTCCTCATACATGGCTTCCACTTCATCGTCTGGGTGTGTCGAGGTCGGCGCATATACCTGTATGACCTTCAACGAATACCTTTCGGTAATTCTGAGTATAAGGTATGCTACCCTGTTCGACACACTGTCGACTTTTGTCACGTTGTTAACGAGGGACTTGCGGACGAGAAACCCGACACCACCCTGGGATAGTTGATCTCCCTCCCGGTAGAAGAGCAAGTTACCGGAGTTAAGGATCATCGTGTCCTGACCCTGTCTTCGGACTTCCGACAATCCTAGGATGTCCCAACGTAGCTTGCTCAGTTCTTCTTCCAGCTCGACAATCTTCTCGTCAGCCCTGAGCGTTCGTGTGTTGTACGTTGCCAGGTCCAGTCGTCGGTGGTGGTAGCTGGATCGCTGCCGGGGATTCTTAGCACCCCCTGCTCCGCCACTGCCCTGGTTGCTACCACTTCCAGGGATGACGGAGCCGCCGGGGACTGGGGGCCGTTTGTGTGTTGTGTCTGTCATAGAGGGTGTTTTGCCATAATCACCACGCTTGGCAGGCGGCTTGGTGATCGCAGTGGTTGGTGTTTAGTACACAGAAGAATGCTGCTGCCCATTCCCTGGAACAACTCCCTTTGCCGGCTCACACGGCTCCCGCGGGATGAGAAGGGGTGGCCCTATTATTACGCCGGGACCACACGGCAAAGTCCACACCCAAGTTATCGCGCACGAGTAATACCTATATACGAGGTTTGTTCAAAAAGTATCGCGAATTTCATGTTCTTTCAAGAATTATTTATTTATTCATGAATATCTATTTTGTCCCCTTCAAAGTAATTCCCATCAGACATTATACACTTGTGATAACGTTTTTTCCAATCCTCGAAGCATTTTGAAAAATCATTTTTTGTGATCTTGTTCAGCTCCTCCTTCGATGCCGTCTTTATCTCCTCAATCGTGGCGTAGCGTCGTCCTTTCATGGGCCTCTTCAGTTCGACCCATGATTCGTCACCAGTTATGACTCTCTGGAGCAAATTTGGGTCGTCACGGACAGAATCCAACAGCTCCTGAGCAATGTTAATGCGATGCTGTTTTTGGTCGAAATTGAGCAATTTTGGTACGAATTTCGCGGCGACTCGTCTCATGCCCAAACTATTGGTAATAATCGAATGGCACGAGCCAATCGATATATTTAGGTCCTCAGCAACTTCTCTGACGGTGATTCGACGATTGGCCAATACTAGTTTCTTTACTTCATCAATGTTTTCGTCTGTTGTTGACGTGCTCGGGCGTCCGGAACGCTCTTCGTCGCTCACATCTTCTCGGCCCTCTGAGAACATTTTGTACCACCGATAAACGTTGCTTTTGTCCAAAGTAGCTTCGCCGTATGCAACAGTCAACATTCTGAATGCGTCCGCGCACTTTAAGTTGTTTTTCACACAAAATTTGATACAAATTCTTTGATCCATTTTTTGAAATAGACGAAAATCGAAGACAAGCTAAAACACGCCCACGCACAATAGCTGTAAACAACTGACTGGACATTCAAAATGGCCGAAATTGTCAACATAAGTGAGGGTCATGAGTACCAACATAACTCCACCAAAAGATCAAAAATCGAACATACGTAGCCCGCGAAAATTCAAAATTCGCGATACTTTTTGAACAAACCTCGTATAACATCTTATTGTTTTTGTATATCATGTAGGTATTTGTTATTAATATTGTTAACATTGCTTATTTATTATATAAATATGTTTATTTTTGTATAATTGGTCTTATTATGTTTATTTTGTTTAAATTTGTGACGTCACCCTACATAAGGCTCTTCCTGAAAACCAGCGCTGCTTTGCATCATTCAAAGAAGCATAAAGCTGACGCAGAGCCAGTTTGGCCACGCGTGACACGGAGCGGGACTAGTTGGTACACCTACCTACTACCTACCGGTGGGGTAGGTACGTATGTGTTCTAGCTGTAGGTCTAATTTTAATCTCATTGTTTTGTAATTTTCATGTCTATCTACCTATTTTGTTTGTGATCCGTTCTATGTTTCTTTGTGTGTCTCAAATAAATAATTCTATTCTATTCTACAACACGTCCAGTAAAAAACATGATCCAGTTTAATTACACGTATAGTTTAATGGAAGTATTCCCACCAGCTTCCTGCATACGGTTTTTTGATGGATGGGGTGCGGGGAGCGGGGAGAAGCAGCGGTAATAACAATACAATATCGCAAGCGTGTTCACGTCCATCACGTCTGTGTCATATCTATACCGCTCGTTGCTCTACCGCAAAAAACAGGATGCAAACCACTCTGTAAACACACCAGTGGTTGTTGCGGGATTCAGTAAAAAAACCGTTCCCGCAGAACTACACGGCCGTAGGAAAGGGCTGTAAAATGTAAGGTGAGGTTATACATACATGGGTTATACTAAGATCCTAAGAGCATAGCACTTTATCGGCATTTGAAAAACGCGGTAGATGCATTGAACTGCAATAATGGTGAAAGTGACCACGATGCAGACTATATTTTTGAAGTGTAAACTTCTTAAGGCATGTTGGGCATTTTTTGAGATGGGAATAAATCATTGAACTCGCGACAATGTTACCGTTACCGACACCTCTGTATATATATAAGTTGAAGTATCTCGTAATCGTTCAAGTTTTCACTTCTGTCGGCACTCCCGAAGTGCCACTTTTTTTTATATTAATCATTTAGACACAAACTGACGGGACCCCTGATGTTAGGTTGTCACCGTCGCCTATAAACTCTTGCAGGACTAGAGGTTCTGTAGTCGTCTAAAACTTAATGCTTTATTTACCTACACCTCTCTTGAAGGCGTTCATGTTATGAGTATTAAAATAACTTACATCTATCTAATACTCACATAGTCGGAGAATATGTTGCCGGACACAATTCATTCTGGTTACTTGACTCAACTTCTACCTTCACTCTCTGAAATTTTTATAGGTGCAATAATTTTACATATTTTTAAGATCAACTGTGACAATGAATAAAATACGGGCGAACAGCTATCTGACGCAGGATGTTGCGGGTTTGATTCCCACCGAGAAACAAAATGTTCTATGATCTACAGATATTTGTTCTGAGTCTGGTTGTTTCTATATATATATATTTTATATGTATTTACAAAAAAATGAGATATTTATGTTTTCTATCAGTTATCTGGTTACCATGGTACAAGCTTCACTTAGTTTGGGGGTAGATGGCGCTGTGTGAAATTTCCAGCATTAAAAAAATAAAATATTGATGGACATTTCACACAGCGCTATCTAGTCCCAAACTAAGCAGAGCTTGTACTATGGGAACCAGATAACTGATAGAATACTTATATACTTTTTTTTGTAAATACATACTTATAATATATAGAGAAACAACCAGACCCGGAACAAATATCTGTAGATCATGCAAACATTTGTTCCGTGGTAGGAATCGAACCTGCTACCTCCTGCGTCTCAGCCGGCTATTCGCCCACTGCACCACTGAGGTTGTCATTATATATTTATTTAATCTAGTGCAATCAAAATCGTATTACTTAATTACAAAAACAGACGGTTACATTGCAAAGACAGAGTTGCTAACTCCGTGGCATTCAACTTTAGTGATATTTCTGAGAATGGGCATAGGTACCGGCACAAGCCAACGTGATTTTAAGTGGTAACCACCGCCTATAACCATAATTATCCCAAACAGGTTACATCCAGGCATTTTGTATTTATTATTTATTTAAGTTTTGCATTGCATTGCACCAGTAACCCTATCACAGATACAGGTGAAGTCGTGTGTGACTAATTTAATTATTTTTCTGCAGGTAGCGTAGTATTCATTGATGGCTGCAGACGAGTATGGATCTAGTCATGATTGTAATGAACATGCACCAGAAGCATACTCGCCCACAAATATCATCAAGTAAATTAACTTCATTTGCTTTCCATTCCACAATTTTCTTAAGCTGAAAATAAAAATTAAGTAATTGTCTATCTCATGAATTTATGAAGCTAATTATGTTTAGGTAATTATTGACAAAATCAGAGCTCTTTGGTAGTTTAGACAAGCTATTAAAGTAAGTACTTATTTATACATTACTTTACAGAATAAATATACAACTAAGACAACATTGTATACCTAATACATATTTTTGTATACAAAAATTAACAACAGTCAAGTTGTATAGATTGTTGCAAACAATTTATGAAGTAATATAAATAGGCAAACATACATTTTGCCTATTATGCAATGAGCATCTATTTTCCTCACAGGTGTAGGAAATAAAACTGTTAAAACAATTTACAAATATATACAAAAATGTATATATAAACAAAATGTCTGTCCAAGTCAACTATTCATATTTAGTTTTGCATTCAAACCTAACTTTCTAGAACCAATTTCTTTTTGTTTACCAAAAATTATAGTTTTTAGATATGGAATCACAGAAATACTCATACATATTTACAAAAAATAATAATTACATTACTAATACAATCATTAGCCATTGCCTTAATAGATACTTAAGTATACACATTATTATTTATATTACTATTTTAGACCAGATCCTGCATAATGTATAAATAATATGCCAAAATAAATTATCAACGTGTTATACTATAACATGAACTTCTTCACGAGCAGGATTTTCTTCAACTGTTGATGTTTCAACTACGAGCACTCAATGAGTGTAGATCTAGTCACAAGAATTGACTGTGCACTTGACTTACACTCATCAAATGCAAGTAGCACTACTTCATTCCTTCAAGTTACTCCGGAATCTTCATAGGTATTGAACACCTGAACTTATAATATAACCTACAATAACTTTGTTAGTACAACAGTGGATAGGTTTCATTTTAGGTAATGTGTAAGAATAAATACATACCTTTGGAGTAACAGCCATATAGTTAGAGAGGACTTCATTATCGGGTCTGGATATTGCTAGTTATGGATAATCTTATCAAAATTAACTTATTAAATAATTAGAAAATTTAACACCATGGCAGATACACAACAAAACATCGTTAGCATTTTTTTTATTTAACGCGGAATAAGTAATGGCACGTGGGATTAGCTGGTGTAGTAAAGGATACTTTACTGCTCCGGGAGCTCCGTAAACCGTCAAACTTGCGCCGGCGCCGGTGCGTTGTGTTTCTTTAGCGGGTGCGTTGGACCGATTCGCCGAGCGCTTGGAAAATTCCTTTCTGGCAAATACATCCAAGTTTTCCAAATTTGGTGAAGCGCCGTTCAAATGGTTTAAACTAAATGCCATCCATTGTTCAGTAAAAGATTCCGCGTCGACATGGTGTTCTTCGCACAAACTTACGCCTAATAAAAAAGTGATTGAATTGTAGAAACAACCTTGAACATTCGTTTCCTAGCGGTTACTTGTATCTACTTCTACTAGTAGTTACAATAATGCTATTAGTCACAATTTCATGGAATTCCGATAGATATTCGAATTTTTACTCACATTTGTCAAGAACTTCTTTATTTACTTCAATACCCAAAAATTGAAATTGCTCAGTCACCAACTCTTCGGAAGCCATTTTCTGTAAATTATAAATGAATGAAAGAGCGAGCGAGCAATTGACATGAGCAAAAGAGCGCGAACGCAAAGAATGTTTTATGCCCACAGATGGTAAAATATAATACTTCTATCCACGGTTTTCTAACATTACTTGAAAAATTGGCGGCTCGTTTGGAATAACTGCGCGAGCTGCGCAGACGCATGCGCTAACAAAAGTACCCAAACGAAACTTAAAAATGTTTACGTACCTACTTACTTACTGGCCAAAGCAAATAGGTACTGACAAGAATGTAAAACAATGAATCGTAAAAAAACATTTTTAAATATAAATAAAACTAAATTTCGTGTCTGTGCTGTTGACCGTTGAGTTCCCTCTTTGGAAGCGAACCCTGAGTACAGCAGCAACAGCTATGTCATAGTGGAACTTAAAACACGCTATAAAATGCATACTTACCTATACTTACAAAATTTCGTGCCTGTCCTGTTGACTAATCCAGGGTGTAGAATCAAGGCATGCAGTTACCATAAAAATGCATTGTCATCAGAATTGAACCAACATATCAAATTTCAACTCCGTGGGATAAGAGGAAGTTGTTCAGCTCGCAAGATTTCACATAAACCAACTAACAAACAAACATTGCAAGCTACTAATAAAAGCTACTGTATTGACTGTGGTGTATTCCCTGATTTAATGAAACACAGTAAAATAACTCCACTTTTCAAATCAGACACAAGTTCTGATACTGATAATTTTAGACCAATCTCACTACTTCCGACATTTAGTAAAATATTTGAAAAACTAATTTTAAATCAACTGCTTAGACATTTCAATTCTCATATTTTACTGCATCATAAACAATTCGGATTTACCAGGGGTAGCTCAACCACTAATCCTGGTAGGTATTGAGTTAATATCGCACGTATTTGATGCCAGGGAGAAGTCTCATGACGCTTTAGGTGTTTTTTGTGATTTGTCCAAGGCATTTAATTGCGTCGACCATGACACATTGATCAGGAAACTACACCATTATGGCCGTTGCTCTAGACTTTCTCACTTCTTATTTAAGTGGCAGAGTGCAAAGAGTTGACGTGAATGGGAAGCATTCTCCGGGGTCTCTGGTTAAAATGGGTGTAGGTACCCCAGGGATCAATTCTGGGACCATTTTTGTTTTTAGTATAGGTTAGGTATATTAATGATATTCCCCATCTTGTAAAGGACGATTATGAGGTTGTATTGTTTGCAGATGACACGTCACTTTTCTTTAAATTAAAGCGACGACAAACCGATTTTGACGATGTAAACAATGCAATCTCTAAGGTCGTAAAGTGGTTTAATGTAAACAATCTACTACTAAATTAAAAGAAAACAAAGTGTATTAGATTACACTACCTAATGTTACACAAGTTAAACCAGATATAAAAATCAAAGAAGAGAAGTTGGCTCTTGTGGACACCACCGTATTCTTAGGTATAACCCTAGCTAGATAATAAGCTTCAATGGGGCCCTCACATTGATAAGTTGTCGAAGAGACTTAGTTCTGCGGCATACGCAGTCAAAAATATCCGTCTTTTTACAGACGTAGACACAGCTAGACTAGTTTACTTCAGCTACTTCCACAGCATTATGTCATACGGGATACTGCTGTGGGGGAGTGCCGCAGATATAAACACCGTTTTTGTGCTGCAGAAGAGGGCTGTTCGTGCAATTTATAATATGGGCCCCAGAGAATCATTACGCAATAGGTTTATATATATAAATATTATGACATCCCCTTGTCAATACATCTATGAAAATCTGATGTACCTATGTTCACAAAAATATTATTTTGTTTAAGAAAAATAGTGATAGGTAATCATAATTTTAATACTAGAAATAAAGATAAACTCGCTGTTGCCACTTGTAGACTCCATAAAGTAAGGAAATCGTTTAAAGGGCAAGGTGTTCGCTTTTATAACAAACTCCCGAGTGATGTACAAAAATAGACAATTAACAAATTTAAAAACGCAATTAAATAAAATCTTTATAAAAAAGCCTACTATAAAATATCGGATTATTTAGATGATAGGGAAGCTTGGAATTGAAATTGCTACAACCCGTTCAAAATGTTACAATTTAGACGTAATTTAGTTCCTGTATTGTTAAGGATAAATCATATCAATAAGAATAGGATCATTTAAAAAAAACCAGCCTTGTTTTCTTGCCTTGCTTTCCTGGCTTGGTCGCGAAGGAACAGGCAGTAAAATTGACGTTTCAAAGTGATCCTTGTGATTTTAATGATTAAAAGATTTTGACTTTGACTTCGAGCTTGTAAAAAGCTATACTTTGTTTCTACCATATCCTCAAAGATGAACACTTCAAGGTGTTCACAAATATTATTTAACTTTTAATAGGTAGGTATTTGCGATTGCACGACGAAGACGTTATGTAAAAAATTGGATTTCTAACGAAACCAATAGTCATTTGAAACTCACGAAAGGAATTATTTTAGGCGATGACTTGGATGATTACGAAAATTAAAGAACGGACATAGGACGTCTTTTTCGAAAATAATTAATATTAATTAAAATAATATTAAAAAAAATAAATAAAAAAATTAATGAAAATAATTTTTTGCCATTTATAATAACATTAATCAATGCTTGGACTGCGCCACACTCAGAATACAGAAAAAACCAGAAGCTGTAAATGCGCTTACTACTGAAGCGTCAAAAACTAGGTACTCCAAAATAGAGTAGTTTACGCAAACGCCACGCCATTTAGTTACGATGTGACGTTACGCGTGAGGTGTTTTAGTGTTCAATTTAATTAAGTTATGCCTGTTTGTGCTATAGTTATTAGATCTTACCTAAAACAGGTAAATAATGACTAAGCTAGCAACATTACGCGGGTGGGGTGAGATGGGTGCAGGGATGTCAGACGTAGCGTACCAACATAATGGTACACGTACACACGGCTACACATCATGCTATACATTTCCAGTATAAGCTGACCTCGCATTGTGTAGGCTTTTTTTAGAATGAGAGGTCAGTTTATACTGGAAATGTATAGCTTGATGTGTAGCCGTGTGTACTAATTTTTATTATCACATACCATGTAGTACCAAGACTACTCGGTCCTTATATGCAAAAATACCAAGATTGGCCGTTGTCCGACAAAAATACACCGCAGCGGAGCACAGGGGTACTAGTTTTTAGTTTTCAATACCAGCTTTCAGCTAGCACAAGGATTTCTAAGTGGCCGTCTAACATCCCTGGATGGGTGCGGTGCGAGACGCGGGTTTTTTATGGATGGATGGACAATAGAGATGGGTCGTCGACGATTTTTTCATAAACGAAACGAAACCGTTCATCGTCGATCGTCGACTAGTAGATCAAGTACTTAGTTGAATTTTTCGACTAGTTCATAACGTGACCTATAGTCTATTCGTTAAGTAATTGCTATCCTTTTTCTTTAATCGACAGGATAATTTTAATAAATGCTTAACTCACTATAACTATTTATTCAAATATGAACGCTACCTACGTAACTTTAAAGTTCAAATTTATTTTATCGTCGCGTTGAGCCAGCTATCTACCGTTCCCGTATTATACGACTATGTTTACGCGTCGAGCCGTCGCGCTCTAGTTGAAACAAACGTCTCAACATTTTATTCAACCGTCTACGAATTCAACAAGTCTACGAATAAACGATAGACCGTTGAAGCGTCGAATGTTAATGAACGGTTGATTCGACTAGTCCGTTGAATAAACGCCCATGCCTAATGGACAACCACACAGCGCACGGATTACAATCACAGCTGAAGGCGGCTTCTGGTTTTTTCTCTATTTTGAGTCGTTATATCACGTATCGCGTGTTAATATTGATAGTGTAAAATACCCTAACGTTACACATCCACAAAATAAATAGACACATCGTTGATTTTGTCGGGCCGATAATAAATATAGGGAGGGACGTACCGACATGTCGTCACCGACCGACACATCGGTATCGTCCCGTTAAGCGAAAAAGCGACTACTATGCTACACTATTTCTTAAAAGTAAGAATAATAATATTAAATAAACTTCAGGTTTAAATAATAATCAATTTTATTTATTTTTTAAATAACTAAGATCTTTGGACCTGAATATGAAATTTACATGAAGGCATAGATTGCACTTCAGCTGTTACTATACTGTTGATGCACAGATTTGCCAGACCACCCCTTATCAGGCCGCAAGTATATGCCACATACTGAAACAATAGAAATATATGATATACATGACACAGATCCATAGGTACCTACAGAGTGGCAAAGGCCAGGAGAGGCACATTCCCAGTAGTTTGTGAAGTCAGACCATAGATGAACAAATAAATAAATATTGCTGACGTTTCACACGGCGCTATCTAGCCCCAAACTAAGCAGAGCTTGTACTATGGGAACCAGATAACTGATAGAACACTTATATACTTTTTTTTGTAAATTACTTATAATATATAGAGTAACAACCAGACCCGGAACAAATATCTGTAGATCATGCAAACATTTGTTCCACGGCGGGAATCTAACCCGCTACCTCCTGCGTCGCAGCCGGGTATTCGCCCACTGCGCCACGGAGGTCGTCAAGTAAATAAAATAAATAAATAAATATTGCTGGACATTTCACACGGCGCTATCTAGCCCCAAACTAAGCAGAGCTTGAACTATGGGAACCAGCTAACTGATAGAATACATACATAAATACTTATTTTTTTTTGTAAATACGTACTTATAATATATAGAGAAACAACCAGACCCGGAACAAATATCTATCAATAATAAAACATAAAATACTAAGAAAACAAAGACACAAATGTTTGACAACCTCCATGGCGCAGTGGTCGTATAGCCGGTTGAGACGCAGGAGGTAGCGGGCTCGATTCCCGCAGCGGAACAAATGTTTGCATGATCTACAAATATTTGTTCCGGGTCTGGATGTTTTTCTATATATTATAAGTATGTATTTACAAAAAAAACGTTTATAAGTATTCTATCAGTTTCTGGTTCTCATAGTACAAGCTCTGCTTAGTTTGGGGCTAGATAGCGCTGTGTGAAATGTCTACCAATATTTACTTATTTATTAAAAATGTTCAAAATAAATGAATAGTTATATTAGTACTTTAGTTTCGTTTTTAGTATTCTATCTCATCCCATGTGAGTCATTCATTATGCAAATGTATTTTCTTTCTTTCTTCCTTTATCTGAGCATCCCATTATTTACCACACACCGTTTAATATACCACATTGGAATAACTAATTTGTTATCTTAGCAGTCCCCTAATAGGACTCCAATCAGTCCACCATCTGGGATGGATTTGGTCAGATTAAAATGGTGTTATTAGGCTTGTGCCTAATAACACCATTTTAATCTGACCAAATCCATCCCAATGCATAACTAATTCCCATCATAATGCAAGACTAAATCTAAATCCACCACCATAGAATCAGGATTAGTCCTGTTATACTACATCATAAAAGGCATCCAAAAAGCTTGGTGTGCTCAACAGGGCAAAGTACTTCAGTGCGGGGCAAAGACTGCTTCTATATAAGGTGCAAATCCAGCCCCACATGGAGTATTGCTGTCATTTATGGGCAGGAGCACCTAGATATGAACTAGGGCCATTTGACTCTGTTCCAAGACGAGCTGTGAGAATTGTTGACGATCCCATTCTCACAAGCGGTACTGAGCCCTTAAGTCTCAGGAGAGATTTTGCCTCCCTGTGTGTGTTCTACCGCTTGTATCCATCAATCATCGTTTGGAATTCCTCCACACACTTTGGAGATGATCTGGTGCGTACCGTGAAATTTCTTCCCGCAAACACTTCGCTTGTGGAATGTTCTCCCTGCCAAGGTTTTCCCTAGGGACTACAGTATGGAGTTCTTCAAAAAGGGCGTTTTGAAAATTTTATAGGGTTAGCAACGCGCAAGTAATACCTTTGGTATTACAAACGTCCATAGGCTAAGGCTAGTTAACCGCTTACCAACAGGTGGGCTGTATGCTTGTTTGCTAAGTGGTATAAAAAAAAACTACAAGTCTTACCCGTGGAGCATATTCCAAATATTGGTGACCATTGGAAAAGGTTGTGAGGAAACGAAATGCATTGTCTTGTAACACATAAACACCCTGATGGTTTGTCCGTAGATTATCAATTTGCTTTTTGTAGATACATGTCCAGAAATCGGTGCATATGAACTTCATAGTATCCAACTCATCTTTAAACCTGGGCCATTCCCTTGTTAATCTCTCCATTATTTTATAACCGGCAGCGAATCCTATGTATTCAACAGCTGAAAGGTCGACCTCCTTCGGAAAAAACAAAGATAGAAGTAAATGCCTACGATATATTTTAAATGAAAATAACAAAAACTAATAAGTAATAGAATTAACAAGATATTAACGGACTAAATAATGCGTGTATTACCTTTTTATCCGCAATAACTTTCGATTGTTCCAAGGCATAATTTATAATTTCTGAATGTAGCAACTCGAACACAATATCATCAGCCATCGTTTAAAGTTTTCTACTAGACCACGTCGTCTACTGCAATTTGGGATTCTTTTAGCAAGCTACTCCCCCTTGTTTTTGTATTATTTTCATTTTAATTTCTGTATTTCTTTGCTTGCTAGCTGTGCTCACTCAAGACACACAAAATCAAAATCACAAATGACATTAATGACATGCATGACGTTTCGTTCAGTTTGTTGACTGCGGCAGGGCCTCGTTCGATTAATCTCCATCCAAAGAGGATATAAGCACAGACCACTTAGATGTACTACGTATATGGCATAGTACATCTAAGTGGTCTGTGGTATATGGATAAAAGTATCTCAGTCTACGGCTGGCGCTGCCCGCGTTGAACTCTTCACAAAATATAGACTATTTTCTATGGTAAATTCGTGGTAAAATACTCTTTGGTTCCGTAGCCAAACGTAGGCAAAAACGTAACCAATTCGTCATATCTGTCTGTCTGTCTGTCCGTCCGTACGTATGTCACAGCCACTTTTTTCCGAAACTTTATGAACTATACTATTGAAACTTGGTAAGTAGATGTATTCTGTGAACCGCATTAAGATTTCCACACAAAAATAGAAAAAAATCAATAAATTTTGGGGGTTCCCCATACTTAGAACTGTAACTCGAAAACTTTTTGTTTTTTATCAAACCCACGTGTGGGGTATAAGTAGCGGCACGATACTTTAGCGCTGACCGTTATTGCGCAGAAGTAAAAAATAAGGTACCTGAGGGGGCTAGCGGGATGAAGGGCGGGCGAACGTAGCGCCGATTGGCTCTCCAGTCGCATTCCGTCCCCCGCACTGATACGACACCCCGCGAACATCCAGTGTACAGTCGCGTTCTTAGTTGTATTGTTATTGCTGTTATTTGAATTTGTTTAATTCAGTTTTTTAAGTTTGTTTGTGACTATAAAGTGAATATGCCAGAAGCAATACTGTTTTGAAAAGACAGACAGGCAAGGAAAATGGTTTATGACGTGAATTGTTTTTTTTAAAAAGGGAATCTAATGAAATAATTGATTCTTTGAAACTAATCAAAAGTGAGATTGATGAAGCTACATGTACTTACTCAGTCATTCGGACAGCAGCACTGTAAATTTGAGCCAGATAAAACAAACTGCCGAAATTATTAGGGCGGGAAAATTTAATTAAATGGCGATTTAGGGCAAAACCAAAAAAGGACAGCAGAGTCTACAAATACGTCAATTGCAACGGTAAGGAACATTTCCAACTAAGCCAATAGTGGCTATTGTATTGCTTGCGCGACAGTACCCATGCGCAGCTATCTCTTCCGCGTATCGTTCAACGCTAGACTTACGTGCCGCGACTTATATCTATGGATAGGTCTTCAAAAATTATATTGAAGTTTCTAATATCATTTTTTCTAAACCGAATAGTTTGCGCGGGAGACACTTCCAAAGTGATAAACTGTGTGTGAACCCCCTGTAACTTCTAAAATAAGAGAATGATAAAATTAAAAAAAATATATGATGTACATTACCATGCAAACTTCCACCAAAAATTGGTTTGAACGAGATCTAACAAGTACTTTTTTTTAATACTTCATAAATCGTAAACCGCAATTTACCTTTCATTCAATCAACTCAAATATAAAAAAAGTTACAACGAACTACAAGAACTTTTATAATATGTTACTTGCTGCTGCGGAACCCTTCATGAGCGAGTCCGACTCGCACTTATCTGCTTTTTTTTGTTGTGTTTTGGCTTGGATACTAAATAGTTCTTGTGTCATGTCCCGATTAATAATCAAAATATCAGTGTTGCTACTTTAGCCACTTTTTGACTGCATCTAGCCGCATTTTGAGCCTTGGCAGCTACCAAAAAAAAATAATTTAGCCACTTAGGTTTTTCAATTTAAATTTTGGGTCTCCGATTTTATTAGCCAAACTCTAGTGTTATTTTTCTTCGGTATAAAAATAATATAAAATATCACACATGATAAAGTGATCGATGTATGTACCTCTGAATATTCGTGGTATCTCATTCTTAACCCTTAATCAAATACGGGGAAATAATTTCCCACTTAGTACGGATGAGCAATATCAATATATTTTTTGGAATGACATCACGTAGCAATGGCAACCATATTTTGATATTTTGCAATGCCGTTATGAATAAAGGGAAATTATTTACCATCGCAAAACCCCCCTTATCCCCACTTTTCCAAGTTTTTATCATACAATTTGAAGTCTACTCACTAAGAACCGATCTTAGTTTGCATTTTTCTCTTAAAAGTTTACCATTTGATTAAGGGTTAATGTAACTCAACTCATTTGTGTACGTTTTTAAATTTTAGTTATTATGTTTAATATGTATCGAAAATATGTAAGTTCGAAAATGAATGTATAATTATAATTTGTATTATTTTCGTGTAGTAGTTTTAGATATATCGTATTAGATTAATTCGGTAAAGTTATATTGCTACCCACTGCTACCCTATATTCGATCTGTGAAGTTCGAACAGTGCAACAACTATTTGTCCTAACGACAGTTTTGCGGAAACACGGGGAACTTTCTTTCGATCCAGTTTTGAGCTCTGTTAAGCGTCGCTCTGATAGGGTTTGCAGCATACAGCCCCGCAGAACTGCCCTAGCTGGAAGACACTATTTTTATATATGCTGTACTTTATACAACAGAGTAAACAAAGCTATTGACATTTAGCCACTGTCATTCCACAGATGTAAAATTAAATGCAAAACCTGGCTTCAGTCACCAACGTACGATGATACCGAGAATATTTTGATCTCTCCTACCTAGCAAAATTAACAACACGAGAACACGTATGCATTCACTCACTTCTACACACACACACAAATACACACTCCATACTAACACACTAACACACCACACAAACACTCACCATACACATACTCACACACACATGCAGTATTCAACTTAAAATTATCATTTAGAATTTTACTTAGAAAACTTTCGTGGTTGATTTAAATCATTATTATAAATACGGGATTTATCACGTACCGTCTTGTCGGTGTTTCGACCGACAATGTTTCGGTTCAATTCATGAACCTTCATCAGGGTGAGTGCGATCCGCTCCAAATAATGCGAGGCGAGACGTTATTCGAAGCGGATCGCACTCACCCTGATGAAGGTTCACGAATTGAACCGAAACATTGTCGGTCGAAACACCGATAAGACGGTACGTGATAAATCCCGTATTTATAATAATGATATTTAGAAGAAACATTTACTTGTATCGACTTGTTTTAAGCTGGAACGTTGTTCGGTTTGGTTTTAGAAGAGGGCGCTGACACTGTTACTTAGTTTTTTAACTTTTGCAGTTGTCAACGTTTTCATTTGTCTATTATAATTTCTTTATGATCCAAATAAATTTATGAATATTTAAGTGTAAATAAACGAATTAGAATTTGAATAATCTCCCTTAAAATAATGTTTTAATTCGCACTAATGTAGTTTTAGTGCAAACAAACATGTTCCTATTTGTTTTCAACTTTACCTATAAACTTCTAGCAACTTTTTAGGGTACCTATAACATGTTAGAATTCTGTCAACTTCTTGCAAGAGATCTAGCTACAAAGTTTAGGGTACAGTTGGCAACAGTGCTGGCTACAAGTGGCAAATAATGTGACAATTCCTCTATCTACGGACAAACAAATCCAAACCAATCCAATTGTTTATATCAAATATGGCCAAAATTGCCAGTTCGGTCCCTAGGGGGCCGATTATCGGCCTTTGGGAAGATAAGTCGGCTCTTGGCAGCCAATGGCCTTTACCCGCAACTAATAAAACAACAACTTTGCCAGCAGAATCTTTTTAGAAAGCAGTTTTTCTGTTGAAAAATGTAACAGGACATCACCAATTTTTTTTTAATTTACATAAATTACTGCTGGCTCCTCCATTTTCAAACGCGAGTTGAACTTGTTTTAGTAAACTAAGAGGATTAAAACTGAAAGCCGTACTCGTATCAATACGAAGACGGTAGCTTCTCTAATGACTACTACTGCAGGCATAGAAAACTGTGGTGGTATAATAATTTTCGATCAATCACCAGAATTATTATGTGCTAAAATAAAATTAAAGTATAGACTGTCCAGTCTTTGTTCTATAAACCATTAAAATATTTTTTTATTTTTATTTCGGCCTTGCCAAAAGTAGGCCTTTTTCAACAGAGCTACCGGCCTTTTTCTGATTTAGGTGCTGGCTACACTGAATATAGAGTTTAATGGTTTAATGCGTATAACATTGTACAGCAGTGAATTGTGAAGTGAGATACTCTTATATTCATATAATCTGGGCTCGCAGGACTACTATCATTGCTGTATTGTAAGTTTATTCATGACTATTCAAATCGTGTAATAAAAATACAGCTTGTATTTTTGCCAAATGGATGAAAATAATATTTTGACACTAAAAGATGGCGACCCGACACTTTTGCAAGGGTTTGAAGCGCCATCTAAAGCCGAACTAACAAAGCCGAAGATAGAGGGAATCAATAGGAAGAAGAGAAGGCGCGGGAAATTTAAACGGAAACTTGTGAAACCATTCGTCAAAGTGCCATGGCAAGATAAAAGAAGAAATAATGACAAAATCAAGAGGAATAACCGCTTTCGGAAAATAGTTTTAGCCAAAACTCAAGCACCTTTTAACAATAACCAGTTTTTAATGGAAATTCATAAACCTGAACCAGAAAACTCATTTGATATTTTGAGAACTCCTGCCCGTACTCGTGATTCCAGCTTCAGTGTGGACTCTGAGGATAATTACTTCTATTCCTTACCCGAAGATGAAGAGGAATATCTTACTAAGGAATTTTCTAGTGTATATGAAGATGCTCAAAGCGAACGCTTGTCTAACATGTCGAAAAATGAACTTATTCAGGAGTATCTTCTACTCGAGGCAAAATACGACAACCTCGTGAAACGCACTGAACGTCTTAAGCAGAAACCTATTGATGTAGATAATGAAGGCACGGATAGAGAAAAGTCAGATGTAGACAGTATGGTAACCGATAAAGACACATCAGGGACTTCTATTGAATCTAGTGCCGTAGATGAACCTACTTACAGTGATTTGTTACAGCAACTGAAGGAGCAAGAAGAACATGTAAGTGAACTTCAACGTACCAATGAGAAATTGAGGCTTGAAAATGAACATTTGACACACAAGAGACCGCAAGGAGCTTCTCAGGAGAGTGAAGACTCTGAAAGTGACAGTTCTTCAAGTTCTGATAGTGATAGCAGTTCCAATACAAGTGTAGTGGATGCTCAAGTGGAAGTGTGTGATACTGAGGGTATAAATGATGTTCATGTCAATGGTCAAAATGGAGAGACTACTGAACCAGCCATGGTTAATGGTTTTCACAGTGCGAATGAGGAAACTTGTTAAATGTTTTTATGAAGGACTTATTAACTTACTACTAGTGTGGAATCTATGTGGTTTTCTCTTAAAGTGGAGCTGCGCTAGAAATAATTAAGTTATTGAGATAGGTCACTGATCATTTCAAACATTCTTACATATTAAGTTATTACTTACCTAGGTACATGCACTATATAATTTTATATAAAATATATATGTCCATGCAAATAGAAAATTTTTAGAGAATGCTGCATATAATTCAAAATTAATTTTCTATAACTTGTAACTTCTAAAACTTTAACTAGTTGGTTACAGTCACAGCTTTTAGTTATTAACTTGCCTATCGCAATGTACAAACCCTTATCACATTTTAATTAAATTTACTAGGAAAAAAACAAACTAATTTTAAAAATAGTCAGTTGTTGTGTTGTATTATAGTTACATTAAATTAAGTGTAATATAATAATAATACCTACATAATCATAATATAACTTCTGTTCTTTAACATATTTTTTGTTTTAAAAACAATTTGTAATATTTTTATTGGGATGACAGGTTTAAGAGTAGCTATGTAGTATTGTTTAAGTATAATTGTTAAAATGCAAGATTTATATTATTAGTAAGACATTACTTTATAATTAATAAGGTCTATGTTGATCTTTTTAATGTATTCCTAATTGATATTAAAAGAATAGTGTTAGCTTGGATTAGGGTATGCATGTTATAAAATTTTTTGACAATTCAGGAAAATGCTTTTTTATATGTCAATTTCTTAGATACATTATTTTATAATACTTGGTCTGGCACTTGGTTGGTAGTGAAAAATAACAGTTTTAATTGTGTTCTATCATCAACTGGCTAAATAAAAAAAAATTAATTAATGAGACCCTTTTTTTTTGTTTATATTATTGGATAATTTATACCTATAATATCTTAGTAGATTATACATAAGTTGAATATACTTATACATATATGTAACATTTCTTTATACCCACTTTAAGTCCTTATTAAATAATGGTAATGGACATTATTAATTATACAATATTATTATTATACATCATTAATGGCAACCTTTTCCTTTTTCACTTTTGAATCTGGTGCATTTGGATTGCATCCTTTATAAAATTGTTTTAACAACAACATAGCTTCATCTGCCAAAATATTTCCAGTTAATATATATGTTTGTCTATAAAAGTTGCTGACATCTAGTACAGTTTTACCTCCAAACCGGTCATTAGCTGCACCATAGATAACTTCTCTTACATTTAAATTGTTGAGTGCAGCAGCACACATAATACAAGGTTCCACTGTCACATACACAACAATATTTAGAAAGTAAGTCTTGTAATCAATATTGTTCAGTGTGCAGTACTTTATAACAGTATCAATGCAGTTAATTTCAGCATGTCTTGTAGGATTTTTAGTTGCGTTAACACAATTCCTTGATTCTGCAATAATTTGCCCATTGATTGTAAAGACACACCCCACAGGTACTTCTTGAGCAATCAATGCTTCTGATGCTAATTCAAGAGCCCGTTGCATTAATTCAGCCATCTTAACTTTTCTGATCAGCTTAAAAACAAAATTTCTTAATTACGTAAGGTCTATTTATAGTATTGTAACAGGTTGTGGGTTTCTAGAAACATCAAAGCTTTTTTATCCCAATCGTTGTTATTAACTGTTCTTGGACTTGGGTGTGGCATATAAAGAACCTGTAAAAATAAGTACATAAAGATTGGGTAATGTAACTCGAGGCACTAAAAAGAGTACCTGCAAGTAAATAATTTGTAGGCATTATGTAAGGTAACTAGGCACGAAATATTAAAAGAAGGAAAATATTTAATTTTTTCTTTGTAATTTTACCTGAATAGAACTAGATGGGAAATATTTTTGAAGTACTTTAAGTGCTCTTGTTTCACAAAACTTTCCAATAGCTATAATTGATTCTACCTCATATAGTTCTATAACTTTCTTGAAAATTGGGTCACAAATGTCATACAGCTGTTTCATCTGACTAACCTGAAAAAATGTAGAAAAAGAATTTAGAAAAAAACATTTAGATTTAAAATAAAACAAGGTTAAAGAAAGTCAAACAGACAATTAATCTTAAGGATATGTATAGGTACTTACTTTAAAATCTCCTGGAGTAAGATTGCACCCATTGTTTTTCATCCATTGCTGTGGTAAATAATTATAAACAAAGCTTGACTGAAAAAACTTGTCTGGTGTGCCACATAGGTCTTTAAATAGTCCCCAAAATCTCTTACCGCTTATCTGGGAACAAAACAACTTAGAATTAGATACAATAAACTAAAGGAAAAGCAGTGGTGTAGCGTAGCAGGGGCAGCAAGGGCGGCAAAATTTCACAATAAATAATAATAATATCTTGTAAACATTTGAACCATTACATATTTTAGTCGCATAAACATTACCAGCTGTGAAAAAAGTTTTTCAAATTGAAAAATTTAAATTGATCAAAACTGATTTAAGATCAACAATGACTATTTAAAGATTAACAAATCTGGCTATCTTTTCTATTGAGCAAATAAGAAGGCAGCAAACTTTTCTTCCGCCCCGGGCGGCTGACATCCACGCTACGCCACTGAGGGACAGTTGAATTCATGTAATCGATGGTAGCAATACCTAAGCCATGCAAAAAAGATTATGAAAGAAATTGGTAGGTTGTTAAGTACCTACCTCACTTCTTGAACATTCAAATCCTTTCACTGGTCTACTTGCTATTTCTTGAGGTGGTTTATCAACAGATCCTTGGATTTGTAACCAATTTTTTACAGATTCAACTTCTCCAAAAGGGACCTGTAAACAATATTAAATAATTTATAGTACATACCTAAGATGATAAAATATAAATAAATAATGTACTAGCTGTTATAGGTACCTAGTTCTACATTTTGGTTCAGAGATACAGAACGGCAACAGTAATGTAAATAGCTCTCTTTTTAGTGTAAGGATGTTGGTACATAGATGTTAGTTTATTAAAAGTAAACCAAATAGAAAAAAATTAAGGTCTTACTCCTGTCTGAGACATTCCCCAGGGTCCAGGATTCATGCCAAGATACATGATACGTTTTTTCGAGTTGCAATATTTTTTTATATACATTTCATAAGTGATCCGAGCATAAACCGTTGGATTGTACACACAATGGACATTTTCAGGTAAAACCAATTCCTCCAGTGAATTATTTAATTCATCAACTAGATGAAGAAAATCATCGCTTGGGTTCTCACTAGCTATTGGATATGTACTTGTTGGTGAAAAATATGAGGAAACCACTTCGGTTTCCATTTTTAAGCTTGCAAAAAAAACACTTAGGTTCAAAATAGTTTACACTGAAGAACAACAAAACATTATCGCCTCGGCCTCGGTATGATAACTAAAATAAGATAAGATAACTCTTTGTTGTGCACCAAGTTTAATACAGAACATAATTTTTACAAATAGATTAGAAATGAATATTTCCCAGACCACCAGAGAAATCCCCAGAACCATTCGGCTCAGCTTAGGAAATTACCGATGTGTTTCAATTTATTTGTAATGTATCTTGACGTGATTTTAAAAAATAGTGTTACCACGAGCACGGACCTATAAACAAACAAACAGCGTCACTCGCTCGCTCATAGGTACGTAGTAAGTACATTTATTTAGGTCATCTCTTTGATTTAGGTGGTCTGTGCTCGCCAGTGTCTCCGTCGAGAAAATCGAGTTACCGTGTTACATACAATTACAAGGGTAAAAATACGGTGTTTCTAGACAAAACTACGGTGAATCCGCTAAATGTGTACCGTGCAAATTACCGTGTAATTTTTCAAAGGAAAATAACATCGTGAACCAAATTAAAACTATTAGTATTAGTAGTAGTAAAAATATACTAATAGTATATTTTTTTACATTAAATTTAGTCCCGTACAAGGAATAAAAATAATGTATTGATTTGAAGCCAACTAAAAACACGTAGTTATTAACAAAGTAAAAAATATTACTTGTGAAATAAGAAAAATTAAACATTAATTTCTATTCTAAATCAGACTCTCCTAGCATGACAGTGCCCATTTCGTATATTTCGACAACATGTCGTTAGTAGGTTTGAAGTCAGTACAGTTTATTGCATTTCTTATTATGGATTGCTGGGTATATTTCCTTTTATCAATTTAGTCAGAAGTTTGTTCCGTTTTTTTGTTTTGATAACATTGACTTGGCTGAAAATGCGCTTGCACTCGGCATTTGAATGCAGCAGCGAAAGCACACCCAGCATGAATTTTGGAAGATCCATATATTTGTTACTTCCGTCTACATCCTATAGCACTAAAATCAGAATAAAATAGAATAGTACATTAGTAATAGTTATGTCCAAACCAAATCAATAAAAACAGTTAAAATAACCAACCTTGTGCCCAAATACATCAGGTATTTCAAGTACAGCATGTAGGTCTTATAATTGTGTTTTTCTAGTGTTTTAGGACACGCGTGGCAAAATGATATATAAATTTGATAATGTGGATAGCCTTCCATAAGCCGATGCCAACATAGACAATTCAGGGCGCAATTTGCCAAGCATTGATGTTAGTTTTACGTATGTGTGAGTGGAGATAGATTTTTTGATATTGGGGGATTCGCGGCAACTAGGAGCAGTGCCTACAACAAGTGCTGCCATTACAAAATTTATTGAGTTGACTCGTTTTCGATATTGGGGGATTCCCGGTAACTAGGAGCAGTGCCTACAATAAGTGCTGCCATTACAAAATGTATTGAGTTGACTGACTGAGATTCGTTTTACGCAGTACACGGTGAATTATTTACAAGCACGTAATTTTTAATGTTAATACGGTGATTCATGACACGGTAATACATTTTTACCTTGACGGTGGAGAAAGACCAGATTACGGTGGATCTACGGTAATTACCGTGTATATGGAAACACTGGTGCTCGCTCACAGAACAGTAATAAATAAATCACGAGGAGAACGACAGTGTGACCAGATTAAATTTTACGAAAATACCGAAGCACCTCAAAATATACCAATACCATTACTGATTTTCAAAACAGGTTTTATTTATTCTTCATCACAATAAATGTCAGAATTATATTTTTAAATTCTATTAGAAGGTTTAAATTTAACACAACCTTCTCCATCTTTTACACCTTGCTTTGTTTTTAAAATTGCTTATACATTTTTGTATAATTAATTATGCTTACCTTTGACTGTCCTTTATATTTTTTCAAGTTCGATTTATGCTTTTCTGTTTTTGCATGTTGTTCTATAGATGCTAATCTACTTTGGAGTTTCGCACTGCATGCTTTGCAAAAGGCAGCGTACTCGTCATCTTTATAACGTGAAAGCCACGGAAAAAGTTCCGGAATTTGTTCACACTTAGCCAAATAACTTTGCTGAAAACTAGACATGCTTTCGCCTTGTAATGCACCAAGTAAAATAAAAACAAAGAACGAACGCACTCTATTTATATGACGACAAAAACGTACTACAAATTTGGGAAAAGAAACTTCAAAAATTAAGTCAATGGCAGGAAATCATTTTACTTGAACCATATTAGATGATTCGATACTATTTGTTAATCCACTACGGCAGCCGCCTGTCATGTCCTATGTGTAACTTACTGATCTTTGCTCCTGCATAAAAGATATACTAAATCCGGGAAATTCCCTGAACATCAATGCTCGTGAGGCAATCGCTATGGTGTTTCCATGACTTTTTATCCATAATATACACAAAAACACTGACTTCCGCCAATATACCTACAAAAATACTGATGCTTGTATAAGTCGATAAAATATACCGAAAAAGTATTAATATACTGAGTCTGGTCACACTGGAGACCGAGTCAGACCACTGTTGCCAATTATTACCAACTATACCATACACTTTGTAGCTAGATCTCTTGCAAAAAATTGCCAGAATACAATTTTTATAGAATAGAATAAAAACTGTGGGTTACATGGGTTAGGATCTCCTCTGTCAAGTCACAATAACCTGTATTAGAGGAGTCCCATCTTTCTTACTGTTTATAAACGTTAAATTTAGGTATTTTAGTTTTAATTATCAAATAAAAATATCCAAAATTATTGGACAAATTTAATGATATACATACATACAAAGAGATAAATAATATAATACAAATATAAGTGATCACAAATATAAACAAACTTGTAATTATATTAAGTAGGTATGTTTTAATGTAATATATATAGATTAGTTGTTAAGGCTTAGAAGAGATCTTTCGGTTTCTTGGTACGTTAAGGATTTTAGCCAAGAGGTTATGGTTTTTTGTATTGAAAGTAGGACATTGTATGTGTTTTTAATTTTCTATTAATTTTGTTATATAATTTGACAGATTGATTGATATAATATATATAGATTGATTACTAAACTGTTTTGAAGCAAGTACAGACTTGGTCACGATATGATGTTTTAATACAGACCGTTGATTTCTTTTACATTTAATATTTGGGTCAATCGTTTAGCTTTTGTGAGTTCAGTATGTATAATTGCCTGACGTCAGTACGTTAGCTGTCTGGTAAAGTTTGACGGTGCTGAATCTTCTTTTCTTATGAAGCATTATTTTAAAGATGCACGTTGTATAGGTACTTGTTGTACTTTGTGCACGTTATACGCTGATAAAATTAGTATTCAAAATGCCACCCAAAACTGATATAGGTACAATATAACAAAATCGACTGAACCAATGATGTTTAGATGTAGGTTATAAGTTGCTTGTCAGTAACATTACGCATGTATTTGTAGTAGTATCCAGATTAGTTTTCGAGATCTGTTAGAGACTAACTCTAGTTGGGGATATCAGGAGAGGGTTTGATCTACCATGGTACCCAAGTATTTCGCACAATTTACCTTGGTTAGCTGTTGACAATTACAGTGATTGGTATTGATGTTTCTGCAAAGGTGGGCAGTTATTCTATAGTGTAGGATCAGGTTGCTGAGAGTCACGAATCGAAAAAGCCACATGATTTGTTTTTAAAATATTTAAAGGATGAAGATATATTTTTAACAAGTTGGTCACTTCACCAAGTCATGACTTGCCACAAAAGAGAATTGCTGTATCATCCGCGTATGAGAAAATATTTGTCAGTTGTTTATCTGTCAAGTCATTTATATAAGCTAGAAATAATGTGGGACCAAGGACGCTCCCCTGTGGCACGCCATAGTCAGAGGTGTTATCGTCTGTACTAATTATGGCATTGTTAAGCTTGACCCGGCTTGACTCAACTTTAGTCAGTAACTTGAGAAAGGTGCCACGGATGCCAACCTTGTAAAGCTTCCTAATACTCGTATGAGTGGAGACAGAGACGGTATCGAATTCCTTTTATAGATCCAAAAAGATACACAAAGTTTTGTACTTTTGGTCCAGATTAGATACTAGTAAGATACTAGATACTAGTAATTTTTTTGTGTGATATCTATGATGGCATCTTCTGTGCTGATGCCTGAACGAAAACCATATTGATGTTTTGATAGGATGTTAAAAGTGTTAAAGAATTTAATAAGACTAGTGTTAATAAGTTTTTCTATTATTTTAGATATGACAGGCAGAACTGAAATCGGTCTATAATTAATAATATCGTCTCTGTCTCTGCTCTTATAGATTGGGTGTATGATAGAGCGTTTTAATTTTTGCGGGAATATTCCGTTCTGAAAGCTTAATATACTGAGGTGTGTGATGATGGGAACTAGCTCATTCTTTGCCATCTTGATAAATTTGGTTGGAATTTTGTTCCATCCCGCTGCGGATTCAGGTTTAAGGTTTGAAATGATTAAATCAACTTCGTAGGGATCTGGTTCAATTATTCCGATAGAGTTGAATTGCGATGGCAAAGAGTTAAAATAATCCTCTATCAACACATCATCGCGAGTAATTTTCTCAGCCAAAATTTTGACTATTTCGTTAAAATGTTTATTTATATGTTCAGCAGGTTTACTAGTTCATTGTTAATAGATTTATGTTTATTTAAGTAGTTAAAGTTTTTAATATAATAGCAAAGTGTTTTATTATTACTTTTTGCTCTATTTATGAGATCAATTTCTTATTGTTTTTTTAACTAATTACATTAAATTACTAACATATAGTATATATTATAACTACCTAGTCAGGTCATAAGTATTGTCACACAGTAAAAACTTTTCTTTTAGAATGCTGGCCACAAAAAAGTTTATAGAATTCGAATTTCGAATTGTTCATGAAAATAAAAATGTATACTTTTTAGAATTTTACTCATTTTTATATATGGAGTGGACGCTTAAAGAAGACCGTGTTGCAGTTATTGCGTTGCATCGTTGCGGTTACGCGCCAATTAAAATTTTTGACATACTGAAAAATTTAAATATAACCAAAAGATTCGTTTATCGCACCATCAAACGATACAATGAAGACTCTAGTGTAGATGACAGGTCAAGAAGTGGTCGCCCTCGGTCTGTTGGGACTACAGCAGTGATAAAAGCTGTGAAGGCGCGAATTCAAAGAAATCCCAAACGTAAGCAGAAACTGTTGGCCCTTCAGATGGGGTTAAGCAGAACCACGGTGAAAAGAGTGTTAAATGAAGACTTAGGGCTTCGAGCATATCGAAGAAAAACAGGACATCGTTTGAATGCTCGTCTAATGGACCTGAGACTGAAGAGATGCCGCGCTTTGTTGAAGCGGTACGCGGGAAAAAAATATCGGGAAATTCTTTTTTCGGATGAAAAAATTTTTACCGTAGAAGAGAGCTACAACAAAGAAAATGATAAAGTGTACGCACACGGTAGTGAAGAAGCGAGCAACCGTATTCCGCGTGTCCAACGAGGTCATTTTCCATCCTCGCTCATGGTATGGTTGGGAGTTTCTTATTGGGGCTTAACAGAGGTACATTTTTGTGAGAAAGGTGTAAAAACGAATGCAGTTGTGTATCAAAATACAGTCCTTACGAACCTTGTGGAACCTGTTTCTCATACCATGTTCAATAACAGGCACTGGGTATTCCAACAAGATTCGGCGCCAGCTCATAGAGCGATGAGCACACAAGACTGGCTGGCGGCGCGTGAAATCGACTTCATCCGGCACGAAGACTGGCCCTACTCCAGTCCAGATTTGAATCCGTTAGATTACAAGGTATGGCAACACTTGGAGGAAAAGACGTGCTCAAAGCCTCATCCCAATTTGGAGTCACTCAAGACATCCTTGATTAAGGCAGCCGCCGATATTGACATGGACCTCGTTCGTACTGCGATAGACGACTGGCCGCGCAGATTGAAGGCCTGCATTCAAAATTACGGAGGTCATTTTGAATAAACTATAGTGTCATAAGAATCTATGTTTTGTTAAGTTCATTTTGGTATATAAATGGTTACATAATGAATAAACTTGTTTCAATTATTTTATATTAAACATGTGACAGAATTTATGACCTGACTAGGTATGTATATCTACTAATTAAATTATTAACATAATTTCGGTAACGAGGGCAGATTATTTTTAGAATTACATTATTTACATCAAGGCTTAGACGTTTTTGAAGTTTGTTTTTAATTTTAATGCATTTCAAAATCCCTGTAGTGATCCAGGGCTTTTTAATTCTTTTGCTGTTAAGTATTTTTACTATTTTAGTATGGTAATTTAAGCTATTAGAGATTAAATTATTTAGGTCATTAGGGTCATTCAATTCAAACAAGTTATGTAAGTATGTTTTTATTCTTAAGTGTTTTAAGTCAATTTGTTGGTCAATTCTTTGTAGATTTATTTATAAGTCATCAATATTAGATGATTTATAAACACTTCTATTATTTTGAATAATAATAGAGAGATTAAGTTTACCCGTAGGTAAATACTTTTAGAGTTCAGCTGCTAAACAGTTTACAGCACTAGAATTAGTGACAGAATCTAATTCCTGTAGGAGAAAATCTGGTGTACCTACTTTCCATAATTAGTTCTAATAGGACTGGAGGTGTTGTTTAATTTTTGTAGTGAGTTGTGGGACAAAAACATCATGTGAATAGAGTGTATATAAGGGTTGGATTTGTTATATAGGGTAAATAAATTATAGTTACTATATACAACAATGTGTGGGGGGTATGAGTCTATATGTTGTGGAGATAATAAAAATAATATAGCAACCCTCGCTGGTCTTTCGTTAGAACCGAATTTGATTTGCGGCCTACCGTTAGGACCGAATCTGAATCGTAAATCGTTTAAAGGTGTATAAAACGCTTTTATAACAAACTCCCAAGTGATGTACAAAAATTGAAAAATTAACAAATTTAAAAACGCAATAAACAAAATCTTTATAAAAAAGCCTACTATAAAATATCGGAGTATTTAGATGATACAGAAGCTTGGGAGTGAAATTGCTCCAACTCGTTCAAAATGCTACAATTTAGACGTAATTTATTTCCTGTATTGTCAAAGGATCATTAAAAAAACAACCAGCCTTGTTTCTTGACTTTTTTTCCTGGCTTGATCGCGAAGGAACAGGCAGTAAAATTGACGTTTCAAAATGATCCTTGTGATTTTAATGAATAAAAGATTTTGACTTTTGACTTTTTTTTACTTTTGACTCTAAAAAGCTGCTGGAAGTTGCTGAAGTTTGAAGGAAATAGGACATAGAATACATTTCTTTTATACATTATAGGCTTGTGTTTGACCACGATCTCGCCTGATGGTAAGCGATGATTCAGTCTACGATGGATCACGCTTGTCTAGAAGAAATCTATTCACCGGCGACTTGAAGACACCCAGGTTGTAGTTATCAGGAAACACAGACTCAGGCAAGGTGTTCCACTCTTTGGCGGTGCGCATAATAAAGGTAGTAGAGAACCGCTTTGTGCGAATGGGAGGTATTTCAACCATATAGCGGTGGCGCACCGCAGAGCATCTGGTTGTCCATGGAGATTAGGAATGTGTTAAGATAACGAATAATCAGAGGTACATACATCGATCACGTTATCATGTGTGATTAAAGATTTTTAAGAACATCTTGTTTCGGAACATTGTTCTTGTTTGAAGTATGTAGTTCCGAAAACGAAATACCAATTCACGGGATTGTTGGTCCAAAACAGTATTATTTTGTGTTTTAGGCTTTAAAAATAAAAACAATAACAAGAACCAAAAAATTCAACAATAACAAGAATTCTATAAAAAAAAATGACGTCAAAATTGGATAAAAAGACTAGTTCCAACTTGGGTAATAGATGGCGCTGTTAGGAGATAAGGTGCAAAAACATGGTTTATATGCAAAAATCACAAATACACAATAAATCAAAAGTCTAAAACAATATCACTTCGTCAGTTATACAAACACAAATGTTTTTATTTATTCAAATTCCTCGGAAAATAATGTTGACACAGCAATGCCAGAGCAACGCCATCTGTTAGCAGTTATAATAAACAGCCTTGAAAATCCCTCATTGTTTTCGATGTTGGATATTTATTGCGATATTTCTCTACCTTACCATTACCTCTCCATACCTACGTCAACAAAAAGAATTACCATAATCCCGTATACACTTGCATTCTTGTTTTTTTATTAAATGTGCATGTAAGTGTATGTAACGACACACACTTGCACTTTTAATTCCATTCAATCCAATATTTTATAATCTCGATTCTAAGAAATCGCAATCGAGCGAACCTTAATTATTATTTGTTTAGAAAAATATTTTTTATGTTAAAGTTGCTAGAAAATGTAGCTGAAAAGTTAAGCTACAAAATTTTCGAAGCTGTAGCAGGTGGTTATGCAAAAATAGCTAGATCTAGCTACAAAGTACCTAAGTTGGCAGCAGGGACTCCGGTAGGTATATATAGGTGCGGTACGGTGTCTATCATGCATGACTTTGTCAGATATTTTTCTTTCACTCACTTCACTCAGTCAAATAAATACAGCTGATCTTGATGGGCGGACGGGCGGGTGTTTCCGTGTTTGTTTGTTTACATCATAGTAGACTGTATTGGGTTTACATCTAGAGTAATTAAGTTCATAAGTTTAATTTGCCAGTTGTAAATTATATTTAAGATCCCACAATATTCCCAGTAAAAAATGTCTACCCTGACAGAAGACGTAGTTCGGAATTTAGTATCTAAAACTAGTGTACCATTGGTTTTTCGAGGTTTTGTAAATAGTTGGTCACTATGCGAGTGGCCAATTCAAAAGTGGTGTTCTGTATTTGGAGAACGAGAAATTCCATTTCGCTGTATGAAAAAGGACTTTTTGTCCGATGAACCTTGCTGGGAAAGGAGGTGCAAAGTCACAAATATGACTTTTAAAGATTTTGTGGATACAGCACCATCTAATGAAGAATGGATGTATTTTGATTATAAATATCTGCACCAGTGGTTCAGTGCTGATGATGACATTTACAAGGTATGTGAATGATAAGTATCTACTAACATATTTAATTTTGATAACTTTCATTAGCCACTGATATAAATTGTTCAGATTTCTGATTGGAAGACAACATTATAAAGTAAATCAATAGGTTACTTAATGTTACAATAAGATACTGAAAAATAAAAATAATCTAAGTATATTAATGTTTCAGGCAGTGTCTTGGGGTCAGTTTGGATTCCCAAACTCGGGGCCGGCAGACACCACATTGTGGGTAGGTAGCAGCGGTGCCCACACACCAGCCCATCAGGACACCTATGGAGTGAATATAGTAACCCAGCTTCATGGAAAGTGAGTTTATTTCTTTACTAGCTTCAGCCCGATGCTTCACACTCGTAGTTTGTTAGTAGTATTACTTCCTACAAGCTCTTTATTTGACTGGCTCTGTCTGTTGATCCAACTCCCGTTGTCCAATGGGATAGTACTCAAGTTTCTATAGCAATACAACATAAGCAAAAAACTAAGCTGGAGCTGAGGAGGGCAACAGGACTACACTGTCTAATTATAGTAAAGACTTCTGTAACTAATGGCTTGCTCGTTTAGTGCTACACGCAACTCATTTAAATAAAATAAAATATAACATCTACGAGGTGCATTCAATAAGTACCTAGCCTCATCGCCAGAGGGCGCTGTAGTTTCAAAAGAGTTTTACCACAATGTAGCACATTCTTTTTTAATTCTTTTTTCAAATTTTCATTGTAATCCCTTCATTTGTTTTAATTTGACAATTTATGGAAGCGAACGTATCGATCGGTTTTACAAAAATGGAAAAAGAGCAATATCGTTCGGTGATTCGATTCCTATTTTTGGAAGGGAAAACACGCATCGAAATCAAAGAGCGCTTGGATGCTGTGTACGGTGACTCTTCTCCATCGATGGCCACCGTCAAGAATTGGTTCAACGAGTTTGCACGTGGCCGTACGTCGGTTTTAGATGAACCACGTCCAGGTGCACCGAAAACAGCTGCTACGGAGGAAAACATTAAAAAAATCCATGATCTCGTATTGGCGGATCGCCGACTGAAGGTTCGGGAGCTAGCTGAGACTGTAGGCATTTCAGAAGGAACAGTGCATCATATTCTTCACGAGGAACTCGGCATGAGAAAGCTGTCGGCGCGATGGGTGCCGCGTTTATTCACACCGGAAAACAAGTGCAACCGTGAGACCACATTGGAGACGTGTTTGGCGCTGTTTAAGCGGAATCCAGCGGAGTTTTTGCGTCGTTTTGTGACCGTCGATGAAACCTGGATCCACTGGTACACACCAGAGACCAAGGAGCAATCAAAACAATGGATCCAGACCGGGGAACATGCTCCAAAGAAGGCGAAAACTGTAAAATCGGCCGGAAAAGTTATGGCCACCGTTTTCTGGGATTCACAAGGTGTGATCTACATCGATTACCTCGAGAAGGGTAAAACAATTACAGGGCTTTACTATGCCGATTAATTGGGCCGATTCGACGCCGAATTAAAGAAAAAACGACCCCATCTGGCGAAGAAAAAAGTGCTGTTTCACCACGACAACGCACCGGTTCACACGTCTGCCGTTGCCATGGCCAAATTGGTCGAATTACACTACGAATTACTGCCCCATCCACCGTATTCTCCAGATTTGGCCCCTTGTGACTTCTTTTTGTTTCCTAATCTGAAAAAATCTCTCGCTGGGAATAGATATGGATCTAATGAGGAGGTCATCGCCGCCACGGAGGCCTATTTTGCAGAGTTTGACAAAAACTATTTTTCGGACGGGTTAAAAAAGTTGGAGCATCGCTGGGCTAAGTGTATCGAACTAAAAGGAGACTATGTTGAAAAATAAATTGCCACTTTTCCAAAATTTTCGTTTACTTTTTGTAGGCTAAGTGTTTATTGAATGACCCTCGTATGGTTATTTTCATCAGCTAGCAATTTTTTTATTAGTTTTTCGGGGTACATATTCTTATAAATATCATATTGAATAATAAAAACATTGTTTTCAGAAAACGATGGATAATGTTTCCGCCTGAAACTGGAGGACTGAAGCCCACTAGAGTGCCTTACGAAGAGTCAAGTGTTTACAGTGAATTGAATTTTTATTGTCCTCAAAACACAGATGGTTTCAGCAGTAAGTTGCAACTTACGTAATCTTACTAATCACTGCCACTCATTATGCCATGATTTTGCTCAGATTTTTTATTAAAATTAAATAAAGCATTAGCACTGAGTGCTTCTAAATAAATCTTAATAAATATTTTTTATAGTTATATTTTTAAGGTTCAGTAGTTTATGAGATTACCCTACAAACAAACTTCAACACACATTCAAACTTTATCTTTTTTTAATCTCAGTTAAATCTATACTAACTTAAATCGCACATCAGACAATATTTATAGTCTCTTAAAAAAATTAAAAAAGAAGCATAGTGTATATTAATTAGCATTTTTTTTTCATTTCAGGTTTGACTGGAGCTAGGATGGTGGAGCTTTCAGCAGGTGATGCCTTACTCCTTCCAAGAGGCTGGTGGCATTATGTACAAAACTTGGACCCTATCAATATATCCCTCAATATATGGATACCTCATGTATGTGAAATAAACCAGCTAATCTAATGATGATGTCACCGTTCCGATTATTAACGGGTTTTGTTTACAGGATAAAGACAACTCTGCACAAGTGTCTGAAGCTCTAATTAAAATATTGGTGGCTCAAATATGCAAGGACCTGCCACAGGAAACAGCTAAGCTTGTTGTTAACCCAAACGAAGTAAGTGCATAGAAAACTTTCGTGATTGCTTTCAATCATTATTATAAATACGGGATTTATCACGCACCGTCTTACTTTCGACATTGTTTCGGTTCAATTCGTGAACCTTTATCAGTGGAGTGCGATCCGCTCCGAATAAAGTCTCGCCTCGCACTAACATTGTCGGTCGAAACACCAATAAGACGGTACGTGATAAAAAAATGAAGTAAGTACATAGTATTAAAACCTGAGTCAAGTAATAAATGTGTGGATAAATCTTTAATTTAGACAACGATAAAGAAGTACCAAGATGTTAACACTTAATTCTACAGCCCATATAAATATATCCCTTAGGGCCGGCACTGACTAACGGCGTGCCATGACAAAGGATTTTTGTACGCGGAAATGATTTTGGATCTTATTTTAACAACCATATCACTCACATTCCTTTGATATCACACGGAGACCGGGCAGGCTGTGGTATACCGTGGCATTCCGAAATGTGAGCGCTAAAGGTGTTAAAATAAGATTCAAAATCATTTCCGCGTACGAAAATCTTTTGCCATGCCATGCCGTCAGTCAGCGCTGGCCCTTAGTGACTAACATACATAATTTAATTGGTACCTACATAAAACTATTTGCGGACACGTAAAGTCTGCGACATGTGAGTCACTTGCGCTGTGTTATGTAGTCGCCCACGAAAACGACGAAACAACATATTTATCGGAGTTTTCGGCCAAAACTCTTCCTTCAAGGTCGAAAGATCTGTGGTTGGAACACGCAACACAAAAGATTTGAAACAATTGTGGCGTTGTACATTGGCCTTCTCTTCGCGTATTACACCACGTCCTCAATCTTCGTGGAATAGTGAAGACGCGCGATACGTCGAGTACTAGGTACTATTACATTGTACTATCTGACCTGACGCGCGCCGGCGGCTTCGCACGCGTGGTTGTCATTAAAAACATTACCCTCCTTCCAGTGGCGTAGCGTGGGTGTCGACCGCCCTCTTATTTAGGTATTCTGATTTAAGACTGTGTTTAAGGAATGAAAAAATCCGTGCTCATTTTGATCGGTCCGAATCGTAGGTGCGCCTAGAATATGAAATGGTTCTAATATTTAAAAGATATTATTAATTGTGAAATTTTGCCGCCACCTAAAGGTGCCGCCTCCAGGGCGGGCTGCCCCTGCCACTGCCTCCGCGTACTACGCTACGCCACTGCCTCCTGTAAAAAGCCTATGTCTTCATAACCTCTCTATGCACCAAAGTTTTATCAAATTTTGTCCAGTACGTGTAAGAAAACGCAACAAAGAGACTGAGTTGCTTTCGAATTTCTAATATTAGTAAGGATTGCACATGTTTTCATGACATGGTTTCACATGAGATCATGCCTATCAAATTTCAAATGATCTAAGTTGATGGTTATTATTATAGTACTCATGTCTCTTTATCTTTGACTCATCAGTATAATGATGGGTCATTCATAAATAAACACAAATAAAGAATGCAGTTTCTTTGAATTACTCTAGGCCATTTCTCACTGGCGTGTCGTTTGTTTAACGTAGGCGTTCATACAAATATAGATATTTATTTTAAGGTGAGTATAGACTACAACATTTACTTGTAACAGAACAACGAGCCGCTCTGTGATATGTTCTAGTGTATCATCTTAAACGTCGAGCACGCTCGCCTCTTTGTTACAGCCTATTGTACAAACCAATGAGCATATTGGTGAGCATTTCGTCGAGCGTATTGGTGTAACATTTCGTCGAGCCTTTGCACGAGTGCGGGCGATGCGCGGGTGCGGGGTGACGCGGTGGAAGAGGGACGAACGACGCACGCGGTCCGCGCGGTCGTTAGCTGTTCAAGTTCACACGGTTATTTTACACGTGCATTTCATTAGCTCGTTAATTATACTTATTATCTATTTTCTATTTAACTATGTCGTGAGATAGGGAAAAAAAAGCATTTAACCGTAACATACCAACGCCGAGCATCCGCAGGAACGTTACATTACATGGAAATGCTTAGGAAACTGAGCTTTTGCCTGTATTGTACCATTCGTAAGAACGTTACATTACACAGAAATGCTCGAGAAAATGTTGTAGTCTATACTCACCTTTAGAGTTAATTCATAAAAGTATTTTTGACAGACTGCAAGTTCATAGGTGTATGCTAATGAAAAGGGGAGATCTCCCTTTGGCGACCTTTGGCTTGGGTTCCTAAGACCAGCAGGTCTTGTTGAGAAGTATTACATATTATATGTTTCAGTTCTCAAAGTACCTATGTGTGTCTAGGATTGAGTACTTTTCATTCTCGCTATAAAAAAATAAAAAGTAGTTCCAACTAGCGTAATAGATGGCGTAGATAAGTACCTAGGTAGATAAGTACTCAAAATATCGCTAAAATAACTTAGTGGTTATTCCAATATGATGGCGTCACAGATAAATCAGTTACACGAAAGTGAGCTGAACATATTAAATAAGACTTCATTAAGTAAGTAGGTACGAACTAGGGTTTACATGTTTAATTGCTTGTACACACGGCTACACATCAAGCTATACATTTCCAGTATAAGCTGACCTCTCATTCTACGAAAAGTCTACACAATGCGAGATCAGCTTATACTGGAAATGTATAGCTTGATGTGTAGCCGTGTCTACCTAGTCATTTCGTTTTGCGAACTCCATCCTTAGGAAAACGGTATCTGCCGTTGTTTTCGCAATAGGAGACAACGCTGTCTAGTAATCTCTTCTATAGGTACATACCCTCCTGTTTGTAAACAATTTTACATGATTTTGTTCTAATTCAAGGCAAAACACACAAGTGCATGATAGGCATGGAAATGATTGCTATTTTTACATATTTTCATGACCTAAGTCCTAAATGATTATTTTTTAACACTGCTATTTCATATGTGAAAATCACAGGCAATTTTACATTATAATGCAGAAATGTCACACTCGCTATTCTCGCTAGTCCTATTTCACATGTGAAAAATCACGTGCAACGAAAACGCCTGATGAATTCCGAAAAAATGCGAACGACTGTGATTTGTAGCAGACCCGCCCCCTTATTACCTAAGCCTAAGGCTGTCGTGTCGCTATCGCTAGTCAGGCCATCCCTTTCACACGTGAGGTACGTACTGTACGTGTGAAAGGGATGGCCTGACTGGCGATAGTGACACGACAGCAAATTGGCTTAGGTAATAAAGGGGTCGAATGATAACAACCGCTATACGATGAATACCGAAAGTGATTTCGTGAAACGTTCCATCCTTAGCGCTTGATAGAGTAGCGCCATCTACTAACAGTTCTAAAAATATGGTTGTGAAAAGCCCTCATTGCCGTTAGACGTCGTCTCCGTATTGACGCTAGCTTGATGTTAAAGTTGTTCTACCTTTTAGCGATAGATGTCACTACAACGCTATCAGGGTGTGTAATTGAAGTGGTGGAAAAATCCTAAAACCTAACGTCACGATCGATGGAGATCACGTTCGACACGATCACGATTCACTAAAACAAAAAATATGTAGGAAAACACCCAGACCCGAAACAAATATCTGTAGATCACGTAACATTTGTTCCACGGCGGGAATCGAACCTGCAACGTCCTGCGTCTCAGCCGGCTGTTAGCCTACTGCGCCACTGTTTTAGTGTATTATTTCTGAGAATTATGCTGTCTTGTATCTACTACGAAAAAGTCCTGTACAATATAATTGACTTGAGATCGCCAAGTCGTAAGTTCAAGGTTATCAGTGTGTATAAGCTTGTACTATCTGCAGGCAGTCAACCATGACATGAATCTCTAATTAGTACCTAACTTCCGCATCATTGACAGCTCAGCGAAACTAAATAAATGCATAACTTTATAATAAAAAAAACTTTTCATAAGCGGGATAAGATAAGATAAGCGGGATAAGAGAAATTTTAGGATGTACAAAAATATTAAAATTAATTTTATTCCTTTTTCTCATAACATCAGCCAAAGTGACAGAAAGTATTTTGAATAGGGCCTTAAAACTATTATAATCATTAGATTCAATAGTAAGTTTTAAAAAAATGCAGAGGAAATGCGAATGTTGAGATGGATGTGTGGGGTAACGAGAATAGATAAGATAAGATAAGAGTAAATTTAAACGTGTTCTATATTATCGCTCACTAGGCCACTTATTACATTTATACATTTTTATAATTTATATACATATTTATATATATAGGTATGACAATATACATTTTATGTATCTTAATATTAATATTTATGGAATTTTATTTATTTTATTTTAAATTTTATTTTATTATAATGATGCATTTTATTTTATTTTATTAGGGGTAGCGCTGTAATCGCACGGCAAAGATTAGCTCCGTAAACATTTAAGTCTAAAAATTAGTTAAAAGCGATAAAATACGGCTATCCAAGTTCCAATCATAAAAGTAAACAGTGTTAAATATGTGTAAACGTTATCTAGGAAAAATACAAAAGCTTATCGACATAAAAGTGCAATCAAAGTTTGGAAAGTGACTTCGTAGTTTTATTAAAAAAAAAACAAAGTGTTACAGTGTTCAAGACCTTATAACTACTAACAGACTAATTTTGTGTAAACAAAGTGACAATAAGTTGCCTTTTTTTTCTAATTATGCAGTGAATTTGGACCAAAAATGAAATTCAAAAATAGTGACGGTTGCAAATTAATAAAGTCTGATGACAAACCAACGATATCTAAACTTAAACAGTATCTATCAACTGACCACTAATTTCACACCACGACTCAACGCTCCTGATGGCCGTGAGGTGTATACTTGCGACTGCCGACTAAGAGTTACCGAGTTCGATTGTACATGAGCTCGAAAACTTTTTGTGTAAAAAAGTTTTTAGCGAGTCAAGTTTTAGCATTATGCCATCTAGGAGGATTCTAAAGCGAAATCAGTTTCTATAATATAGACACTGTAACAAATTGAGAAGAAGGAACACTGACCTCTACTACAAACTTAACTAAGGTCAGTGGAAAAATATATTTGAACAATTTGAACTACTGTATTAAAATACATTTTGATTAAGAAGCAACATACCTACAACGTTCTGACTTTATTACAACATGGATTCACACAACAATGTGACATTAAGGCGTATATTAAGAAGGCACAATTCAGAAAATGACCTTACCCATCTGGATGCCACTGTGGCAAATAATTCTGCATATATTTTTGATGCCTCAATGCGAAGCCTACCAGATGCCTCATTAAGTAATAATTCGCGTGTGATAGAATTGGAAATGCAAATGGAACAGACAATGCAATCTTTATCTGCCGCAAACCAAGAAGTAGATACACTGACAATTGAAAATAGTTGTTTAAAACGAGAGATAGAAAATTGTAATTTAATAATAAAATCACTCAAATGTATACAAAGCCCTATAGTAGAAAGGCAGCGCTGTCCATCACCTAGACCTATGTTTTGTGAAAGAAAGAAACGTCAGTTGCCTGCACCACATGTACAAGTGTTAGATAAAGGGGTACAAACCGACTACAGAAGTCCCCTAAAGCCTGTTAGAAAAATAAATAAAAAAATTAAGCTGTCTATAAAACCAAAAAATAAATACATGAACAAGGGTTTGTTTAGAAAACTAAGAAGACTAAACAAAAAATTAAAAAACCTGAAATACGAACTAGAGAAGCTTAAGCTAGACAAAGACGGGATACATCAGAAGATCTTAGAAAGTGAATATAAGAAGAGAATGAAAGAATCGAATGCTCAAACCTCCTACAAGACGTTATATGAAAATGTAGAGAAGAAAACAGTGAAATTTTTTTCAGACAGCATCGGGTGCGGATTAGCGTCTAAGGTGTTAAAATCCAATGACCAAATTAAGGTTCTCAACCACTGCAAACCTGGAGCTACAAGTAGCCAAATATTAAGAAATTTCTATGAGCACACAAAAGATCTACACGACAACGACTTGGCAGTTATATTGATTGGAGATTATTATGAAACAAAACTGGATATCCCTTATACTACAATAATTAGAAGTATTCTGCTCAATGACTCTAGAAATTTTAATATTATACTGGGAAGTGTATTGTACGACGGTAAAAATGATAATAGGATTTATAGTATAAACACTGAACTAGCTCGCTTATCTTATGTGTCAGAAAAGGTTAAGTACCAGGAGTTAAATAATACGAATAGGAGATTAATCAAAGACTTCATGTCAAAAGAAATCACGAGATCGAGCCATAGTTTCATTGGCTCTTCGTGCTTAAAATTTGTAAAAACAGACCCAGAGATGACTCCAAATTTTCTGAAAACCTACAAAACAGTAGTAAATGGTTAAAAATTGTACATACAAATATACAAAGCATAGGTAATAAGTACTTAGAGCTTGAACTTTTGACTGAAAACACAAATTGTGATGTTCTATGTCTCACTGAGACATGGGCAAATGAGTTTAAAATTGATGTAATGACTATTGAGGGATACACATTAGCAACTTTGTATAATCGAAAAATGTTTGAACATGGAGGTACCGCTATATTCATAAAAAATGGATTGCAATATAAAACTAGACATGACCTAACCAAGCTAAGTTTTGAAATGAACTGTGAATTATCGGCAATAGAAATAAAAAATAATAATTTGATAATAATTTGTATGTATAGACCTGACTATGATTATTTAATATTTGAGGACATATTAACAAAAATTCTTGAAAAGGCAACTATAGAAAGGAAAAAAATTGTGATAGCTGGTGATTTTAATTTAAATGTAATGTCAAATAATTTATACAAAAAAAAAGAAGTTTTACTTTTTCTAAGGCTATTAGATGAATTCAAATGTAGAGTTATAATTAATGAGCCAACGCGTACTAAGAAGAAGTCCGCCACATGTATCGATAATTTTATTTTAAATGATGATGTCAATTTAAAACACCATGTAGGTACAGTCCTAGATGTTAAATTGTCCGATCACAATGTCATACAATTAGACTATAAACTAGGTTGTGATAAAGTTAAAGTCATGAATGAAGAGAAGATTCGAACAAGAATCATGTCAGGTATTAATAAGAATTACTTTCATTACTTATTTTGTAAGGACTTGGATGATATTAAAACCTCTATTGAGTCTGCTCGTGCTGCAAATGAGAAAATGAACATTCTTATGGATCACATTAAATTCTGCTACTATGCAGCGTTTCCGATAAAAACAATTAAGATCCAAACAAACAAGAATAGGTTATTATCCACAAAAGGTATACAAATATCAAGAAATAATATAAATAATCTAGAAATATTACAAAACATGTATCCCAGCACAGCTACAAAACAAAAACTCAAAATGTATAAAAAAATATTTAAAAAAGTGTTGTTTACCGCGAAAAAATTTATAAATGCAACAAGAATACAAAAATCGACAAATAAAATAAAAATGACATGGAAAATTGTAAATGAACAGCAAAATAAAAAAATAAAAAATTGTAATAACAGAATCAATAAAATTAAAAACATAAATGGAGAAATAATAACAGATAATAAAATTATAGCAAATAATTTTAATCGTTTTAATGACATTGCTAGAAATTTAACAAACAAATTGGATGTTCAAGTAGATAAATGTAGTAAATATTTAGGTAAACCAACACTGAAAAAAATATTGTTTTCGAGTATCTCTGATTCTGAATTTAGAAGGATTATCAGCTGTATTAAAAGTAAAACAACTAAAGATGTTTATGACATGGACACGAAAACTATAAAGGAATTAATTTTATGCAATAATTATATGTTCGACATTGTTCTTGAAATTTTAAATGAATGTATTATGCAGGGTACTTTCCCAGATAGTTTGAAAATAGGTAAAATTGTACCACTATACAAAAAAGGAGAAACTGTTGAAATTGGTAATTATAGACCAGTGTGCGTCTTACCTGTACTATCAAAATTTTTGGAATATGCTATTAATAATAATAATCCTCCTAGCCGATTTCGGCTACAGAGACTTGACTTTGTGATTATTGGCCTAGGTATTTAGCCTGTATGTGGCTGATGTACCCTATTTTTGCGCTAAAAGTCCGGTTACAATGAACACAAGTTAAGGCGCCATTAATGTAGTTGTAATTGATATTAGCCGGCGGTCGACTTTTAAGCTGATCTCGTTTTAAGTCTAGTTCTTGCCTCCTTTCTTCTTCAAACTCGTACACTTTGTCCTGAACATGACGCCTCCATTCAGGTCGTTTTTCAGCGAGAGCCTCCCAGCGCGACGGATCGATACAACACCTCTTCATGTGCCTCTTCTGTACGTCTTTGAAACGTAGGAACTGACCTCCGCGTTTCCGCTTACCATGTTCTAGTTCACAGAAGAAAATGCGTTTCGCCCTTCGCTCATCAGACATCCGAGACAGGTGCCCGCACCAACGCAGCTGACGCCGCATCAAATATGCCTCTATGCCACAGACATTAGCCCGTCGTAGAACATCGGTATTACGGACCCGATCCGACCACTTGATGTTAAGAATGTCGCGGAGGCATTTCAGATGGAATCTGTCTAACGTGCGTATGTGTCTGCGATACAGGCACCATGTCTCTGACGAGTACAAGATGTTAGGAAGTACAATAGCCATATACACCTTAATCTTGGTACTCAATTTGATGTTATGGGAGCGAAATACCTGGACTCGTAGTTTACCAAAAGCAGCCATAGCGGAGCCAAGTCTGCTGTTGATCTCCGAGTCAAGGTCGCATTTTGTTGTTATGCTGCTTCCCAGATATCTGAATGTATCGACCTGTTTTATGGGCTTTCCATCGATTTGCAGATTCAGTGGAGCTTGGTTAACAGTGTCCATGGCCATCACCTCTGTCTTTGTAATATTAATTTTGAGGCCAAATCTACAGCACGCAGCGTCAAGCCGAGTCATCAAGTCCTGGAGTCCCTCAGAAGATTCCGCAACGAAACATAGGTCATCAGCATACATCAATTCGGTAATGAGGTCATACGATACCTTTGTGTGCGCTTTTAACCTAGCCAGGTTAAAGATACTGCCATCTGTGCGAAAACGTATGCGGATCCCTTCGGTGTTGGCTTGTAAAGTCTCCCTCACGACAACGGAAAAGTACAGAGCAAAAAGAGTGGGTGCTAATACACAGCCTTGTTTTACACCACAAGTGACAGGGAATTGCTCTGTCTGCTCACCATTGACGGTTACGCAACAAGTCATGTTGTCGTGAAGAAGTCTTATCAAGCGTATAAATTTGTCGGTGCAACCAAGTTTCGAAAGCACAATCCACAAAGCTTCGCGAGGTACACTGTCAAAAGCTTTCTCCAGATCAACAAAACAGAGAAACAGAGGTTGACACTGTTCCCTGCTTTTCTCTTGCAGTTGTCTAAGAGAGAATATGGCCTCGCATGTGCCGCGATTGGGTCTAAACCCAAATTGCGTTTCAGGCAATATACTTTCAGAGAGCTCCATAAGACGATTTAAGAGTACTCTGGCAAAAGTTTTTCCTGGAGTAGACAGAAGTGATATACCCCTATAAGAGTTGCAAACAGATCGATCACCTTTATTTTTATACAAAGAGCAAATTAGTGATACGCCAAAACTAGGAGGAACGAACTCCATTTCCCACATGCGCTGGAAAAATTGCCAAAACTTGTAGTGCAACTCATCTCCGCCATATTTTAATAGTTCTCCTGGTATGTTATCGATGCCGACAGCCTTATTGTTTTTCTGCGCTTTGATGGCGATGATAACTTCCTCAAGAGAAGGAGGCTGATCCAGATCTACGGCTTGTGGTAAGGCAGGAAGTGATGCTAAATAGTTTATGTCAGCAGAACGATCCACATTGAGTAAGCTGTTATAGTGTTCTGCCCAGCGAGTAAGAACTTCTCCTTTGCTTACCAGGAGGGTACCTGAAAGTGATTTCAGTGGTACGTTTACTCGATGTGGACTTCCTACTAACTTTTTAATCTCGTTAAAGAAATCGTCGAGTCTATACGAATCAGCAAGCCACTGAATATAGCGAACCTTGTTCAGCCACCACTCATCTTTTGCGTTTCGAGTTAGTCTCCTTATTTGGCTCGTACTCTCCTTTATTTTTTCAGAAGCAGTTGTCTGATTTCCCTTTCGAAGGAGCTGGCGGTGTTTTTCTAGGGCGACTGTCAATGTATTATCATTTTCGTCAAACCAGTCTTCACAGACACGAGGTTTTTGGCCTAAGATCTCAGTAGCCGCATTGATGGTATTTGTAGTTAACAGTTTCCAGCCCTCGTCTAACTGTTCATCTTCGGGGTGTATGCCTGCTGTAAAGGTATTGACAGCTTCCCTGTAATTTGCCAATATTTCAGCAGACTCTAGCTTTTTCAGATGAAGACAGTTAGGCTTAGCCCTGCGAGGTCTACGGCAAGGGCTAAGACGCAAAAATAGTTTTGTAACAACAAGTCGGTGATCCGACCAACAGTTTGCGCCCCTCATTACTCTCGTTACTTTGACATCCGCTATATCCCGTTGACGGACTATAGCATAATCAATAAGATGCCAATGCTTGGACCTTGGGTGCATCCAGGTAGTTTTGTATTTATTTGGGAGTCTAAACATGGTATTGGTAATACCCAGATGAAATTGGGAACAGAGGCTTAGTAACAGTTGCCCATTACTGTTCATGTTACCAATGCCATGTCGCCCTATCACCCGAGGCCAAGCTTCAAAATCACGTCCGACGCGAGCATTAAAGTCGCCAAGAAGCAAAACTTTCTCACAGCGCCGGATTTTAGTCAGCACTTCTGACACTTCCTCATAAAATTTGTCCTTGACGTCATCACTTTTGTCGAGTGTTGGCGAATATACGCTGATAACATTTAAGTATTTATTGTTTCGAAGATGGAAACGTAAGGACATGACACGATCAGAGATAGCAACTGGATGTTCTTCCAACTTAGAGGCTAAAGTAGTTTTAATAGCAAAGCCTACTCCTGACCGTCTAGGCTCAGAAGCTGGTGTGCCTTTCCAGAAGAAAGTGTACCCACCACCACGTTCAACAAGCTCACCTTCGTCAGCTAGATGTGTTTCGCTGAGAGCGGCTATGTCGACGTCATAGCGTTTGAGCTCGCGAGCCACAATGGCGGTTTTACGTTCTGGGCAGAGGTTGTTGGGTCGGTCTAAAAGAGTACGTACATTCCACGCACCAAAAGTCATATTCATCTGCATGTTTTTAGATTTATTCTTATTGCGAGGAATGAGCGTTTGTTTGGGGCACCTTTTCTAGCCCCCTCCCCGGCTGAGCGAGGAAAGCAGTGCCTCTCTAAATAAAGCTGCTTTGTCTCAAAGAGTGCTGCCGAACCACACTGTCACCCCGATGCAGTGCCAGAGCGACCACTCTCCTCTCCTTAGGCCACCCGTGTCCAGGTATTAGACCAAGCCCAGGACTTTTTTAAACTCGGAATGACAAAGCCAAGTCAGATGCGCAGGACATATTAAGTTGCATAAGTGCGCGCGCCGTACACAGATGCACCCTCTCCTCCCCACTCCCCCTGACCCAGTGGAACGGAGAACCGCCACGACCGGAAGGGAACAGGACGCAGTATCCGGCAACGATAAAAACTCCTATCGCTACCTTCAGGCCTTCTACAGTTGCCTGGTTGCCTCGCCACTTGAGGTGGATTGCGTTGACGCCGAAGCAACGAGCACTAGCACGGGGAGTGACCGTGCCGACTCGAGGGCCGAAACACGCCGTTGCTACAACAAAGTGTTTCGGCACTCGAGCCCCCCTCTACCAGCCTAGGTTCCCAAGGTGTGGCCGCTGCATGCTATAGCGGCGACCACTAACGACGATCGAATGCGTGCCGCGCGATCTGAGGAGCCTTTTATAGGCGATGTTGCCTCGACCACTAACGACGATCGAATCTTCGTATATTCAACGGGCAGCGTAACGACGCCCCAGAGAGGTCCGCACTGTACGACGGCTCGAGCACGACTCTTAATATGCTATTAAGTCTAGGATGATTAATTATTTTGAAAGAAATAAACTATTTACAGAATGTCAATTTGGTTTTCGAAACAAGAGATCAACAGAAATGGCCATAAGAAAAACGGTTTACTTTATACTAGACGCTATGGATAAGTCGCAGAAAGTCTCAAGTGTTTTCTGCGATTTATCCAAAGCATTCGATTGCCTAAGGCATGACATCCTAATTCATAAGCTGAAATTCTATGGTTTTGAAAATACTGAACTTAACATCTTGCAGTCGTATCTAAACAATAGAGTTCAAATTGTAGAAGTTAATAGCATAAGGTCAGACGCGCAACGCAATAGCATAGGAGTGCCACAAGGCTCTATACTAGGGCCAGTGCTATTCTTAATTTATGTTAACGACTTGACAAATTGTTTACCAGAATGGGCATTGGTTACCTTGTTTGCGGATGACACGCATGTAGGGGTCAAGGACAAAAAACTTGAAGTCGTTGAAGACCAAATGGAGGCTGTTCTAATAAAGTTAAAACAGTGCAGCAGTGGTTTGAAACAAATGGCATAACTTTAAATGCTGATAAAAGTACTATTTTAAAATATACAAGCTCAAGAAAAAATCGCAAGGACATTATAAAAGAAGTTACATTTCTAGGGTGTACGTTGGATTCTACTTTATGTTACGATAGTCATATAGACAAAATATGTAAAAGACTGACTAGCGCTAATTATGCATTGTTTAAGCTAAAACCAATAGTGGATAGGAAAACTCTCTTATCGGTTTACTACGCCTACTGCCACTCTATTATAAGTTATGCAATAACAGTTTGGGGAAATGCTTCAAAAATTGAGAGAGTTCTAATTTGCCAAAACAGGTCGATAAGAATTATACACGGCTTACAGAGATTAACTTCAGCTAGGGCTTATTTTAAGAAAAGTAAAATATTGACAGTTATATCACTATTCATATATAACTCTCTTATAGAAATATATTTAAGGAAAAATGATTTTTCAATTAATAGTCAAATTCACAATTACAATACCCGAAATAAAAATAAAATATATGTACCTAGAACTAGGCTTGCTAAAACATTTAAACAAGGCGTCTGCTTAAAGCTCGCTATGTTTAACAAACTACCATTAGAAGTAGCACGGCTACCGCTAGCCCAATTCAAACTAAAATTAAAATTATTCTTTCAACAAAATCCGTTTTATCACATTGACGAGTTTATGAGCTGTTCCTTCTCTGATTTGTAGGTGCGAGTGTGTTTCTAAGCTGTACCTGCTTATGTAGATGTACCTATGTTTTAGTTTAATTTAGTTAGTAGTTTGACATTTATCTAAATTATTGTGTTTTTTACTATGTACCGACCCTATGTATCTTGACTTGCCAATGTTATGCAATGTAACTTTATGGTTTAATAAATGAATATGAATATTTATTTTTGTTTTTGATTGTAATTTAAACTTGGTATATATTATCTGATTTACGCCGCCCTCCTTATTTGTTCACACAGATCCTGTCCATCCAAAGGTTGCCTGGAAGAGATCGCTTTTAGCGATAAGGCCGCCCATTGTATCTATTATTTAGAATTGTGGTTTTTTTAATTGTTTATATTTAATGGTGTGCAATAAAGGAGTTATCTATCTATCTATTATCTGATTTACGCCGCCGTCCTTATTTGTTCACACAGATCCTGTCCATCCAAAGGTTGCCTGGAAGAGAGATCGCTTTTAGCGATAAGGCCGCCCATTGTATCTATTATTTAGAATTGTGTTTTTTTTAATTGTTTATATTTAATGGTGTGCAATAAAGGAGTTATCTATCTATCTATTATCTGATTTACGCCGCCGTCCTTATCTGTTCACACAGATCCTGTCCATCCAAAAGTTGCCTGGAAGAGAGATCGCTTTTAGCGATGAGGCCGCCCATTGTATCTATTATTTAGAATTGTGGTTTTTTTAATTGTTTATATTTAATGGTGTGCAATAAAGGAGTTATCTATCTATCTATTATCTGATTTACGCCGCCGTCCTTATTTGTTCACACAGATCCTGTCCATCCAAAGGTTGCCTGGAAGAGAGATCGCTTTTAGCGATAAGGCCGCCCATTGTATCTATTATTTAGAATTGTGTTTTCTGTTATATGTTTATATTTAAAAGTGTGCAATAATCCATTAATAGAAAAGTTGAGGAGTAATAGGCTAGCATGGTATGGGCAAGGGCATGTCATGCGGAGGGTAGGAAATCATGTGACTAAAAGAGTGTTAGATATGAGTGTGGATGGATATAGATGTAGAGGAAGGCCGAAGAGATGGATGGACTGTGTGAAGCATGATATGGGTAAGAAAGAAGCGACAACGGAAATGACGGCTGATAGAGAGGTATGGAAGAAAAATACATGTTGTGCCGACCCCGCGTAATGTGGGAAGAAGAGTAAGTTTTAAGCTGCAACTTTGTACAGCTGCAACCGCTTTACATGTTATAGTTTTAAGTTTAGATTTATTTAATGACAAGGCCTCTTTACAGCCGCTTTTATTAACTAATTTTATTTTATTTTATTATTTTAATGTTCTTAAAATATTATTGTATTATTAAAATATTAGTTAGGTAAATGTTTTCCAAACAAATTTTATGTAATGAAGCTGACGTAACTAAGTGTTCTTTATGTACCTATGGTTTGAAATAAATAAATATTAAATAATGTTCACAGGAGGATCTAGCGGACACGCCGCTGACCGTGCTCTTCTTGCAACTGGACACGGTAGCCAAAGCCTTCCTTGACAAACGGCGCAAGCTGCGGCGCGCTAAACGACAGCGAACATGCGAAGACGACCCGACCGCACTCACCGACGGTGAAGATTACAATATCAAAGCATTATTAGAAAATCAGGCGAACAATCTAGAAACCGCGTCCCATATAACAAGCGAACACCTGATCAGTATTATAAAGCGGAATATAAAAGAGTACTGTGATGAGGACAGGCCTCTGCGAGATGATGAGGTGGATGGTACCACCACTACTCTCTGTTTGACGAAGGCTGTGATAGATGCGTACAGCCAAAGCAATGTGATAGATCTAGTTAAGCAGAATCTATTTGCGCGCTTGACCTAGTTTTCGTAAATATATTTTAACTTTGGTTTACCTACCAACTTAATTTGAAGTAAACGCGCAATTTAAAATTATTTTTGTCTGTCTAACAGACTAATGAGTATCTATACGATTTTCCTACTAGGTAGATAGTATTCTATAAGTATATAAAATAAAAATATAAGAATACATTGTTGCTAATAATGCGATGTACTCTGTGATATCGATAAGTAAATATTGTGAATTAAAGTAAATTGGAACTAAAATAATAGACTGATTGTAATAGATATATTTTTACGCGAAAAGTGCTATTTAGTGCTGGAACAGCACATTTTTGCTCAAATTAAGTTTAAAAAGCGTGACCGTTAAATAGATTTTATTATTTTAAATCATTTATAAATGATTCTCACTACATACTACGACTTAAACTTAAGGGCGCACTATACCTGGGGAGACGTGAAATCGCTTATTGAGAAACAATGTTTTGTTCAACAAATTGTGTGCTTTCAATCTGTAATTCATATATGTTATAGTTAAGGATACGTGCTAGAGCGCCTGTGTTGTAAAAACACGATTCCGTAAAATTTTTTTCGATAGAAAAAAAATCCAAAGATGACTCCAAATTTATCTTAAAACCGTTCTTATGCGATGAATACTACAATTTAGATATTGAAACTTTATACAGTAATTCTACACAACATAAATAAGGGCACCTGTGTTTTAAATTTTCAAAATACCTTTTAATTTTACTATAAAATGAAAATATCTAAATTTTGCACTAATGAAACCATTCGCTTCGGACGCCCGTTTCGCGATTCAGTCTGGCCTCGGCTTTCAGACGGGGTACCCGTGATGCTTGTCGCTCCAAACGAACACGTAATTCTTAGGTAGAATTTATATTTAAAATTTTATTTTAACTATTTTTAAAGATTTTTGTAAAGACGCAGTAATGAGAAATAAACACAACAAGATAATGAAGGGACTGAATGGTAAAAAACCGGCAAACATATGAACCACGGCGAGATAGGACGTGCAGCGGCGCGCGGAGAAGCGGGGGTGAAATTCGAGTTTGGGCTGAGGTATAGTCAACTCTTAAGGATTTTGTTTTAGTCGACTGAAGCTTGTTATCAGTCACTTAAAAGTAAATAATAGCGAATTGAAACACGCTTCGATGTGGCAAGACGATCTCAAGAGAAAATGCCAATATAGCTCTTGTCGCCGTCTCTTATTTTAATGTTCGGGCTACATCGTCGGACTACGGCGAATATTCGTCACATGAAAGACAAGACACAAAATGCAAACAATCGTCGTAGCTCCGATAAAAGCGGATTAATTTCGAATATCGAATTAATTTGCAAAGCAAGAATTATAATAATTGCAAGAATATAAAATTTTCTGTAATTTTTGATTTCGAATCGTTGCTTATAAAATATTTTATCCAAAATAAAAGCCACTTAAATAATAATTAGTTTTATTTAGCTATATTACCTAACAAACTATGCTTTTTTCGGCTTTTTTACATAAGAGCGGTAATAGAAATCTCCGAATAGAATGACCATGAATAGGTTCTGCGGGATGAGGATGTACGCCGGCTCCCGAGGGAAACCGCAGTTTGGGGTCACGGCCAGTAGGATAAAGTGTATCAGCAGGACTGTGAATTGCATCTGAAAAAAAAAAAACTTTAGTATCAACTCGTACACCTCGCCTAGAAGAAGCCGTAGAAGAACATAACCGAAGAAGGTTGTAGTTATCAGGAAACACAGACCCTGGCAAGGCGTTCCACTCCTTGGCGGTGCGCATAATAAAGGTGGAAGTGTACCGCTTTGTGTGTATGGGGGGTATGTCTACCATGTAGCGGTGGCGCACCGCAGTGCGTCTGGTGATAATAGAATACGAATGGTGGGATCAGATTGAAAAGCTCCGCAGCACACTCGCCATTGCAAATGAGCTTCTTGGCTCTTCTCTCAATTGAATCTAGAGCTTCTAGCTGGTATTTCGCTGATCCGGACTTGCGTTTGGTATAAGTTGAGCAACTGTCCCGGTGTGAAGTAGACTCACCTTTTTTTTCGTCAAAGTTATAATAGGTATGATTAAAGATAAAATATGACTGGTTTTTTTATATATTAATTATTATTACTGTTCCGCTAATATGTCTAAATTTAATGATCTCAGTCTATACCAAATAGTGATTTATATGAATACCTACATATATCACATTACTATGTCAAAATTAATGGTTAGTCAGTTAAAGTAGGCATAGTTTTATGTCAGTACATATTTTGAATCAGTTAAATTAGGTAGTCTTATGTCGTATAGTGTGACCATTAGTGCTGTGCACTCCCTGAGGTATGCGCGCGGCGAGACGGGGGGGGAGAATCGCACATGACATAGACAGTCCGATACAAATAACACTACCTGCCGCCACGAGCGTTGACGGCGTACTGACAGAGCGCAGCAGCCGATTCTCCCCCCCGTCTCGCCGCGCGCATACCTCAGGGAGTGCACAGCACTAATGGTCACACTATAGTAGGATTTATCAATTAAAAATAGCTTTGATTGTTTTGTAAACATGTTGTATGTCGCCACCTGCGTGTCAGTCGGTTACTTGCCCACTACGCCACGGAGGTCGTAAATAAACATAGTTACTAAGGAGAATCACAAGTATAAACATTTGATATTAGCTACTATGAGGTACCTATGTCAATACTTACTATTTGCACTTGCGTGACGTATTTCTTCCACCAAAGGGATTTCTTGAAGCTTTCGTCCCAAACCGTCAACAGATAATACATGTACATAATAATGTGTACAAATGAATTCAGAGTGACTAGGAATGTGCCGTGGCCACCTGTCGACAAAAACAAATGTTCAATAAAATAATTGGTCAAGCGCATGTAGGACCAAGCACAGTGAAGGGTTCCGGATGGCTGCATCTTATTATTGTTATTAAAATGACCAAGATGTGGGCGAAGACCACCACAGAATGGGTCTCCAACAACAGATGACGCCCGCGTGGAAGGCGAAGGCGGTGGGATGAGCTAAACTCCTACCCCGAGTAAGGGGTAGAAGTTTAAGATACAAAGCTTATTATGCAGTTGATTTTGGTCATTTTGTAAGAACATTGACTATGAACTGTTTTGTCTGTCTTGTTTGTCGGTTTGTTACTTTTTCACGACTTAACTACTAAACCGATTTCGATAAAATTTGGTATACACGTAGATTATAACCGGGATTGGGACATAGTCTACTTTTTACCCTACTGCGCAGAAGGAGGATAATGTTTTTACAAAATATGCGCGCGAAGCCGAGGACGACAGCTAGTGCCTCTTCTTTATAAAAAAAAGAGACTTATACCTAGCAGTGGGTACAGACGGGCTGATGATGACGGTGACTCCACAAAATGTTTGGTCATATCTTGTACGTAAAGAGAATATTCTGTTATTGCAAGTCATGTGACAAATGTTACGTTCGACGCTCGTTGTATTCAATGTGTCAAATCATTGTTTTTATTAAAAACTTGAACTGATTTTCCATATTCAGTGAATTTAAATGTACCTACGTACATAATCAATTATATAATCCACAGGATATACTTTTAACTTTTATGTATGAGATGTTTTTACTCAAAATGTTGTTTCTTTATGACACAGTTCTTAGGTTTAAATCCAGCTTCAGGTTATATATACCTAGTCAGGTCATAAGTATTGACACACAGTAAAAACTTTTCTTTTAGAATGCTGGCCACAAAAAAGTTTATAGAATTCGAATTTCGAATTGTTCATGAAAATAAAAATGTATACTTTTTAGAATTTTACTCATTTTTAAATATGGAGTGGACGCTTAAAGAAGACCGTGTTGCAGTTATTGCGTTGCATCGTTGCGGTTACGCGCCAATTCAAATTTTTGACATACTGAAAAATTTGAATATAACCAAAAGATTCGTTTATCGCACCATCAAACGATACAATGAAGACTCTAGTGTAGATGACAGGTCAAGAAGTGGTCGCCCTCGGTCTGTTAGGACTCCAGCAGTGATAAAAGCTGTGAAGGCGCGAATTCAAAGAAATCCCAAACGTAAGCAGAAACTGTTGGCCCTTCAGATGGGGTTAAGCAGAACCACGGTGAAAAGGGTGTTAAATGAAGACTTAGGGCTTCGGGCATATCGAAGAAAAACAGGACATCGTTTGAATGCTCGTCTAATGGACCTGAGACTGAAGAGATGCCGCGCTTTGTTGAAGCGGTACGCGGGAAAAAATATCGGGAAATTCTTTTTTCGGATGAAAAAATTTTTACCGCAGAAGAGAGCTACAACAAACAAAATGATAAGGTGTATGCACACAGTAGTGAAGAAGCGAGGAACCATATTCCGCGTGTCCAACGAGGTCATTTTCCATTCTCGCTCATGGTATGGTTGGGAGTTTCTTATTGGGGCTTAACAGAGGTACATTTTTGTGAGAAAGGTGTAAAAACGAATGCAGTTGTGTATCAAAATACAGTCCTGACGAATCTTGTGGAACCTGTTTCTCATACCATGTTCAATAACAGGCACTGGGTATTCCAACAAGATTCGGCGCCAGCTCATAGAGCGAATAGCACACAAGACTGGCTGGCGGCGCGTGAAATCGACTTCATCCGGCACGAAGACTGGCCCTCCTCCAGTCCAGATTTTAATCCGTTAGATTACAAGAAATGGCAACACTTGGAGGAAAAGGCGTGCTCAAAGCCTCATCCCAATTTGGAGTCACTCAAGACATCCTTGATTAAGGCAGCCGCCGATATTGACATGGACCTCGTTCGTGCTGCGATAGACGACTGGCCGCGCAGATTGAAGGCCTGTATTCAAAATCACGGAGGTCATTTTGAATAAACTTTAGTGTCATAAGAATCTGTTTTGTTAAGTTCATTTTGGTATATAAATGGTTACATAATGAATAAACTTGTTTCAATTATTTTATATTAAACATGTGACAGAATTTATGACCTGACTAGGTATGTATACAAGAAAAGCCCATACTATATGTCAATTGAAATATACAATAAAATCCAATCATTTAGTACGAAGCATGGAGAGTTACTTAATAACAAATGCTATTATAATATAAATGATTTTTTTTAAGATAAGTTATTCTAAATTTAAATAGTGACAGTACCCACAATTGATATTTATATAGAACTTAAGAAGCCGTCGAACCCCGAGCGCAACTTCAATTCGGCCGCGTCAAAAACTTCGGCCTGAATATCGTTATCCCTGTTTAGTGACGAAGTTTAGCCACGCAGAGCGACAGTGATACTAATAGAACGATTCCAAATTTGATTAGATTTTGATCGTGTTCCGTAATACCAAAAGCGATGACTGAAAACTTGTTGTATTTTTGTCATTGTGTTGTTATTCTGTAACTAGACGATATAATCTATATTCCCATGACTAGGATACGTAAGATGTTGTTGTTTTTAATACGAAACAATTAGGTTGAAAACAGGTATTTTATGACATAGGCTACTTTTTACCAACTGCGCAGAAGGAGGGTAATATTTTTATTGAAAAACTACGCGTGCGAAGCTGCGGATTGGTCAGCTACAGAATGTTTCTATACCCTCATAATTCGCTTTGTGCGGTTTTGTAGGCAGGGGTTACTCCCATATCAAGAAATAATTGCGCGAACAAATGACTAGATACATAGAATAATCTTTCAATAAACATTGAACTTTAACCATAGAAATAGATTTAAAAAATATTTTTGCCTTTTACGAACAATACCTAAAACTTAAAAAGAAATATCTAGGCCAAGAAGTTTTCCCTACTCAAGTTTCATAAAGGTATTCAAATAAGAAATATTGCAAGGACACTTACCTGGGACCCATTTCACGATGCCCCAAGACACAGCGACCATTCCAAAGTGGTGGTACACATGCAAGAATGTCACTTGATTCTGCTTCTTTCTCAGTGTGAAGAATACCTGAAAGACATCATTTTATTAATCGTCATGCACCAAATTGCGTAACATCTGATTCATCATCATTATCAGTTCTTCTTCTTCTTCTGTATTTTTACTAAAAAAGACGATATTTATTTACCACTAGCTGACCCACCGTTCTCAAGTGATGCGCTTACCAACGAACACCATTTAATTTTTATTTAAACGAGTATAGAAGATTATTTGCGAGTCTTTAAAATTTCCGATATATCAAAACATGTTTTCTTACAGTATCGAGAAGATCGATGACTTTCAATGCAAAGTATCCGTAGCATACCCTCCACGCGTACTCGACGCCGTACGGCCCCTCGTCCACAGGCTGGCAAACGAATTTGTAGTGGTTCAGCCATCCCAGTGCGAAACTCTGGAAAACGATACATTATTCTTTAGCGTGTCTTATTACCGACCTAGTGATGGAACAGCGAATGTATAATGCGGTGGTCTGCGCTTAGCGCTAAGCGTAGACCAACACAAGGCTGAGACTGATCCTTTTTGGCACACTACGCAGCACAGAACCTTTCAGCGCCCACGCACTTATATAGATATTTTAGAAATACCTAGTTGTCTAAGGTGTTAGCTATGTAATATCATGTCATGTCATGACTGACGTAAAACGATGGCATCGTAGCATCCAAACCGTACTTCGTACCTAAGTTCACCTTGCCCGTAAAGAGGACTCAATGGAACGTCTAGCAAGGCTTGCTGGAGCAAGGCAGAGTGGAGGGCAAGAGACCGCGTGGCCGCTTTCCAACAAAATGGTCAGACCGCATCAAGTCCATCACACACTCTACCATGACTAAATGTTCTCGCAATGCCTTCAACAGAGCTGAATTACGCATCGCTAGAACCGCTGCTCAAGAGCCAAGACCTGACATAACCACGACCACTCTGCCAAAAGGGCCCGACTAAGAAGAAAAAGCTTCAAACCTGTCCAGGAGATGTATGAGTCTCTTACCGCAAAGCCGCAAAGAATCCGGACCATAGTAATAACCCCCAACACTCACATATACATAGTTCAGATCAGTGTACTAATCAAACCAGTGTTGACTTGTATCAGATACTACGAGTACCCACGGTATCCAAACCAGGGGAGTTATTTTAAAAAGTAGTAAAGCTGTCGAATTGGAAACCTCAGTTTTTGTCGGATTCGATTTAAATCCCTTTAAAATAGCCCCGCGCAGACAGATATTTGTTAACCTGTTATGCCCTACTGCTCGGCAAAGGTCCTTCGATATTTCCCAACCTCTTTCGAAGGTGAAGAGATCGTTCCGCCAACGCTCTCTCGGCCAATCCCGACCAAGTCCGCCGCCTCGTAGATTAAATAAATTTTAAATTCCAAAATCACGTCTATGTATTCTAAAAAATTTAAAAGAAATTTACGGAAAAAAAAATCTTAAGATTTTATAAAATCAAAATAATAATTACGAGCCGGTCTTGAATCCGCAATCTTGGTTGCATCTTTATACAAATATTTGTCCAGCAGCGGGAATCGAACCCGCAACCTCTTGCGTCGTTAAATCATGAAGTTGCCTTAGCAGACAAATGAATCTGGTAATACAAGCCACTAGCATTCTTGTATTAAAATCCACTTACTTGATAAACCACATAGGCACAACCGATGATCTGAAAGACGTTGTAAGCCGCTATAAGACCGCGCAGGTCATACGCCGGCCGCTTGCTCATGAAGGTGGGCAGCCACTTGAACACCGTCATTAGGTACAGGCCTATGACCGTCAGGCCGAGCCAGGGGGTTCTTATCATGAACCATTCTTGTGTTCTGGGGTCTGACAATAAAAATAACTTATTTTTAGCTTAAAGCCCTCGATTCTATTGAGCGACGTGCTGCTAGACTCATTGGTGATGACTCACTAGTGGAAGCCAATTTACAAAGTCTAGAGCACAGACGCCGAGTAGCCAGACTTTCAGTTTTTTACAAGATACATTTTGGTGAATGTGCGCAAGATCTTCATGACCTTATCCCTCCTTCCCCCTTCCACCGCAGGACAAGCAGACGAACCGAGAAGTACCACCCATACCTGGTCGGCATACCACCTTACCGTACCAAACGATTTGCTTCAACTTTTCTTGTTAGCACAAGTGAGGAGTGGAACTCACTTCCGGCGTATGTTTTTCCAAACCAGTATAATCTTGGAGTATTCAAGTCCAGAGTGAATAGGTTCTTTCTAGGCAAGCGTGCTCCATCTTCGATCACACCTTCACTTACCATTAGGTGAGGTAGTGGTCAAGCGCTTGGCTATCATTAATAAAAAAAAAACAAGATAGGTTCTTTAGAGATTTTAAAAAATACCTTTACTTTTTTGGTTTAGCGCCTTTACATTCTCTTCTCCAAATGACAGACAGAGAAATACAATTAACCGAAGGTATTATAAAGCAGCATAAAGACTAAATATATAAATAATAAAATAATATATAAAAAAAAATATATATACTAAATATATATAATATATACCGAAATACCGCACAAGACATACAAAGTTATTTGCTGTATCACACTCATCAACTAACTATGCACAACATTCAATCGTTAACAGACTACAAAGAGTTTACAATAAGGAGTTCTTCTCGATTGATATTTGTCATAACAACAAGGGAACTTTTAAAAGTGAAACTTTAAAATTAATAATGGAGGATGACACATATGCATGATAACAACGCAACAAAATACTGGTTATTATGGTATATATATATGAATTTATGATGTAACTACTTATATATGTGTATTCAATGTATTTTATCAACCTTTTTGTGTTCTTACACGTAATTTGTTTTGTTCGTATTTTTAGTTTAATTAGACTGTCTATTTATAAATTATTTTTTATATAAAGTAAATCCGTTTTTGGCCGTATGCTACGCTTAGTATAAGTTTGTATCTGACATAATAAGGGCTGTGGATTTTGTGAAATAAATAAAATAAGACAAGTCCTGGGGTTCTAAACTTACCAGAGTAGTGTCATATTGCAGAATTTTAGTTCTGTTCTGATAGAGCGCATCTCTATTTAACACTACGGCACAATATTGCATAAGAATAGTAGATTATTAGATAAAGCAGTGTCTTCTGTCGTGGGTGACGATTTAAATCACGAGCGTAACGAAGGACTCGAGGTTTACTCCCGAGCGTAGCGAGGGTGTTAAAAACTTAAATCACGAACGAAGCGAGGGATTTAAGACGAGTCCTGAGTGTAGCGAGGGATTTAGGTTCACCTAAGACTAAGACAGATTTATCACCGAGGAAAATACTCTACTTTTCGTACCATTTGCGAAAAAATTAACACAATAATAATATGTCACTGTCGCTTTGATTTAACATAGTAACGTATTTTTAGAACATTAACTTATTTATAAATATATGGCATATATGCCTGCATAGTGAATGATCATGTTGGTGTGGACCATAGGCCCATTTCATAGTTAATAATATAATTCATCATTGGTTATTGTTGTTTTTTAGGGATCTTTCAACTTGGCACTGTTGTTTATTGTTATTTAAAATGTGTTAAATTAAGTAATCGTATTTTTGGCCTTACTATAAGACATAAAAAAATGTGTACTGTATTTTGTATTACGCTGTTGGATTACGGAAATAAATAAAATAATAAATAAATAAAAATAAACTTAACGTTTATGTATTTGAAGAAAACAAAAAAGCGGCAAATTCCTAGACTAATATTTTTTTGTCGGAAAAGCAAAGGCATCAAGCTCATACGACCTCGTCGGTTTTCGTAATTTTATTTAATAATCATAACTGCATAATAAATGCGTATTCCTTTTTCAAAAAGATGTATAATGCTTTATATACAAACTCAATGGTGTAAACACAGATGTAGTTCAGTATAAATTTCGGTAAGTATTCCAAATTTAAATCACATTCTCCCCCTAGAGGATGAATGAAATTCAGTACAATTTTCTTTCCCTGTTTTTAACAGATTAAAAATGACTATTGTTATGTTCGCTTTTTGTGGCATAGAATGTCACTTTTTTGAGCAAGTGGTACGAAAAAAATTTTACATATAACTACTAGTTACAAATTAACACAATTTTGTAATAATTTTTTTACCTTCGTTTAAATTTAACGGATTGTTGTTATTTTTTTAACATAAAATAGGACTCACCAGCAATATCCTCATTGAGGTGGTAATATAATCTCACGGCTCCTTTTATAATGACAGACATTATTATAGGAATAAAAAAACCGATTGCTATAAACACATGCTACGTCCGAATGGCTATACAAATTGAACGTGAAAATGTTACGGAGGGGTACAGCGCGTCACGCGACCTGAATATATTGACCCGAAGGGCGGCACCGGCAATGCTTTATTCCATACAATACTAATATTATAAATTCTAAAGTTTGTCTGTTCGTTATGTTTACAAGACTCAACAGCTGGACCGATTTCGATGAAATTTGAATGATGCGGAACTCAACTCCCGGTTGACTCGATATCGAGAAATAGCAATTGAAAATCTATTGTGCTTTATTAATGATTCAATAAATAAGATACATTTATTTCAAGCAATTATGTAGCTCATATAGGAAAGCGCACAACACAATAAGTAAACGAATGTTTATACGGGTTTTTGAGAGCATGCCTGTGACAGCAATGTCTGGTGTACGGGCAGTCTACTCTGCCGGCTATCATTGCCAAGACGGTGTTGGCGCTGGCCCGCAGCCTGTGCACCAGGGACGCGGCTCGCTTGCGCATGACGATATGGAAGCAGTCGACCCGCGCCGCCGCGAACATCCCTGATGCACTGCAGTAGCGGGGCAGCCCCAGCATCGCCCTGAGTGCATTGTTATACTGGACGCGGAGTGCGCTGTACGCCGCCTGCGTATACTTCGCCCACAGGATTTGAGGAGGAGAATACAACAAACGCCATTTCATACATATACGTTATCCCCGTTTGTATGAAAAAGTGTTTGATATACTTTCCTTACTTACTTTTGATTAGTAAGTTTGTTTTAAATTGCTATGGGAGTGTATTTAGCTACGTTGCATTATTAGTAGTCTATCGACAACATCCAAAAAACTATAAGCCTGAATAAATTGACCTAGAACCTTTCCACAGGTATCTATGATGTGATGAGCTGGACTCTACGATAGATTTATTCCATATATTTAAAGTAGTGGAAAAAAGTTATTTACAGAATTTTAATTTTCGTAATAATATGCAAGTCGAACTAAATTAAAAGTTTTTGTAATTATACTTTTTATTTTCTCATTGAAAACAAATTATATATTTTTTTATATTGCTGGATATTTCACACAGCGTTATCTAGCCCCAAACTAAGCAGAGCTTGTATTATAAGAACCAGATAACCGATAGAATACTTATATACTTTTTTGTTGTAAATACATACTTAGAATATATATAGAGAAACAACCAGACCCGGAACCAATATCTGTATATCATGCAAACATTTGTTACGGCGGCGGGAATCGAACCCGCTACCGTCTCAGCCGACTATTCGCCCACTGCGCCACGGAGGTCGTCAAACTCAAAATTCACAACGATTGGCCCACTAAATCTGCATTAATTGTATTAAAAAATAATGTGTTTTATTATTTTCGCATTCTTCGGAAAACATCTTAGTCCTGTCGGTATATGAAAAAACTAACAGACAAACAGTCCTGTACGATGTTTGCTTTAGACAGGAAATTCACGGTCAAAGGTGTGTTTACTAATGAATGGCGAGACCGAAACGCCTGACGATTGTTCAATGTCCACTATCATTTACACCAACTATTTGAAAACCATTAGCCGTTATGTAATTGCTTGAATAATTTACCTACTGTTTTAAGTTTGGCAAAGTTTGTTTGCGGTAAGAATTAATATATAAATATATTGCTGGACATTTCACACAACGCTATCTAGCCCCAAACCAAGCTTAGCTTGTCTATGGGAACCAGGTATCTGATACAATACCTATATACTTTTTTTTATATACAATATATAATAAAGTAACCTAGGTACAACATAATAATGTCTTTTATTCGGACAATTTTATAAAAAATTTCTTACACTACTGCACTGTTAGATAAATGTTTTAATTAAAACTATTCGCATATTTGGTGCTTCTTAACTTTCTGTAAGTCCGTTTGCCAGTTGGCAAAGACCTCCACCAACCTACTCCACTCAGATCTCTCTCTGGCTACTCTACTCCATATTATGCCTGCAACCTGCCTGATATCATCGTCCCATCTTTTTTGTTGTCTTCCTTTTACCTTCCCTTGGTTACCATTGTGTAACTATAGTTAACCTAGGTATATAATTAGGGTACAAAGTCGAAATTTTTAATTGCAATTCAATCTAGGAGTAATTAGACGAGTTTATTATTAAAACTTTCGTGGTTCTCATTATTATAAGTATATATTTTAATATAGTGTATGTGTGTGTGTTGTAAGAGGTCACTTGTTAAAAATCCTTGAAAATATTCTAAGGATTTAGTGAACATTCTAAAAGAATTGTGAAAGTTGGAATCAGATTTTGTAAAAGTCTAGTAAGCGAGATATAGGGTTAAATGCTGGGCTCTCAATCCTCACATAAAGGACTGAGAGCCCACCTGTAACTGATAAACTATGCACATCACAGAAAAAGTATTAACGTCAAAAACTAAGTGAATCCCAAACAAAATTTGTGAAATTTGTCAAAACCTATTAAAGCAAAACGCTGTCCTATTTGGTACATCTCACTTCAAAATGGGCTCTCAATCCTCCATTTGTTTGTTTAATTTCTTTATTACAGTTCAAGTATGAACAATACGACAAATCTAATGTATTAGGTTTTAGGGTAAAAAAAAATTTGAAACATTTTGGTACCTACCAAGAGAAAATAAAACGACCCAGTATTGTTTATGAAAATCGAGTTTTATGAATATCCACAAATTGGAACAAAATTGTCATCCTATTTCCTACATGCAGGAGGATATTCATAAAACTAGATTTTCTTATTAATGGATTTTTTTATTTCCTCTTGGTACAAAAATGTCTCATAATTTTTTTTACAAGAACCGAATACTTTGGATTTGTCGTATTGTTCATACTTGAACTGTAAATATAGAAATTAAACAAAAAAAAATGGAGGATTGAGAGCCCAAACATTATAAAGTTAGGTAATGCAACAGCGATTGGAGGCAATCTTTTAATGCCACATTTTTTCAAAATTTTGGCATGTACAGTCAGCAAAAATTCCGCTCTGCCAGTTTTGAAACAGTTTCGCTTGCAAGTAGTTAGCTAGCTGACACCGCCTTTTTCTTTTGGCCAATCGGAGAGATGAACAATATTGAACATCTGTTTATTTTTGTGAAAGCCCTTTGTTTTTATGACTTTTTGAGTTTTATTAAAGTTCAAGGCGGGGTAACTGCTAGTCGCTTCATAGAAAATTCACCCTTAAGGTGGCAGAGCGGACTTTTTGCTGATAGTACCTACAGAACAGTGTTGGTTTGTCGTGTATTTTTCATACTATTAGATATATTAACTTTTGTATTTGTGAGGATTGAGAGCCCATTTTGAAGTAAGATATACCAAATAGGAAAGAATTTTGCTTTAATAACTAAGTTTCACGAATTTTGTTTGGGATTCACTTAGATTTTGAAGTAAATACTTTTTCTGTGCTGTGCATAGTTTATCAGGTACAGGTGGGCTCACAGTCCTCTATGTGAGGATTGAAAGTCCGGCTTTTTGGCCTATATCTCTCTTACTATTTCACAAAATCGGATACCAACTTTCACAATTCTTCTAGAATGTTCAATAAATTCTTAGAATATTTTCAAGGATTTTTAACAAGTGGGCTCTCACACACACACACACACACACACACACACACTATATTAATATGTACTTATAATAACGACGAAAGTTCTCATAATCTAATTACTCGTAGATTGAATTGCAATTCAAAATTTCGACCTTTTACCCTAATTATATACCTATGTTACTTAATTATATATTATAAGTGTGTATTTACAAAAAAAAGTATATAAGTATTGTATCTTATTCATCGCATGTGAGACAAATTGAGAATAGCATCGCTCTTAACCCGCGTGAATTTTGGCGCCACGTTTCGTCATGCAAAAGCGGGCCGTGCGCGCGATCGTCGGCGTGGATGACGATGTGTCGTGTAGAGACTTGTTTAAAGAGCTGAATATCATGCCTCTCCCCTGTGAACTTATATACCAAGTAGCCCTCTTCACTCATATCAACATCGATGAGTTCCAGAGGAGAGGTGTGAACACCGGCCGCGCTCTGCGCAGTGACAAGCTCGCTCACGTCCTCGTCACGCTCGCGCACAAGCTGTGCAAGTCGGAGAGGTCCGTATATATAATGGGTCCCTCGGGCTACTTACTAAACTATACTACTTAACTAAATAGCTGAATATTGTGACGAATATTGCTGGATATTTCACACAGCGCTTTCTAGCAGCAGCCCCAAACTAAGCAGAGCTTGTAACTATGGAAACCAGATAACTGATAGAATACTTATATACCTAGTTTTATTTTGTATAGGTATATGTCATGTGTATAGATCATGCAAACATTTGTTCCTCGGTGGGAATCCACGCAACCTCCTGCGTCTCAGCCGGCTATTCAACCACAGCGCCACGGAGGTCGTTAAATAGATCTATTTATCAAATTTAGCATACCCAGCGCCATCCTTCAATTATGGGAACGACTAATAAAAAAACTAACCTGCATCACAGTAACAGCGCCGTACGTAATAGCGATCCAGTAAATCGAACCGAGAAGCACTCCTCCAGCTATGAAAGGGCAAATCTTATGCGTCATCTCTTCTATCGCATCCAGGAGTGCCACGAATGCACCCATTGACGGGAAAACCACGATGTATTCCGCCTTGCATTGTGGGCAGAGGACTTTACGGGTGATATTGCCGCGTTGTTTCTCGTCCACCCACCGTTGGAGACAGCTTTGATGTACCTGGAATGATGGAAATGGTGGTAAGCGTACTGGGGTAAACGAGTTCTTGAGTGGTGACCGCGTCTTGGCAAACGTAGTGTGGGGCGCCTCCCAGCTAGGTGGAGCGATGACTTGAGGTTGAGAGGGATAGCGTACAGAAATTGGATGAGAAAAGCCGAAGACCGGGCTCAGTGGCGCGTATTGGGAGAGGCTTAAGTCCAGCAGTGGACTAATGTGGGCTGATGATAATGGTGGTGATGTACTGGTGATATCACGAATGGAAATTTAAGTATTAGGTACTCAATTTTTCTTCTTTCATAAACTGTTTTTCCTGAATTGCAAGTGCATTCGTTATTTTGATGAGTCATTTGTTAGCCTATCGGCTCTCACTATCAAACACTTATCAGTTAATCAACCTATTGATGGAATGAGGGTAGGTACAACTAATATCCATAACCTGGTTTACAAACAATAACATTAGTACAGTCAACTAATAATGATTAAGTACTAGCTGATCCGCCCGCGGCTTCGCACGCGTGGTTTGTCCATAAAAACATTACCCTTCGGGTTGGAAGTAACCTATGTTTCAATCTCGATCATAGTCTATCTATACACCAAATTTCATAGAAATCGGACTAACCGTTCTTTCGGAGATTTTTGAATATTTGCGATAATTTTTTTAATATTTTTTTTATACAAACCTTCTCCTGACAATAACGAACACAAAAAAAAGGTTTATTCAATTTGGTGCAGTCGTTTGGAAGTTATGCGCGTACAAACATTTCGGTAATTCATTTTTATTTATATAGATTTATATTTTAAAACTTAATATTTTTAGGTAGATACGTAAGTCATGCTATGGGGGTTTCACCCCATATAATGCAGATGACTTTTATCCGACCTCTTAACGCGCCTTCCGAAATAAACTAGCAATCAGTTAAAAATACCGCTAGCGGTCAACCATCCAAGTAGTGACCGCGCGGAAAGTCGCTAACCTAGCTGATCTGTTTTGAACGTCTAACCAAAAAACACTAGCGCTAATAGACGAAAATAGTCACAAAATTTGGTTTTACTCAATAACTAAAGTTTTTTGTATACATATATATTCGTATAAAAATTGAATTTTAAAATTACTTAATTTTAATCTACAACTTATGTCGCAGATTGTACACCTAATTTGCAAACAATTGTTAATTGCTTTTTATGAAACAATCGTTATTCTTCACAAGGAAAATAAAGAGTTGTTTACCAAGGTTCCTAGTACCTGCCTCATGGCCTTCGTGTTCCTTTCATTCTCCACCAAGACGCAACCAGGTGTGACATGGGCGGATGAGGAATTCCCTGTGACACCACCGACTATTCAATCATCCAAAAGTTGTCTGGTAGAAATCACTATTTAGCGATAAGACCGCTGATTATATCACATAGGTTCATGTTTGTTCTTTTTAATTGTACTGTTTTATGTTGTGCAATCAAGTATTATCTATCTGTCTATTAGTGATGGCATACTATAGTAATCATATTATGAGAATGTTATATTTTTATTGTAGGTACATATTTTATCATACCAAGACTTGGATGTTGTAGTATTTGATGTATATTACCTACTTATAAGGCCTGCCGACTTTCACCTGTATGTCCTCTATGGGTGCAAAGTGTTATAGATGACATTACCTATGAGGTAGGTAATACAATTGTTACAGGCTTAACCAGTAGGCCAGTGTCATCATCTCGTCTAATAAAAAAATCCTTTGTTGACAATATAAATATTGCTCGACATTGCACACAGCGCTATCTAGCCCCAAACTAAGCAGAGCTTGTACTATGGGAACCAGATAACTGATAGAATACTTATATACTATTTTTCGTAAATACATACTTATAAAATATAGAAAATACAATATCTACTTTGTATATAGACAAGCAGCATTATTGCATAAGTTTTTCGAAACAATAATTTCAGCTAGTATGTTTCAATTATGGAGCACCCTGTTACTATAGTGTGACCATTAGTGCTGTACACTCCCTGAGGTAAGCGCGGCGAGGTGGGAGGCAAAGAAAAAACTGCATGAGTTCACATGAGATCAATACATGTCGGACATATCTTACGATATCAGTTTGCATTTCTAAGGCAAGACTTGTGACGGGACGATGGTCGGAGGCTATCTATCTGTAATATATTATACTTACTTAGTTGATTAAAATGTAACTTAAATATACTCATATTTTATTAAAAATATGCAGGTGATAAATAAGAACTAAACTTATAATTCAAAGGACTTGTTTTATTGAAAATTTTTTATATTTACAAACAATTATATATTCTAACGAAAGTTATTCTGACATAGATTCTGTTTCAACTTCATCTTCCATTTCATATCACGAGATAACGCACGACCCATCTTTGAATATTTATCTCATGTGCGTCTGACATAGACAGTCCGATACAAATAACACTACCTGCCGCCACGAGCGTTGACGGCGAACTGACAGAGCGCAGCAGCCGATTCTCGCCCCCGTCTCGCCGCGTATACCTCAGGGAGTGCACAGCACTAATGGTCACACTATAATCACACTAATATTATAAATGCGAAAGTTTGGATGTTTGTTACTCAATCACATCGTAACTTCTAAATCGATTTTGATGAAATTTGGTATGTACGTAGATTATAACCTTGATTAACACATAGGCGACTTATTGTTAACAAACAACGCGTGCGAAGTCACTGGCGGAAGCTAGTATGTTAATATGACCATAATTGTAGATGTCAAAAATCCCTTTGAGGTAAAGTCAATACGACCATATAGGTCATCTACCTTATTGTGAAAGGAGGAACTTAAATACCTACACTGCGTACAAAAACCTTGCAGTCATAAGGGCAATGCCCTAATCTTTATACATTCATCAAATATTGTACTGACACATCTATTGTTTATTTTATTTTATTGTGCAGATTGTATTGATTGCGATGTGTTTACACTTGATACAGATCATTGATTGGGTGACACAGTCTTGTTAGTAATTCCTGAAGGTCTTATGCTTTATATATTAACTAGTTGGACAAAGAAAGGTGCTGTTATGTTTTGATAGTTTTTTTCTTGCCACACAGGCCTAACATGGTGATTCCTAATCATAATTTGCCTCTTAACATCTAAGAGAGATAATAAATTGGTGAACGGCGCCAATTGTTAGGCAAAGCGCTGCATAGACACACAGCAACTGGCAACTAGGTGTTTAAGATGTATATCATATAATTTTGAGTTGTGATGATAGGTCATATCAAAATAACAACAAACTTGTAAAAAGTGCAGTTGCTTCAACCAAAGTTGCTACAACGGCACAGAGCCTAAATAGACGGAGACTACAGCATGGAGTTCTTCAAAAACACCTGTGTATGAGATGTTAGAGGGTCAGCAAAACCTATTAATCAGACTGCAGGATGGTGGCAGATAGATAAACAATTTAAAGAAAATTAAATATTGATAATATTGATTTCCTGTGCATACTTCATTGACCTACCTGCCTCTATTAATGGTCCATAACATATAGAAAAATGCACATCTTGCACACCAACATCCAAAACAGGATAAGGTGTTCCTTATATTGAACAGTCAAAGCTGCCTTACTATGCAGACTACATAAAGTTTATCAAAAAGCATTTTCCTACCCATCTTGTGGTACCAATGCATTTGCAAGGATGGACCCAGGCGGCAAGTTTGCCGTCAGCTTCTGTCGCGAAGCAAACCCAACAGGACTTCGCATTCTCGTCTTCGACAGGCTGGATGACTTGCGAAGCCTGGGAACCAGCGATTTCAGACGCAGGCACTAGTGATGTGAACCGGTTTCATAAAAACCTTTAAAAAACCGGTTTTTGTTAAAACCGATAATCACCGGTTCTGATTCAAAAACCGATAACAATCACAATGTTTGTATCCGAGTCTTCGATTGACTTCGATATGTATCCGAACATGAGTCTGTTCTGTTTAAATGTTGTCTATGGTAGGGGAATCACCCGATATCCTGTTTTAATATGCGACTAACTTCATTACACTAAAATATTTCAGTTTTGCCTACGAATTCTTAGGAATTGACAGATTAGTTTGCGAAAAAATGCCTAAGGTAAAAAGAAAATCAATTACAAGAAATTATTTTGAGAAGATAGACAATTTAAGTTCAAAGTGTACACTATGCGCTCAAGTGATAAAAGTTGGAGGTGGAACCTCGAATATGTTGGCACATATCAAGAGAAATCATCCTCAAGCTACAGTGGAGGTGGATCGACGTGAAGTAGGTGATCAGCCAGGTGACACACAGACACAGAGACCGTCTACTGGTACAGGACAAGACTCTAACCAACGACCAACGGAGACTCCGCGCCCCATATTTCAGACTACTCTGAAATTGACAGCAGCAAGTAATAAAAAGAAAATTGATAAATATTTGACTATGATGATCGCCACGGACTATCAGCCGTACTCAATTGTTGAAGACAAGGGTTTTAGGAAGCTAGTTGAAGTATTGAATCCAGGCTATACACTACCAAGTAGACAAAAGATCAGGTATGACCTAATGCCAGAACTTTACCAGTGTGCAAAGTCGCAGCTTGCTAGCATGCTTGAAAATATAATGAGTGTTGCACTGACCGCTGATATGTGGTCGAATCAAAACATGGATTGTTTCCTTACTGTCACAGTACATTTTTTTTACGAAAATATTTTAAAAAGCTACGTATTAACTACATGTGATGTTCCAACTTCACATACAAGCGAAAACCTAGCTAAAATTATGAGAGATTTATTAACAGAATGGAAAATACTAGGAAAAATTTCTGCTATTGTCACTGATAATGGTGCTAACATGGTGAAGATGTGCGATTTGCTGGGAATACGGCACATGCCTTGTTTTGCCCATACACTCAATTTAACATTGAACGATTCTATGAAGCTTTCTCAGGTGGAGGACATAATTAACAAATGCAAAGCCGTTGTTAAATTTTTTAAGAAATCATCTGTAGGGTGGCGAGCGCTTAAATTAGCCCAGAATGAAAGAAACCCCGACTCTACCCCTTTAAAGTTGATACAAGAAGTATCTACACGATGGAACAGCACGTTCTACATGATGAAGAGAATACTACAATTAAGTGACGTTCTCGCATTGGTGTCTAGGAAATTGGATCAGGCGCCAGACTACTTAACTGCTTCCGAAGAAGAAGCAGCAAAAGAAGTTATCAATATTTTGGAAATATTCGAAGAAGCTACAAAACTCGTTAGCGCTGATCAGTATCCGACTAGTTCACTAGTCATTCCATTAATATGTGGACTATTTGAAAAACTGAACGCTATCGAAATTTCCCTGACAACAGATATAGGCAAGATGTTTCACTCATCAGTGAGGCGAAACATAAGTAAGTCAGACAGACTCCTGGCGTATGAGACAAGAACTGTGACCCAAATAGCTGCATATTTACATCCAGCATTAAGAACAGGGTTTCGTCATCCGGAGAACATGCTGTCTGCAAAAGAGTTAGTAAGATAAGAATTATCGCATAACTTAAAAGATTCCGTCGATAGCTCTGTGCCATCGACTTTGGAGCAGCCAGGTAGTAGCACAGAACAGAAAAAGCCTGGATTGCTGGACTACTTAAAACAAAGAAGACCCAATACTAATTCAACTGCTTCTGCTGTTAATATTTTACGGATGTATTTGGAGACAGAGCCACGAAGCGAAGAAGCTGACTTCACAAAAGCAGCTAACAGTGCGGGAGCTTTTTGGTCCAGTAACAAACACTTGGCGCCATTAAATATAATAGCGCTCAAGTATTTGGCCATACCAGCGACATCGGTACCTTCGGAGAGGATGTTCTCTAAATCAGGATATATATTATCCTCTAGAAGGTGCTGTTGATCAAATTTGTTTCATAAATCAGAACTACGATTTGTTAGAAACAGGCAAAATATAAATTTCCTGGTAATTTCTTGCACACGCAATAAATTACGCAATAAAGTGTACACACACTTTATTTTTTGAGATTGTTATTGTACCTAAATATTTTAAGAAAAATTATTACTTAATATTAGCCTAATTAATAATAAAAAACTATAAATAATTAACAACTAGTATTTTTTAGAAAAAACCTAGGAAAAACCTTAAAAACCGGTTTTTTCAAATAAGTAACTAATCGGTTTAGACCGGTGTTAAAAATAGTAATCGGTTCACATCACTAGCAGGCACCGACGAGTCCCGATTTTCACTAACACTAGTCATTTTTATAAAACTGGCTTGAATATAAAAATTGGTAGAAAACGGCAAGGTGAAGTAATTTATTTGTTTGCAATATATTTTTTTGCGTCGGACAACACAAACACATTGCACAGCTGTTTCGCAAGCTTTTCGCAATTTTGCTTTTGATTTACTAACTGCGCCTGACTGACATGACGTGCTACGCGCTGCGTTGGTTAATTATTTGCTTGTTTCTTGTTTGTTGAATGAATGAATGATGAATACAGTACAATATAGTGATGCGATAGAACGTCAGATTAGTGTCAAGTGTGTCAACTAATGGTTCGCCCCGAACTGAAATCTCGCGAGTCTATCCTATAAACAAAAAATAAAATTATTTGGAATCTTTGCCATAAAAATAGTGCCATGAAACATTAACCAAATAACTTGACTTACAGTTTTATTCAAATACAGATAACGGGAGTTTATGTAATTTGGATCTGTTTTATGGGGCAGAAATTGCATTTATTCTGGATTTCAGACATTTATTCTAGATTTTGCCTAAATTTGTATCACTAAATCTACACGCATACCAAATTTCAGTACCTACTGTGGGGTCACTGGTGTACCCTGTGAATTTTGTCAAAGTTCTGTTTTTATTATGGCTCAAAAACTACAAGGTTTAAATTAAAAATAAAAACGGGGTCAAAATTTACTGACTTACAAATACCTTTCATTAGACGTGCCATTTGACCGAATAATCCAATTTTGGTTTTTTTGTAAAATATACAACGCTGATTTGCCCAAGTTGATTTAGAAATCTCGCGTCGCGCAATCAATAATATTGTAGGGGAGAGGGGGCAGCTTTGTACAGGGGCAGCTTTGAAAAATAGCGCTAATAACGTTATTTTTAACGCGTTGCTTTTATAAAAAATAATTTGAAGTGGCAACACCAACCCAAATAGTCGTCAGTTGTCATTTCTTGTCTATGACTAAACGTCAAAAAGTTAGAAGGTCATCTTGTTTTCTGCAGGATAAACGGAATATTTTAAAAGTTTTTTGTAAGAGTTTTACGATTACATTTGAAGGAAGTTGTAAGTTTTAATTGGTTTATTTGATAAGATTATCTTTAACCTATATAATTAAGTAAAAATAGTAAGCATTTTTGCTCATCTTGTTGGAAAATAAAAATTGTTTTTTTTTCATTGTGCTGTTGGGGCAGATTTGAACAAAATGAACAAAATGGTGTAATTTTATTTTTGTTATTTTATTAAACCTGAATATTATAATTATTTTTTTCAGTTCAAAATGGTAAGAAAGAAATTACAAAAAAAAAGAGAATCTGAAATTAACGAAGAAGATGCACTTAGAGCTGTACTTGCAGTGGTAACAGGTGAAATGAAATTGAGACAGGCAGCTGCCGTTTACAACCTTAAGCCAAATACTTTACATTATATAATCAAGAACTACAAAGATAAAAAATCGAAGACTGATGATTTCACAACTAAATACAGCACTTCACAAGTTTTTAACAAAGATGAAGAGATAATGTTAAAAAAATATATAATTACGCGGTCAAAGATGCACTATGGGTTGACGTATAAACAGACGCGGCAACTAGCATTTGAATATGCCATGGCGCTCGGGAAATCTCCAGAGAAATGGATTGAAATTAGAGAGGCGGGTATAGAATGGCTTAAAAGTTTCATGAAGCGTAATAGAGATTTATCTCTTCGTAAACCGGAAAATACAAGCTTGTCACGTTCAACGAGCTTCAACAAGCACAATATAACACAATTCTATGACAAACTTTTCTAAATTTTAATTAGGTTAAGCTATTTAAGAATCGTATCCTAAGACCTAGATCTCCTTAAATTTATTATTATTCATCTCTTGTTGATTATTGTAAGGGTAGATTGATAAAGAATGTTAAAATATTCCTAAGTCAAGGTTGTGTTTTAGTTTTGTAGATGTTTATAACATTATATTTTTACTAGTGATATCTGTTAATTGCTTGTATTTTTAAACTTTTTCCTAGCCAATAGTTCCTATTCTTTCTAGTAGTATGATAAAGATTGAGTTTAACGTTACTGATTTCATTATTCAAGTTACCTCTTTGAAATTTGTTAATTATTCAAAAGTGCCCCAGGGAGCGGTCACAAAGGAGAACGGGCATAAGTGTATGGAAGCTGGTCTACCTTGCAATAAAAATGAGTCATATGTCAATATAAAGGTAATTCTATGTATTTTCATATGTAGAAAGTCGCATTTCTCTAAGTATTGTCCGATCTGAGTTCTACTAAAAATTGAATCTGATAATATTTAGTGCCAAACATTGAATATCGTGGTAATTAAAAAAACATTTTGTGTAATGTAATGATTTTATTTAAGTTAGGTAAGTAGTAATACAAATAAAAACAACATCTTCTTAAAAAATCAAAACAATATGTTATTAAACATTATCATCATCATCATCATCGATGAGAATACTGTTAAGGAACAATGCAGGTTCATTGAACCCTTCATGACGGGCATAACCTACGTACCATATAATTGACAGTACATGGGCACAAGTACCTATAGTACGTCGCCCTGTCAAGCAGGTACAATAATATTGTGTAATATTGTTATTAATATTATTGATTAATATATAACAAAAATATTTCCTGGCTCGGACATGTCGAGACTGTATACGTCCACGTAATAGCCAAGCCTCTTCGTTGATATCATATTGTGCCAAGTCTTCTAGAGCGTTATCTCTATACGTCTCGATTATATAAAGACCATTTTGTAAGTGCTCGCTACAATATGATCGAGCGAGCTTTAACTGGTAAGTTCCCAAGGCAAAATGTATGACTTGTTCTTCACTAAGCCTTGGGAAGTTTTCTATTTCATTTGCTTCGATTCGCATGAAGTCTGCTCTCCTATAATTCAATCTCTTTGCTTCCACATAATTGTGCAATGTGTTTGGTATGTGTATTTTAGCTCTTATTGAATTCAAAAAGGCTGCTGCGTGTGAACTATCTTCGATGGGGGCGTGGAAGTGGTTTAGAATGGCTGCAGCTATTTTGAAGTCAACAAACATTTTTGGCAACGTTTTATTAAAATAGTTTTGACGCAAAAGTTTAAAATCTCGCTTAAATCTCCCATTTACTACTTCCACCACCCATCGGCACATGGTGACCAAACGAGACTGATTAGCTTGTTCTGTAGTGAGTTGATTTTCTCTTCTGTCTTTAGTTGGTGGCACATGATGTTCGTAGCCACAAGCTTCTATATCCTGCAAACTATCTCTAAATCCTCTGTCTACGATAAACGCATCATTACGTTCGAGTAACCAATGCAGCGGCTCATCTTCGTTATTCATTATTTCACTCATGATCTGGGCATCGGTTCTGGTAGCGGCAAATGGCCCTTTGACATCTAATATATAGCCGTCCGTGAATACCATTAAAAACGGCTTCAACAAGTTTTGATATTTGTGTAAGCTGTATGACAGCCGTTGAAACAAAAAGTTGGAGCTTTTGTTAATATATATATATATATATATGTACCGTCACATATAATTATGGCTTTGATATTTTCATCGTTTCCAAATAAAGCCCTTGGAATTGTTAAGTTTCTTTGAAGGATATCATTTCTGGTAATGTGGTCCACACCTAGATGCAGCACAACGTAATCGTTGCTCAGACATTCTCGAACTATAGGCAAAAAACGTTCTAGTTTTCGACGAGACATATGAAATAACGTTGCCAGTCTCTCATCAGAGTCTCCAGTTCTAAGTTTTGTTAAATAGATGCCTAATGCAGTTCTAGGCTGGTTACAACGTTCACTTAGTGACGGAGTTTGTTCTAATATAGCTTCGAACTGATCGTAAGTGCGCCCTGTCCATAAGTGCATCTCTTCATTAGACAAGGTGCCTCTGTTTTCGAAGTCGATTCTGGGCTGGTTGTTAGCAGCCATTCTCATCAAGTCACAGAGCGATGTAAACTGAGCGTCATTAAAATCATGTGTCACATTACACATTTGCGGCAGGTTGCTCCATTCATTATTTTGTAAGTGTTCTGTACACACCCTAGCGCTATCAGGAATAAAAAGCTTGCTCTCACAAAATACATTAATTCTTATCGCGTTTGGTATATGATTACGGGTAATATTAGCACAGTTGTTGTAAACACAATGCACCGAAGTGTTCGGTGCCCTCGTGTATTCTTGAGAGTGCAATGTACCAGGCGCTCGCGCCGCTTGCTGTGCAGGTCTATGATCACGCTCAGTCCTCTGCCAACTTCGGTGACACAAGCTTCGAGTACTGTCGAACACCACCTGAAAATAATAACAATTAATACTTAAAATAAATAAATCCTATGCCTAACTACTCAATATAATAAAAATAAAAGGTAACTAACCTCCAACACAGCATGTTGTTGTATAAACGTGGCGAATTCTGGTCGTTCCCTTTGCAGGTTATCAGCCAAGATATGCTGCTGGTACCGTCCGCGGTAAAGTCCTCGACGACACATCACACAGTTTCGAAAAACTTCCATTATCGGTAGGCAGTTCAAAAGTCAATAAGTCGAGCCAAAGTTAACACATTAGGGAAAGAAACAGGGTCCAAAAGCAAGCCAGGGTCAGTAAAAACAGAGAAAGAAGTTCAAACACAGCACTATCGTAACAAGACGTGACGTAGCCACTCACTTGATGCGATGCGACTGATTATTGTAGCCGTCCGGCGCGGCGCGTACACAACCGTTCCCCTCCCCCGCGTACGCATCCCTCTCCCCACGGCCCTTACATCGCTCTTCTCCCTTCTCGCTCTTGCTACTGCATTGTATAGGAGCCTTTATGTATGGATATAGTAATCGTGAAACCGTTATTTTATGTTCTTTAAAACAAAAAATGCTGGTGTTTGCATGGCTGTAACTCAAAACGGACAGACTTTTGGGGTAAGTTCCAATAGTATATTTTGATGTACTATTGTATGCCAATTCGAAAATGTGCTGCTCATTTTTATTGGACTGTAGACCAGGATGCCCGTTCTCCTTTGAATGCCAATATGCAATTAGGCACAAAACCAGATGACGTCCCAGCATGAGTTATTATCAGTGATCGGACTAGGCAGAGCTATTTTGTGTACATGTCATATGTAAGAATAATATGGATATTCCCAAAATCACGGGATTTGCTTTTTAAGTATAAAAATAATAAAAAGCTATTTACGCCTTAAGGAGTAATGAAAGAATACACTTCCTCTCCGACGGGCAAGTATAAGGACGGGTTTAAGGATGATAGTATACTAAATAGATAGAAATTTGATTCATTAAACCACATATATTTTATTATGTAACAATTTCTTATATTCATACAAGACTCAACAATCATTTAACATTATCATTCTGAAGTTGTACAAGAACATATTACCATACAAATTATTTGTTCCTCAAAAAATTAAAATATACAAACAGAACAAGCTATATGTATTTACAATAAAATCCTGATTAAGTTGATCAACACGTTAAACAATAATTTACTTATTCAAACAAAAAATGTCATTCTTGGAGAATTTGAAGAAAAATTGTCAAAAAATAAAGTAAATGATGAAATTTTGTTTACAAATTTGTTCCACTAACATCCACAGATGTCGAACGCTCCTTTTCTTTTTACATCTAACACCCATTTATATGTAGAAAAGGAGCGTTCGACATCTGTGGATGTTAGTGGAACAAATTTATATGACAAAATTTCATCATTTACTTAATTTTTTGTCAATTTTTACCATTGGTAAACCATTGAATAGTAGTGGTGCAGAAAGAGACAAAACATGTGCGTCGCTTTGACAGAAACACCCCGCTATTGTTTTCGTTATCGGCGTATGCGGCTATATCACGAGTTTCAACAAAGCGGAAACGTGTTGCTGATGTAAAATTTACAGCGTCGCTCGGGCGCTTATTGGCTTACATAAACCATTTTTTATACTTATTGATAAAAATAGTTATCCTGGATAAATCCGGGAAAATTCTGGAGGATTAGTCGGAATCTAATGGAATATCCATATTAACATTATTGTTTGCGGTCAATGAACCTAAATAGCTCTACCTACTCCGACCAGTGGTTATTATTAATCTTTGACCTTTGCCTTCGGGTACTTTGGTGGTCGATTGTGCCGTATCATCGGTCCAAGCTTTGGATACGGTATGATTGGCGTTTAGCCATGTCTCGTCTAGAAATACATCTTTGTCCCAATTTGTAATTTTTTTGACTTTCCGGACTTTTCACAAACTTTTGCCATGGGTAATAGCGGTCTACCATTTTGGTTTTCTCGCTCAAAATATTCATGCAAGCGAATCACAAACTCACGACTTTGACTGTTCAAAACAATAACAACAAAGAAACTAACAATAATAAATAAACTTAACAAATTAACAGCAATAGTAACAAAAACAAAGTGATGAGAACGGAAAACACGTGGCGTATACAAGGCGTTAGCACTCGTACTGAGGAGAATGGATCATGTCAAACAAGATGGCGGCGCGTTGGCGCCATCTCAAGAAGACACGCCGCGGCCAAACTTCTCTCGAACCCCAAAGTTGTCGGAAGGAATGTTACGAGTAGGTTGGAATTTAGATTTTATTTACTCACTATTGTAAATAATGTTTTTTTTTAAATATTTAATAATGTTATTTATTTAAATTATATGATAAATTAATTTTGAATTAAGTTTTATACAAAATATCGATAGTTTATAGTCTGTGGTCACGATGATTCATCGCTCATCACTTTTATTAGCTCAGCATGCCCATAAAGTATGACATTGACTGGTACGTTTGTCCGTACTGTTAAATGCAGAACTTCATAGGCGCGATTTTACTGACAGCTGTTCCAGAGATCAGGCTATGTTTTTTCTATTCCAGATTATTCCAGAATGCTGGAAATTTCTGGCACCCAAAACAGTCAGAAGGCGGACAAGCTTGCCGAGAAGCTCCGTGGAGTTCTGTCCGAGGTGGCAAACATCGCAAGGCCCGTGAAATCGGCCAATTTGAGCATCACGGGTCTAGACGATGCAGCCTCGAAGGAGAAGGTGGCGACGGCGGTTGCAAAGGCAGGTGGCTGCGACCTGGCCGCAATTAAGGTGGGCGAAATTCGCCGCGGCTTTGGCGGCACCGGCTCCACCATTGCGACCTGTCCGATCTCGGCAGCCAAAGTGCTGTCGGGAACCGGTAGGCTTTTGGTCGGATGGAGTTCGGCGCGAGTGGTAGTCTTGGAGGCGCGTCCCATGCGCTGTTTTAGGTGCATGGGGCTGGGACACACGCGCCCCCAGTGTCCAGCATCAGCCGACAGGGGGGACCTGTGCTTCCGGTGTGGATGTACGGGCCATAAGGCGGCCAGCTGTAAGAAGGCTGACCCACGCTCCTTTTGGGGGATTTGAACGCCAAGGCCCGGGATTGGGGCAATACCTCAACTGACTCTCGTGGGGAGATTGTCAGGGAGTGGGCGGTTGCCACGGGACTGACCCTGCTCAACAGAGGGTCGGCCCATACGTGCGTGCGACACAACGGGGGATCCGTGGTGGACCTATCGTTTGCCACCCCGTCTGTTGCTGCACGTGTCCGGGCCTGGAGGGTAATGTCGGAGGTGGAGACTCTCTCGGACCATAAGTACATAAGGTTCGAGATATCCACCTCCCACAACGCGGGAGGGTCTCGGTGCGTGGCTCGAGCGGATTTCCCGCGCTGGGCTGTTAGCCGCCTAGATGTCGAACTGGCAAAGGAGGCGGCGATCGTCCAGTCGTGGCTTCCTGCTCCCACGCACCCAGATGTCGACGTCGCTGCTGTCCGTTTCCGCGAGGCGGTGATGGCCGTCTGTGACGCGGCCATGCCGAGGTCCCACGGCCATCCCGATAGCCGCAAGGTGTACTGGTGGTGCTCGGAGATCGCGGAGCTCCGAGTTGCCTGCTCAGCGGCGCGGCGCTCCTTCACCCACTGTAGGAGGCGGCGTCATGGCCGGACCGACGAGCAGCTGTCGGCTGAAGAGCTGGAGGTTGAGGACCAGCTGCATGAAGCGTACCGCGTCGCCTAGCGAGAGCTGAGAGTGGCTATTGTCAGGGCCAAGTCACAGGCGTTCGGCGAAGCCCTGGCCAGCCTAGACAGGGATCCTTGGGGACGCCCGTACAAGGCAGCTCGGAAAATGTTCCGGTGCCGAGTGCCACCAGTCGCGGAGTCCATGTAGCCTGAGCTCCTAGACAGAGTGTTGGGCGGACTCTTCCCTGACAGAGACCCTACCCATACCCCTCCTCCGATGGTGGGTTCCGTCTCTTTCCCCGAGGAGTTGCAAGCGGCCCCCATCCCAGCTGTGTCAGAGGTGGAAATGGCGGTGGTGGCCGACCGCCTACGGGGTAAGAAGACGGCGCCCGGCCCAGACGGGATCCCAGGGCGGGTTCTCGGTCTCGCCCTGAAGCAAATCAAGGATTGGCTTCGGGAAATTTTCAGCGCGTGCCTAACGTCAGGGCGGTTCCCGAAGCCGTGGAAGGAGGGGCGATTGTGCCTGTTGCGGAAGGAGGGACGACCCGTCGACTCGCCTTCTGCATACAGGCCCATAGTGTTGCTGGATGACACGGGCAAGCTGTTCGAGAGAGTGGTGGCTTCTCGTGTCATCCGGCACTTGGAAGGGACTGGGCCTGGCCTTTCGGAGGCCCAGTACGGTTTCAGAGCGGGGCGATCCACAGTTTTGGCCAAACAAAGGTTTGGCCGCGGCGGCATGGGCACTATCCGCCTTGAGTGCCCCGTCGCCACGGCTACAGCCGTCCTTGCCAAAGGACGGCTTCCTGTAGGGCTTAGTTCCTGCGGAGTCCGGGCGCTTGAAGATCAGCCTCTACGCTGCTTCAAGTGCTTCGGAATCGGGCACACGCGGGCCCTCTGTCCGTCCAAGGTGGATAGGGCGGACAGTTGCTACCGATGCGGCAAGGAGGGGCACAAGTCCGCCTCCTGCAAGGCCGCCACGCCACACTGTGCAGTGTGCGCAGCCTGCGGCCGCACAGCGGGGCACATTATGAAGGGGAGGAATTGCAATCCTCCCCCTAAGAAGGGCAAAGCGCAGGCACCGAGCACGCCTGCCGCTACCGCCACCGCCATCGTCCCTGAAGCCGGAACCTCGTTGGCTGATGAGGAGGGTGCGATGTCCGAATGATGGATGGGACCGGACATCGCATTCTCCAGGCGAACACCAACCACTGCAAGGCAGCCCAGGACCTGCTGATGCAGGCCATGGCTGAGTGGTTGGTGGACGTAGTTGTCGTCTCCGAGCCTTACTCGGTCCCCGGACGTTGGCTGGGTGATCAGGAGGGCTTGGTGGTATTGGTGGCGCGGTCTTACACAGACTCCCCGCCCCTCTCGCTCATAGAGATGGGACCGGGATACGTGGCCGCCGCGTGGGAGGATATAGCCCTGGTGGGCGTCTATTTGTCCCCAAACTGCCTTCTCCAGGATTTCGAGAACTTTCTCGAAATCCTCAACGCGGTTATGGGTAGGGCGGCGACGCCGCGACAGGTCGCCGTTTTAGGTGGCCTAAATGCGAAATCGGTGGCTTGGGGCAACCCGGTCGCTTCCTGCAACGTCCGGGGTCCCACCGTTGAATCTTGGGCGGTTGCGTCTGGAGTGTCGCTCCTCAACAGAGGGACGATCCAGACGTGTGTGCGGCGATGGGGAGGGTCGGTGGTTGACGTCTCGTTCGCCACCACAGTTTTGGCCGCCCGCGTTGTAAACTGGCGGGTGGAGATGGTGGAGACCTTGTCGGACCACCGATATGTGCGGTTCGACATCTCCACCCAGAGCCTCCGGAGGTCGCGCTCCTCAGGTCGATCTGCCTTTTCACGGTGGGCTCTCACCCGCCTCAACCGTGAGGCGGCAAGGAGGCGGCGTTCGTCCAAGACTGGCTCACGCCTCCTGTCGATGTCCTGGACGTCGATTCCGAAGCGGCCCAACTTAGGAGGTCCCTGACCAAGGTGTGCAATTCTAGCAAGCCTCGGTCTCACCGTCCACCTCCCCGTCGCGCCGTCTTTTGGTGGTCCGAGGGGTTAGCGGAGCTCCAGGCCACCTGCGTGGCGGCAAGGCGGCAATACACGCGGAGTCGACGGCGCAGCCGGCGAGACCCAGAAAACGAGGACCTTTTCTACGCCTTTTACGTGAGGCAAAGAAGGTCCTCAAAACCGCAATGGCCGCCGCCGAAGACGCGGCACGAGCCGAGATGCTGGAGGGTCTCGACAGGCACCCTTATGAGAGACCATACAAGGCGGCGCGAACAAACTGCGCCCCTTTGGTCCTTCGCTGACGGAGTCCCTCGAGCCGGGATTGGTGGATGGGGTGGTTCAATCCCTGTTTCCACCCGGGACTAACTTCACCCCACCAGTGATGGACCCCCGCGGGGAGCGGTTCCGCCGGAGGAGGAGATCCCTCCAATCACGGTGGAGGAGCTTGCCGAGGAGACCCTTTGCCTCCGCGCCAAGAAGACGGCCCTAGGGCCGGACAGCGTACCCGCGCGGGTAGTGGCAAAATCTACTGATTTGAGCATCACAGGCCTGGACGATGCAGTCACGAAAGAGAAAGTGGCAGCGGCGGTTTCTAAGGCAGGGGACTACGATCTGGCTGCAACAAAGGTTGGCAAAATCCGTCGCGGCTTTGGCGGCACCGGCTCCACCATTGTGACCTGTCCGATCTCGGCACCCAAAGTGCTGTCAGGAAAGGGTAGGCTGTTGGTAGGATGGACTTCGGTGCGAGTGGTGCTCTTGGAGGCGCGTCCCATGCGCTGTTTCAGGTGCATGGGGTTGGGGCACACACGCCCCCAGTGTCCAGCATCAGCCGACAGCGGGGACCTGTGCTTTCGATGTGGAAGCACGGGCCATAAGTTTGCCAGCTGTGAGAAGGCCAACCCACGCTGCGCAATATGCGCAGAGGCAGGGAAACCTTCCGGCCATGTAATGGGGGGGCGCAGCTGCGTTCCCCCGAAGACGAAGGGCAAGGCCACCAGGATCCAGGCCAATCCCGTGGCTGTTAGCCAAGTCGCGCCGGAAGTCGCTCGCCCGGTGGTGAGCGAGGAGATTGTGATGTCTGACTGATGGATCAAGTCCGACATCACAACTTCCTCCAGACGAACCTTAACCACTGCGCCCAGGCCCAAGACCTGTTCATGCAGGCCTTGGCGCAGTGGCAAATAGATGTGGCGGTAGCGGCGGAGCCGTATTGCGTCCCCTCTTCCCATCCCTATTGGGCTTGGGACCTGGACGGCTCCGTTGCCATTGTGGGACGATCGGGTGGATCACCCCTCTTAGTCAAAGAGAGGGGTTCTGGATACGTGGTGGCGCAGTAGGGAGAGTATGCTGTAGTGGGCACATATTTCTCCCCCAACAAAACAGCTGCGGAACTGGAGGTTTTTGCGGTCCTTTTGGCCGCAGCGGTAAGGAGACAGGCGCTATATCATATCCTCCTTTTAGGGGATCTGAACGCCAAGGCCCGAGATTGGGGCAACCCCTCAACTGAATCTCGCGGGGAGATTGTCAGGGAGTAGGCGGTTGCAACGGGACTGACCCTGCTCAACAGAGGGTCGGTACACTCTTGCGTGCGACACAACGGGGGGTCCGTGGTGGACTTATTGTTCGCCACCCCGTCTGTAGTGGCTTCCTGCTCCCACGCACCAAGACGTGGATGTCGCTGCCGGCCTTTTCCGCAAAGCGGTGACGGCCGTTTGCGACGCAGCCATGCCGAGGTCGCGGGGCCACCCCGAGCGCCGCGTAGTATACTGGTGGTGCTTGGAGATTGCGCAGCTTCGGGTTGCCTGTTCGGCGACGCGGCGCTCCTTACACCCACTGTAGGAGGCGGCGTCACGGCCGGACCGACGAGCAGCTGTCGGCCGAAGAACTGGAGGCTGAGGGTCAGCTGCAAGAAGCCTACCGCATCGCCAAGCGAGAGCTTAGGGTAACTATTGTCAGGCCCAAGTCACAGGCGTTTGGCGAAGCCCTGACCAGCCTGGATAGAAATCCTTGAGGGCGTCCGTACAAGGCAGCTCGAAAAATGTTCCGGTGCCGGGTGCCCCCAGTCGCGGAGTCCATGGAGCCAGAGCTCCTGGACAGGGTGTTGGGTGGGCTTTTCCTCGACAGAGACCCTACTTACACTCCTCCGCCGATGGCGAGTGTCATCTCCTTCTCCGAGGAGTTGGACTTGGCCTCCATCCCGCCCGCCGTTGGCTTCGGAAACTTTTCAGTGCGTGCCTCACTACGGGGCGGTTCCCGAAGCCCTGGAAGGACGGACGATTGTGCCTGTTGCGGAAGGAGGGACGACCTGTCAACTTCCTTTCTGCATACAGACCAATAGTGCTGCTGGATGATACGGGCAAGCTGTTTGAGAGAGTAGTGGCTTCTCGTGTCATCCAGCACTTGGAAAGGACTGGACCTGGCCTCTCAGAGGCTCAGTACGGTTTCAGAGCGGGGCGTTCTACAGTGGATACCCTGCTCCGGCTCAAGGAGTGGACGCAGGCGGCGGTCGGTGAGGGGAAAAAGGCGTTGGCTGTCTCACTCGATATAGCCAACGCCTTCAACAGCCTCCCACACAATAGTATATAGGAAGCGCTCCGCTATCACGGAGTGCCCCTGAATCTCCAGAGGCTGTTAGAGGATTACCTCCAAGACCGCGAGGTCCTGGTGGTGGGACGCGATGGTCTGAAGCGCCGTCGCGTCTCTTACGGGGTTCCACAGGGGTCGGTGTTGGGACCGCTCCTCTGGAACATGGGCTACGACTGGGTGCTCCGTGGGACGCTGCCCGTAAGTGTGCGGGTCACGTGCTACGCAGATGATACCATAGTCGTCGTCAAAGGAAGGGACCTCGGGGAGGTGACGCGGTTGGCCACGGTGGGTACAACACTCGCGGTCGACCGCATACGCACTCTGGGGCTGGAGGTTGCCCTCTCCAAGACCGAGGCCCTGTTGTTTCATGGTTCAGGAGGACCTCCTCCAGGTACGCGGGTGCTCTTGGACGGAGTCTCGGTCAGAGTTGGGACCCAGATGAAATTTCTGGGTCTCATTCTAGACGGGAAGTGGGCATTTGGGGCCCATTTTGCAGGGTTGGCTCCGAGAGTCGTAGGGGCTGCTGCCGCTTTGGGAAGGCTGCTGCCAAACGTGGGTGGCCCGAGCGCCAACTGCCGTCGGCTGTACTCCGGAGTGATCCGGAGTATGGCCATGTATGGGGCACCCGTCTGGGTGGACGCCCTCAACCGCCAAAACAAGACCCTGCTGCGACGTCCGCAGCGGGTCATCGCGACGAGGGCGATACGCGGATACCGGACGGTGTCATGGACGGCAGCGTGCGTGTTGGCCGGGGATCCCTCCTGGGAGCTCCAAGCGGAGATCCTCGCCGAAGTTTACCACTTCGTGGCGGCGAGGAGATCCCGAGGGGAGCCTCCAATGTGGGAGGAGGTCACGCGCATGCTGAGGCAGGCGTGGACCGCCTTGTTACGGCGGTGGACGGAAGACCTGGCGCCACCAGTGCCGGGAAAGTGGACGGCGGATGCCGCGAGGCCGGTCCTCAGTAGGTGGGTAAGGCGGCGGTTTGGGTCGCTGACCTTCCGAATAGTGCAGGTGCTTACCGGACACGGATGTTTCGGAAAGTACCTGCATGGAATCGCAAAGAATGAGGTGACCCTAACCTGCCATGAGTGCGGAGCACCTGAAAACTCGGCGCTGCACACGCTGGAAGTGTGTGCTGCATGGAACCCGCAGCGGCACATACTCTCAGCGTGCATCGGAGGGGATCTCCGATGCCATGCTCGGCAATGAGGCATCGTGGCAGGCGATGGTCTCCTTCTGCGAAGAAGTTATGATGCAGAAGAAGAGCGCGGAGCGGGCCAGGGAGGACGACGCCGCTTCGGACTCGCTCCGGCGTAGACGAACAGAAGCAAGGAGGAGGCGGTTTGCTCGCCTCCTCACTCCTCCTTCATAAGCGGGGTCACTGGCTGCGAGTCGGGGGACTCACAGCCGGCTTGCATGACCTCGCACGTCGTATTGAGGGGGGGTCTTTGTGAGAAAGGCTGCCCCCTCCATGTCGGGGTCTGGTTGCCTGCAACCGGTCCAACCGCTGGGGCTGGGTGGCGAATGTTAGCGCGACCCCACCTTGCCCCACCTCGGCGGAATGACTGCTCACCGTGGTGGTTTTAGCCGGTAAGAGTCCGGCAGAACCACCCCGCGCGGGAGTGGTATCCATGAGGATTTCCCCACGTAAAAAAAAAAAAAAGGTAAGGTTTAGGCCCGGCACTATCCGCCTTGAGTGCCCCGTCGCCGCGGCTAAAGCCGTCCTCGCCAAAGGGCGGCTTTCTATAGGGTTTAGTTCCTGCAGAGTCCGGGCGCTTGAAGATCAGCCTCTACGCTGCTTCAAGTGCTTTGGAGTCGGGCACACGCGGGCCCTCTGTCCGTCCAAGGTGGATAGGAAGGACAGCTGCTACCGCTGCGGCAAGGAGGGGCACAAGTCCGCCTCCTGCAAGGTTGCCATGCCACACTGCGCAGTGTGTGCTGCCAGTGGCCACCCAGCGGGTCACATAATGAAGGGGAGGAACTGCAATCCTCCCCCTAAGAAGGGCAAAGCGCAGGCACCAAGCCCGCCTGCCGCTGCAACCGCCGCCCTTGAAGCGGAAACCCCGGCGGCCGATGAGGGGGGTGCGATGTCCGATTGATGGATAGGGTCGAGGGCACCGCGGAACGTCAGGGCACCGTGCCCACGCTCCACCCATTGCCAGAGGACTGGCAGTCGTCCACTGTCCGAAGACGGAGGAATAAGAAATATTGTAACCCAAATTGGGAGATTATTAAAGTAAATAAAATGTACCTAAACCATCCCATCCCTATAAGAATAAATATTCTAGTTGGAAAAGCATACTACACTGTAAAAGATTTTCTTGATGACCATAATATTATTTAACATTAATTTATATAAATTTGTTATTATTGCAATTACTTTTAATTCATTGACATATCCATTTTGACATAATTATTATTATTCTTAAATATGCAAATCTTTTGTCATTTCTTCATCAACTTTTAATAACTATTTGCTGTACTATCATGTGATTCTAAACTGTATTAATCTTATTATGAAAAAAAATGTGTATTATTATGATAAATATTGTGTAATAGTTATGTAGATGTTTGTACGCTTAAATAGCAGAACCTAGAATAGTTCTTAATATAAGTTCAACCATCAATTAAATACCTAGTTTCACGAACAATAAAGAATTATGAATTATTATGAATTATAAAAGAAAAAGAAATAGATAACAGAATAGAATAGTTCAACATTGGCATCCCACCAATGGAAGTATGTAAGAGGATGAATGAAAGAAAGAAATAGTATGAGGAATAAAGGAAATACTATAAGATGACTAGAAAGAAAGAGCAAATTGCAAAAAAGGACTCCGACCCCCATGTCGGAGGGCAGAGTAGGCTAGCTCGCGGGCCGGTCCTCAGCGTCCGGACAGGAATTATAAAAAAAAAAAAAACCTTACCTAACCTAACCTAACCTGTTTTTTTTTTTGACGAGGGGCATAATCTGCAACCAGATACCTTACTGCATAGAGGGTACAGTAAGGTTATGTGAGGTTCACGGACTCGTGTACTCAATAAAAACCACCCCAGTGGCCATCCTCGACACTTGTCGGGGGAGCTCCGAGATCTCCGAGGGAACGCACCGGTGCCCCCCCTCACGCTGTGCCTTTGCACGTCCAGGAGGAGGCTATCTAGCCACCCCCGTACACCACGGTGTTCACAGCAGCACATTGCCACAATGTGCCGCCGCCCTCCCGGGGCCCGTTTAATGGACAGCCGAAGCCCTCATTTCGACCACCCACGGATTCGAAAGGTCCCCTGTCTGGCAGGGGATACCACACAAAAGCCCCTTATGGGTTAGGCGCAGAAAGATGGCCACTGCCACCTCGCCGTTGCCTCCTTCTCCGAACAGAATCAGCCCTCTCGCGATCTCGCTCTGCGGCCTCTTTTCGAACCATAACGGTCTCACAGAAAGAGGCCACCGCCTTCCGCGCCGTCTCATCTACCAGCATAGACTCTACTACTCCTGGTAGAGAGAGGTCCTACCCAATCCTGGCGATCAGGGCCGCCGCTCCTCGCACCACGCCGAGCATTCCTCAAGCGTGTGCTGGGCGGAATCCCGAGCCGTCGCAACTCCGCTCCCGTCATCACGGCGGAGGCGCACGTACACACGTGCATCCATCTCCGCCAAGATGTCGAAGGGCGGAAACCGCGCCAGGAGAGTTGACGCCTCGAAAGATATCGTCCGATATCATCGTTCGATCCGGATAGCGACAATACGCTGCAGGCTATAGAATATAGTCCTGCTGCGTCGGAGCGCCAGTCGCTCCCACCAGACGGGCGCTCCGTATCCTAGAGTGCCATCGACCGCACGACTCCGGTGTAGAGGCGGCGAACTCCTTCCCTAGGTCCCCCGAGATTAGGGAGCAGTCTGTGCAGAGCACCCACCACCTTCTGGATGCGGGGGACGGAGCGACTGAAGTGTTCCTCGAAACCCCAGCAACTATCCAAGATGAGGCCCAGGTACTTTAGGTACCGCCCCACTTGGATGTCAACGTCACCCACACGAACCGATAAGCTGGGTGGTTCCCTTCCCCTAGGGAACTTGTGGAACCACAGCGCCTTGGTCTTGTGCGGCGCTGTCCGCAGACCCAGCTCGTGGACCTTGTCCACGACACAAGCCATACCAAGCTCGGCGAGCTCCTTGGTCCCGTCGAAGGAGTCCCCGTTGGCTAACACAAGAGTGTCATCCGCGTAGCAGACGACGTGTACGCCGACGGGGAGATCGACACGCAAGACCGCGTCGTATGCGAGGTTTCACAGAAGCGGGCCCAACACAGAACCCTGCGGAACCCCGCAACTGACGTCCCTCTCATGCAAAGTACCGTCCCTGCCCACATACTGCACACATCTGTGCTGCAAGTAGGCGCCGAATATGCGCTGCAGGTAGGGCGGCACTCCGTGAAACACCAGCGCCTCCCTGATCGCCCTCCAGGGCAGGGAGTTGAATGCGTTAACGATGTCCAAGGACACCGCCATCGCCTTCCCGCCCTGGGACACCACCTGGTTCGACAGCATACGGACACGAAAAATCGCGTCTACTGTCGAACGAGCACGCCGGAAACCAAACTGGTCGTCCAACAAGTCGGAGCCTACCTGCCACAGGTGTGTGCATAGACGAGCCGCAATTATTCTTTCGAACAACTTGCCGGCCTCGTCCAGCAAGCAAATGGGACGGTACGCAGAGGGCGAGTCTGCGGACCTGCCATCCTTCTTCAAGAGGACCAACTTTGCCTCCTTCCAGCCCTTGGGGAATACCCCGCGGCGTAAACAACTGTCAAACAGTTTTTGCAGTCGGTCCCCCACGCTGACGGATAGAGCCAGCACCCAAGCCCGACCAGGTATTCCGTCAGGGCCTGGTGCTTTATTGCGAGCCCTGAGGCGCTTCACAGCGCGGACCAACTCCTCCTCGGTTACCCCCAGATCATCGGACCAGATGGTCGGTTCCGACGATAGCCCGGGGGGAGAGGGACTGTCCTGGACCCTAGGAAACAGTGTGTCAACAACACTCCCCACCAGATCAGGGTCCAGAGTTTCGGTAAAAGGAGGGACCCATGGGCGCAGCATACCTAGTACCATCTTGTACGGGCGCCCCCACGGATCCCTATCCAGTCCCTCGAGGAGTTCACTCCAGGACTGAGCCTTCGCGTTGGCGATGGCCGCCTGTAGCACTGTCGTAGCGCCTCGGTATACCTCGTAGGCTCTTTCCTTTACTTCGGCAGGAACTCGTCGCCTTCTCCTAGCTCTAGTGTACAGGCGTCTGGAGCGCAGGCATGTCTCCCGCAGCCGCGCTATATCCTCTGACCACCAGTACACCGACCTACGCTTGGGTGGCCTGGCTCGGGGCATCGAGAAGTCGCAGATCGACGTCATCGTTGCCCGGAACCAGGCCGCCTCCCTCTCAGGATCGGGCAGATCCTCTTCAGCATGGCCTTCTGGCCAGGTCGCGACAATGGCTGCAGCTTCGAGAAAGTCTCGATTAAGTAACTAAAGGACTCCCAGGTCCAAACAGGACCGGTATACCAACTAAACGACCCAGCGGCACTCCGGCATCGTCTGCGTGGAGGAGGATTGGGAAACCGGCAGAGCCTTTACATCCAATCCCCCGCCTACGACCGCCCGCCTTTACAGCGGGGCATTCACTCCTTTCCCGACAGGAAGAGGACCGGGAACGACCGTGAGTGCTCGGATATTCCCACCCGGCGGAAGTGAAGAATAAGTGCAATGCGGGGGAAGGCGCCCCCGCGCCTGTTTTCCGCTATCCTCCACCAAGAGGGGGAAGGTGATTTTCGTGCAATCGCCTTCTCCTACCTCTTCTTGCCTGCACAGCGGTGCAGCGAGGGAATCATCCTCTCGCGCGCGCTCCGCTGCCTCCTTCTGGGACATAACGTCCTCGCAAAAGGAGGCTACGGCTGCCCAAGCTTCCTCGCTTCCCAGCATGGATATGACCACGCCGGGCAGCGAGAGGTCCGGCCCGACTGCTACCACTAAGTCGCGACGCTGCTCGGACCACGACGGGCATACCTCGAGGGTGTGCTGCGCCATATCCTCCACCGCACCGCAATCATGGCACGACGGGGTCACCTCTCTTCCGATCCGGTGCAGGTACGATCCGAAGCATCCATGCCCGGAAAACACCTGCACCATCCGGAACAAGAGGTATCCGTGAGGCCTTTCGAGCCATTCTCGCAGGATCGGCCTGAGAGCGTCCAACGTTCGGCGGCCAAACGCGGCGGAGGCGAGGTCCTTCGTCCAATGGTGGACGATTGCGGCCCTCGCCTGACGTTGGACGGCCTCCCGCTCTTCCGGGGCGGGGTGCTCCCCGAGCGTCCTACGCCCCGCTGTCCACTTGTACACTCTGGCGATCACCAACGCCTCGAGCTCCCAAGGAGGGGTGCCCGCCAGAGCACACGCCGCCGCGAAGCCTACCGAGCGGTAGGCCCTCGCCACCCGCTGCGCGATTGCCCTTTGGGGCCTGCGGATCGTGCTAGCATTCTCCCTCCTTTGAAGGGAGTCTGCCCAGATGGGGGCCCCGTAGAGGGCCATGCTCTTCAAGATGCCGGCATACAACTGCCGGCATCGTGCTTTTGGCCCCCCCCAGATTTGGAAAGAGCCACGCGAGTGCAGCCGCGGCCTTCAATAGGCGCGTTGACAGCCCGCTGAAGTGCGGGCCAAAGCGCCTCCTGCTGTCGAGCACTAGGCCCAGATATTTCATCTGGGCCTTCACCTCTACCCTGACGCCCTCCACGACGATGTGGGCGTCAATGGAAATGCGCTGACGAGGCCCGTGGAAGAATACGGACTCGGTCTTTTGCAGCGCCACCCCCAATCCCAGCCGGCGGATTCTTCCCGCGACCAGGGATCCGCCAGCCGAGGCCAGGCTCGCCGCCTCCCTAAAGTCCCTCCCCCGGGCAGTGAGAAGAGTGTCATCCGCGTAGCAGATGACACTCGTGCCACGAAGGAGAGCTCCTCGCAGGAGCCAGTCGAACCCGATGTTCCACAGGAGTGGCCCTAGAACGAACTCCTGTGGAACACCGGACTCCGCGCCATACCGCCGAAGCTGGCCCGCTTTGTCATCAAGGAGGACTGCTCGGTCCTCCAAGTAATTTGCCAAGATGCTCCTCAGGTACTGAGGCACTCCATGGTAGCGGAGCGCCTCCAGTATTGTCGGGTGGGGAATGGAGTTGAAGGCGTTGGCTATGTCAAATGACACAGCCAAAACTCCATCCCCTGCCTCCGCGGCTTCCCTTACTTGGCCCTTGAGCCGGGACAGTGCGTCAACTGTCGAAAGTCTCCTTCGAAAACCGAATTGGGCGTCCGACAGGTTCGGCCCCACCTCTAGCAGGAGGCCATTAAGTCGCCTGGCGACGATCCCCTTGAACAACTTACCGACCTCATCGAGCAGAACGATGGGTCGGTATGCCGAGGGGGAGACCGCCGGGCGTCCCTCCTTCCGGAAGAGGCATAGCTGCCCCTTCTTCCAAGGTTTCGGGAACCTCCCAGACGCGAAACACGTGTTGAAAAGATCCCAAAACCTCTCTTTCATTTGCGTGGCGGCGATGGCCACTACCCGTGCGGGTACGCCGTTCGGCCCTGGGGCCGTCTTCTTGGCGCGGAGGCAAAGGGTCTCCTCGGCAAGCTCCTCCACCGTGATTGGAGGGATCTCTTCCTCCGGCGGAACCGCTCCCCGCGGGGGGTCCATCACTGGTGGGGTGAAGTTGGTCCCAGGTGGAAACAGGGGCCGAACCACCCCATCCATCAATGCCGGCTCGAGGGACTTCGTCAGCGAAGGACCAAAGGGGCGCAGTTTGTTTCTACGCCTCACGTAAGAGGCGTAGAAAAGGTCCTCGTTTTCTGGGTCTCGCAAGCTGCGCAATCGACTCCGCGTGTATTGCCGCCTTGCCGCCACGCAAGTGGCCCGGAGCTCCGCTAACCTCTCGGAATACCAATAGACAGCGCGACGGGGAGGTGGATGGCGAGACCGAGGCATGCTGGAATTGCACACCTCGGTCAGGGACCTCCTAAGTTGGGCCGCTGTGGAATCGACGTCCAGGACATCGACAGGAGCCGCCTCACGGTTGAGGCGGGTGAGAGCCCATCGTGAAAAGGCAGATCGACCCGAAGAGCGCGACCTCCGGAGGCTCTGGGTGGAGATGTCGAACCGCACATATCGGTGGTCCGACAAGGTCTCCACCATCTCCACCCGCCAGTTTACAACGCGGGCGGCCAAAACGGGGATGGCGAACGAGACGCCAACCACCGACCCTCCCCATCGCCACACACACGTCTGGATCGTCCCTCTGTTGAGGAGCGACACTCCAGACGCAACCGCCCAAGATTCAACGGCGGGACCCCGGACGTTGCAGGAGGCGACCGGGTTGCCCCAAGCCACCGATTTCGCATTTAGATCAACTAAAACGGCGACTTGTCGCGGCGCCGCCCTACCCATAACCGCGGTGAGGATTTCGAAAAAGTTCTTGAAATCCTGGAGAGGGCGGTTTGGGGAGAAATAGACGCCCACCAGGGCTATATCCTCCCACGCGGCGGCCACGTATCCCGGTCCCCTCTCTAAGAGCGAGAGGGGCGGGAGTCTGTGTAAGACCGCGCCACTAATACCCCCAAGCCCTCCTGATCACCCAGCCAACGTCCTGGGACCGAGTAAGGCTCGGAGACGACAACTACGTCCACCAACTACTCAGCCATGGCCTGCATCAGCAGGTCCTGGGCTGCCTTGCAGTGGTTGATGTTCGCTTGAAGAATGCGATGTTCGGTCCCATCCATCATTCGGACATCGCACCCTCCTCGTCAGCCACCGAGGTCCCGGTTTTAGGGACGATGGCGGTGGCGGTAGCGGCAGGCGTGCTCGGTGCCTGTGCTTTGCCCTTCTTAGGGGGAGGATTGCAATTCCTCCCCTTCATAATGTGCCCCGCTGGGCGGCCGCTGGCTATGCACGCTGCACAGTGTGGCGTGGCGGCCTTGCAGGAGGCGGACTTGTGCCCCTCCTTGCCGCATCGGTAGCAGCTGTCCGCCCTATCCACCTTGGACGGACACACACTTCCAGCGTATAGCGTGCCGTGTCCTCGGGCGCTCCGCACTCATGGCAGGTTTGGGCCACCTCCCTCCTCGCGATTCCATGCAGGTACTTTCCGAAACATCCGAGTCCGGAAAGCTCCTGCACCATACGGAAGGTCAGCAACCCAAACCGCCGCCTTACCCACCTACTAAGGACCGGCCTCACGGCATCCACCGTCCACTGTCCTGGAACTGGCGGCGCCAGGTCCTCCGCCCACCGCCGCAACAAAGCGGCCCGCGCCTGCATCCGCATGCGCGTGACCTCCTCCCATATTGGAGGCTCCCCTCGGGATCTCCTCGCCGCCACAAAGTGGTAATCTTCGGCGAGGATCTCCGCTTGGAGCTCCCAAGGGGAATCCCCGGCCAACACGCACGCTGCCGTCCATGACACCGTCCGGTATCCGCGTATCGCCCTCATCGCGATGACCCGCTGCGGACGTCGCAGCAGGGTCTTGTTTCGGCGATCGAGGGCATCTACCCAGACGGGTGCCCCATACATGGCAATACTCCGGATCACTCCGGAGTACAGCCATCGGCAGTTGGCGCTCGGGCCGCCCACGTTCGGCAGCAGCCTCCCCAAAGCAGCAGCAGCCCCCACGACTCTTGGGGCCAACCCAGCAAAGTGAGCCACAAAGTTCCACCTCCCGTCTAAAGTGAGACCCAGGTATTTCATCTGGGTCCCAACTCTCACCGGGACTCCGTCCAGCAGGACCCGCGTGCCTGGAGGGGGTCCTCCCCGAGGTCCATGATACAACAGGGCCTCGGTCTTGGAGAGGACGACCTCCGGCCCCAGGATGCGTATGCGGTCGACCACGAGAGTTGTACCCACCGTGGCCAACCGCGTCACCTCTTCCAGATCTCTCCCCTTGGCTACGACTAGGGTGTCATCCGCGTAGTACGCGATCCGCACACTTGCGGGAAGCGTGCCGACATCACCCTCCAGGCCCGGACACGTGCGGCGACAGTTGGAGTGGCAAACGATAAGTCGACCACGGACCCCCCGTTGTGTCGCACGCACGTGTGGACCGACCCTCTGTTGAGCAGGGTCAGTCCCGTGGCAACCGCCCACTCTCTGACCATCTCTCCGCGAGTGACAGTTGAGGGGTTGCCTCAGTCCCGGGCCTTGGAGTTCAAATCCCCTAGAAGGAGGATCTGACATGGCGCCTGTCTTCTTACCGCTACGGCCAAGAGGTCCACAAAGACCTCCAGTTCCGCAGCTGTATGTGTCCACTACAGCATACTCTCCCCATTGCGCCACCACGTATCCAGAACCCCTATCTTTGACTGAGAGGGGTAAACCACTCGATCGGACCACAATGGCAACGGAGCCGTCCAGGTCCCAAGCCCAATACGGATGGGTAGAGGGGACGTAATACGGCTCCGCCGCTACCGCCACGTCTATTTGCCACTGCGCCAGGGCCTGCATGAACACGGCTTGGGCCTGGGCGCAGTGATTAAGTTTTGTCTGGAGGAAGCTGTGATGTCGGACTTGATCCATCAGTCAGACATCACAACCTCCTCGCTTACCTCCGGGCGAGCGACCTCCGGCGGAATTTGGCTTACAGCCGCAGGGTTGGCCTGGGTCCTGGCGGCCTTGCCCTCGTCTTTGTTTTACGTGCCCGGAAGGCTTTCCTGCCTCTGCGCATATCGCTCTGGGTTCTGGTAATCTGGGTTGGCCTTCACACAGCTGGCCGCCTTGTGGCCCGTGCTTCTACATCGGAAGCACAGGTTCCCCCTGTCGGCTGATGCTGGACACTGAGGGCGCGTGTGCCCCAGCCCTATGCACCTGAAACAGCGCATGGGACGCGCCTCCAAGGCCACCACTCGCACCGAAGTCCAACCGACCAAAAGCCTACCCTTACCCGACAGCACTTTGGCTGCCGAGATCGGACAAGACACAATGGTGGAGCCAGTGCCGCCAAACCCGCGGCGAATTTCTCCTACCTTTACTGCGGTCAGGTCGCAGCCACCTGCCTTAGCGACTGCCGCCGCCACCTTCTCCTTCGTGGCTGCATCATCTAGACCCGTGATGCTCAAATCAGCAGATTTCACGGGCCTTGCGATGTTGGCCACTTCAGACAAGACACCACGGAGCTTCTCCGTGAGCCTGTCTGCCTTCTCAGAGTTTTGGGAGCCAGGTATTTGCAGTAGCTTGGCTCCGGTAGCCGTCTTGCGAAAGCGGAGTTGGTCAATCTCCAGCTCCTGGAAATTGAGTTGATCCTGCGCAAGTTGGAGGACGGCACCGTATGTGACCCCCTTCTCTGCGGCCTCAGGCTGCAACGACAGCACCACAGCCGCCGTCTTAGGGGCCCTCAACGCCAGTTTGGGCTTGGCGTTAGCCTTTGACTTCGGTATAGCCGCGGTAGGACGAGCTGAGAGTGCAGCTACCGGGGCAGAAGATTTGTCCTTCCCCTTCCCTTTTTCCTTCCTAGTCACTGTAACCCACGTTTCCGCTTCGGGAACAGCGGGTTGGCCAGTCTCCGTAACATTATTTGTCCGTCCAGGATTGGAGGGGCCTACTACCGGTGCCACTGCGGGAGTGGCAGACATCTTTGGGCCTAGACCAGCCCGCTTATCTGCCTTGGCAGCAGACTTACGAGGCGGCTCAGGTGTCGGCTTGAGTTTGGCGGCAGTAGCTGCTGCCGCCTTCTTGGCGTCCGCTCTTAATGGCGGACGATCTATCGGGGCTGGCAGAAGCCGGTCCTCAATCCCAGCAAGTCGGGCGTTAAGCATTTGCCCGAGCGTGCTAGTCAAGGACCGCTTCAGCTCCTCGACTAGTTCCTCTGCCCCAATCCCAGCCAAGGGTATTGCCCGCGTTCCAGGAGTGGCCACTGCGACGGCGGTGTTGGCCGCAGCTACCTCTGACTTAGCTTCGTTAAAGCCGCGACGCAGCGCCTTCACCTCCGCTTTGCACGACTCCACTTCGAGTCGCAGGCGGCTGTTTTCCGCCCTTAGGCGCCGCGTCTCCTCTGCCTCGCTTCTGCTTGCCAGAGCGTCCACAACCTCCCAAAGATGCGGACCATTTCAGGCTAGCCACAAACTCGCCCTTCAGGTTGCCCGACTTCTTGGCCACCTCCAGAATGCCGGCGAGCCCTTTGCCCGCGTGTGCCCTCAGTTCTTGGGCGTTTTGCGTGCTGATATCATCAGCCCTCACGATGATATCGGACTCGTTGCCCGTGACTGTCGCGAGGTCTGAACCAGCACCTGCCCCCTTTTTCTTTCTCTCGTACTGCCTGCGACACAGTACGTCCTCCAGTTCGCTATCTAGCGGCACCGGAGCAGGCTTGAGGAAATCCGCTCGCGAAGATCCCGCCTTGGCGGTGTTTCCTCTTCCTCTCCTCGCCGAGTTTACCTTGGCAGCCGCTATACCCTCGGTCTCCGTGTCTGAGTTTAAACCTTCAGGCACGAAGAACGAAGAAGACGGACGCTTCCGGCCACTCGTCTTCCCAATGACGGCCTCAGTACCGCTCGACACGTCTAACTCAGACGCTCCGTCTGAAATGTCAGAATCACGCTGAGAAATGCTTCTTGGTCGGCCGTGAGAAGGGCGTTTTATAAATTTGCCCTTCGCATCACGCAATGGATGCATTGCCACGTCAGACGCAAGCGTCTTTCTATCGTCACTATGCGCAGATGCGCATTTTAACTCTCCTTCTTCACCACTCTCTACCGTCCTTAACCTAAGGTTTTTTATATTTTCACAATTCATAATTAGATCCCACGAGTAAGTGGGAAGGGTGGGTCGCCCTGGACAGTGCCCACTGTAACCGGGGAAGTCTAACGTAACCCGCTCAGGGGAGCGACAATTCCTTGGCGGGGGACGCAGTAGAGACTGAAACTCCGTTCAGCCTTCCAGACCTCACGCCGCGCTGCCGCTTGCCTTATGGTAATTTTTTATAGAGGTTGTCTTCCTCGTAGCCCGGGCGATCAAACCAAGGCCTATCGGTTCCGCGCAGACCACAAAACATGACTGCGTCCATGTTGCGGGATTACGATTTTGAGCCGGTGGCAGGGAAGAAACTCCCACTGCCTGCCCGGCGGCAGGGTGAGTGCACGCCAAGGCCCGACTCCTCTTCTCCAGTTAGCCTTAAAGCTAAACACCTCTAACTGCGGCAACACCGCCAGCAGAGCGCTGGTCAACTAGGGACCCCGTGAGGAGACTGATCCATACAGCTTACCCACAGGAAACCAAGCCAGACGACACCTTACCAGCAGTGCCAGCCACCATCCTAAGACGAATCCTAGAATCTCCTCACAGACGGCTAGCCCGTCAAATCCTCATCCACTACGCTCTCTGCTACTCAGAGAGACGTGCGGAGAAGATATCTTCCTACAATTTCCCCCTAACTATTCCCCCCTTCATTCCAAGCCCTACCCAGCGGCTAAGGTATTGGAATGACCCAACTCAATTCAAACTCCCACAACACAGAATCCTAAGAAGCCTACCCCACCGACAAAATGCCGGTGCCTAAAACAGGCAGCAACCGCGAGAAGGCCCACCCCACTAGACTTGCCTTGGAGATCTTCACGACTGATGCGCTTTTCCCCAAGACCATTCGCCTCCCTACTCGCTCACTTCCCTGAGCTAAGTAAAGAAGGCCTGAATTTATCCAATACAAGCGACCGAAGTCGCAAGCTAGGCATAGCAACTACTAATGGATAAACCCAGACCCACCCAACCTTTTTTTTTTTTTTTTTACAAGGGGAAATCCTATATGGATATCCTCGACAACGGGGGGTAGCCGGGGGTTATGTCGGACTCCACGCCTCTGGCGGGCTACCGACTAAAACCCCTTGGAGTGCCTTCCTTACGCCTTTTGTGGCGCGGCACTGGATCGCGCTGGCACTCTACCGCACCGCACCTGCGTTCAGCCCAGCCAATGCCGGACCTCCTGCGCCAGGGGGAGACAGCTCAGATATATGGAGCTGTCTCCCAGACGGGGCGAAACTGTGCAATGCGGGCTAGGGTCCCCCGACCCTGCACCCGCTAGTCTCGCCTACGAGGGGGGAAGGAGTTGGGCAAACCGCCTTCTCCGGCCCCCCTCTCGCCTGCGCCAAAGCGGGTCGGCGAGGGCGTCAGCCTCTTGAGCCCGCTCCGCGGCCTCCATCCTCGCAGAAGGAGACCATGGACGCCCATGCTTCCTAGCTGCCGAGCATAGCGTTTACGATGCTCGGCAGCGAGAGGGTCGCACCTATAACCGCCGTTAGGGCAGTGGCTGGGTGGCCCACGACGAGCACACCTGGAGGGTGTGCTCCACCGTGTCCACCGCAGCGCCACAGTTGTGGCACTGCGGCGTCGATTCCCTTCCGGCGATGCGGTGCAGGTACTTACCGAAGCATCCGTGCCAGGTCAGCACCTGCACCAAGCGGAACGTCAGGGCACCGTGCCCACGCTCCACCCATTACCAGAGGACTGGCAGTATGGCCTCTATCGTCCACTGTCGAAAGACGGCGGACGAGAGGCTCTACTTCCACCGCACCATCAGCTCCTCTCTAGCGTGGAGTCTGATGGCACGTTCCTCTACCGCCATGCGCAGCCCTCCCTCGGCTCTCCTCGCCGCTCTATGTTGGTACAAGGCGGCGAGGACCTCCGCCTCTAACTCCTACGGGGGGAATCCGGCCAGGGCGCAGGCCGAATCCGAGGACACCGTTCGGTATCCCCGTATTGCCCTCAGCGTTATGATTCGCTGGGGTCACCGCAGCCGCGCCCTGTTCCCTCTATTGAGGGCTCCAGCCCAGACAGGGGCCCCATAGAGGGCCATGCTTTTGATCACCCCAGCGTACAGTCGGCAGCAACTGACGCTGGGGCCCCCTACATTGGGCAGCAGCCGGCCCAAGGCTGCCCCAGCACCCACCAATCTGGGCGCCAAACCTTCAAAGTGGGCTTGGAAGGTCCATCGCCCATCCAGAACAAGGCCCAGATATTTAATCTGGGCCTTGACCGGGACCGCCACCCCTTCGACGGTAATGTGTGCCCCTGGGGGTGGCCCACACCGAGGCCTATGGAACATGATGGCCTCGGTCTTGGGAGGCGCCACCTTTAGCCCCAGCAGTCGAATACGTTCGACCACCAGGGCCGTACGCACTTCCGCCCTTCGGGCTACCTCCCTGAAGGTGCCCTCTCGGGTTACGACTAAGGTGTCATCCGCGTAGCATAGGACGCTCATCCTTGGGATGAGTGTCCCACGGAGAACCCAGTCATAGCCTATGTTCCACAGGAGGGGTCCCAGCATCGACCCCTGCGGAACTCCATACCTCATCGGCCGCTGGACCACCGCTCCCGCCGCGTTCACGCACCGGACTTCTCTCCCCCGGAGGTAGTTCTCTTGGAGGCGCCTTAGGTAGGGAGGCACTCCATGGAACTGGAGTGCTTCCCTAATCGTGCCGAAGGGGAGGGTGTTGAACGCGTTGGCGATGTCAAGTGACACCGCTAGCACTCTCTCACCCCCTGCGGTCGCCTCCGCTGAAATGGTCTTCAGGGCCGAGAGAGCGGCTATTGTTAACCTCCCGGCCCTGAAACCATATTGGGCCTCGGACAATTCCGGCCCTATCACCGTCAGGTGCTGAACAAGGCGGGACGCCACGATTCTCTCAAATAGCTTCCCCACCTCGTCCAGCAGGACGATGGGCCGGTAAGCGGACGGGGAGCTAGGCGGTCGGCCGGCCTTCGGAATGAGGACTAGGCGCCCAATCTTCCATTGGTGCGGAAACTGCCCGGTCTCTAGGCACCGGTTTAGCAGCTCCCGCATGTCGCCCTCGAGGTGTTTGAGGGCGACGGCCAGCACTTTGCCGTGGACCCCATCGCCTCTACGAGGGACGCATAAAGCCGGTCTTCCGCCTCTCTGCTCCGCACCCTCCGCCGGCGGCTGCGGGTGTAGGCCCTTCTCTTCGCATTGCAGGTGGTCCGGAGGTCGGCAATGAACGCCGACCACCAGTACAACTGCGAGTGCGGGGGGCGCGGGCCTGCTCTAGGCATGGCCGCGTCGCTGATCACTTCGAGAGCGTCGCGGAAGCGGCAAGCGGCTTCTTCGACCTCGGTGGGAACGGAGTCTTGGGAGCACCATGCCTCTACAATGGCCGCCTCCTCGGCCGCTTCTCAGTCCAGGCGGCTCAGCGCCCAGCGGGGGAACGCCTGGTCACGGCCCTGGCGGAGGCGGCGGGTGTCGGGCAAACCCTGCGAGGAAAAGATCTCGAACCACACATATAGGTGGTCCGAGAGGGTGTCCTCCCCTTCGAGAACCTTCCATCCCTTCACACAGCGTGCAACGACCGGGGTAACGAACGATATGTCTACCACGGACCCTCCCTGCCGTCGCACGCACGTTTGGGCCGTCCCCCGGTTGAGGACGACCAGACCGAGCTCCGTCTTCCACTCTTCGATCGCCTCACCTCGCAGATCAGTGCGAGCCCCCCCTCAGGCCCGGGATTTGTCGTTAAGGTCGCCCATGAACGCAACGGGGAGGGGTGCCGCCCTGCGGATGGCCGGACCTAGAGTGTCGAGAAACGCCTCTATGTCCGACAGGGGCCTGTTGGGGGAGAAGTACGCGCCAACCATCGCATACCCTCCTCATTCGGCTACCACGTACCCCGAGCCCCTCTTTAATAGAGAGGGGTGGCCCCGACCTACACACTATAGCCGCGGAGCCATCGAGGTCTTCTACCCAGTTAGAGCGAAGAACTATGAAGTATGGCTCCGCAGCGACAGCGATGTCGACCTTACGCTCCACCATGACCTACAGGAAAAGGTCCTGGGCCCTGGCGGAGTGGTTAAGGTTTGCCTGCAGAAAGTTAGCAGTCCGACCTCTTATTATTCGGACATACTAACTTCCTCCACGGCTGGCGCGGGGCCGGCAACCGGCAAGGGGCCGGCGAAAGGCTCAGGGTCAGCGGGCGCAGCCGTTTGGCGCATCCGTAGCTGGGATACTTCTATCCCTAGACCAGATAGCGCCACGTTCTCCCTCGCCTTGAGAAGAGCCTCCTTATAGCTCACCCCCTTTTCCGCTGCCTCCGGCTGTAGATAATATAATATATAATATATATATAATAAGAACTACGGCCGAGGAGCGTGGGGGTGTGAGCTTGACGTTCTTTTTGGCGACTGCGGCTTTCGGCTTGGCCTTGGTTTCAGTCGTCTGAGCGGCGGCCTTCGGAGCGGGACGTTGTACCGCTGGGGGAGAGGCTTTCTATTTCTTTCCCCTTTTCGTCACCATGGCCCAAGACTCTGTAATTGCGAGGACTTTTGGAGAGTCCCCTTTTAGTTCGAGGACTTAGAGGCAACCACCACTATTTCCTCCGCGTCCTCCTGAGCCATGCGCTCTAGCTCGGTTAGGGAATGGTCCGCATACAGTACGCAGGACGCACCGTACCCGGACTTGGCCCGCAAAGCGCGCGCCCGCTGTTTCTTAGCAGCGACCTGCTCCTCTAGGTTCTGCTGAAACTGCGTCTGCCAAGCCAAGTTCAGCTGGCGCTGCGCGTCGACCAGACCCACGTCATGGGTGTCAGCAAGGGCTGTAACGGCGGAGCGTTTTTTGGCCTTTGCTTTCCGCTTGGTTTTGCTCCCCTTGACTGGCGAGTCTGAGGAGCCGGACCCGTCCTTCAGGAAGGCCCGCTTCCGCGATTGCCCAATGGCTGTCGCCGTCGAACCAGCGTCCAACCCAGACGTGACGGACTCGTCGGAGTCCGTCAATTCATCCGCCCTGCCATAATGGCCTGCCGCAGATCCCGACGCCGACGATGTGCCTTTGTCGGGTTGGCTCTGAGAAGGGCCTTTCGGTTGACCCTGAGAAGGGCCTTTTGGTTGGCCCTTAGAAGGGCCCTTTATGAATTTTCCCTTTGCATTCCGCAACGAGTGCAAGGTCCTTGGCACCAAAGTGCCACACAAGGAGTGTGTGAGCTCAGCGCTTCCACTCTCTACCGCGCCCTCCAACTCCATACCGTCATTATCCAAATCGTGAGCGATCTCGGAGTCCAGTTCAATTTTGCCTTGGTCGTGTTCACGAAGACCAGCGGAACGCCGGCCTACAAAGCAGTTTCTGCCCCCCCCCCCCCCCAGAGTACGAGCGGTAGTCCTCCACTCTGGTTGAAGTGTGAAGTGGAGGAGTGGGACTTCCCCTTTCGGGGACCCACCTGGGGACCATTTTTACAGCTGCTTTGATCCATGTTTTCTAACTCCAATGCTTCACATCGTCGCCTCTTTTTTCAGGGGTGAGCTCCTTTATCAGCGAGCCCTGATAAGGGCAGCCCGCACACGGAGCCGGCGGCGCTGCCTGCGCTCGGTAGGAGGAAGCGCGGCCCGCACCGCCGCCGCCGCCAGCGCCGCGTCCGCGCCCGAATCCAGTAAACGCAGCGCGCCCACCTGGTGTTGGTGCAGCCCAGGCACGCGTCCCCCGCCCGCGTCCTCTGAAGGCAACACTGTCAACGTGCGCGGTGCCCCTGGCACCGCTCGTGCTCGACATTTGAAGCTCACTTTCCTGTGACGCCTCCACCGCCTGGCATATCTTTATAGTTTTATCCAGATTTAGTTCCTCGCATCTCAGTAAACGGTCCCTGACCGTAGCCTGACGGATACCGCACACGATTCGGTCCTTGATAAGATCCTCTTCCAACTTCGAGAATTCACACTTTTTACTCGGAAGACGTAATGCTGTGACGTATTGTTGAATAGATTCGCCGTCCTCTTGATTACGTGTAAAAAACTTATATCGCATAAGTGTAACGTTGGACTTTGTACCAAAGTAGCTCTCAAATTTTTAAACCAGCACATTTACGTCATCGCGTACTTCCTCTTTCTCGAAAGTAAATGTTTGATAAACATCAAATCCGTCCGGGCCAATAAGGTTTACTAATAAACTAGCTTGGACACTCAAGGGCTCTGTTTGTACTCCCGATGCCTTTACAAACAGGAGGAATTGTTGTTTCCATTTTTTCCAAGCATCGGCCCGACCGACTGGCCCACCGGCGCCGTCCATATTTAATTCTGATGGCGGTCGCGCGTGCTCCATTGTACTTGTAAATCACTAAAATACGCGAGGTAATCGCTCCAAAACCAATATCCAATATCACTCACACCACTGGTTAACCAAAATATTATAATTTCTGCAATTTAGATAGTTCACACCACAAATAACAGTAAAACCGCTGTCACCATGTTGTGATTCAATGAAACGCCTCGAGTACTAGACAACTCTAACTACTACTACTAAAAGCTTCCTTTTACAGGATCCTGTCATAATTGCTGCAACCATGATCGTTAGTCTCGTCTTGTACATTTTTCCTCCCGAACAATTCTCTCCTTTGAATTTTAAAGTCCTGTCTGGTGTCATATTGTAAAAAAGTCCGGTTTCGTCTGCGTTATAAATGTCTTCTGGACTGTAGCCTTCGCATAATGTAGGCCACTTTTGCGTTATCCATTCGTCTACAGCATCTTTATCCACACTGGCAGCTTCACCACTCATTTTCCTGCCGACAATGCCATGTCGAGCCTGGAAACGTTGAATCCAACTAGACGAGCAAACAAAATCTTCACCAAAACGTTGAGCAAAATCGTTTGCTTTATGTTGAAGACTTGGTCCATTTATTGGCACATTATTTGTCCTTTGATATTTAAACCACTTTAACAAAGCTTCCTCAATCTTCGTATGCCGCGTCTTTCTGGCTCGTTTCATTTTCAAAAAATTCTTGTCGTAAAAGATTTGAATTTTCTCCCTTTCTTTCCAAATGGTTGAAATTGTCGAGTGTGATACACCATATTCTTTTGCCAGGTCTTTGTTTGGAATTCCTTTCTCTAGCTTTGAAATAATACGCGATTTTTCTTCGATATTGATTTGTTTTCTTTTTTGCGACATGTTACAATTTTCACAGTTAACTCAACAATATGTTTTGGTGCGTCTTGTGTAAAGATAAGTAACAAACTGACTTAAGAGATATGACGAAGCGGGCCTTGAGTCTACGGCATGCATGTGCTTTGTTTCTAAGAATTACAAAAGACCCTAAACGTTGTTTACTTTTACGATAATAGCCATTGACTATTATACTGTGCCAGATGTGGATACAGTTACCTATTCAAATTGTTTACAATACAGCTGAGCCGGTCGTTATACAGATATAATTCTCCGAAAACATTAACCAAATGTGGTCGCTTAATGCGGTATGTCGTAGTAAACAATGTCGTAAAAACCAATGTTTTCGATAAGGCAGTCATATAACATTCAGCCAGGACCTTTGATTTTGGTCAATTTAACCGGTATGTTGTTCTAAACGATGTCGCCATAAACGGTTTTGAATGTATATAGATATACATATAAAAAAAATTGAATCAATAGAATAAGTAAATTTTTCCTTAGAAATATATATGTAACCTTAAAATTTAAAATTTATATAGAGTTAATAATATAAGTCTTTTTCCTTACTGCGTAAGCTTTTGTCAATATAAGTAGTAATACAGTTAATAAATAAAAATGAGCTCGGACAACAGAGTCTGTGGAGAGCAGATGTATTAAAAAAAAAAACCTAACCTAACCTAACCTAACCTAACCGCTTACATCAGGTAGACAGGGTAAGGAAGGCCAAAAACAAAAAGGTCATCCTGAGCTGTAGCTCCAAAGAAGATCTGGACCTGGTGCAGAGCAGGGTTAGGACGGACAAAGGCCTAAAAGCGGAAGTGGCGAGGGCAGCAAACCCTCTAGTCATCGTCAGGGATGTCCTATCCTACCACACCGACGTAGACATCGTGGAAAATATACTGGCGCAAAATAAAAACATTTTAAAGAACATTAACTTGAAGGATAGCACCGTCAAGATGCGGTACCGTAAAAAGGCACGTAACCCGCTCGAGTGCCATGCGGTACTGGAAGTTTCCCCTTCCATCCATAAAAACCTGGTGGAGGCTGGAAAGATCTATATAGGTATGCAACGCAGACCTATATTTGATCAGACCCTACTGGTGCAGTGCACCAAATGCCTCGGCTTCGGCCACACTAAGGTTGTCTGCCGGGAGAAAGACGAGCTCTGCAGTCACTGCGGAAGGGCTCACTCCTGGGAGAAATGCAAGGGGAGACAGGAGGGGAACCCTCCAAAGTGCAAAAACTGCTCGGCCGCGCACGGCACAAGCATCAACCTGGCGCACAATGCTTTTAGCAAAGAGTGCCCAGAGCGACTAAAATGGGATGCAATAGCGCGGTCCCGAGTATCGTATTGCTGAGGGCGTCTCACAGTACCGTAGCTCGGTCCCTCAAAACTTGGGCGGGGCAGGCTTGAGGTTTATCCAAGCTAACCTGCAACGCTCAAAACTGGCCACGACGGAATTACTCCAGGTTGCGGTGGATAGGGGCATCACGGTCGCCCTAGTACAGGAACCGTACGTCGGAAAGACTGGCGTCCTAAAACAACATCCTGGGACTAGGGTTATCCAATGCACCCTAAATAGGCAAAAACCAGTGAAGGCAGCCGTTATAATTTTCAGTGACCGGCTAGAAGTCGTACACGACCCACAGCTGGTAACCGAAACCGAAGCGGCAGTCCTTCTTATCGGGGGAGGCCTAAAACTAGGAGTAATATCCGTCTACCTAGAGGGGGACCAGGACATAGTACCGTATCTGGACCGCATCAAAAAAGTTTGTACCAAGTTGGACACCAGAAACCTCATCGTTGCGGGAGATATAAATGCCTGGAGCCACTGGTGGGGCAGCGTATCTGAGGATGACAGAGGAGAGGCGTACAATGCGTTCCTGAATGAGAAGGGACTCCAAATTCTAAACACCGGAGACACTCCGACCTTCGAGACCTTCAGAAAGGGTAGGGCATGCACAAGCATAGTGGACGTATCCGCTTGCAGCACACCCCTGCTCGGAAGAATCGAGGGATGGAGAGTGGAGAGAGGTCTTGTGACTTCGGACCACAACGCTATCACCTTCACCTTGCGCTTGGGAAGGGCCTTAGAAACTCTTAGGCCAATCACAACGCGCAAGTACAACACCAAGAAGGCAAAGTGGACCGAATTCGCACATCTGCTAAAAACCATCCTGGCAGAGAGAGACATCACCACCGTCTCAATTTTGGAGTCCAAAACCCCGAGGGACCTCGAAGATAAGATCACAGCTTACACTGAAGCCATCCACGAAGCCTGCGAACAAACCATCCCTATCGCAGGAAGCAAGGCGGGCAATCCCAGGCCCCCGTGGTGGTCGAAAAAGCTTGAAGATCTTAAGAGAGAGGTCCTTAGGAAAAAGAGGAGGATCAGGAACGCAGCCCCTTGCAGGGTAAAAATGGTTATAGAAGAATACCAAAAATGCAAGGCGGAGTACGCAGTCATCGCAGAGAAAGCCCAAACAGAGAGCTGGAAGGAGTTCTGCACGACTCAGGAAAAGGAGAGTATGTGGGATAAAATCTACAGAGTGATCAGGAAAACGTCAGGAAGGCAGGAGGACATGCTCCTGAGAAGGACACTGCATCCGGCTGGAAGGATTGGGCACTGCCAACAATTGAGTGGGTCAATGGAGTACCGGGGTGTGGAAAGACAACCTGGGTGGTAGGACACTTTGATGCTGACAAGGACGCCATCATCACCACAACATCAAATGCAGCTAGCGACCTAAGGGAGAAGCTAGCGCCTCGTGTTGGTGGCCTTGTCAAGACCAGGGTACGCACCATGGCTTCAGTCTTGGTGAATGGCTTCAGAGAGTCCGACAAATTCAACCGTCTCATGGTTGACGAGGCTCTCATGAACCACTTCGGAGCCATAGTCATGGCTGCCAAGCTGTGTGATGCCAAAGAAATGGTCCTCATCGGAGATGTCAACCAACTACCTTATATCGACAGAGAAAATCTCTTCGAACTGAGGTACTGCCGCCCAAACCTGGTAGCAAACATCAGCCAGGAGTTGCTCTGCACACACCGGAACCCCTTGGACGTCGCCTACGCCCTACGTGAGGTTTACTCCGGGATTTACTCCTCAACCCTAAAAGCTCACTCGTTGAAGGTGAAAACCTACACTGGTGCCCAAATACCGTTTACGCTCCCCAACACGCTTTTTCTAGTCCATACTCAGGGCGAAAAGGAAAGCCTCACTGGACAGGGCTGTGGTGAAGGCACAGGTTCGCGAACGCTCACCATCCATGAAGCGCAGGGGTTAACGTTCGAAACAGTAATCATTGTTCAAACTAAGGGCAGAACAATCGGTTTACATCAGAGCGTTCCCCATGCGGTAGTAGCAGTGTCACGGCACACCACCAGCTGTACCTACTACACCGATGATGACAACGACGCAATAGGGTACTTCATCAAGAGAGCTATGGCCGCGTCCACTAAGAAGATCTTGGAGTATAATCTTAAAATGTCAATAAAGCACCGAAACGCAGCGGTCGTCGACAAGTTGGCTCAGGAGATGAGGTGTGCCAATTTGTAAACTAAAGTTGTAATAAGTTGTAAGTTGTCCATAGTAAAGTTAATGTCAATGTTATCAATAATATATTAATTGTAAGTAATTAAATGTCATAATGTTGTAAATCAATAATTTCAATTTTAAGTAAAAATAATTTTAAGTAAATTTCCATAATGAAAAGAACACAAACTACAAAAAAGAACAGAACACACTGTAAAGAAACAAAAGCCTATATTTAAATTAAAAAAAAATAAAATAAAAAATAAAACAAAAAACAAAAAAAACAAAACAATACATATATATGTCGGTAAACAAAAAAAAAAAAAAAAAAAAAAAAAAAAAAAAAAAAAAAATATATATATATATATATATAGAATCAAAAGAATAAGTAATTTTTTCCTTAGAAATATATATATTACATTAAAATCTTAAAATTTATATAGAGTCAATAATATAAGTCTTTTTCCTTACTGAGTAAGCTTTTGTCAATATAAGTAGTAATAAAGTTAATAAATAAAAATAACAAAATAAAAAAAAGCACGGACCACTGAGTCTGTGGAGAGCAGCTGTAATAAAAAAAAAAACCGCTTACATCAGTCCTCTGTTTGGCGGGACTGCTGCCCCTGGACCTCAGAGTAAAGGAAGCTGCTAAGCTGTATGAGTTCAGACGTGGAAGACCCATCCCCGAGCTACCGGGATTTGAAATAGAACGAAGGGTGGGGGCCTTTGAGTTACTTCACCCGGCCAAGAGACACCCTATACGCTATGAACTGCTAAAGACTGAGCAAGAGGTCAACAGTGTAAATTCGCATCCAAAACTCTTTACAGACGGAAGCAAAATACAAGGCAAAGTTGGAGCAGCAGTGACCTGGTGGGAGGAGGGTGAAGAAAAGCGACACTCGAATTTCATCTTGCTCCCTACTGCTCGGTTTACCAAGCAGAACTGGCAGCTATCCTCAGAGCGCTTGAAATGATAGCGAAATCCAAAACACAAAGTGCTAATATAATAAGCGATTCAAGATCCTCTCTGGAGTCAATCGCTGACCCCGAAAGTACCCATCCTATTGTGGCAGTGATACAGGCGCAGTTTCGCCAACTAGAGGCAATAGACAGGCAAGGCCATTTGTACTGGATCAAAACCCACGAAGGTCTTGCTGGCAATGAACGAGCCGATGAACTAGCAAAGGTGGCCGCACTAACCAAGAAGACCAGCCCCGCGTATGACAAAGTCCCTGTGTCCTACGTCAAGTATTCCCTCCGTCAGGAAACTATTGATCTATGGAACAAACGTTACATGGAAGCCGAAACAGGAAAAATAACCAAACTGTTCTTCCCCAATGTCCGGGATGGACACAGAATCATCCTGAAGACCGAAATGTCAAACATACTTGCGCAATTGTTTACCGGACATGGAGGCTTCCGAGAATATCTGCACCGTTTCAAGTTGGCCAAATCACCAAACTGCACCTGTGACTCAGTCACACCGGAGACTGTTCCCCACCTTCTTGACGACTGTCCTAGGTATGGCGCATGGCGCCAACAAGTTACTGATAGGCTTCGTAAGGATGTATCATGTACGGTTTACAGCGAGTTTGTTGGGGACGATGAATATAGGAAAGAATTTTTAAAATATGCGGAACGTGTTGTAAGATCGGCCGGGAAAGCAAACGGAAGCACTATTTGCAAACTCTCGCTTGCAGACGTAAACAGGAAAATTACAAAGTATTAAGTATCCATTGCCGTGTGGTCCCGGCGTAATAATAGGGCCACCCCTTCTCATCCCGCGGGAGCCGTGTGAGCCGGCAAAGGGAGTTGTTCCAGGGAATGGGCAGCAGCATTCTTCTGTGTACTAAACACTAACCACTGCGATCACCAAGTCGCCTGCCAAGCGTGGTGGTTATGGCAAAACCCCCCCTATGACAGACACAACACACAAACGGCCCCCAGTCCCCGGCGGCTCCGTCATCCCTAGAAGTGGTAGCAACCAGAGCAGTGGCGGAGCAGGGGGTGCTAAGAATCCCCGGCAGCGATCCAGCTACCACCACCGACGACTGGACCTGGCAACGTACAACACACGAACGCTCAGGGCTGACGAGAAGATTGTCGAGCTGGAAGAAGAACTGAGCAAGCTACGTTGGGACATCCTAGGATTGTCGTAAATCCGAAGACAGGGTCAAGACACGATGATCCTTAACTCCGGTAACTTGCTCTTCTACCGGGAGGGAGATCAACTATCCCAGGGTGGTGTCAGGTTTCTCGTCCGCAAGTCCCTCGTTAACAACGTGACAAAAGTCGACAGTGTGTCGAACAGGGTAGCATACCTTATACTCAGAATTACCGAAAGGTATTCGTTGAAGGTCATACAGGTATATGTGCCGACCTCGACACACCCAGACGATGAAGTGGAAGCCATGTATGAGGAGATCTCCGAGGCCATACATACTTCCAAGACTCATTTCACGGTTGTAATGGGGGACTTCAACGCAAAGCTAGGCACAAGGAAAGACGATGAGCTGAGAGTGGGGCCATTTGGATTCGGGCGGCGGAACCGAAGGGGCCAGAGACTGGCCGACTTCATGGAGAAGGAGGGCTTCTTCATGATGAACTCCTTCTATGAGAAGCGGCCAGCCAGAAAGTGGACGTGGATAAGCCCCGACGGTTTCACTAGAAATGAGATAGACTTCATTATGACGACCAAGAAGCAAATATTTAATGATGTCTCTGTGATCAGCAGGGTGAAAACCGGGAGCGATCACCGCATTGTTAGAGGCACATTGAATATCGATGTTAAGCTTGAAAGGGCACGTCTGATGAAGTTTGCGCTCCGTCCAAATCCTGCCCAAATCCAAAACCCCGAGAGCTTTCAGCTAGAACTGCACAATCGCTTCCAGTGCCTAGCCAGCTGCAATGATATTGACGAGATAAACAACGGGTTGGTGGAAACTGTCCAAGCGGTGGGATCTAAGTTTTTTAAGGCCCCCCGCCGAACTAAGCACCAGAAACTCTCAGATGAAACCATTAAGCTAATGGAGGACCGGGATGAAATGAGATTGCAGTTTTCAGCTGATATGTCAGCATACGGCGTGCTAAATAGACGAATCTCGAAATCTATGCGACACGATCTGCGTACCTTTAATGCATCTCGTATTAAGGTCGCAATAGAAAGGAACAAAGGTTCAAAAGTGTTTGCAAAGCATTCGTCTATAGGGCAAAGCCAAATGACTAAGCTGAAGACCGACAGCGGCACTATCATTTCGTCGAAACCGGAGATTCTGAGAGAGGTCGAAAAGTTCTATGGACAGATGTACACCTCAACACAAAACCCCGTTGGTCAGTTGGCTCAGGACACCAGAGCCAAACTAACCCGACACTATACCGAAGACATCCCGGACATCAGCCTGTACGAGATTAGGATCGCTCTGAAACAGCTTAAAAACAACAAGGCACCAGGTGAGGATGGAGTTACGACAGAACTTCTGAGAGCGGGTGGAAAACCGGTACTTCGTTTCCTCCAGAAGTTATTTAACGCCGTCATCCTCGAAGTAACTACGCCAAAAGCGTGGGATAAGAGCGTGGTGGTGCTTTTTTTTAAAAAAGGTGATTAAGTCTTATTAAAGAACTACAGGCCCATCTCGCTCTTGAGCCACGTTTACAAGCTGTTTTCGAGAGTGATTACGAACCGTCTCGCACGCAGGTTCGATGACTTCCAGCCTCCCGAACAAGCCGGTTTCCGAAAAGGCTTTAGTACCATAGACCACATCCACACGCTACGCCAGATTATACAGAAGACAGAGGAGTATAATCGGCCGTTATGTCTAGCGTTTGTGGACTATGAAAAAGCCTTCGATTCAATCGAGACCTGGGCGGTACTGCAGTTTCTTCAGCGATGCCAAATCGACTATAGGTATATCGAAGTGTTGAAGTGTTTGTATAGTAACGCCACTATGTCAGTCCGTCTACAGGACCAGAGTACGGAACCAATCCAATTGCAGAGAGGCGTGAGACAAGGAGACGTAATTTCTCCGAAACTGTTCACGAACGCATTGGAGGACGTTTTCAAACTCTTGGTCTGGGACAGACTTGGCATCAATATCAATGGCGAATACATCACTCACCTTCGTTTTGCCGATGATATAGTCATTATGGCCGAATCGCTCGAGGAACTCGGTACCATGCTCAACGACCCCAGTAGGGTCTAAAATGAACATGGATAAGACGAAAATCATGTCAAATATCCATGTTGCGCTCGTACCGGTAGTTGTTGGGGGCGATACTCTTGAAGTTGTCGACGAATATGTATACCTAGGACAAACTGTCCAATTAGGTAAGTCCAACTTCGACAAAGAGGTCGCACGAAGAATCCAACACGGCTGGGCAGTGTTCGGGAAACTTCGCGATATCTTCTCGTCCAAAATTCCCTAGAGCCTGAAGACTAAAGTCTTCAACCAGTGTGTGTTGCCAGTGATGGCCTATGGCACTGAAACGTGGTCCTTTACTCATGGCCTCATGACCAAGCTCAAGGTCGCTCAACGAGCTATGGAGAGGGCTATGCTCGGGGTTTCTTTGCGTGACAAAATCCGCAATGAAAGAAAGAAAGAAAAACATTTATTTGTGACGGTACAAAACATGCACAGCACTCAAGTAAGATACACGCAATATAACAATATAATACACACAAAAACAGCAATACCCAACAAATGTGTGTCTCACAATTACCTATATACATAATAAACGACGTCACAAAAAGGCGTCCAACTCAGCAATGAGGAAATCCGCAGAAGAACTAAAGTTGCCGACATAGCTCTTAAAATTAGCAAGTTGAAGTGGCAATGGGCAGGCCACATCGCTCGTAGAACCGATAACCGTTGGGGAAGAAAGGTTCTTGAGTGGAGACCACGGACTGGAAGACGCAACGTAGGCCAGCCCCCCACAAGGTGGACCGATGATCTAGTAAGAATCGCGGGGAGCCGTTGGACGCAAGCGGCTACCAACCGCTCGTTGTGGCGATCTAAGGGGGAGGCCTATGTTCAGCAGTGGACGTCTTCCGGCTGATGATGAAGTATCCATTAAGGAGTGTAATGCATTTTAAAAACTAATTTGTCAATATACAATTCAAGTGAAATAAATAAAACAATAATCAATAACTCCATTCTAATCTTTTATTTTAATCAATTTTAATCACAATTTACGTTGACAGTAATAATATGTAAAGAAATTATAAATGTTGATCAGCGTAATCAAAAGCGTATGTAATCGTTAAAATTTAATAAACTTTAGTATAAATTTATTTGATAAATTTATTAATAATATAATGAGGGAACTTAGATAATGGAAGCATGATACGCATTAAACTAATTTATAGTTTGTATATATTGTATAAATGTTAATATGGTATGAAATATTAGGTACAAAAGGAAAATAAGTTGACGCTGGGAAAAATGCATTACGCATGCCCCCCCATTGGGGGATGGAGAGGGTATGTGAGACTCCCCGGTCCACTAGGACCGGTATACCCACTAAACGACCCAGCGGCACTCCGGCATCGTCTGCGTGGAGGAGGATTGGGAAACCGGCAGAGCCTTTACTTCCAATCCCCCGCCGACGACCGCCCGCCTTTACAGCGGGGCCTGCACGCTCCTCTCTGTAGGAAGGGGCTCAGGAACGACCGCGAGTGCTCGGCCGATCCTGCCTGACGGTGGCAGTGATTATGTGCAATGCGGGAGAAGGCGCCCCCGCGCCTGTCTCCCGCTATTCACTACCGTGGGGAGTGAGAAAGCAACTGTAATTGCCGCCTTCTCCTACCCCTTCTACGCCTACGCAGCGGCGCCGCGAGAGGGTCCTCCTCCCGTGCGCGCTCCGCCGCCTCCTTGTGGGACATCACGTCCTCACAAAAAGACGCGACCGCTCCCCAGGCCCCCTCGCTTCCCAGCATAGAGTTGACCACGCTCGGGAGCGAGAGGTCCGGCCCGACTGTCACCACTAAGCCGCAACGCGGCTTGGACCACGATGGGCATACCTCGTGGGTGTGCTGCGCCGTATCCTCTGCCGCACCGCAATCGTGGCAAGACGGGGTCTCCTCTCTTACGATCCGAAGCATCCATGCCCGGAAAACACCTGCACCATCCGGAACGAGAGGTAACCGTGGGACCTCTCGAGCCATTCTGGTAGGATTGGCCCGAGAGCGTCCAACGTTCGGCGGCCAAACGCGGCGGAAGCGAGGTCCTCCGTACAATGGTGGACGATTGCGGCCCTCGCCTCACGTCGGACAACCTCCCGCTCTTCCGGGGCGGGGTGCTCCCCGAGCGTCCTACGCCCCGCCGTCCAGTCGTACACTCTGGCGAGCACCCACGCCTCGAGCTCCAAGGAAGAGTGCCCTCCAGAGCGCACGCTGCCCGCCAGAGCGCACGCCGAGCGACGCGAACCTAACCTAACCTTTTTTTTTTTTTTGACGAGGGGCAAAATCTGCAACCAGATACCCTACTGCATAGAGGGTACAGTAGGGTTATGTGAGGTTCACGGACTCGTGTACTGACTAAACCCCCCCGGTGGCCATCCTCGACGCTTGTCAGGGGAGCTCCGGGGTCGCACCTATAACCGCCGTTAGGGCAGTGCGCTGGGTGGCCCACGACGAGCACACCTGGAGGGTGTGCTCCATCGTGTCTACCGCAGCGCCACAGTGGTGGCACTGCGGCGTCGATTCCTTTCCGGCGATGCGGTGCAGGTACTTACCGAAGCATCCGTGCACGGTAAGCACCTGCACCAAGCGGAACGTCAGGGCACCGTGCCCACGCTCCACCCATTGCCAGAGAACTGGCAGTATGGCCTCTATCGTCCACTGTCCAAAGACGGCGGACGAGAGGCTCTCCTCCCACCGCACCATCAGCTCCTCTCTAGCGCGGAGCCTGATATCACGTTCCTCTGCCGCCATGCGCAGCCCTCCCTCGGCCCTCCTCGTCGCTCTATGTTAGTACACGGCGGCGAGGACCTCCGCCTCTAACTCCCAAGGGGGGAATCCGGCCAGGGCGCAGGCTGAATCCGAGGACACAGTTCGGAATCCCCGTATTGCCCTCAGCGTTATGATTTGCTGGGGTCGCCGCAGCCGCGCCCTGTTCCCTCTATTGAGGGCTCCAGCCCAGACAGGGGCTCCATAGAGGGCCATGGTCTTGATCACCCCAGCGTCCAGTCGGCGGCAACTGACGCTGGGGCCCCCTACATTGGGCAGCAGCCGGCCCAAGGCTGCCGCAACACCCACCAATCTGGGCGCCAAACCTTCAAAGTGGGCTTGGAAGGTCCAACGCCCATCCAGAACAAGGCCCAGATATTTAATCTGGGCCTTGACCGGGACCGCCACCCCTTCGACGGTAATGTGAGCCCCTGGGGGTCGCCCACACCAAGGCCTATGGAACATGATGGCCTCGATCTTGGGGAGCGCCACCTTTAGCTCCAGCAGTCGAATACGTTCGACCACCAGGGCTGTACCCACTTCCGCCCTTCGGGCTACCTCCCTGAAGGTGTCCCCTCGGGCTACGACTAAGGTGTCATCCGCGTAGCATAGGACGCTCATCCTTGGGATGAGCGTCCCACGGAGAACCCAGTCATAGCCTATGTTCTACAGGAGGGGTCCCAGCACCGACCCCTGCGGAACTCCACACCTCATCGGCCGCTGGACCACCGCCCCCGCCCCGTTCACGCACCGGACTTCTCTCCCCCGGAGGTAGTCTTCTAGGAGGCGCCTTAGGTAGGGAGGCACTCCATGGAAACGGAGTGCTTCCCTAATGGTGCCGAAGGGGAGGGTGTTGAACGCGTTGGCGATGTCAAGTGACACTGCCAGCACTCTCTCACCCCCTTCAGTCGCCTCCGCTGAAATGGTCTTCAGGGCCGGGAGGTCATTAATAGACGCTCTTTCGGCCCTGAAGACAATTTCAGCAGACCCTCGGACAAGTCCGGCCCTATCACCGTCAGGTGCTGAACAAGGCGGGACGCCACGATTCTCTCAAATAGCTTTCCCGCCTCGTCCAGCAGGACGATGGGCCGGTAAACGGACGGGGAGCTAGGCGGTCGGCCGGCCTTCGGAATGAGGACTAGGCGCCCAATCTTCCAATGGTGCGGAAACTGCCCGGTCTCTAGGCACCGGTTTAGCAGCTCCCGCATGTCGCCCTCGAGGTGTTTGAGGGCGACGGCCAGCACTTTGCCGTGGACCCCATCGGGGCCGGGGGCCGTTCTTTTCCCCCGGAGGCGGACCGCCGCGACCTTGAGTTCCTTCTCTTAGACGGGGGGGCGGGATTGTCTTGAGAATGGTCCGTCGGGGGGGGGGGGGGCATGCAGGGGGGGTCGTGCTCCGAGCAGTCTAGGAAGAGCCCCTCGATCACCCGGCTCAGCAGCTCCGGCTAGAGGGCTTCCGTTGCGGGGACGGCGGCTGCAGTGCAGATTTTGTTCCGCACCGCTCGGTATGGCCGTCCCCAGGGATCCCTGTCCAGGCCTGCGAGCGATTCCTCGCGTGCTGACCTCTTCGCTCTGGCGATTGCCAGCTGCAGTGTAGTTTTTGCCTCTACCAAGGACGCATATAGCCGGTCCTCCGCCTCCCTATTCCTCACCCTCCGCCGGCGGCTTCTGTGGCCCGCAGGTCTGCCCGCACTGGCGCATATCGCGCAGTGGGCCGTCGCCTGGCATGTCGCCGCAAAGTGCCCCGCTTGCCCACAGCGGAAGCAGAGCTCGCTGCGGTCCGTCTGCGAGGGGCACATCGGGTCGGCATGGCCCGTCCCCATGCAGCGGAAGAAGCGCATGGGAAGGGGCGCTAGTGCCACCACCCGCGCGGGACTCCAACCGACTTCTAGCCGGCCTAAGGTGGCCAGGACCTTCGCCGCCGCTACCGGACAGGAGAGCCGCAGAGAGCAGCTTCCCCGCCCTGCTGATTGCATCTCCCCTGTCCGGATCTGCTCTACCGAGCAGCCTGCTTTGGCCGCCGCAGCGGCTACCACCTTCGCCTTTGTGATGGAGGTGTCAAGACCCGAGATGCGCAAGTCCGCGCATTTCGTGGGCCTCGACACCTGTGCCATGTCGGATAGGACCTCTGTCAGACGGGAGGCTAGCCGATCTGCTTTTTCAGCATTTTGAGGGCCCTTTACTTCGAGCATCCTGGCCCCCGCAGCCGTTTGGCGCATCCGGAGCTGGGATACTTCGATCCCCAGATCGGATAGCGCCACGTTCTCCCTCGCTTTGAGGAGAGCCTCTTTATAGCTCACTGCCTTTTTCGCTGCCTCCGGCTGTAGCTTAAGAACTAGCTAGAGAGCGCCTCACACTCTCTAGGGAATCCGCATCCATTGCCGACATCTGGCGAGAAGAGCTTGGGGGCTTAGAGCTCGCTTTGGAGTAAGCCTGCCGCACAGCCTTCATCTCTTCCTTTAAGCCATCTACCTCGTTACGGAGGTTTTGGTTGGCCACCCTGAGGCGCCGGATCTCCTCGGACGTGTTCCGGACGCAGAGCATATCTAAAATGTTTTGAAGGGTCTTCGCTGACTTTTTCAGATCACGAATGTATCCCCCTTTCAACGCGTCCACCGTCGAACGCCCCACTCGGAAACCAAATTGGGCGTCCGACAGGTTCGACCCTACCGCCCTCAGGTTCGAGATTCAGCCGAGCGGCAACGATCCCCTCAAATAATTTACCAGCCTCATCGAGCAGAACGATGGGCCGGTATGCCGAGGGGGAGTCCACCGGGCGTCCCTCCTTACGGAGAAGGCAAAGTTGCCCCTCTTTCCAGGGTTTCGGAAACCTTCCAGCCGCGAAACATGCGCTAAAGAGGTCCCGAAACCTCTCCTCCATTTGGGAGGCGGCGATAGCCACCACTCGTGCTGGGACGCGAGAGAAAATTATCGATATTAGTATGTGGGAAAATTATTTTCTCGAAACTCCCACCGCAGTCGTCGGTAGGGCGGCACCATGCCAGGTCGCCGTATTGGGCGACCTGAACGCTAAGTCGGCGGCCTGAGGCAACCCGGCCGCCACTTGTAACGTTCGCGGACGAGCCGTCGAGTTTTGGGCGGCCTCGTCTGGCGTGTCCCTTCTAAATAGAGGGACAGTTCACATGTGTGTCCGGCAGCGGGGAGGGTCGGTGGTCGATGTCTCGTTTGCCACCCTTGCACTTGCCGCCCGAGTTGTTGACTGGCGGGTCGAAATGGTGGAGACCTTGTCGGATTACCGATATGTGCGGTTCGCCATCTCCACCCAGAGCCACCGGGGGATGGTCCGCTCGGCCCAATCTCCCTTTCCACGATGGGCTCTCACTCACCTGGACCGGGGGGCGGCCAGGGAGGCGGCGTTCATCCAGGACTGGCTCGCGCCTCCAATCAATGTCCGGGACGTGGACGCCGCCGCGGTCCAACTGCGAGAGTCCCTAACCGAGGTGTGCAACTCCAGCATGCCTCGGTCTCGCCGTCCGGCTCCCCGTCGCGCCGTCTATTGGTGGTCGGAGGAACTGGCGGGGCTCCGGGCTGCCTGTGTGGCGGCCAGGAGGGACTACACGCGGAGCCGACGGCGCAGCTTGCGAGACCCGGAGAGCGAGGACCTTCTCTACGCCTCATACATAGGGGCAAAGAAGGTCCTCAAGGTGGCAATGTTTGCCACCGAAGACGCGGCGAGAGCCGAGATGCTGGAGGGTCTCGACAGAGACCCGTATGGGAGACCATATTAGGTGGCGCGGAACAAACTGCGTCCCGTCGGTCCTCCACTTGCGGAGACCCTCGAGCCGTCATTGCTGGATGGGGTGGTACGGTCCTTGTTCCCGACTGGGGCCAGCTTTGCCCCGCCAGTGATGGACCCCCCACGGGAGGCAGCTTCGCTGCAAGAAGAGGTCTCTCCGGTCACGGAAGTGGAATTTGGAGTGGCAGCGCTCCGTCTTCGCGCCAAGAAGACGACCTTCGGCCCGGACGGCGTCCCAGCACGAGTGGTGGCTATCGCCGCCTCCCAAATGGAGGAGAGGATTCGGGACCTCTTCAGCGCATGTTTCGCGGCTGGAAGGTTTCCGAAACCCTAGAAAGAGGGGCAACTTTGCCTTCTCCGTAAGGAGGGACGCCCGGTGGACTCCCCCTCGGCATATCGGCCCATCGTTCTGCTCGATAAGGCTGGTAAATTATTTGAGGGGATCGTTGCCGCTCGGCTGAATCTCGAACCTGAGGGCGGTAGGGTCGAACCTGTCGGACGCCCAATTTGGTTTCCGAGTGGGGCGTTCGACGGTGGACGCGTTGAAAGGGGGATACATTCGCGATCTGAAAAAGTCAGCGAAGACCCTTCAAAACATTTTAGATGTGCACTGCGTCCGGAACACGTCCGAGGAGATCCGGCGCCTCAGGGTGGCCAACCAAAACCTCCGTAACGAGGTAGATGGCTTAAATGAAGAGATGAAGGCTGTGCGGCAGGCTTACTCCAAAGCGAGCTCTAAGCCCCCAAGCCCTTCTCGCCAGATGTCGGCAGTGGATGCGGACTCCCTGGAGAGTGTGAGGCGCTCTCTAGCTAGTTCTTAAGCTACAGCCGGAGGCAGCGAAAAAGGGGGTGAGCTATAAAGAGGCTCTCCTCAAAGCGAGGGAGAACGTGGCGCTATCCGATCTAGGGATCGAAGTATCCCAGCTCCGGATGCGCCAAACGGCTGCGGGGGCCAGGATGCTCGAAGTAAAGGGCCCTCAAAATGCTGAAAAAGCAGATCGGCTAGCCTCCCGTCTGACAGAGGTCCTATCCGACATGGCACAGGTGTCGAGGCCCACGAAATGCGCGGACTTGCGCATCTCGGGTCTCGACACCTCCATCACAAAGGCGGAGGTGGTAGCCGCTGCGGCGGCCAAAGCAGGCTGCTCGGTAGAGCAGATCCGGACTGACTACGGCTCGGAGACAACCACCACGTCCACCAACCACTCAGCCATGGCCTGCATCAGCAGATCCTGGGCTGCCTTGCAGTGGTTGGTGTTCGCGTGGAGGATGCGACGCTCGACCCTATCCATCAATCGGACATCGCACCCCCCTCATCGGCCGCCGGGGTTTCCGCTTCAGGGGCGGCGGTTGCAGCGGCAAGCGGGCTTGGTGCCTGCGCTTTGCCCTTCTTAGGGGGAGAATTGCAGTTCCTCCCCTTCATTATGTGACCCGCTGGGCGGCCACTGGCAGTTCACACTGCGCAGTGTGGCATGGCAACCTTGCAGGAAGCGGACTTGTCGAAGCGGTAGCAGCTGTCCGTCCTATCCACCTTGGACGGACAGAGGGCCCGCGTGTGCTCGACTTCAAAGCACTTGAAGCAGCGTAGAGGCTGATCTTCAAGCGCCCGGACTCTGCAGGAACTAAACCCTATAGAAAGCCGCCCTTTCGGGTCGCGCTAACATTCACCACCCGGCGGTTGGACCGGTTGCAGGCAACTAGACCCCGACATGGAGGGGGCAGCTTTTCTCACAAAGACCTCCCCTCAATACGACGTACGAGGTCGTGCAAGCCGGCTGTGAGTCCCCTGACTCGCAGCCAGTGACCCCGCTTATGAAGGAGGAGTGAGAAGGTGAGCAAACCGCATCCTCCTTGCACCTGTTCGTCTACGCCGGAGCGAACCCGAAGCGGCGTCGTCCTCCCTGGCCCGCTCCGCGGTCTTCTTCTGCATCATAACTTCTTCGCAGAAGAAGACCATCGTCTGCCACGATGCTTCATTGCCGAGCATGGCGTTCACCACGCTCGCCAGAGAGAGATCCCCTCCGGTGCACGCTGAGAGTATGTGCCGCTGCGGGCCCCATGCAGCACACTTCGAGCGTGTGCAGCGCCGAGTTTTCAGGTGCTCCGCACTCATGGCAGGTTGGGGTCACCTCCCTCTTTGCGATTCCATGCAGGTACTTTCCGAAACATCCGTGTCCGGAAAGCACCTGCACCATTCGGAAGGTAAGCGACCCAAACCGCCGCCTTACCCACCTACTGAGGACCGGCCTCGCGGCATTCACCGTCCACTTTCCCGGTACTGGTGGCGCCAGGTCTTCCGTCCACCGCCGTAACAAGGCGGTCCGCGCCTGCCTCAACATGCGCGTGACCTCCTCCCACATTGGAGGCTCCCCTCGGGATCTCCTCGCCGCCACGAAGTGGTAAACTTCGGCGAGGATCTCCGCTTGGAGCTCCCAGGGGGGATCCCCGGCCAACACGCACGCTGCCGTCCATGACACCGTCCGGTATCCACGTATCGCCCTCGTCGCGATGACCCGCTGCGGACGTCGCAGCAGGGTCTTGTTTTGGCGGTTGAGGGCGTCCACCCAGACGGGTGCCACTTACATGGCCATACTCCGGATCACTCCAGAGTACAGCCGACGATAGTTGGCGCTCGGGCCACCCACGTTTGACAGCAGCCTTCCCAAAGCGGCAGCAGCCCCTACGACTCTCGGGGCCAACCCTGCAAAATGGGCCCCAAATGCCCACTTCCCGTCTAGAATGAGACCCAGAAATTTCATCTGGGTCCCAACTCTGACCGAGACTCCGTCCAAGAGCACCCGCGTATCTGGAGGAGGTCCTCCTCGAGGCCCATGAAACAACAGGGCCTCGGTCTTGGAGAGGGCAAACTCCAGCCCCAGAGTGCGTATGCGGTCGACCACGAGTGTTGTACCCACCGTGGCCAACCGCGTCACCTCCCCGAGGTCCCTTCCTTTGACGACGACTAGGGTATCATCTGCGTAGCACGCGACCCGCACACTTACGGGCAGCGTCCCGCGGAGCACCCAGTCGTAGCCCATGTTCCAGAGGAGCGGTCCCAACACCGACCCCTGTGGAACCCCGCAAGAGACACGACGGCGCTTCAGACCATCGCGTCCCACCACCAGGACCTCGCGGTCTTGGAGGAAATCCTCTAACAGCCTCCGGAGATACAGGGGCACTCCGTGTTAGCGGAGCGCTTCCTGTATACTATTGTGTGGGAGGCCGTTGAAGGCGTTGGCTATATCGAGTGAGACAGCCAACGCCTTTTTCCCCTCACCGACCGCCGCCTGCGTCCACTCCTTGAGCCAGAGCAGGACATCCACTGTAGATCGCCCCGCTTTGAAACCGTACTGAGCCTCTGAGAGGCCAGGTCCAGTCCTTTCCAAGTGCTGGATGACACGAGAAGCCACTACTCTCTCAAACAGCTGGCCCGTATCATCCAGCAGCACTATTGGCCTGTATGCAGAAGGCGAGTTGACAGGTCGTCCCTCGTTCTGCAACAGGCACAATCGTCCGTCCTTCCAGAGCTTCGGGAACCGCCCCAACGTGAGGCACGCACTGAAAATTTCCCGAAACCAATCATTTATTTCCCTTAGAGCGATTCCGAGGACCCGCCCTGGGATCCCGTCTGGACCAGGCGCCGTCTTCTTACCTCGTAGGCGATTGACAACTACCGCCATTTCCACCTCTAACACAAGCGGGATGGAGGCCTAGTCCAACTCCTCGGAGAAGGAGATGACACTCGCCATCGGCGGAGGAGTGTAAGTAGGGTCTCTGTCGGGGAAAAGCCCACCCAACACCCTGTCCAGGAGCTCTGGCTCCATGGAATCCGCGACTGGGGGCGCCCGGCACCGGAACATTTTCCGAGCTGCCTTGTACGGACGCCCCCAAGGATTTCTATCCAGGCTGGTCAGGGCTTCGCCAAACGCCTGTGACTTGGCCCTGACAATAGCCACCCTAAGCTCTCGCTTGACGATGCTATAAGCTTCGTGCAGCTGGCCCTCAGCCTCAAGCTCTTCGGCCGACAGCTGCTCGTCGGCCCGGCCATGACGGCGCCTCCTACAGTACAGTGAGTGTAAGAGCGCCGCGCCGCCGAGCAGGCAACACGGAGCTCCACGATTTCTGAGCACCACCAGTATACTTCGCGGCGCTCGGGGTGGCCCCGCGACCTCGGCATGGCCGCGTCGCAAACGGCCGTCACCGCTTTGCGGAAACGGCCGGCAGCGACATCGAAGTCTTGGTGCGTGGGAGCAGGAAGCCACGACAGACGGGGTGGCGAACGATAAGTCCAACACGGTCCCCCCGTTGTGTCGCACGCAAGTGTGTACCGACCCTCTGTTGAGCAGGGTCAGTCCCGTGGCAACCGCCCACTCCCTGACAATTTCCCCGCGAGATTCAGTTGAGGGGTTGCCCCAATCCCTGGCCTTGGCGTTCAGATCCCCTAAAAGCAGGATATGATATGGCGCCTGTCTCCTTACCACTGCGGCCAAAAGGTCCGCAAAGACCTCCAGTTCCGTAGCTGTTTTGTTGGGGGAGAAATATGTGCCCACTACAGCATACTCTCCCCACTGCGCCACCATCCAGAACCCCTCTCTTTGACTAAGAGGGGTGAACCACCCGATCGTCCCACAATGGTAACGGAGCCGTCCAGGTCCCAAGCCCAATAGGGATGGGAAGAGGGGACGCAATACGGCTCCGCCGCTACCGCCACATCTATTTGCCACTGCGCCAAGGCCTGCATGAACAGGTCTTGGGCCTGGGCGCAGTGGTTAAGGTTCGTCTGGAGGAAGTTGTGATGTCGGACTTGATCCATCAGTCAGACATCACAATCTCCTCGCTCACCACAGGGCGAGCGACTTCCGGCGCGACTTGGTTAACAGCCACGGGATTGGCCTGGATCCTGGTGGCTTTGCCCTTCGTCTTCGGGGGAACGCAGCTGCGCCCCCTCATTACATGGCCGGAAGGCTTCCCTGCCTCTACGCATATTGCGCAGCGTGGGTTGGCCTTCTCACAGCTGGCCGATTAATGGCCCGTGCTTCCACATCGAAAGCACAGGTCCCCCTTGTCGGCTGATGCTGGACACTGGGGGCGCGTGTGCCCCAACCCCATGCACCTGAAACAGCGCATGGGATGCGCCTCCAAGAGCACCACTCGCACCGAAGTCCATCCTACCAACAGCCTACCCTTTCCTGACAGCACTTTGGCTGCCGAGATCGGACAGGTCACAATGGTGGAGCCGGTGCCGCCAAAGCCGCGACGGATTTTGCCAACCTTTGTTGCAGCCAGATCGCAGTCCCCTGCCTTAGAAACCGCCGCTGCCACTTTCTCTTTCGTGGCTGCATCGTCCAAGCCTGTGATGCTCAAATCAGCAGATTTCACGGGCCTGGCGATGTTGGCCACCTCGGACAGGACACCACGGAGTTTCTCGGCGAGCCTGTCCACCGTTGCTGCTCTGAGTTTAGAGAGCCAGAGATTTGCAGTAGCCTGGCTCCCATTGCCGTCTGGCGAAAGCGGAGCCGGTCAATCTCCAGCTCCTGGAAATCAACTTTATCCTGCGCCAGTTAAAGGACGGCACCGTATGTGACCCCTTTCTCTGCGGCTTCGGGCTGTAATGAGAGCACAACAGCCGCACTCTTAGGGGCCCTCAGTGCTGTCCTGGGCTTGGCAGTAGCCTTCGGCTTTGGTGCAGTGGTGGCGGGACGAGCCAAGGGGGTAGCTACCGAAGCAGACGGTTGGCCCTTGCCTTTACCCTTCCCTTTTTTCTTCCTGCTTACTGTGACCCACGGTTCTGCTTCGGGAACAGCGGGTTGGTCAGTCTCAGTAGCACTTTTGGTCCCCCCAAGATTGGAGGGACCCGCAACCGGTTCCACTGCAGGAGTGGCAGCCATCTTTGGGCGTTGACCAGCCCGCTTATCCGCCTTGGCCGCGGACTTACGTGGTGGCTCAGGTGTCGGCTTGGGTTTGGCGGCAGCTGCCGCCACTTTCTTGGCGTCCGCTCTTAATGGCGGACGAACTATCGGGGCTGGCAGAAGCTGTTCCTCGATCCCAGCAAGTCGGGCGTTGAGCATTTCCCGAAGCGTGCTGGTGAAGGACCGCCTTAGCTCTTCGATTAGCTCCTCTGCTCCCATCGCGGTCAGGGGTCGTGCCCGCATCTCGTTAGTAGCCACAGCGGCAACGTTGTTGGCCGCAACTGCCTCCGACTTGGCTTCGTTGAAGCCGCGACGCAGCGCCTTCACCTCCGCTTTGTGCGACTCGACTTCAAGTCGTAGGCGGATGTTTTCCGCCCTTAGACGCCGCGTATCCTCTGCCTCGCTTCTGCTCGCTAGAGCATCCATGACCTCCTTAAGGGCCGATGCGGACCTTTTCAGGCGAGCCATAAACTCGCTTTTTAGGTTGCCCGACTTCTTGGCCACCTTCAAAATGCCCGCGAGCCCTTCTCCCGCGTAAGCCTTTAATTCTTGGGCGTTTAGCGTGCTTATATCATCAGCCCTCGCGATGACATCAGACTCATTGCCCGTGTCTGTCGCGAGGTCTGAACCAGCACCCGCCCCTGTCTTCTTTCTCTTGTACTTCCTGCGACGCGGTACGACCTCCAGTTCGCCATCTAAGGGCACCGGAGCAGGCTTGAGGAAATCCGCTCGCGAAGATCTTGCCTTGACAGTGTTTCCTCTTCCTCTCCTTGCCGAGTTTACCTTGGCAGCCGCCATACCCTCGGTCTCCGTGTCTGAGTCTAAACCTTCAGGCACGAAGAACGAAGAAGACGGCCGCTTTCGGCCACTTGTCTTCCCAATGACGGCCTCAGTACCGCTTGACACGTCTAACTCAGACGCTCCGTCTGAAACGTCAGAATCATGTTGAGAAGAGCTTCTTGGTCGGCCCTGAGAAGGGCGTTTAATAAATTTGCCCTTCGCATCACGTAATGGACGCATTGCCACGTCAGACGCAAGCGTCTTTCCATCGTCACTATGCGCAGACGCGCATTTTACCTCTCCTTCTTCACCATTCTCTACCGACCTTAACCTAGAGTTTTTTATATATTCACAATTCATAATTAGATTCCACGAGTAAGTGGGAAGGGTGGGTCGCCCCGGACAGTGCCCACTGTAACCGGGGAAGTCTAACGTAACTCGCTCAGGGGAGCGACAATTCCCTGGCGGGGGACGCAGTAGCGACTGAAACTCCGTTCAGCCTTCCAGACCTCACACCGCGCTGCCGCTTGCCTTCTGGTAATTTTTTATAGAGGTAGTCTTCCTCGTAGCCCGGGCGACCAAGCCAAGGCCTATCGGTCCCGCTCAGACCACAAAACATAACTGCGGCCACGTTGCGGGATTACGATTTTGAGCTGGTGGCAGGGAAGAAACTCCCACTGCCTGCCCGGCGGCAGGGTGAGTGCACGCCAAGGCCCGACTTCTCTCCAGTTAGCCTTAAAGCTAAACTCCTCTCACCGCGGCAACACCGCCAGCAGAGTGCCGGCCAACCCGGGACCCCGCGAGGAGACTGACCCATACAGCCGACCCACGGGAAACCAAGCCGAACGACACCACACCAGCAATGCCAGCCACAATCCTCGGACGAATTCTTGGATCCCTCAATAGACGGCTTGCCCGTCCCATCCTCATCCACTATGCCCTCTGCTAATCAGAGGGACGTGCGGAGAAGATATCCTTCTACCTATCCATATTCCCTCCTACATTCCAAACCCTATCCAACGGATAAAAAATTGGAATGTCCCAACTCAGTCCAAACCCCAACACAGAATCCTAATTCCACCCACCCTACCCCACCGACAAAGTGCCGGTGCCTGGTGGTTTCAGTTACGTCTATTTCTGGTGGAAATAGACCTAAAACGGGCAGCAACCGCGAAAAGGCCAACCCCACCAGACTTGCCTTGGGGATCTTCACGGCTGATGCGCTCTCCCCCAAGACCATTCGCCTCCCTACTCGCTCACTTCCCTGGGCTGAGTAAGGAAGGCCTGGATTTATCCAATACAAGCGACGAAAGCCGCAAGCTAGGCATATCAACTACTAATGGAAAAACCCAGACCCGCCCCCCTAAACCGTTTTTTTTTGAACGCTGGGAAAAATGCAATGCGCATGCCCCCCCATCAGGGAATGGGGGGGGGGCTGGTATGTGGGACTCCCCGGTCTAAACGGGACCGGTATACCCACTAAACGACCCAGCGGCACTACGGCATCGTCTGCGTGGAGGAGGATTGGGAATCCGGCAGAGCCTTTACTTCCAATCCCCCGCCGACGACCGCCCGCCTTTACAGCAGGGCCTTCACACCTCTCCCGACAGGGAGAGGCCCGGGAACGACCGTGAGTGCTCGGTCATTCCCGCCCGGCGGAAGTGAAGAATAAGTGCAATCGCCTTCTCCTACCCCTTCTTCGCCTGCGAAGCGGTGCAGCGAAGGGATCATCATCTCGCGCGCGCTCCGATGCCTCCTTCTGGGACATTACGTTCTCGCAAAAGGCGACTACGGCTGCCCAAGCCTCCTCGCTTCCCAGCATGGATATGACCACGCCTGGCAGCGAGAGGTCCAGCCCGATTGCCACCACTAAGTCGCGGCGCAGCTCGGACCACGACGGGCACACTTCGAGGGTATGCTGCGCCGTATCCTCTGCCGCACCACAATCGTGGCACGACGGGGTCACCTCTCTTCCTATTCGGTGCAGGCATGATCCGAAGCAACCATGCCCGGACAACACCTGCACTAGACGGAAAGAAAGGAAGCCGTGGGACCGCCCGAGCCAGTTGCAGAACCGGCCCGAGCGCGTCCAGCGTTCGGCGGCCAAAGGCGGCAGAGGCGAGGTCCTCCGTCTAATGGTGGACGATCGTGGCCTTCGCCTCACGCCGGACGGCCTCCCGCTCTTCCGGGGCTGGGAGCTCACCGAGCGCCCTACGCCCCGCCATCCACTAATATACTCTGGCGAGCACCCACGCCTCCAGCTCCCAAAGAGGGGTGCCAGCCAAAGCGCACGCCGCCGCGAAACTCACTGAGCGGTAAGCCCTCGCTACCCGCTGTGAAATGGCCTTTTGGGGCCTGCGGATTGCGGTCGCGTTCTCCCTCCTGTGGAGACAGTCCGCCCAGATGGAAGCAGGCTCTCGTAAAGGCCCTTTCCTCCATGACCACCTTGCTGATGATATCCTCAAGGTTGGAGGAGAGGCCTTTAGCTGGCGGTCCGGGGTCGGCCTGAGCAGGCCGGGCCATGACTTCAGCCAGCTTCTTGTGCAGCTGGCTGACCTACAATTGCAGGCGGTCGACCTTCGCCTGCAGCTGCCGCGTCTCCTCCGTTTCGGTGCGCTTCACCAGCTCCCGGACGATGCCGCGCATGCTCGCGGCCCTGCACTTCAGGGACTTTTGGAAAGTCCCCTTTAGGTTGGAGGACTTAGAGGCAACGACCTCTATCTCCTCCGCGTCCTCCCGAGCCATGCGCTCCAGCTCGGCCAGGGAGTGGTCCGCGTACAGGACGCAGGACGCACCGTACCCAGATTTGGCTCGCGCAGCGCTCGCCCGCTGCTCCTTAGCGGCGACCTGCTGGAGCTGCGTCCGCCGAGCCAGGTTTAGCTGGCGTTGCGCGTCGACAAGACCCACGTCGTGGGTATCGGCAAGGGCGGCAACAGGGGAACGCTTTTTAGCCCTCACTTTACGCTTGGGCTTACTCCCGGCTGGCGAGTCCGAGGAGCCGGACCCGTCCTTCAAGAAGGCCCGCTTCCGCGATTGCCCAATGGTTGTCGTAGTCGAACCAGCGTCCGACCCAAACGTGACGGACTCGTCAGAGTTCGACCACTCGTTCGCCCTGCTATATTGGCCTGCCGCAGATCCCAACGCCGACGATGTGCCTTTGTCGGCTTGGCCCTGAGAAGGGCCTTTTCGTTTGCCCTGAGAAGGGCCTTTTGGTTGGCCCTTAGAAGGACCTTTTAGTTGGCCCTGAGTAGGGCCTTTTGGTTGGCCCTGAGAAGGGCCTCGTGGTTTGCCCTTTGAAGGGCCCTTTTTAAATCTGCCCTTCGCATCTCGCCCGCCTAAACCTTTATTTTTGTTTTTTTTTTATCATGGGGAAATCCTCATGGATACCACTCCAGCGCGGGGAAGCCAAAGTGGTTATGCCGGACTCCTACCTGCTAAAACCACCACGGTGAGCAGTCCTTCCGCCGAGGTGGGGCAAGGTGGGGTCGCGCTAACATTCACCACCCAGCCCCGGCGGTCGGTCCAGTTGGGGGTAACCAGACCCCGACATGGAGGGGGGCGGCCTTTCTCACAAAGACCCCTCCTCAAAACGACGTGCGAGGTCGTGCAAGCCGGCTGTGAGTTCCCCTGACTCGCAGCCAGTGACCCTATTTACGAAGGAGGAGTGAGGAGGCGAGCAAACCGCCTCCTCCTTGCTCCTGTTCGTCTACGCCGGAGCGGGTTTGAAGAGGCGTCGTCCTCCCTGACCCGCTCCGCGGTCTCCTTCTGCGTCATCACCTCTTCGCAGAAGGAGACCATCGCCTGCCACGATCCCTCACTGCCGAGCATGGCGTTCACTACGCTCGGCAGAGAGAGATCCCCTCCGATGCACGCTGACAGTATGCTCCGCTGTGGGTCCCATGCAGCACACACTTCCAGCGTGTGAAGCGCCGTGTCCTCAGGTGCTCCGCTTTCATGGCAAACTGGGGTTGCCTCCCTCCTTGCGATTCCATGCAGGTACTTTCCGAAACATCCGTGTCCGGAAAGAACCTGCACCAATCGGAAGGTCAGCGACCCAAACGGCCGCCCCACCCACCTAGTAAGGACCGGCCTCACGGCATCCACCGTCCACTGACCCGGAACCGGTGGCGCCAGCTCCTCGCCGCCACGAAGTGGTAAACTTCGGCGAGGATCTCCGCTTGGAGCTCCCAGGGGGGATCCCCGGCCAACACGCACGCTGCCGTCCATGATACCGTCCGGTATCCGCGTATCGCCCTCGTCGCGATGACCCGCTGCGGACGTCGCTGCAGGGTCTTGTTACGGCGATTGAGGGCGTCCACCCAGACGGGTGCCCCATACATGGCCATACTTCGGATTACTCCGAAGTACAGACGTCGGCAGTTGGCGCTCGGGCCACCCACGTTTGGCAGCAGCCTCCCCAAAGCGGCAGCAGCCCCCACAACTCTCGGGGCAACCCTGTAAAATGGGACCCAAATGTCCACCTCCCGTCTAGAATGAGACCCAGGTATTTCATCTGGGTCCCAACAGTAACTGAAACTCCATCCAGCAGCACCCGCGAGGGGGTCCTCCTTGAGGCCCATGAAACAGCAGGGCCTCGGTCTTAGAGAAGGCGACCTCCAGCCTCAGGGTGCGTATGCGGTCGACCACGAGAGTTGTACCCACCGAAGCCAACCGCGTCAGCTCCCCGAGGTCCCTTCCCTTGGCGACGACTAGGGTGTCATCCGCGTAGCATGCGACCCGCATACTTGCGGGAAGTGTGCCGCGGCGCACCCAGTCGTAGCCCACGTTCCACAGCAGCGGGCTTAATACCGACTCTTGTGGAACCCCGCAAGAGACGCGACGGCGCCTCAAACCGTCGCGTCCCACCACCAGGACCTTGCGATCTTGGAGGTAATCCTTCAACAGCCTCCGCAGATACAGGGGCACCCCGTGAAAGCGGAGCGCTTCCTGTATCGTTTTGTGTGGGAGGCTGTTGAAGGCGTTGGCTATATCGCGTGAGACAGTCAACGCCTTCTTCCCCTCACCGACCGCCGTCTGCGTCCACTCTTTGAGCCAGAGCAGGGCATCCACTGTAGATCGCCCCGCTCTGAAACCGTACTGGGCCTCTGAGAGGCTAGGCCCAGCCCCTTCCAGGTGCTGGATGACACGAGAAGCCACCACTCTCTCAAACAGCTTGCCCGTGTCATCCAGCAGCACTATTGGCCTGTATGCGGAAGGCGAGTCGACAGGTCGTCCCTCCTTCCGCAACAGGCACAATCGTCCGTCCTTCCAGGGCTTCGGGAACCGCCCCGACGTGAGGCACGCACTGAAGAGTTCCCGAAGCCATATATTCATTTTCTTTAGGGCAAGTCCTAGGACCCGCCCTGGGATCCCGTCTGGGCCAGGCACTGTTTTTTTGCCCCGTAAACGATCGACCACTACCGCCATCTCCACCTCTGACACAGGCGGGATGGAAGACGAGTCTAACTCCTCGGGGAAGGTGACGGCAATCGCTATCGGCGGAAGGGTGTAGGTAGGTTCTCTGTCGAAGAAGAGCCCGCCCAACACCCTGTCCAGGAGCTCTGGCTCCATGGACTCCGCGACTGGGGGCGCCCGGCACCGGAACATTTTCCGAGCAGCCTTGTACGGACGCCTCCAAGGATCCCTGTCCAGGCTGGTCAGAGCTTCGCCAAACGCCTGTGACTTGGCCCTGACAATAGCCAGCCTCATCTTACGCTTGGCGACGCGGTACGCCTCGTGCAGCTGGCCTTCAGCCTCCAGCTCTTCGGCCGACAGCTGTTAGTCGGTCCGGCCATGACGCCGCCTCCTACAGTGGGTGTAGGAGCGCCGCGCCGCCGAGCAGGCAACCCGGAGCTCCGCGATCTCTGAGCACCACCAGTATACTTCGCGGCGCTCGGGGTGGCCCCGCGACCTCGGCATGGCCGCGTCGCAAACGGCCGTCACCACTTCGCGGAAACGGCCGGCAGCGACATCGACGTCTTGGTGCGTGGGAGCAGGAAGCCACGACTGGACGATCGCCGCCTCCTTTGCCAATTCGGCATCGAGACGGCTAACGGCCCAGCGCGGGAAATCTGCTCGAGCCACGCACCGCGTTGCACCCTCCCGCGTTGTGGGAGGTGGATATCTCGAACCTTATATATTTATGGTCCGAGAGAGTCTCCACCTCCGACATCACCCTCCAGGCCCGGACACGTGCGGCGACAGTTGGGGTGGCAAACGATATGTCGACCACGGACCCCCCGTTGTGTCGCACGCACATGTGGACCGATCCTCTGTTGAGCAGGGTCAGTCCCGTGGCAACCGCCCACTCCCTGACCATCTCTCTGCGAGTAACAGTTGAGGGGTTTCCTCAGTCCCGGGTCTTGGAGTTCAGATCCCCTAGAAGGAGGATCTGACATGGCGCCTGTCTTCTTACCGCTGCGGCCAAGAGGTCCACAAAGACCTGCAGTTCCGCAGCTGTTTTGTTGGGGGAGAAGTATGTGCCCACTACAGCATACTCTCCCCATTGCGCCACCACGTATCCAGAACCCCTCTCTTTGACTGAGAGGGGTAAACCATTCGATCGGACCACAATGGCAACGGAGCCGTCCAGGTCCCAAGCCCAATACGGATGGGTAGAGGGGACGTAATACGGCTCCGCCGCTACCGCCACGTCTATTTGCCACTGCGCCAGGGCCTGCATGAACACGGCTTGGGCCTGGGCGCAGTGATTAAGTTTCGTCTGGAGGAAGCTGTGATGTCGGACTTGATCCATCAGTCAGACATCACAACCTCCTCGCTTACCTCCGGGCGAGCGACCTCCGGCGGAATTTGGCTTACAGCCGCAGGGTTGGCCTGGGTCCTGGCGGCCTTGCCCCTCGTCTTTGGGGGAACGCAGTGGCCCGTGCTTCCACATCGGAAGCACAGGTTCCCCCTGTCGGCTGATGCTGGACACTGAGGGCGCGTGTGCTCCAGTCCCATGCACCTGAAACAGCGCATGGGACGCGCCTCCAAGGCCACCACTCGCACCGAAGTCCAACCGACCAAAAGCCTACCCTTACCCGACAGCACTTTGGCTGCCGAGATCAGACAAGTCACAATGGAGGAGCCGGTGCCGCTAAACCCGCGGCGAATTTCTCCCACCTTTACTGCCATCAGGTCGCAGCCACCTGCCTTAGCGACTGCCGCCGCCACCTTCTCCTTTGTGGCTGCATCATCTAAACCCGTGATGCTCAAATCAGCAGATTTCACGGGCCTTGCGATGTTTGCCACTTCAGACAAGACACCACAGAGCTTCTCCGTGAGCCTGTCTGCCTTCTCAGAGTTTTGGGAGCCAGATATTTGCAGTAGCCTGGCTCCCGTAGCCGTCTCGCGAAAACGGAGTTGGTCAATCTCCAGCTCCTTGAAATTGAGTTGATCCTGCGCAAGTTGGAGGACGGCACCGTATGTGACCCCCTTCTCTGCGGCCTCAGGCTGCGAACGACAGCACCACAGCCGCCGTCTTAGGGGCCCTCAACGCCAGTTTGGGCTTAGCGTTAGCCTTTGACTTCGGTATAGCCGCGGTAGGACGAGCCGAGAGGGCAGCTACCGGGGCAGAAGATTTGCCCTTCCCCTTCCCTTTTCCCTTCCTAGTCACTGTGACTCACGTTTCCGTTTCGGGAACAGCGGGTTGGCCAGTCTCCGTAACAGTAACATAGTAGTAGTAGTAAGTCTCAGTAACATTATTTGTCCGTCCAGGATTGGAGAGGCCTGCTACCGGTGCCACTGCGGGAGTGGCAGACATCTTTGGGCCTTGACCAGCCCGCTTATCCGCCTTGGCAGCAGACTTACGAGGCGGCTCAGGTGTTGGCTTGAGTTTGGCGGCAGTAGCTGCCGCCGCCTTCTTGGCGTCTGTTCTTAATGGCGGACAAACTATCGGGCCTTGCAGAAGCCGGTCCTCAATCCCAGCAAGTCGGGCGTTGAGCATTTGCCCGAACGTGCTAGTCAAGGACCGCTTCAGCTCCTCGACTAGTTCCTCCGCCCCAATCCCAGCCAAGGGTATTGCCCGCGTTCCAGGAGTGGCCACTGCGGCGGCGGTGTTGGCCACAGCTACCTCTGACTCAGCTTCGTTAAAGCCGCGACGCAGCGCCTTCACCTCCGCTTTGCACGATTCCACTTCGAGTCGCAGGCGGCTGTTTTCCGCCCTTAGGCGCCGCGTCTCCTCTGCCTCGCTTCTGCTTGCCAGAGCATCCACAACCTCCCTAAGAGCCGATGTGGACCTTTTCAGGCTAGCCACAAACTCGCCCTTCAGGTTGCCCGACTTCTTGGCCACCTACAGAATGCCGGCGAGCCCTTTGCCCGCGTGTGCCCTCAGTTCTTGGGCGTTTAGCGTGCTGATATCATCAGCCCTCACGATGATATCGGACTCGTTGCCCGTGTCTGTCGCGAGGTCTGAACCAGCATCCGCCCTCTTCTTCTTTCTCTCGTACTGCCTGCGACGCAGTACGTCCTCCAGTTCGCTATCTAGCGGCACCGGAGCAGGCTTGAGGAAATTCGCTCGCAAAGATCCCGCCTTGGCGGTGTTTCCTCTTCCTCTCCTCGCCGAGTTTACCTTGGCAGCCGCCATACCCTCGGTCTCCGTGTCTGAGTTTAAACCTTCAGGCAAGAAGAACGAAGAAGACGGACGCTTCCGGCCTCTCCTCTTCCCAATGACGGCCTCAGTACCGCTAGACACGTCTAACTCAGACGCTCCGTCTGAAATGTTAAAATCACGCTGAGTAATGCTTCTTGGTCGGCCGTGAGAAAGGCGTTTTATAAATTTGCCCTTCGTATCACGCAATGGACGCATTGCCACGTCAGAAACAAGCGTCTTTCCATCGTCACTATGCGCAGATGCGCATTTTAACTCTCCTTCTTAACCACTCTCTACCGTCCTTAACCTAAGGTTTTTTATATTTTCACAATTCATAATTAGATACCACGAGTAAGTGGGAAGGGTGGGTCGCCCCACGCGGGGGCCACGGATTCCGGTCTCCTCCCTAAGAGCGAGAGGGGAGGGGAGTTTGTGGAAGACCGCGACACCAATGCCACCAAGCCTTCCCGATCACCTAGCCAACGTGCGGGGACCGAGTACGGCTCGGAGACAACCACCACGTCCACCAACCACTCAGCCATGGCCTGCATCAGCAGATCCTGGGCTGCCTTGCAGTGGTTGGTGTTCGCCTGGAGGATACGACCCTATCTATCAATCGGACATCGCACCCCCCTCATCAGCCGCCGGGGTTTCCGCTTCAGGGGCGGCGGTTGCAGCGGCAGGCGGGCTTGGTGCCTGCGCTTTGCCCTTCTTAGGGGAAGGATTGCAGTTCCTCTTCTTCATTATGTGACCCGCTGGGCGGCCACTGGCAGCGCACACTGCGCAGTGTGGCATGGCAACCTTGAAGGAGGCGGACTTGTGCCCCTCCTTGCCGCAGCGGTAGCAGCTGTCCGTCCTATCCACCTTGGACGGACAGAGGGCCCGCGTGTGCCCAACTCCAAAGCACTTGAAGCAGCGTAGAGGCTGATCTTCAAGCGCCCGGACTCTGCAGAAACTAAACCGTACAGAAAGCCGCCCTTTGGCGAGGACGGCTTTAGCCGCGGCGACGGGGCACTCAAGGCGGATAGTGCCCATGTCACCGCGGCCGGGCCTAATGTCCCGACTCTGCACCTTTGTGACGCCACAACACCCTGTTGCTGCGATCACCGCCACCAACTCCTCTTTGGTGACCGAGTCATCTAGATCGGTCACCTCCAAAGCCGCAGACCTAACGGGCCTGACGACCGGGAGAGCTCGAATCGGATGTACAAATGATCCGAGAGCGTCTCGACCTCTTCCAGGACACACCAGTTCCTTACTCGTGCGGCGACTGCAGGGGTAGCGAACGAAAGGTCCACTATCGACCCCCCCTGCTGTCGCACGCACGTATTGGTGGAGCCCCTGTTCAGCAAACAGAGGCCCACCGACGCCGCCCACTCCTCGACGGCTTCACCCCTGGCGTCCGTCGCAGGGAAACCCCACGCAATGGACTTTACGTTGAAGTCCTTCAGCACGAGGACGTGCCCAGACACTAGTCGCCGCATCGAGGCCTCCAAGTTGTTAAGGAAGACCTCGAAGTCGTTCAGACTCCGGTTGGGGGAGAAATATACACCATAAATGGTGATTCCCCCCCAATCGGCGGCAACATATCCAGTACCCTTGTCTCTTAGCGACAAGGGCGGGAAATGAGCCGCCGTGGAGCCGACGACTGCCACGGAGCCGTCCCGGTCACCCATCCAGTTTGGACGGGGAGGGACAAAATAGGGCTCCGCGACTACGGCAACACCTATCGACCACTGTGCCATGGTTTGCAGGAAGAGATCCTGCGCCGCGGCACAGTGGTTGAGATTCGTCTGGAATGGATCAAGTCTCCAACCTCCTGGAGGTTGGAGACTTGATCCATTACTGGATCGTCTCTACAATCTCTCTCTCGATGAGGGGGGTGCGATGTCCGATTGATGGATAGGGTCGAGCGTCGCATCCTCCAGGCGAACACCAACCACTGCAAGGCAGCCCAGGATCTGCTGATGCAGGCCATGGCTGAGTGGTTGGTGGACGTGGTGGATGTCTCCGAGCCGTACTCGGTCCTCGCACGTTGGCTGGATGATCGGGAAGGCTTGGTGGCATTGGGGTCGCGGTCTTCCACAGACTCCCCTCCCCTCTCGCTCTTAGAGAGAGGACCGGGATACGTGGCCGCCACGTGGGGGGATATAGCTCTTGTGGGGGTCTATTTTTCCCCAAACCGACCGTCGAGTTTTGAGAGGCCTCGTCTGGCGTGTCCTTTCTAAATAGAGGGACAGTTCACACGTGTATGCGGCAGCGGAGAGGGTCGGTGGTCGATGTCTCGTTTGCCACCCCTGCACTTGCCGCCCGAGTTGTTGACTGGCGGGTCGAAATGGTGGAGACCTTGTCGGACCACCGATATGTGCGGTTCAACATCTCCACCCAGAGCCACCGGGGGATGGTCCGCTCGAGCCAATCTCCCTTTCCGCGATGGGCTCTCACTCACCTGGACCGGGGGGCGGCCAGGGAGGCGGCGTTCATTCAGGACTGGCTCGCGCCTCCAATCAATGTCCGAGACGTGGACGCCGCCGCGGTCCAACTGCGAGAGTCCCTGAACGAGGTGTGCAACTCCAGCATGCCTCGGTCTCGCCGTCCGGCTCCCCGTCGCGCCGTCTATTGGTGTTCGGAGGAACTGGCGGGACTCCGGGCTGCCTGTGTGGCGGCCAGGAGGGCCTACACGCGGAGCCGACGGCGCAGCTTGCGAGACCCGGAGAGCGAGGACCTTTTCTACGCCTCATACATAGAGGCAAAGAAGGTCCTCAAGGTGGCAATGTTTGCCGCCGAAGACGCGGCGAGAGCCGAGATGCTGGAGGGTCTCGACAGAGACCCGTATGGGAGACCATATAAGGTGGCGCGGAACAAACTGCGTCCCTTCGGTCCTCCACTTGCTTAGACCCTCGAGTCGTCATTGCTGGATGGGGTAGTTCGGTCCTTGTTCCCGACGGGCCAGCTTCGCCCCGCCAGTGATGGACTCCCCACGGGAGGCGGCTTCGCTGCAAGAAGAGGTCCCTCCGGTCACGGTAGTGGAATTTGGAGTGGCAGCGCTCCGTCTTCGCGCCAAGAAGACGGCCTTCGGCCCGGACAGCGTCCCAGCACGAGTGGTGGCTATCGCCGCCTCCCAAATGGAGGAGAGGTTTCGGGACCTCTTCAGCGCGTGTTTCGCGGCTGGAAGGTTTCCGAAACCCTGGAAAGAGGGGCAACTTTGCCTTCTCCGTAAGGAGGGACGCCCGGTGGGCTCCCCCTCGGCATACCGGCCCATCGTTCTGCTCGATGAGTGTAATTATGAGGTCCAGTTTAGTGTGCCTATCATTGATATGATGCGTAGGATCTAAATCTAAGATGTTAAGGTTGAAAGAAGATGTAATATTGACTAATTGTTTACATCTAATATCATTTTTTAAAAGGCAGGTATTAAAATCTCCCATTAAAATTATCTGATCGTACAGAGGCACAAAAGTTTCAAGCAACTGGTCGAGAGAATTAAAATAGTCAACTGTAGGGGGCGCATAAACCACTCCCAATAGTACTTTACCAGTGCTCACCTGTACCTCAACAAATAGATGCTCCATAGAAGCAGAGTAAGCAGAAGGCGAACTGGAGATAATTTTATAATTAAAGTCAGCGCGTAAATAGATCGCAACCCCTCCACATCTAACATTGGTGCGATCATTACGAACAAGCACAAAACCGGGTAGACAGAAAAAAGGAGAAGGAAGTGAAGGTTTGAGAAAACTTTCGGAAACGAGACAGGCGTGTATACAATCGCCCGTAAAAGTGGCTAATAGCTCCGAGTAGTGAGCAGGTATGCTCTGGGCGTTGATGTGGCACACATTAAAGTTTTTTTTAAAAGGAGCAAACGATTTGTCAAGCTGTTCCCTAAGCAAAGGCTCAGCAACGCTATCATCCACAGCATCCACGAAGCTATCAGAGTCGAACGATTTAAATAAATCAGAAGATATTGAGCAATCCATTATAAATAAATAAGATAAATATAAATAATAAAAATATAAATATATAATTTATTTAATAATAATACTGGTAACAGAACAATACAAACAAGAAGCCATCTAAAGCCACAGCTAGGTCCCCCGAGATTAGGGAGCAGTCTGTGCAAAGCACCCACCGCCTTCTGGATGCGGGGGACGGAGCGACTGAAGTGTTCCTCGAAACCCCAGCAACTATCCAAGATGAGGCCCAGGTACTTTAGGTACCGCCCCACTTGGATGTCAACGTCACCCACACGAACCGATAAGCTGGGTGGTTCCCTTCCCCTAGGGAACTTTTGGAACCACAGCGCCTTGGTCTTGTGCGGCGCTGTCCGCAGACCCAGCTCGTGGACCTTGTCCACGACACAAGCCATACCAAGCTCGGCGAGCTCCTTGGTCCCGTCTAAGGAGTCCCCGTTGGCTAACACAAGAGTGTCATCCGCGTAGCAGACGACGTGTACGCCGACGGGGAGATCGACACGCAAGACCGCGTCGTATGCGAGGTTTCACAGAAGCGGGCCCAACACAGAACCCTGCGGAACCCCGCAACTGACGTCCCTCTCATGCAAAGTACCGTCCCTGCCCACATACTGCACACATCTGTGCTGCAAGTAGGCGCCGAATATGCGCTGCAGGTAGGGCGGCACTCCGTGAAACACCAGCGCCTCCCTGATCGCCCTCCAGGGCAGGGAGTTAAATGCGTTAACGATGTCCAAGGACACCGCCATCGCCTTCCCGCCCTGGGACACCACCTGGTTCGACAGCATACGGACACGAAAAATCGCGTCTACTGTCGAACGAGCACGCCGGAAACCAAACTGGTCGTCCAACAAGTCGGAGCCTACCTGCCACAGGTGTGTGCATAGACGAGCCGCAATTATTCTTTCGAACAACTTGCCGGCCTCGTCCAGCTAGCAAATAGGACGGTACGCAGAGGGCGAGTCTGCGGACCTGCCATCCTTCTTCAAGAAGACCAACTTTGCCTCCTTCCAGCCCTTGGGGAATACCCCGCGGCGTAAACAACTGTCAAACAGTTTTTGCAGTCGGTCCCCCACGCTGACGGATAGAGCCAGCACCCAAGCCCGACCAGGTATTCCGTCAGGGCCTGGTGCTTTATTGCGAGCCCTGAGGCGCTTCACAGCGCGGACCAACTCCTCCTCGGTTACCCCCAGATCATCGGACCAGATGGTCGGTTCCGACGATAGCCCGGGGGGAGAGGGACTGTCCTGGACCCTAGGAAACAGTGTGTCAACAACACTCCCCACCAGATCAGGGTCCAGAGTTTCGGTCAAAGGAGGGACACATGGGCGCAGCATACCTAGTACCATCTTGTACGGGCGCCCCCACGGATCCCTATCCAGCCCCTCGAGGAGTTCACTCCAGGACTGAGCCTTCGCGTTGGCGATGGCCGCCTGTAGCACTGTCGTAGGGCCTCGGTATACCTCGTAGGCTCTTTCCTTTACTTCGGCAGGATCTCGTCGCCTTCTCCTAGCTCTAGTGTACAGCTGTCTGGAGCGCAGGCATGTCTCCCGCAGCCGCGCTATCTCCTCTGACCACCAGTAACCTGACCTACGCTTGGGTGGCCTGGCTCGCGGCATCGAGAAGTCGCAGATCGACGTCATCGTTGCCCGGAACCAGACTGCCTCCCTCTCAGGATCGGGCAGATCCTCTTCAGCATGGCCTTCTGGCCAGGTCGCGACAATGGCTGCAGCTACGAGAAAGTCTCGATTAAGTAACTAAAGGACTCCCAGGTCCAAACAGGACCGGTATACCAACTAAACGACCCAGCGGCACTCCGGCATCGTCTGCGTGGAGGAGGATTGGGAAACCGGCAGAGCCTTTGCATCCAATCCCCCGCCTACGACCGCCCGCCTTTACAGCGGGGCATTCACTCCTTTCCCGACAGGAAGAGGACCGGGAACGACCGTGAGTGCTCGGCCATTCCCACCCGGCGGAAGTGAAGAATAAGTGCAATGCGGGGGAAGGCGCCCCCGCGCCTGTTTTCCGCTATCCTCCACCAAGAGGGGGAAGGTGATTTTCGTGCAATCGCCTTCTCCTACCTCTTCTTGCCTGCACAGCGGTGCAGCGAGGGAATCATCCTCTCGCGCGCGCTCCGCTGCCTCCTTCTGGGACATAACGTCCTCGCAAAAGGAGGCTACGGCTGCCCAAGCTTCCTCGCTTCCCAGCATGGATATGACCACGCCGGGCAGCGAGTGGTCCGGCCCGACTGCTACCACTAAGTCGCGACGCTGCTTGGACCACGACGGGCATACCTCGAGGGTGTGCTGCGCCATATCCTCCACCGCACCGCAATCATGGCACGACGGGGTCACCTCTCTTTCGATCCGGTGCAGGTACGATCCGAAGCATCCATGCCCGGAAAACACCTGCACCATCCGGAACAAGAGGTATTCGTGAGGCCTTTCGAGCCATTCTCGCAGGATCGGCCTGAGAGCGTCCAACGTTCAGCGGCCAAACGCGGCGGAGGCGAGGTCCTCCGTCCAATGGTGGACGATTGCGGCCCTCGCCTGACGTTGGACGGCCTCCCGCTCTTCCGGGGCGGGGTGCTCCCCGAGCGTCCTACGCCCCGCTGTCCACTTGTACACTCTGGCGATCACCAACGCCTTGAGCTCCCAAGGAGGGGTGCCCGCCAGAGCACACGCCGCCGCGAAGCCTACCGAGCGGTAGGCCCTCGCCACCCGCTGCGCGATTGCCCTTTGGGGCCTGCGGATCGTGCTAGCATTCTCCCTCCTTTGAAGGGAGTCTGCCCAGATGGGGGCCCCGTAGAGGGCCATGCTCTTCAAGATGCCGGCATACAACTGCCGGCATCGTGCAACGCGTACAACGCGAGCGCAGCCGCGGCCTTCAATAGGCGCGTTGACAGCCCGCTGAAGTGCGGGCAAAAGCGCCACCTGCTGTCGAGCACTAGGCCCAGATATTTCATCTGGGCCTTCACCTCTACCCTGACGCCCTCCACGACGATGTGGGCGTCAATGGAAATGCGCTGACGAGGCCCGTGGAAGAATACGGACTCGGTCTTTTGCATCGCCACCCCCAATCCCAGCCGGCGGATTCTTCCCGCGACCAGGGATCCGCCAGCCGAGGCCAGGCTCGCCGCCTCCCTAAAGTCCCTCCCCCGGGCAGTGAGAAGAGTGTCATCCGCGTAGCAGATGACACTCGTGCCACGAAGGAGAGCTCCTCGCAGGAGCCAGTCGAACCCGATGTTCCACAGGAGTGGCCCTAGAACGAACTCCTGTGGAACACCGGACTCCGCGCCATACCGCCGAAGCTGGCCCGCTTTGGCATCAAGGAGGACTGCTCGGTCCTCCAAGTAATTGGCCAAGAGGCTCCTCAGGTACTGAGGCACTCCATGGTAGCGGAGCGCCTCCAGTATTGTCGGGTGGGGAATGGAGTTGAAGGCGTTGGCTATGTCAAATGACACAGCCAAAACTCCATCCCCTGCCTCCGCGGCTTCCCTTACTTGTCCCTTGAGCCGGGACAGTGCGTCAACTGTCGAAAATCTCCTTCGAAAACCGAATTGGGCGTCCGACAGGTTCGGCCCCACCTCTAGCAGGAGGCCATTAAGTTGCCTGGCGACGATCCCCTTGAACAACTCTTACCGACCTCATCGAGCAGAACGATGGGTCGGTATGCCGAGGGGAAGACCGCCGGGCGTCCCTCCTTCCGGAAGAGGCATAGCTGTCCCTTCTTCCAAGGTTTCGGGAACCTCCCAGACGCGAAACACGCGTTGAAAAGATCCCGAAACCTCTCTTTCATTTGCGTGGCGGCGATGGCCACTACCCGTGCGGGTACGCCGTTCGGCCCTGGGGCCGTCTTATTGGCGCGGAGGCAAAGGGTCTCCTCGGCAAGCTCCTCCACCGTGATTGGAGGGATCTCCTCCTCCGGCGGAACCGCTCCCCGCGGGGGGTCCATCACTGGTGGGGTGAAGTTGGTCCCAGGTGGAAACAGGGGCCGAACCACCCCATCCACCAATGCCGGCTCGAGGGACTTCGTCAGCGAAGGACCAAAGGGGCGCAGTTTGTTTCTACGCCTCACGTAAGAGGCGTAGAAAAGGTCCTCGTTTTCTGGGTCTCGCAAGCTGCGCAATTGACTCCGCGTGTATTGCCGCCTTGCCGCCACGCAAGTGGCCCGGAGCTCCGCTAACCTCTCGGACCACCAATAGACAGCGCGACGGGGAGGTGGATGGCGAGACCGAGGCATGCTGGAATTGCACACCTCGGTCAGGGACCTCCTAAGTTGGGCCGCTGTGGAATCGACGTCCAGGACATCGACAGGAGGCGTGAGCCAGTCTTGGACGAACACCGCCTCCTTAGCCGCCTCACGGTTGAGGCGGGTGAGAGCCCATCGTGAAAAGGCAGATCGACCCGAGGAGCGCGACCTTCGGAGGCTCTGGGTGGAGATGTCGAACCGCACATATCGGTGGTCCGACAAGGTCTCCACCATCTCCACCCGCCAGTTTACAACGCGGGCGGCCAAAACGGGGATGGCGAACGAGACGTCAACCACCGACCCTCCCCATCGCCGCACACACGTCTGGATCGTCCCTCTGTTGAGGAGCGACACTCCAGACGCAACCGCCCAAGATTCAATGGCGGGACCCCGGACGTTGCAGGAGGCGACTGGGTTGGCCCAAGCCACCGATTTCGCATTTAGGTCACCTAAAACGGCGACTTGTCGCGGCGCCGCCCTACCCATAACCGTGGTGAGGATTTCGAAAAAGTTCTTGAAATCCTGGAGAGGGCTTTGGGGAGAAATAGACGCCCACCAGGGCTATATCCTCCCACGCGGTGGACAGTGGACACGCTGCACAGTGTGGCGTGGCGGCCTTGCAGGAGGCGGACTTGTGCCCCTCCTTGCCGCATCGGTAGCAGCTGTCCGCCCTATCCACCTTGGACGGACACACACTTCCAGCGTATAGCGTGCCGTGTCCTCGGGCGCTCCGCACTCATGGCAGGTTTGGGCCACCTCCCTCCTCGCGATTCCATGCAGGTACTTTCCGAAACATCCGAGTCCGGAAAGCTCCTGCACCATACGGAAGGTCAGCGACCCAAACCGCCGCCTTACCCACCTACTAAGGACCGGCCTCACGGCATCCACCGTCCACTGTCCTGGAACTGGCGGCGCCAGGTCCTCCGTCCACCGCCGCAACAAAGCGGCCCGCGCCTGCATCCGCATGCGCATGACCTCCTCCCATATTGGAGGCTCCCCTCGGGATCTCCTCGCCGCCACAAAGTGGTAATCTTCGGCGAGGATCTCCGCTTGGAGCTCCCAAGGGGAATCCCCGGCCAACACGCACGCTGCCGTCCATGACACCGTCCGGTATCCACGTATCGCCCTCATCGCGATGACCCGCTGCGGACGTCGCAGCAGGGTCTTGTTTCGGCGATCGAGGGCATCTACCCAGACGGGTGCCCCATACATGGCAATACTCCGGATCACTCCGGAGTACAGCCATCGGCAGTTGGCGCTCGGGCCGCCCACGTTCGGCAGCAGCCTCCCCAAAGCAGCAGAAGCCCCCACGACTCTTGGGGCCAACCCAGCAAAGTGAGCCACAAAGTTCCACCTCCCGTCTAAAGTGAGACCCAGGTATTTCATCTGGGTCCCAACTCTCACCGGGACTCCGTCCAGCAGGACCCGCGTGCCTGGAGGGGGTCCTCCCCGAGGTCCATGATACAACAGGGCCACGGTCTTGGAGAGGACGACCTCCGGCCCCAGGATGCGTATGCGGTCGACCACGAGAGTTGTACCCACCGTGGCCAACCGCGTCACCTCTTCCAGATCTCTCCCCTTGGCTACGACTAGGGTGTCATTCGCGTAGTACGCGATCCGCACACTTGCGGGAAGCGTGCCGCGGAGCACCCAGTCGTAACCAATGTTCCACAGGAGCGGTCCCAGCACCGACCCCTGTGGAATTCTGCAAGAGATGCAACGGCGCCGCAAACCATCGCATCCTACTACCAGGACCTCGCGGTTTTGGAGGTAATCCTCCAACAGCCTCCGCAGATACAGGGGCACTCCGTGATAGCGTAGCGCTTCCTGTATCGTTTTGTGTGAGAGGCTGTTGAAAGCGTTGGCTATATCGAGTGAGACAGCCAACGCCTTTTTCCCCTCAATGACCGCCGCCTGCGTCCACTCCTTGAGCCAGAGCAGGGTATCCACTGTAGACCGCCCCGCTCTGAAACCGTACTGGGCCTCTGAAAGACCAGGCCTTTCCAGGTGCTTGATGATACGAGAAGCCACCACTCTCTCAAACAGCTTGCCCGTGTCATCCAGCAGCACTATTGGCCTGTATGCAGAAGGCGAGTCGACAGGTCGTCCCTCCTTCCGCAACAGGCACAACCGCCCGTCCTTCCAGAGCTTCGGGAACCGCCCCGACGTGAGGCACGCACTGAAAAGTTCCCGAAGCCATGCATTCATTTCCCTGAGGGCAAGTCCGAGGACCCGCCCTGGGATTTCATCTGGGCCAGGCGCCGTCTTCTTGCCCCGTAGGCGATCGACGACTACCTCCATCTCCACCTCTGAGACAGGCGGGATGGAGTCCAACTCCTCGGGGAAGGAGACGGCACTCGCCATCGGCGGACGGGTGTAGATAGGGTCTCCGTGGGGGAAGAGCCCGCCCAACACCCTGTCCAGGAGATCTGGCACCATGGACTCAGTGACTGGGGGCATCCCGCACCGGAACATTTTCCGAGCTGCCTTGTACGGACGCCCCCAAGGATCTCTGTCCAGGCTTGTCAGGGCTTCACCAAACGCCTGTGACTTGGCCCTAACAATAGCCACCCTAAGCTCTCGCTTGGCGATGCGATAAGCTTCGTGCGGCTGGCCCTCAGCCTACAGCTCTTCGGCCGACAGCTGCTCGTCGGCCCGGCCATGACGGCGCCTCCTACAGTACAGTGAGTGTAAGAGCGCCGCGCCGCCGAGCAGGCAACCCGGAGCTCCGGGATCTCTGAGCACCACCAGTATACTTCGCGGCGCTCGGGGTGGCCCCGCGACCTCGGCATGGCCGCGTCGCTGCCGGCCGTCACCACTTCGCGGAAACGGCCGGCAGCGACATCGACGTCTTGGTGCGTGGGAGCAGGAAGCCACGACTGGACGATCGCCGCCTCCTTTGCCAATTCGGCATCGAGACGGCTAACGGCCCAGCGCGGGAAATCTGCTCGAGCCACGCACCGCGTTGCAACCTTCCGCGTTGTGGGAGGTGGATATCTCGAACCTTATATATTTATGGTCCGAGAGAATCTCCACCTCCGACATCACCCTCCAGGCCCGGACACGTGCGGCGACAGTTGGAGTGGCAAACGATAAGTCGACCACGGACCCCCCGTTGTGTCGCACGCACGTGTGGACCGACCCTCTGTTGAGCAGGGTCAGTCCCGTGGCAACCGCCCACTCCCTGACCATCTCTCCGCGAGTGACAGTTGAGGGGTTGCCTCAGTCCCGGGCCTTGGAGTTCAGATCCCCTAGAAGAAGGATCTGACATGGCGCCTGTCTTCTTACCGCTACGGCCAAGAGGTCCACAAAGACCTCCAGTTCCGCAGCTGTTTTGTTGGGGGAGAAGTATGTGTCCACTACAGCATTCTCTCCCCATTGTGCCACCACGTATCCAGAACCCCTATCTTTGACTGAGAGGGGTAAACCACTCGATCGGACCACAATGGCAACGGAGCCGTCCAGGTCCCAAGCCCAATACGGATGGGTAGAGGGGACGTAATACGGCTCCGCCGCTACCGCCACGTCTATTTGCCACTGCGCCAGGGCCTGCATGAAAACGGCTTGGGCCTGGGCGCAGTGATTAAGTTTTGTCTGGAGGAAGCTGTGATGTCGGACTTGATCCATCAGTCAGACATCACAACCTCCTCGCTTACCTCCGGGCGAGCGACCTCCGGCGGAATTTGGCTTACAGCCGCAGGGTTGGCCTGGGTCCTGGCAGCCTTGCCCTCGTCTTTGGGGGAACGCAGCTGCGTTCCCCCATTACGTGCCCGGAAGGCTTTCCTGCCTCTGCGCATATCGCGCAGCGCGGGTTGGCCTTCACACAGCTGGCCGCCTTGTGGCCCGTGCTTCCACATCGGAAGCACAGGTTCCCCCTGTCGGCTGATGCTGGACACTGAGGGCGCGTGTGCCCCAGCCCTATGCACCTGAAACAGCGCATGGGACGCGCCTCCAAGGCCACCACTCGCACCGAAGTCCAACCGACCAAAAGCCTACCCTTACCCGACAGCACTTTGGCTGCCGAGATCGGACAAGACACAATGGTGGAGCCAGTGCCGCCAAACCCGCGGCGAATTTCTCATACCTTTACTGCTGTCAGGTCGCAGCCACCTGCCTTAGTGACTGCCGCCGCCACCTTCTCCTTCGTGGCTGCATCATCTAGACCCGTGATGCTCAAATCAGCAGATTTCACGGGCCTTGCGATGTTGGCCACTTCAGACAAGACACCACGGAGCTTCTCCGTGAGCCTGTCTGCCTTCTCAGAGTTTTGGGAGTTTTGGGAGCCAGGAGTTTTAGGACGAGCTGAGAGTGCAGCTACCGGGGCAGAAGATTTGTCCTTCCCCTTCCCGTTTTCCTTCCTAGTCACTGTAACCCACGTTTCCGCTTCGGGAACAGCGGGTTGGCCAGTCTCCGTAACATTATTTGTCCGTCCAGGATTGGAGGGGCCTGCTACCGGTGCCACTGCGGGAGTGGCAGACATCTTTGGGTCTAGACCAGCCCGCTTATCCACCTTGGCAGCAGACTTACGAGGCGGCTCAGGTGTCGGCTTGAGTTTGGCGGCAGTAGCTGCTGCCGCCTTCTTGGCGTCCGCTCTTAATGGCGGACGATCTATCGGGGCTGGCAGAAGCCGGTCCTCAATCCCAGCAAGTCGGGCGTTGAGCATTTGCCTGAGCGTGCTAGTCAAGGACCGCTTCAGCTCCTCGACTAGTTCCTCCGCCCCAATCCCAGCCAAGGGTATTGCCCGCGTTCCAGGAGTGGCCACTGCGACGGCGGTGTTGGCCGCAGCTACCTCTGACTTAGCTTCGTAAAGCCGCGACGCAGCGCCTTCACCTCCGCTTTGCACGACTCCACTTCGAGTCGCAGGCGGCTGTTTTCCGCCCTTAGGCGCCGCGTCTCCTCTGCCTCGCTTCTGCTTGCCAGAGCGTCCACAACCTCCCAAAGAGCCGATGCGGATCATTTCAGGCTAGCCACAAACTCGCCCTTCAGGTTGCCCGACTTCTTGGCCACCTCCAGAATGCCGGCGAGCCCTTTGCCCGCGTGTGCCCTCAGTTCTTGGGCATTTAGCGTGCTGATATCATCAGCCCTCACGATGATATCGGACTCGTTGCCCGTGACTGTCGCGAGGTCTGAACCAGCACCTGCCCCCTTTTTCTTTCTCTCGTACTGCCTGCGACACAGTACGTCCTCCAGTTCGCTATCTAGCGGCACCGGAGCAGGCTTGAGGAAATCCGCTCGCGAAGATCCCGCCTTGGCGGTGTTTCCTCTTCCTCTCCTCGCCGAGTTTACCTTGGCAGCCGCCATACCCTCGGTCTCCGTGTCTGAGTTTAAACCTTCAGGCACGAAGAACGAAGAAGACGGACGCTTCCGGCCACTCGTCTTCCCAATGACGGCCTCAGTACCGCTCGACACGTCTAACTCAGACGCTCCGTCTGAAATGTCAGAATCACGCTGAGAAATGCTTCTTGGTCGGCCGTGAGAAGGGCGTTTTATAAATTTGCCCTTCGCATCACGCAATGGATGCATTGCCACGTCAGACGCAAGCGTCTTTCTATCGTCACTATGCGCAGATGCGCATTTTAACTCTCCTTCTTCACCACTCTCTACCGTCCTTAACCTAAGGTTTTTTATATTTTCACAATTCATAATTAGATCCCACGAGTAAGTGGGAAGGGTGGGTCGCCCTGGACAGTGCCCACTGTAACCGGGGAAGTCTAACGTAACCCGCTCAGGGGAGCGACAATTCCTTGGCGGGGGACGCAGTAGAGACTGAAACTCCGTTCAGCCTTCCAGACCTCACGCCGCGCTGCCGCTTGCCTTATGGTAATTTTTTATAGAGGTTGTCTTCCTCGTAGCCCGGGCGATCAAACCAAGGCCTATCGGTTCCGCGCAGACCACAAAACATGACTGCGTCCATGTTGCGGGATTACGATTTTGAGCCGGTGGCAGGGAAGAAACTCCCACTGCCTGCCCGGCGGCAGGGTGAGTGCACGCCAAGGCCCGACTCCTCTTCTCCAGTTAGCCTTAAAGCTAAACACCTCTAACTGCGGCAACACCGCCAGCAGAGCGCTGGTCAACTAGGGACCCCGTGAGGTGACTGACCCATACAGCCTACCCACAGGAAACCAAGCCAGACGACACCTCACCAGCAGTGCCAGCCACCATCCTAAGACGAATCCTAGAATCTCCTCACAGACGGCTAGCCCGTCAAATCCTCATCCACTACGCTCTCTGCTACTCAGAGAGACGTGCGGAGAAGATATCTTCCTACAATTTCCCTCTAACTATTCCCCCCTTCATTCCAAGCCCTACCCAGCGGCTAAGGTATTGGAATGACCCAACTCAATTCAAACTCCCACAACACAGAATCCTAAGAAGCCTACCCCACCGACAAAATGCCGGTGCCTGGTGGTTTTAGTTACGTCTATTTCTGATGGAAATAGACCTAAAACAGGCAGCAACCGCGAGAAGGCCCACCCCACCAGACTTGCCTTGGAGATCTTCACGACTGATGCGCTCTTCCCCAAGACCATTCGCCTCCCTACTCGCTTACTTCCCTGAGCTAAGTAAAGAAGGCCTGAATTTATCCAATACAAGCGACCGAAGTCGCAAGCTAGGCATAGCAACTACTAATGGATAAACCCAGACCCACCCAAACTTTTTTTTTTTTTTTTTTTTACAAGGGGAAATCCTATATGGATATCCTCGACAACGGGGGGTAGCCGGGGGTTATGTCGGACTCCACGCCTCTGGCGGGCTACCGACTAAAACCCCTTGGAGTGCCTTCCTTACGCCTTTTGTGGCGCGGCACTGGATCGCGCTGGCACTCTACCGCACCGCACCTGCGTTTAGCCCAGCCAATGCCGGACCTCCTGCGCCAGGGGGGAGACAGCTCAGATATCTCAGCTGTCTCCCAGACGGGGCGAAACTGTGCAATGCGGGCTAGGGTCCCCCGACCCTGCACCCGCTAGTCTCGCCTACGAGGGGGGAAGGAGTTGGGCAAACCGCCTTCTCCGGCCCCCCTCTCGCCTGCGCCAAAGCGGGTCGGCGAGGGCGTCAGCCTCTTGAGCCCGCTCCGCGGCCTCCATCCTCGCAGAAGGAGACCATGGCCGCCCATGCTTCCTAGCTGCCGAGCATAGCGTTTACGATGCTCGGCAGCGAGAGGGTCGCACCTATAACCGCCGTTAGGGCAGTGGCTGGGTGGCCCACGACGAGCACACCTGGAGGGTGTGCTCCACCGTGTCCACCGCAGCGCCACAGTTGTGGCACTGCGGCGTCGATTCCCTTCCGGCGATGCGGTGCAGGTACTTACCGAAGCATCCGTGCCCGGTCAGCACCTGCACCAAGCGGAACGTCAGGGCACCGTGCCCACGCTCCACCCATTACCAGAGGACTGGCAGTATGGCCTCTATCGTCCACTGTCGAAAGACGGCGGACGAGAGGCTCTACTTCCACCGCACCATCAGCTCCTCTCTAGCGTGGAGTCTGATGGCACGTTCCTCTACCGCCATGCGCAGCCCTCCCTCGGCCCTCCTCGCCGCTCTATGTTGGTACAAGGCGGCGAGGACCTCCGCCTCTAACTCCTACGGGGGGAATCCGGCCAGGGCGCAGGCCGAATCCGAGGACACCGTTCGGTATGCCCGTATTGCCCTCAGCGTTATGATTCGCTGGGGTCACCGCAGCCGCGCCCTGTTCCCTCTATTGAGGGCTCCAGCCCAGACAGGGGCCCCATAGAGGGCCATGCTCTTGATCACCCCAGCGTACAGTCGGCAGCAACTGACGCTGGGGCCCCCTACATTGGGCAGCAGCCGGCCCAAGGCTGCCCCAGCACCCACCAATCTGGGCGCCAAACCTTCAAAGTGGGCTTGGAAGGTCCATCGCCCATCCAGAACAAGGCCCAGATATTTAATCTGGGCCTTGACCGGGACCGCCACCCCTTCGACGGTAATGTGTGCCCCTGGGCGTCCCTGGGCGTGGCCCACACCGAGGCCTATGGAACATGATGGCCTCGGTCTTGGGAGGCGCCACCTTTAGCCCCAGCAGTCGAATACGTTCGACCACCAGGGCCGTACGCACTTCCGCCCTTCGGGCTACCTCCCTGAAGGTGCCCTCTCGGGTTACGACTAAGGTGTCATCCGCGTAGCATAGGACGCTCATCCTTGGGATGAGTGTCCCACGGAAAACCCAGTGATAGCCTATGTTCCACAGGAGGGGTCCCAGCATCGACCCCTGCGGAACTCCATACCTCATTGGTCGCTGGACCACCGCTCCCGCCGCGTTCACGCACCGGACTTCTCTCCCCCGGAGGTAGTTCTCTAGGATGCGCCTTAGGTAGGGAGGCACTCCATGGAACCAGAGTGCTTCCCTAATCGTGCCGAAGGGGAGGGTATTGAACGCGTTGGCGATGTCAAGTGACACCGCTAGCACTCTCTCACCCCCTGCGGTCGCCTCCGCTGAAATGGTCTTCAGGGCCGAGAGAGCGGCTATTGTTAACCTCCCGGCCCTGAAACCATATTGGGCCTCGGACAATTCCGGCCCTATCACCGTCAGGTGCTGAACAAGGCGGGACGCCGGGTGTCGGGCAAACCCTGCGAGGAAAAGATCTCGAACCACACATATAGGTGGTCCGAGAGGGTGTACTCCCCTTCGAGAACCTTCCATCCCTTCACACAGCGTGCAACGACCGGGGTAACGAACGATATGTCTACCACGGACCCTCCCTGCCGTCGCACGCACGTTTGGGCCGTCCCCCGGTTGAGGACGACCAGACCGAGCTCCGTCTTCCACTCTTCGATCGCCTCACCTCGCAGATCAGTGCGAGCCCCCCCTCAGGCCCGGGATTTGTCGTTAAGGTCGCCCATGAACGCAACGGGGAGGGGTGCCGCCCTGCGGATGGCCGGACCTAGAGTGTCGAGAAACGCCTCTATGTCCGACAGGGGCCTGTTGGGGGAGAAGTACGCGCCAACCATCGCATACCCTCCTCATTCGGCTACCACGTACCCCGAGCCCCTCTTTAATAGAGAGGGGTGGCCCCGACCTACACACTATAGCCGCGGAGCCATCGAGGTCTTCTACCCAGTTAGAGCGAAGAACTATGAAGTATGGCTCCGCAGCGACAGCGATGTCGACCTTACGCTCCACCATGACCTGCAGGAAAAGGTCCTGGGCCCTGGCGGAGTGGTTAAGGTTTGCCTGCAGAAAGTTAGCAGTCCGACCTCTTATTATTCGGACATACTAACTTCCTCCACGGCTGGCGCGGGGCCGGCAACCGGCAAGGGGCCGGCGAAAGGCTCAGGGTCAGCGGGCGCAGCCGTTTGGCGCATCCGTAGCTGGGATACTTCTATCCCTAGACCAGATAGCGCCACGTTCTCCCTCGCCTTGAGAAGAGCCTCCTTATAGCTCACCCCCTTTTCCGCTGCCTCCGGCTGTAGATTAAGAACTACGGCCGAGGAGCGTGGGGGTGTGAGCTTGACGTTCTTTTTGGCGACTGCGGCTTTCGGCTTGGCCTTGGTTTCAGTCGTCTGAGCGGCGGCCTTCGGAGCGGGACGTTGTACCGCTGGGGGAGAGGCTTTCTATTTCTTTCCCCTTTTCGTCACCATGGCCCAAGACTCTGTAATTGCGAGGACTTTTGGAGAGTCCCCTTTTAGTTCGAGGACTTAGAGGCAACCACCACTATTTCCTCCGCGTCCTCCTGAGCCATGCGCTCTAGCTCGGTTAGGGAATGGTCCGCATACAGTACGCAGGACGCACCGTACCCGGACTTGGCCCGCAAAGCGCGCGCCCGCTGTTTCTTAGCAGCGACCTGCTCCTCTAGGTTCTGCTGAAACTGCGTCTGCCAAGCCAAGTTCAGCTGGCGCTGCGCGTCGACCAGACCCACGTCATGGGTGTCAGCAAGGGCTGTAACGGCGGAGCGTTTTTTGGCCTTTGCTTTCCGCTTGGTTTTGCTCCCCTTGACTGGCGAGTCTGAGGAGCCGGACCCGTCCTTCAGGAAGGCCCGCTTCCGCGATTGCCCAATGGCTGTCGCCGTCGAACCAGCGTCCAACCCAGACGTGACGGACTCGTCGGAGTCCGTCAATTCATCCGCCCTGCCATAATGGCCTGCCGCAGATCCCGACGCCGACGATGTGCCTTTGTCGGGTTGGCTCTGAGAAGGGCCTTTCGGTTGACCCTGAGAAGGGCCTTTTGGTTGGCCCTTAGAAGGGCCCTTTATGAATTTTCCCTTTGCATTCCGCAACGAGTGCAAGGTCCTTGGCACCAAAGTGCCACACTCCTTCTCAGCGCTTCCACTCTCTACCGCGCCCTCCAACTCCATACCGTCATTATCCAAATCGTGAGCGATCTCGGAGTCCAGTTCAATTTTGCCTTGGTCGTGTTCACGAAGACCAGCGGAACGCCGGCCTACAAAGCAGTTGCTGCCCCCTCCCCCCCCCAGAGTACGAGAGGCAGTCCTCCACTCTGGTTGAAGTGGAGGAGTGGGACTTCCCCTTTCGGGGACCCACCTGGGGACCATTTTTACAGCTGCTTTGATCCATGTTTTCTAACTCCAATGCTTCACATCGTCGTCTCTTTTTTCAGGGGTGAGCTCCTTTATCAGCGAGCCCTGATAAGGGCAGCCCGCACACGGAGCCGGCGGCGCTGCCTGCGCTCGGTAGGAGGAAGCGCGGCCCGCACCGCCGCCGCCGCCAGCGCCGCGTCCGCGCCCGAATCCAGTAAACGCAGCGCGCCCACCTGGTGTTGGTGCAGCCCAGGCACGCGTCCCCCGCCCGCGTCCTCTGAAGGCAACACTGTCAACGTGCGCGGTGCCCCTGGCACCGCTCGTGCTCGACATTTGAAGCTCACTTTCCTGTGACGCCTCCACCGCCTGGCATATCTTTATAGTTTTATCCAGATTTAGTTCCTCGCATCTCAGTAAACGGTCCCTGACCGTAGCCTGACGGATACCGCACACGATTCGGTCCTTGATAAGATCCTCTTCCAACTTCGAGAATTCACACTTTTTACTCGGAAGACGTAATGCTGTGACGTATTGTTGAATAGATTCGCCGTCCTCTTGATTACGTGTAAAAAACTTATATCGCATAAGTGTAACGTTGGACTTTGTACCAAAGTAGCTCTCAAATTTTTAAACCAGCACATTGACGTCATCGCGTACTTCCTCTTTCACGAAAGTAAATGTTTGATAAACATCAAATCCGTCCGGGCCAATAAGGTTTACTAATAAACTAGCTTGGACACTCAAGGGCTCTGTTTGTACTCCCGATGCCTTTACAAACAGGAGGAATTGTTGTTACCATTTTTTCCAAGCATCGGCCCGATCGACTGGCCCACCGGCGCCGTCCATATTTAATTCTGATGGCGGTCGCGCGTGCTTCATTGTACTTGTAAATCACTAAAATACGCGAGGTAATCGCTCCAAAACCAATATCCAATATCACTCACACCACTGGTTAACCAAAATATTATAATTTCTGCAATTTAGATAGTTCACACCACAAATAACAGTAAAACCGCTGTCACCATGTTGTGATTCAATGAAACGCCTCGAGTGCTAGACAACTCTAACTACTACTACTAAAAGCTTCCTTTTACAGGATCCTGTCATAATTGCTGCAACCATGATCGTTAGTCTCGTCTTGTACATTTTTCCTCCCGAACAATTCTCTCCTTTGAATTTTAAAGTCCTGTCTGGTGTCATATTGTAAAAAAGTCCGGTTTCGTCTGCGTTATAAATGTCTTCTGGACTGTAGCCTTCGCATAATGTAGGCCACTTTTGCGTTATCCATTCGTCTACAGCATCTTTATCCACACTGGCAGCTTCACCACTCATTTTCCTGCCGACAATGCCATGTCGAGCCTGGAAACGTTGAATCCAACTAGACGAGCAAACAAAATCTTCACCAAAACGTTGAGCAAAATCGTTTGCTTTATGTTGAAGACTTGGTCCATTTATTGGCACATTATTTGTCCTTTGATATTTAAACCACTTTAACAAAGCTTCCTCAATCTTCGTATGCCGCGTCTTTCTGGCTCGTTTCATTTTCAAAAAATTCTTGTCGTAAAAGATTTGAATTTTCTCCCTTTCTTTCCAAATGGTTGAAATTGTCGAGTGTGATACACCATATTCTTTTGCCAGGTCTTTGTTTGGAATTCCTTTCTCTAGCTTTGAAATAATACGCGATTTTTCTTCGATATTGATTTGTTTTCTTTTTTGCGACATGTTACAATTTTCACAGTTAACTCAACAATATGTTTTGGTGCGTCTTGTGTAAAGATAAGTAACAAACTGACTTAAGAGATATGACGAAGCGGGCCTTGAGTCTACGGCATGCATGTGCTTTGTTTCTAAGAATTACAAAAGACCCTAAACGTTGTTTACTTTTACGATAATAGCCATTGACTATTATACTGTGCCAGATGTGGATACAGTTACCTATTCAAATTGTTTACAATACAGCTGAGCCGGTCGTTCTACAGATATAATTCTCCGAAAACATTAACCAAATGTGGTCGCTTAATGCGGTATGTCGTAGTAAACAATGTCGTAAAAACCAATGTTTTCGATAAGGCAGTCATATAACATTCAGCCAGGACCTTTGATTTTGGTCAATTTAACCGGTATGTTGTTCTAAACGATGTCGCCATAAACGGTTTTGAATGTATATAGATATACATATAAAAAAAATTGAATCAATAGAATAAGTAAATTTTTCCTTAGAAATATATATGTAACCTTAAAATATAAAATTTATATAGAGTTAATAATATAAGTCTTTTTCCTTACTGCGTAAGCTTTTGTCAATATAAGTAGTAATACAGTTAATAAATAAAAATGAGCTCGGACAACAGGGTCTGTGGAGAGCAGATGTATTAAAAAAAAAAAAACCTAACCTAACCTAACCGCTTACATCAGTCCTCTGTTTGGCGGGACTGCTGCCCCTGGACCTCAGAGTAAAGGAAGCTGCTAAGCTGTATGAGTTCAGACGTGGAAGACCCATCCCCGAGCTACCGGGATTTGAAATAGAACGAAGGGTGGGGGCCTTTGAGTTACTTCACCCGGCCAAGAGACACCCTATACGCTATGAACTGCTAAAGACTGAGCAAGAGGTCAACAGTGTAAATTCGCATCCAAAACTCTTTACAGACGGAAGCAAAATACAAGGCAAAGTTGGAGCAGCAGTGACCTGGTGGGAGGAGGGTGAAGAAAAGCGACACTTGAATTTCATCTTGCTCCCTACTGCTCGGTTTACCGAACAGAACTGGCAGCTATCCTCAGAGCGCTTGAAATGATAGCGAAATCCAAAACACAAAGTGCTAATATAATAAGCGATTTAAGATCCTCTCTGGAGTCAATCGCTGACCCCGAAAGTACCCATCCTATTGTGGCAGTGATACAGGCGCAGTTTCGCCAACTAGAGGCAATAGACAGGCAAGGCCATTTGTACTGGATCAAAACCCACGAAGGTCTTGCTGGCAATGAACGAGCCGATGAACTAGCAAAGGTGGCCGCACTAACCAAGAAGACCAGCCCCGCGTATGACAAAGTCCCTGTGTCCTACGTTAAGTATTCCCTCCGTCAGGAAACTATTGATCTATGGAACATGCGTTACATGGAAGCCGAAACAGGAAAAATAACCAAACTGTTCTTCCCCAATGTCCGGGATGGACACAGAATCATCCTGAAGACCGAAATGTCAAACATACTTGCGCAATTGTTTACCGGACATGGAGGCTTCCGAGAATATCTGCACCGTTTTAAGTTGGCCAAATCACCAAACTGCACCTGTGACTCAGTCACACCGGAGACTGTTCCCCACCTTCTTGACGACTGTCCTAGGTATGGCGCATGGCGCCAACAAGTTACTGATAGGCTTCGTAAGGATGTATCATGTACGGTTTACAGCGAGTTTGTTGGGGACGATGAATATAGGAAAGAATTTTTAAAATATGCGGAACGTGTTGTAAGATCGGCCGGGAAAGCAAACGGAAGCACTATTTGCAAACTCTCGCTTGCAGACGTAAACAGGAAAATTACAAAGTATTAAGTATCCATTGCCGTGTGGTCCCGGCGTAATAATAGGGCCACCCCTTCTCATCCCGCGGGAGCCGTGTGAGCCGGCAAAGGGAGTTGTTCCAGGGAATGGGCAGCAGCATTCTTCTGTGTACTAAACACCAACCACTGCGATCACCAAGTCGCCTGCCAAGCGTGGTGATTATGGCAAAACCCCCCCCTATGACAGACACAACACACAAACGGCCCCCAGTCCCCGGCGGCTCCGTCATCCCTAGAAGTGGTAGCAACCAGGGCAGTGGCGGAGCAGGGGGTGCTAAGAATCCCCGGCAGCGATCCAGCTACCACCACCGACAACTGGACCTGGCAACGTACAACACACGAACGCTCAGGGCTGACGAGAAGATTGTCGAGCTGGAAGAAGAACTGAGCAAGCTACGTTGGGACATCCTAGGATTGTCGTAAATCCGAAGACAGGGTCAAGACACGATGATCCTTAACTCCGGTAACTTGCTCTTCTACCGGGAGGGAGATCAACTATCCCAGGGTGGTGTCAGGTTTCTCGTCCGCAAGTCCCTCGTTAACAACGTGACAAAAGTCGACAGTGTGTCGAACAGGGTAGCATACCTTATACTCAGAATTACCGAAAGGTATTCGTTGAAGGTCATACAGGTATATGTGCCGACCTCGACACACCCAGACAATGAAGTGGAAGCCATGTATGAGGAGATCTCCGAGGCCATACATACTTCCAAGACTCATTTCACGGTTGTAATGGGGGACTTCAACGCAAAGCTAGGCACAAGGAAAGACGATGAGCTGAGAGTGGGGCCATTTGGATTCGGGCGGCGGAACCGAAGGGGCCAGAGACTGGCCGACTTCATGGAGAAGGAGGGCTTCTTCATGATGAACTCCTTCTATGAGAAGCGGCCAGCCAGAAAGTGGACGTGGATAAGCCCCGACGGTTTCACTAGAAATGAGATAGACTTCATTATGACGACCAAGAAGCAAATATTTAATGATGTCTCTGTGATCAGCAGGGTGAAAACCGGGAGCGATCACCGCATTGTTAGAGGCACATTGAATATCGATGTTAAGCTTGAAAGGGCACGTCTGATGAAGTTTGCGCTCCGTCCAAATCCTGCCCAAATCCAAAACCCCGAGAGCTTTCAGCTAGAACTGCACAATCGCTTCCAGTGCCTAGCCAGCTGCAATGATATTGACGAGATAAACAACGGGTTGGTGGAAACTATCCAAGCGGTGGGATCAAAGTTTTTTAAGGCCCCCCGCCGAACTAAGCACCAGAAACTCTCAGATGAAACCATTAAGCTAATGGAGGACCGGGATGAAATGAGATTGCAGTTTTCAGCTGATATGTCAGCATACGGCGTGCTAAATAGACGAATCTCGAAATCTATGCGACACGATCTGCGTACCTTTAATGCATCTCGTATTAAGGTCGCAATAGAAAGGAACAAAGGTTCAAAAGTGTTTGCAAAGCATTCGTCTATAGGGCAAAGCCAAATGACTAAGCTGAAGACCGACAGCGGCACTATCATTTCGTCGAAACCGGAGATTCTGAGAGAGGTCGAAAAGTTCTATGGACAGATGTACACCTCAACACAAAACCCCGTTGGTCAGTTGGCTCAGGACACCAGAGCCAAACTAACCCGACACTATACCGAAGACATCCCGGACATCAGCCTGTACGAGATTAGGATCGCTCTGAAACAGCTTAAAAACAACAAGGCACCAGGTGAGGATGGAGTTACGACAGAACTTCTGAGAGCGGGTGGAAAACCGGTACTTCGTTTCCTCCAGAAGTTATTTAACGCCGTCATCCTCGAAGTAACCACGCCAAAAGCGTGGGATAAGAGCGTGGTGGTGCTTTTTTTTAAAAAAGGTGGTTAAGTCTTATTAAAGAACTACAGGCCCATCTCGCTCTTGAGCCACGTTTACAAGCTGTTTTCGAGAGTGATTACGAACCGTCTCGCACGCAGGTTCGATGACTTCCAGCCTCCCGAACAAGCCGGTTTCCGAAAAGGCTTTAGTACCATAGACCACATCCACACGCTACGCCAGATTATACAGAAGACAGAGGAGTATAATCGGCCGTTATGTCTAGCGTTTGTGGACTATGAAAAAGCCTTCGATTCAATCGAGACCTGGGCGGTACTGCAGTTTCTTCAGCGATGCCAAATCGACTATAGGTATATCGAAGTGTTGAAGTGTTTGTATAGTAACGCCACTATGTCAGTCCGTCTACAGGACCAGAGTACGGAACCAATCCAATTGCAGAGAGGCGTGAGACAAGGAGACGTAATTTCTCCGAAACTGTTCACGAACGCATTGGAGGACGTTTTCAAACTCTTGGTCTGGGACAGACTTGGCATCAATATCAATGGCGAATACATCACTCACCTTCGTTTTGCCGATGATATAGTCATTATGGCCGAATCGCTCGAGGAACTCGGTACCATGCTCAACGACCCCAGTAGGGTCTAAAATGAACATGGATAAGACGAAAATCATGTCAAATATCCATGTTGCGCTCGTACCGGTAGTTGTTGGGGGCGATACTCTTGAAGTTGTCGACGAATATGTATACCTAGGACAAACTGTCCAATTAGGTAAGTCCAACTTCGACAAAGAGGTCGCACGAAGAATCCAACACGGCTGGGCAGTGTTCGGGAAACTTCGCGATATCTTCTCGTCCAAAATTCCCTAGAGCCTGAAGACTAAAGTCTTCAACCAGTGTGTGTTGCCAGTGATGACCTATGGCACTGAAACGTGGTCCTTTACTCATGGCCTCATGACCAAGCTCAAGGTCGCTCAACGAGCTATGGAGAGGGCTATGCTCGGGGTTTCTTTGCGTGACAAAATCCGCAATGAAAGAAAGAAAGAAAAACATTTATTTGTGACGGTACAAAACATGCACAGCACTCAAGTAAGATACACGCAATATAACAATATAATACACACAAAAACAGCAATACCCAACAAATGTGTGTCTCACAATTACCTATATATAAATGACCGACGTCACAAAAAGGCGTCCAACTCAGCAATGAGGAAATCCGCAGAAGAACTAAAGTTGCCGACATAGCTCTTAAAATTAGCAAGTTGAAGTGGCAATGGGCAGGCCACATCGCTCGTAGAACCGATAACCGTTGGGGAAGAAAGGTTCTTGAGTGGAGACCACGGACTGGAAGACGCAACGTAGGCCAGCCCCCCACAAGGTGGACCGACGATCTAGTAAGAATCGCGGGGAGCCGTTGGACGCAAGCGGCTACCAACCGCTCGTTGTGGCGATCTAAGGGGGAGGCCTATGTTCAGCAGTGGACGTCTTCCGGCTGATGATGAAGTATCCATTAAGGAGTGTAATGCATTTTAAAAACTAATTTGTCAATATACAATTCAAGTGAAATAAATAAAACAATAATCAATAACTCCATTCTAATCTTTTATTTTAATCAATTTTAATCACAATTTACGTTGACAGTAATAATATGTAAAGAAATTATAAATGTTGATCAGCGTAATCAAAAGCGTATGTAATCGTTAAAATTTAATAAACTTTAGTATAAATTTATTTGATAAATTTATTAATAATATAATGAGGGAACTTAGATAATGAAAGCATGATACGCATTAAACTAATTTATAGTTTGTATATATTGTATAAATGTTAATATGGTATGAAATATTAGGTACAAAAGGAAAATAAGTTGACGCTGGGAAAAATGCATTACGCATGCCCCCCCATAGGGGGATGGAGAGGGTATGTGAGACTCCCCGGTCCACTAGGACCGGTATACCCACTAAACGACCCAGCGGCACTCCGGCATCGTCTGCGTGGAGGAGGATTGGGAAACCGGCAGAGCCTTTACTTCCAATCCCCCGCCGACGACCGCCCGCCTTTACAGCGGGGCCTGCACGCTCCTCTCTGTAGGAAGGGGCTCAGGAACGACCGCGAGTGCTCAGCCGATCCTGCCTGACGGTGGCAGTGATTATGTGCAATGCGGGAGAAGGCGCCCCCGCGCCTGTCTCCCGCTATTCACTACCGTGGGGAAGCAACTGTAATTGCCGCCTTCTCCTACCCCTTCTACGCCTACGCAGCGGCGCCGCGAGAGGGTCCTCCTCCCGTGCGCGCTCCGCCGCCTCCTTGTGGGACATCACGTCCTCACAAAAAGACGCGACCGCTTCCCAGGCCCCCTCGCTTCCCAGCATAGAGTTGACCACGCTCGGGAGCGAGAGGTCCGGCCCGACTGCCACCACTAAGCCGCAACGCGGCTTGGACCACGATGGGCATACCTCGTGGGTGTGCTGCGCCGTATCCTCTGCCGCACCGCAATCGTGGCAAGACGGGGTCTCCTCTCTTACGATCCGAAGCATCCATGCCCGGAAAACACCTGCACCATCCGGAACGAGAGGTAACCGTGGGACCTCTCGAGCCATTCTGGTAGGATTGGCCCGAGAGCGTCCAACGTTCGGCGGCCAAACGCAGCGGAAGCGAGGTCCTCCGTACAATGGTGGACGATTGCGGCCCTCGCCTCACGTCGGACAACCTCCCGCTCTTCCGGGGCGGGGTGCTCCCCGAGCGTCCTACGCCCCGCCGTCCAGTCGTACACTCTGGCGAGCACCCACGCCTCGAGCTCCAAGGAAGAGTGCCCTCCAGAGCGCACGCCGCCCGCCAGAGCGCACGCCGAGCGACGCGAACCTAACCTAACCTTTTTTTTTTTTTTTGACGAGGGGCAAAATCTGCAACCAGATACCCTACTGCATAGAGGGTACAGTAGGGTTATGTGAGGTTCACGGACTCGTGTACTGACTAAACCCCCCCGGTGGCCATCCTCGACGCTTGTCAGGGGAGCTCCGGGGTTGCACCTATAACCGCCGTTAGGGCAGTGCGCTGGGTGGCCCACGACGAGCACACCTGGAGGGTGTGCTCCATCGTGTCTACCGCAGCGCCACAGTGGTGGCACTGCGGCGTCGATTCCTTTCCGGCGATGCGGTGCAGGTACTTACCGAAGCATCCGTGCACGGTAAGCACCTGCACCAAGCGGAACGTCAGGGCACCGTGCCCACGCTCCACCCATTGCCAGAGAACTGGCAGTATGGCCTCTATCGTCCACTGTCCAAAGACGGCGGACGAGAGGCTCTCCTCCCACCGCACCATCAGCTCCTCTCTAGCGCGGAGTCTGATATCACGTTCCTCTGCCGCCATGCGCAGCCCTCCCTCGGCCCTCCTCGTCGCTCTATGTTAGTACACGGCGGCGAGGACCTCCGCCTCTAACTCCCAAAGGGGGGAATCCGGCCAGGGCGCAGGCTGAATCCGAGGACACAGTTCGGAATCCCCGTATTGCCTTCAGCGTTATGATTCGCTGGGGTCGCCGCAGCCGCGCCCTGTTCCCTCTATTGAGGGCTCCAGCCCAGACAGGGGCTCCATAGAGGGCCATGCTCTTGATCACCCCAGCGTCCAGTCGGCGGCAACTGACGCTGGGGCCCCCTACATTGGGCAGCAGCCGGCCCAAGGCTGCCGCAACACCCACCAATCTGGGCGCCAAACCTTCAAAGTGGGCTTGGAAGGTCCAACGCCCATCCAGAACAAGGCCCAGATATTTAATCTGGGCCTTGACCGGGACCGCCACCCCTTCGACGGTAATGTGAGCCCCTGGGGGTCGCCCACACCAAGGCCTATGGAACATGATGGCCTCGATCTTGGGGAGCGCCACCTTTAGCTCCAGCAGTCGAATACGTTCGACCACCAGGGCTGTATCCACTTCCGCCCTTCGGGCTACCTCCCTGAAGGTGTCCCCTCGGGCTACGACTAAGGTGTCATCCGCGTAGCATAGGACGCTCATCCTTGGGATGAGCGTCCCACGGAGAACCCAGTCATAGCCTATGTTCCACAGGAGGGGTCCCAGCACCGACCCCTGCGGAACTCCACACCTCATCGGCCGCTGGACCACCGCCCCCGCCCCGTTCACGCACCGGACTTCTCTCCCCCGGAGGTAGTCTTCTAGGAGGCGCCTTAGGTAGGGAGGCACTCCATGGAAACGGAGTGCTTCCCTAATGGTGCCGAAGGGGAGGGTGTTGAACGCGTTGGCGATGTCAAGTGACACTGCCAGCACTCTCTCACCCCCTTCGGTCGCCTCCGCTGAAATGGTCTTCAGGGCCGGGAGGTCATTAATAGACGCTCTTTCGGCCCTGAAGACAATTTCAGCAGACCCTCGGACAATTCTGCCCTATCACCGTCAGGTGCTGAACAAGGCGGGACGCCACGATTCTCTCAAATAGCTTTCCCGCCTCGTCCAGCAGGACGATGGGCCGGTAAACGGACGGGGAGCTAGGCGGTCGGCCGGCCTTCGGAATGAGGACTAGGCGCCCAATCTTCCAATGGTGCGGAAACTGCCCGGTCTCTAGGCACCGGGTTAGCAGCTCCCGCATGTCGCCCTCGAGGTGTTTGAGGGCGACGGCCAGCACTTTGCCGTAGACCCCATCGGGGCCGGGGGCCGTTCTTTTCCCCCGGAGGCGGACCGCCGCGACCTTGAGTTCCTTCTCTTAGACGGGGGAGCGGGATTGTCTTGAGAATGGTCCGTCGGGGGGGGGGCATGCAGGGGGGGTCGTGCTCCGAGCAGTCTAGGAAGAGCCCCTCGATCACCGGGCTCAGCAGCTCCGGCTAGAGGGCTTCCGTTGCGGGGACGGCGGCTGCAGTGCAGATTTTGTTCCGTACCGCTCGGTATGGCCGTCCCCAGGGATCCCTGTCCAGGCCTGCGAGCGATTCCTCGCGTGCTGACCTCTTCGCTCTGGCGATTGCCAGCTGCAGTGTAGTTTTTGCCTCTACCAAGGACGCATAGAGCCGGTCCTCCGCCTCCCTATTCCTCACCCTCCGCCGGCGGCTTTTGTGGCCCGCAGGTCTGCCCGCACTGGCGCATATCGCGCAGTGGGCCGTCGCCTGGCATGTCGCCGCAAAGTGCCCCGCTTGCCCACAGCGGAAGCAGAGCTCGCTGCGGTCCGTTTGCGAGGGGCACATCGGGGCGGCATGGCCCGACCCCATGCAGCGGAAGCAGCGCATGGGAAGGGGCGCTAGTGCCACCACCCGCGCGGGACTCCAACCGACTTCTAGTCGGCCTAAGGTGGCCAGGACCTTCGCCGCCGCTACCGGACAGGAGAGGCGCAGAGAGCAGCTTCCCCGCCCTGCTGATTGCATCTCCCCCGTCCGGATCTGCTCTACCGAGCAGCCTGCTTTGGCCGCCGCAGCGGCTACCACCTTCGCCTTTGTGATGGAGGTGTCAAGACCCGAGATGCGCAAGTCCGCGCATTTCGTGGGCCTCTACACCTGTGCCATGTCGGATAGGACCTCTGTCAGACGGGAGGCTAGCCGATCTGCTTTTTCAGCATTTTGAGGGCCCTTTACTTCAAGCATCCTGGCCCCCGCAGCCGTTTGGCGCATCCGGAGCTGGGATATTTCGATCCCCAGATCGGATAGCGCCACGTTCTCCCTCGCTTTGAGGAGAGCCTCTTTATAGCTCACTCCCTTTTTCGCTGCCTCCGGCTGTAGCTTAAGAACTAGCTAGAGAGCGCCTCACACTCTCCAGGGAATCCGCATCCATTGCCGACATCTGGCGAGAAGAGCTTGGGGGCTTAGAGCTCGCTTTGGAGTAAGCCTGCCGCACAGCCTTCATCTCTTCCTTTAAGCCATCTACCTCGTTACGGAGGTTTTGGTTGGCCACCCTGAGGCGCCGGATCTCCTCGGACGTGTTCCGGACGCAGAGCACATCTAAAATGTTTTAAAGGGTCTTCGCTGACTTTTTCAGATCACGAATGTATCCCCCTTTCAACGCGTCCACCGTCGAACGCCCCACTCGGAAACCAAATTGGGTGTTCGACAGGTTCGACCCTACCGCCCTCAGGTGGCTATTCAGCCGAGCGGCAACGATCCCCTCAAATAATTTACCAGCCTCATCGAGCCGAACGATGGGCCGGTATGCCGAGGGGAAGTCCACCGGGCGTCCCTCCTTACGGAGAAGGCAAAGTTGCCCCTCTTTCCAGGGTTTCGGAAACCTTCCAGCCGCGAAACATGCGCTAAAGAGGTCCCGAAACCTCTCCTCCATTTGGGAGGCGGCGATAGCCACCACTCGTGCTGGGACGCGAGAGAAAATTATCGATATTAGTATGTGGGAAAATTATTTTCTCGAAATTCTCACCGCAGTCGTCGGTAGGGCGGCACCACGCCAGGTCGCCGTATTGGGCGACCTGAACGCTAAGTCGGCGGCCTGAGGCAACCCGGCCGCCACTTGTAACGTTCGCGGACGAGCCGTCGAGTTTTGGGCGGCCTCGTCTGGCGTGTCCCTTCTAAATAGAGGGACAGTTCACATGTGTGTGCGGCAGCGGGGAGGGTCGGTGGTCGATGTCTCGTTTGCCACCCTTGCACTTGCCGCCCGAGTTGTTGACTGGCGGGTCGAAATGGTGGAGACCTTGTCGGATCACCGATATGTGCGGTTCGCCATCTCCACCCAGAGCCACCGGGGAATGGTCCGCTCGGCCCAATCTCCCTTTCCGCGATGGGCTCTCACTCACCTGGACCGGGGGGCGGCCAGGGAGGCGGCGTTCATCCAGGACTGGCTCGCGCCTCCAATCAATGTCCGGGACGTGGACGCCGCCGCGGTCCAACTGCGAGAGTCCCTAACCGAGGTGTGCAACTCCAGCATGCCTCGGTCTCGCCGTCCGGCTCCCCGTCGCGCCGTCTATTGGTGGTCGGAGGAACTGGCGGGGCTCCGGGCTGCCTGTGTGGCGAGACCCGGAGAGCGAGGACCTTCTCTACGCCTCATACATAGGGGCAAAGAAGGTCCTCAAGGTGGCAATGTTTGCCACCGAAGACGCGGCGAGAGCCGAGATGCTGGAGGGTCTCGACAGAGACCCGTATGGGAGACCATATTAGGTGGCGCGGAACAAACTGCGTCCCTTCGGTCCTCCACTTGCGGAGACCCTCGAGCCGTCATTGCTGGATGGGGTGGTACGGTCCTTGTTCCCGACTGGGGCCAGCTTTGCCCCGCCAGTGATGGACCCCCCACGGGAGGCAGCTTCGCTGCAAGAAGAGGTCCCTCCGGTCACGGAAGTGGAATTTGGAGTGGCAGCGCTCCGTCTTCGCGCCAAGAAGACGGCCTTCGGCCCGGACGGCGTCCCAGCACGAGTGGTGGCTATCGCCGCCTCCCAAATGGAGGAGAGGATTCGGGACCTCTTCAGCGCATGTTTCGCGGCTGGAAGGTTTCCGAAACCCTAGAAAGAGGGGCAACTTTGCCTTCTCCGTAAGGAGGGACGCCCGGTGGGCTCCCCCTCGGCATACCGGCCCATCGTTCTGCTCGATGAGGCTGGTAAATTATTTGAGGGGATCGTTGCCGCTCGGCTGAATCTCGAACCTGAGGGCGGTAGGGTCGAACCTGTCGGACGCCCAATTTGGTTTCCGAGTGGGGCGTTCGACGGTGGACGCGTTGAAAGGGGGATACATTCGCGATCTGAAAAAGTCAGCGAAGACCCTTCAAAACATTTTAGATGTGCACTGCGTCCGGAACACGTCCGAGGAGATCCGGCGCCTCAGGGTGGCCAACCAAAACCTCCGTAACGAGGTAGATGGCTTAAAGGAAGAGATGAAGGCTGTGCGGCAGGCTTACTCCAAAGCGAGCTCTAAGCCCCCAAGCCCTTCTCGCCAGATGTCGGCAGTGGATGCGGATTCCCTGGAGAGTGTGAGGCGCTCTCTAGCTAGTTCTTAAGCTACAGCCGGAGGCAGCGAAAAAGGGGGTGAGCTATAAAGAGGCTCTCCTCAAAGCGAGGGAGAACGTGGCACTATCCGATCTAGGGATCGAAGTATCCCAGCTCCGGATGCGCCAAACGGCTGCGGGGGCCAGCATGCTCGAAGTAAAGGGCCCTCAAAATGCTGAAAAAGCAGATTGGCTAGCCTCCAGTCTGACAGAGGTCCTATCCGACATGGCACAGGTGTCGAGGCCCACGAAATGCGCGGACTTGCGCATCTCGGGTCTCGACACCTCCATCACAAAGGCGGAGGTGGTAGCCGCTGCGGCGGCCAAAGCAGGCTGCTCGGTAGAGCAGATCCGGACTGACTACGGCTCGGAGACAACCACCACGTCCACCAACCACTCAGCCATGGCCTGCATCAGCAGATCCTGGGCTGCCTTGCAGTGGTTGGTGTTCGCGTGGAGGATGCGACGCTCGACCCTATCCATCAATCGGACATCGCACCCCCCTCATCGGCCGCCGGGGTTTCCGCTTCAGGGGCGGCGGTTGCAGCGGCAAGCGGGCTTGGTGCCTGCGCTTTGCCCTTCTTAGGGGGAGGATTGCAGTTCCTCCCCTTCATTATGTGACCCGCTAGGCGGTCACTGGCAGTTCACACTGCGCAGTGTGGCATGGCAACCTTGCAGGAAGCGGACTTGTCGAAGCGGTAGCAGCTGTCCGTCCTATCCACCTTGGACGGACAGAGGGCCCGCGTGTGCTCGACTCCAAAGCACTTGAAGCAGCGTAGAGGCTGATCTTCAAGCGCCCGGACTCTGCAGGAACTAAACCCTATAGAAAGCCGCCCTTTCGGGTCGCGCTAACATTCACCACCCGGCGGTTGGACCGGTTGCAGGCAACTAGACCCCGACATGGAGGGGGCAGCTTTTCTCACAAAGACCTCCCCTCAATACGACGTGCGAGGTCGTGCAAGCCGGCTGTGAGTCCCCCGACTCGCAGCCAGTGACCCCGCTTATGAAGGAGGAGTGAGAAGGTGAGCACACCGCATCCTCCTTGCACCTGTTCGTCTACGCCGGAGCGAATCCGAAGCGGCGTCGTCCTCCCTGGCCCGCTCCGCGGTCTTCTTCTGCATCATAACTTCTTCGCAGAAGGAGACCATCGCCTGCCACGATGCTTCATTGCCGAGCATGGCGTTCACCACGCTCGCCAGAGAGAGATCCCCTCCGGTGCACGCTGAGAGTATGTGCCGCTGCGGGCCCCATGCAGCACACTTCCAGCGTGTGCAGCGCCGAGTTTTCAGGTGCTCCGCACTCATGGCAGGTTGGGGTCACCTCCCTCTTTGCGATTCCATGCAGGTACTTTCCGAAACATCCGTGTCCGGAAAGCACCTGCACCATTCGGAAGGTAAGCGACCCAAACCGCCGCCTTACCCACCTACTGAGAACCGGCCTCGCGGCATCCACCGTCCACTTTCCCGGTACTGGTGGCGCCAGGTCTTCCGTCCACCGCCGTAACAAGGCGGTCCGCGCCTGCCTCAACATGCGCGTGACCTCCTCCCACATTGGAGGCTCCCCTCGGGATCTCCTCGCCGCCACGAAGTGGTAAACTTCGGCGAGGATCTCCGCTTGGAGCTCCCAGGGGGGATCCCCGGCCAACACGCACGCTGCCGTCCATGACACCGTCCGGTATCCACGTATCGCCCTCGTCGCGATGACCCGCTGCGGACGTCGCAGCAGGGTCTTGTTTTGGCGGTTGAGGGCGTCCACCCAGACGGGTGCCACTTACATGGCCATACTCCGGATCACTCCGGAGCACAGCCGACGGCAGTTGGCGCTCGGGCCACCCACGTTTGGCAGCAGCCTTGCCAAAGCGGCAGCAGCCCCTACGACTCTCGGGGCCAACCCTGCAAAATGGGCCCCAAATGCCCACTTCCCGTCTAGAACGAGACCCAGAAATTTCATCTGGGTCCCAACTCTGACCGAGACTCCGTCCAAGAGCACCCGCGTATCTGGAGGAGGTCCTCCTCGAGGCCCATGAAACAACAGGGCCTCGGTCTTGGAGAGGGCAAACTCCAGCCCCAGAGTGCGTATGCGGTCGACCACGAGTGTTGCCACCACCGTGGCCAACCGCGTCACCTCCCCGAGGTCCCTTCCTTTGACGACGACTAGGGTATCATCTGCGTAGCACGCGACCCGCACACTTACGGGCAGCGTCCCGCGGAGCACCCAGTCGTAGCCCATGTTCCAGAGGAGCGGTCCCAACACCGACCCCTGTGGAACCCCGCAAGAGACACGACGGCGCTTCAGACCATCGCGTCCCACCACCAGGACCTCGCGGTCTTGGAGGAAATCCTCTAACAGCCTCCGGAGATACAGGGGCACTCCGTGTTAGCGGAGCGCTTCCTGTATACTATTGTGTGGGAGGCCGTTGAAGGCGTTGGCTATATCGAGTGAGACAGCCAACGCCTTTTTCCCCTCACCGACCGCCGCCTGCGTCCACTCCTTGAGCCAGAGCAGGACATCCACTGTAGATCGCCCCGCTTTGAAACCGTACTGAGCCTCTGAGAGGCCAGGTCCAGTCCTTTCCAAGTGCTGGATGACACGAGAAGCCACTACTCTCTCAAACAGCTTGCCCGTATCATCCAGCAGCACTATTGGCCTGTATGCAGAAGGCGAGTTTACAGGTCGTCCCTCGTTCTGCAACAGGCACAATCGTCCGTCCTTCCAGGGCTTCGGGATCCGCCCCAACGTGAGGCACGCACTGAAAATTTCCCGAAACCAATCATTTATTTCCCTTAGAGCGATTCCGAGGACCCGCCCTGGGATCCCGTCTGGACCAGGCGCCGTCTTCTTACCTCGTAGGCGATTGACAACTACCGCCATTTCCACCTCTAACACAGGCGGGATGGAGGCCAAGTCCAACTCCTCGGAGAAGGAGATGACACTCGCCATCGGCGGAGGAGTGTAAGTAGGGTCTCTGTCGGGGAAAAGCCCACCCAACACCCTGTCCAGGAGCTCTGGCTCCATGGAATCCGCGACTGGGGGCGCCCGGCACCGGAACATTTTCCGAGCTGCCTTGTACGGACGCCCCCAAGGATTTCTATCCAGGCTGGTCAGGGCTTCGCCAAACGCCTGTGACTTGGCCCTGACAATAGCCACCCTAAGCTCTCGCTTGACGATGCTATAAGCTTCGTGCAGCTGGCCCTCAGCCTCAAGCTCTTCGGCCGACAGCTGCTCGTCGGCCCGGCCATGACGGCGCCTCCTACAGTACAGTGAGTGTAAGAGCGCCGCGCCGCCGAGCAGGCAACACGGAGCTCCGCAATTTCTGAGCACCACCAGTATACTTCGCGGCGCTCGGGGTGGCCCCGCGACCTCGGCATGGCCGCGTCGCAAACGGCCGTCACCCTTTGCGGAAAAGGCCGGCAGCGACATCGAAGTCTTGGTGCGTGGGAGCAGGAAGCCACGACAGACGGGGTGGCGAACGATAAGTCCAACACGGTCCCCCCGTTGTGTCGCACGCAAGTGTGTACCGACCCTCTATTGAGCAGGGTCAGTCCCGTGGCAACCGCCCACTCCCTGACAATTTCCCCGCGAGATTCAGTTGAGGGGTTGCCCCAATCCCGGGCCTTGGCGTTCAGATCCCCTAAAAGCAGGATATGATATGGCGCCTGTCTCCTTACCACTGCGGCCAAAAGGTCCGCAAAGACCTCCAGTTCCGTAGCTGTTTTGTTGGGGGAGAAATATGTGCCCACTACAGCATACTCTCCCCACTGCGCCACCACGTATCCAGAACCCCTCTCTTTGACTAAGAGGGGTAAACCACCCGATCGTCCCACAATGGTAACGGAGCCGTCCAGGTCCCAAGCCCAAAAGGGATGGGAAGAGGGGACGCAATACGGCTCCGCCGCTACCGCCACATCTATTTGCCACTGCGCAAAGGCCTGCATGAGCAGATCTTGGGCCTGGGCGCAGTGGTTTATGTTCGTCTGGAGAAAATTGTGATGTTGGACCTGATCCATCAGTCAGACATCACAACCTCCTCGCTCACCACTGGGCGAGCGACTTCCGAAGCGACTTCCGAAGTGAGTAGGCTTACAGCCGCGGAATTGGCCTGGGTCCTGGCGGCCTTGCCCTTCGTCTTCGGGGGAACGCAGCTGCGCCCCCCCACACCGAACTCCATCCGACTAAGAGCCTACCCGTTCTCGACAGCACTTTGACTGCCGAGATCGGACAGGTCACAATGGTGGAGCCGATGCCGCCAAAGCCGCGGCGAATTCCGCCCACCTTTATTACAGCCAGGTCACAGCCACCTGCCTTTGCGACCGCCGCCGCCACCTTCTCCTTCGTGGCTGCATCGTCCAGACCCGTGATGCTCAAATTAGCAGATTTCACGGGTTTGGCGATGTTTGCCACCTCAGATAGAGCTGCACGGAGCTTCTCTGCGAGTTTGTCCGCCTTCTCAGAATTTTGGGAGCCAGATATTTCCAGTAGTCTGGCGCCCATGGCCTTCTGGCGAAAGCGGAGCCGGTCGATCTCCAGCTCCTGAAAATTTACCTTATCCTCCGCCAATTGGAGGACAGCACCGTATGTTAACCCCTTTTCTGCGGCTTCAGGCTGCAACGTCAGCACCACAGCCGCCGTCTTAGGAGCCCTTTGCGCTACTTTGGGCTTGGCGTTAGCCTTCGATTTTGGTGCAGAGGCGGTGGGACGAGCTAAGGGGGCAGCTACAGGGGCAGAGGGTTTGCTCTTCCCCTTCCCCTTCCCTTTTCCCTTTTTGGTCACTGTTGCCCAGGTTTCTACCCGGGGAACGGTGGGCTGGGCAGCCTCACTGCAAATTTTGGTCTCCCCAAGATTGGAGGGACCCGCAACCGGTTCCACTGTGGGAGTAGCAGCCATCTTTGGGCCTTGGCCAGCCCGCTTATCCGCCTTAGCTGCGGACTTTCGAGGCGGCTCAGGTGTCGGCTTGAGCTTGGCGGCAGTAGCTGCCACCGCTTTCTTGGCGTCCGCTCTTAATGGCGGACGAACTATCGGGGCTGGCAGAAGCCGGTCCTCGATCCCAGCAAGTCGGGCGTTGAGCATTTCTCCAAGCGTGCTGGTCAAGGACCGATTCCTCGACCTCAGCTCCTCGATTAGCTCCTCTGCTCCCATCGCGGTTACGGGTGGTACCCGCATCTCGGAAGTAGCCACAGCGGCAGCATTGTTGGCCGCAACTGCCTCCGACTTAGCTTCGTTGAAGCCGCGACGCAGCGCCTTTACCTCCGCTTTGCGCGACTCGACTTCGAGTCGCAGGCGGGTGTTTTCTGCTCTTAGACGCCGCGTCTCCTTTGCCTCGCTTCTGCTCGCTAGAGCATCCACGACCTCCCTCAGGGCCAATGCAGACCTTTTCAGGCGAGCCACAAACTCGCCTTTCAGGTTGCCCGACTTCTTGGCCACCTCCAAAATGTCAGCGAGCCCTTCGCCCGCGTGCGCCCTAAATTCTTTGGCGTTCAGCGTGCTGATATCATGAGCCCTCGCGATGACATTGGACTCGTTGCCCGTGTTTGTCGCGAGGTCTGAACCAGCACACACCCCCGTCTTTCTCTCGTACTGCCTGCGACGCAGTACGTCCTCTAATTCGCTATCTAAGGACAACGGAGCAGGCTTGAGGAAATCCGCTCGCGAAGATCTCGCCTTGGCAGTATTTCCTCTTCCTCTCCTTGCCGAGCTAGGCGGTCGGCCGGCCTTTGAAATGAGGACTAGGCGCCCAATCTTTCATTGGTGCGGAAACTGCCCGGTCTCTAGGGACCGGTTTAGAAGAAGAAAGAAAGAAAGAAAGAAAATACATTTATTTGCTCCCACAGACAGTGTTCAATAATACAATAACACAGACAATGGTGGTGTTGCGTGGGGACAAAATGGTCCCTGTCTCAGCATGGGCTGCTTCGAACCTTGTTGGGTACGATTCAGCGCTGGTTTTCTGACAGGGCCTAAGTGAGGACACGAATACTGGTAAACGAGTACCTATATAAAACTAAATAAATATTGCCAGTCACCATTATATAAATTAAACTGAGTTATCTATGACGGTGCCTAATAAGATAACATACATGTTTGGATTTAAAAATAATAATAATATAACAACATAAACATACACAGCAATAAACCACATACCATGATAATACATACGAAAAAAGCGTTTTAAACATGGGATAAGTGTTCAGAATGATTACTCTATTTGTGTTGAGGCTGCTGGAAATTGTGTGACATTGAATTATCGAGGATTGTTGATAGGTGGTCGTGCATACACAGAAGATGAGTAGAAATAAGAAGGTGTTTGTGCGAGTATATTATTTACATTGGCATGATTGCTCTTTAAACAAATGTGTTCTGAGCGCTTTCCTGAAGACATTAACTGTTTTCAGAGCACGTAGTGGCGGAGGCAAATCATTCCAACACCGAGTAGCGGCAAATTTGAAGAATCCACGGAATGCCTTGCATTTGTGCTTCGGCGTGGCATAGATAAAGGTACATGCCCGGCTTGGGTATCTGGAATTGGCATGTGCCCACACAAACTTATCAAAGAGATACTTAGGATGTTGCAAGTTGATAACTCCAAAGAGTAAGACCGCTAGATGAAGCTTTCTACGCGCTGTCATTTTTAGTAGCTTGGACGAGTTTATAAAAGGTGTGATATGAGCACGTGGTGGTACGTGAAAACAAAAGCGGGCACAGGCGTTTTGAACACGTTGGATGAGTTTCTCAGTCCTATTCAACAGACATGGTCCATAGACCACATCGCAGTTGTTTAGTTTGGAAAGTATGAGAGACTCACATAGGTTGATCTTCACTGCCTCACTTAGGAATGGTCGTATCTTATAGAGAAGCTTCAGCTTATAGAAACAATTGCGTACACTCTCAGCAACGTGTTTCTCGAAGTGTAGGTTGCTGTCCATTATCAGCCCAAGATTTTTGGTTTCCGAGACACCCTCCACCAATTCTCCGTCAACCAATACATTATAAGAACTGCATGGAACTCTTTGCATTTTTTGCCTGGTACCAACAAGCATAAATTTGGATTTTTTCGGGTTGATGACTAGGGAATTATATCTAGACCAACTTGAAATCTGGGCTGAATCTGAATTGATTTTGTTTACAGCAATATCAAGATCAGAAGGTGGGAATGCGAGGTAAAGTTGCAGGTCATCGGCATAGAGATGATACTTACAGTGAGTTATGACCTTTATAATGTCTGCGCCATATAATACAAATAAAATTGGTCCAAAGATAGATACTTGTGGTACACCCCTGGGCACTAGCTGTAAAGAGGACTGAAACCTACTACCATCTGGCATTGCAAGTTCCACCAACTGTTGTCTACGATTTAAACAGCTATAAAACCAGTTCACAGCCAGTGCATCAAATCCATAGAAAGAAAGTTTGGAAAGTAGAAGAGAGACATTTATAGAATCAAACGCACGAGAAAAATCAAGAAGCACCAGAATGTTGATTAGACCCTGGTCTTGAGCCTCAAGTAGATTGTCAACAACATCAAGAAGAGCAGTTGAGGTGCTGTGGCCTTTGCGAAAACCAGATTGAGCCTGAGGAAGAATATCGTTGTCTTCTAAGTATTTAGTAAGCTGCATGCTCATTGCATTTTCAAGAATCTTCGACAAGCAGGGCAGCAGACTGATAGGCCTAAGATCTTGGCAGGTTGAGGGATTAGATTTTTTCGGGATTAGCCTTACTATCGCCACCTTCCAGCACTCAGGAAAAACCCCGCTCATCAGTAAACTATTTACTATTGCAGTGATTGCTTTCAAAGACTCAGGCAAGGTCAACCGAAGCATCTCTAGTGAGATGCCATCCACTCCCTGTGCATTTGATTTGAGATTGCCTATTATAGCCAGTACTATGTCTTCACTTACAGGACTTAGCGAAAAGATCTCAGAGCTATACCTGTGGTGTTCGTAGAAGGTGAGCTGTAAGATGGTGATATAATCTTCCCTAGGCACCTTGAGGAAGTGAGAATTTATTACATCCGGATTGTTGAACTGCGTTGGAAGCTCAGCTGCCTGTTTTTTATTAGATAAGATTGTATTATTTAAGTTTTTCCATAATTTATTAGAATTGTTTAGGTTATTATTTATATGCTATGTAAAGTAGGCCTTTTTCTCACTAATTATAGCGGAATTCACAAGATGCTTCATTTCCTTATAAGAGGTTTTAAGTACTTCTGTTCGAAGGGATCTGTGTCTAGCATGGTAGTTGTCACGTATTCTTATCATACATTTAACTGTATCTGTAATCCAAGGGAGGGCAGCTTCAATGCAATCCAAGGCCGTGATTCAATCATTAGAAAAATTATAAAATTTTCCTATTACTATGCATGTGACGCTCGAACTGTTTAACTTATTTGCCTAGAGTAGAGTTGAATAATTAGTTTGTAAATAGAGATAAATAAATATATTAAATATTAGCAATATTCAACAGATCATATACTTATATGATAAAATATAAGACGTGTGTAAATAAATATAGGATAAGAGATGAATAATAATATGTATTGTGTTTAAATTTCATATTCCCCACGCAACTTTTACATAGTGTTATGCATCTAATTAAAGTTATACACGGTATCTGCGCCCAGTGGGGGAACGCCTCCTGGCCACGGTCCCGGCGGCGGCGGTGGGTGTCGGGCGAACCCTGCGAGGAAGAGATCTCGAACCACACATATAGGTGGTCCGAGAGGGTCTCCTCCCCCTCGACCTTCCATCCCTTCACACGGCGTGCGACGGCCGGGGTGGCAAACGATATGTCTACCACGGACCCTCCCTGCCGTCGCACGCACGTGTAGGCGGTCCACCGGTTGAGGACGACCAGACCGAGCTCCGTCGCCCACTCTTCGACCGCCTCACCTCGCAGATCAGTGCAAGCCCCCCCCCCCCCCCCCACCCCCCAGGCGCGGGATTTGGGTTCTCAGAATACCTAACTCAGTTTAAGTGTAAGGGGAACCCATCGTGCATCTGTGAACCTGACGAAGAAACGGTCCCGCATAATCTTTTTGAATGCCCAGTGTATGGTCTCGAGAGATACGAGGCCTCAAACTTAATAGACTGCGACATAAATGCTAAAAACGCAAGTAGAGTAGAGTACCTCTAACAAGTGTATGAGGCCAATGTTCCTCAAATATTGTACAAAATTAGCAAATAAAGTTATAAAAAGAAATAAATAAAGTTAGATAATAATATGATTTAGATATATTATTTAATATATATATAAAATGCATATTAATATAATTTAGAGGACAAGATTTTAGATATAATACAATAAATATAGGACTAGGTTAATGTACTTGTTATAAATAGGAAAATAGGAAATAAAAAGTACTTTATGATAATGCGACTGCTATTGTATATATTGTGCCGCCAAGATCTTGTAAAAATATAATGTAAATAAATTTGTTAAAATAGAATAAGAAATATTGTAACCCAAATTGGGAGATTATTAAAGTAAATAAAATGTACCCAAACCACCCCATCCCTATAAGAATAAATATTCTAGTTGGAAAAGCATACTACACTGTAAACGAATTTCTTGATGACCGTAATATTATTTAACATAAATTTATATAAATTTGTTATTATTGCAATTACTTTTAATTCATTGACATATCCATTTTGACATAATTATTATTATTATCTATTATTCTAATTATTATTATTCTTAAATATGCAAATCTTTTGTCATTTCTTCATCAACTTTTAATAACTGTTTGCTGTACTTATTTCATGTGATTCTAAACTGTATTAATCTTATTATGAAAAAAATGTGTATTATTATGATAAATATTGTGTAATTGTTATGTAGATGTTTGTACGCTTAAATAGCAGAACATAAAATAGTTCTTTAATATAAGTTCAACCATCAATTATGTACCTAGGTTCACGAACAATTAAGAATAATGAATTATTATGAATTATAAAAGAAAAAGAAATAGATAACAGAATAGAATAGTTCAACATTGGCATCCCACCAATGGAAGTATGTAAGAGGATGAATGAACGAAACAAATAGTATGAGGAATGAAAGAAATAATAAAAGATGACTAGAAAGAAAGAGCAAACTGCAAAAAAGGACTCTGACCCCCATGTCGGAGGGCAGAGTAGGCTAGCTCGCGGGCCGGACCTCAGCGTCCGGACAGGAATAATAAAAAAAAAAACCTTGCCTAACCTAACCTTTTTTTTTTTTTAGCGTCTTGAAATCCCCTCGGACCGTCACCCCGCCGGGGCTCTCGTTCGGCAGGGCGGTGTGTCGGACTCGAACCGACTAAAACCACACGGTGTGCCCTCTTTGCGCTTCCAGATTAGGAGGGGTCCAGGTAGTTATCGCCTTCTGGACCCCTCCCAGCGCCGGCCCGCTCCTGGCGCGGGCTCCGACTCAAGGACCTCTCTTAAGCGACGTCCGGCACACGCGGACGCCGCCCCCTCGCGGCTGGCCAAACTAATGCGGGTGGAGGGGAGAACCCATCCCGTCCACCCGCGGCCACACTCAGGGCGGCATGAGGCGCAGGAAAGCGCGCCTCCGCCGCCCGGTTCACCGGTGGCGGATCGGGTCTGAGTGGAGGTCGTCCTCCCAGGCCTTCTCCGCCGTTTCCTTCTGCGAGATTACTTCCTCGCAGAAGGTTGCGACTGCGGTAAAACAACTGTCGCTACCGGCCATGGAGCGAACTACGGCCGGTAGCGAGAGATCCGCTCCGATGACTGCAGTGAGGGCCCGGCGCTGCGTCGCCCATGCGGGGCAGACCGCCAGCCTGTGCTGGGCCGAATCCTCACTGCAGTCGCAGTGGTGGCAGGCGGGACTCGATTCCCTCCTAGCGACCGAGTACAGGTACTTTCAGCCGGAAGGAAAGAGTCCCGTGCTGCCGCCCTGCCCACTCGGCGATGACCGGCTGGAGAGCATCCACGGCGGCGAAGCCAGCGCGTGGAGTCTCCAGCCGGAACGACCATCTAACCATGGTGGCTCGGCGAGCGGCTTCGCGCCACTCGCGCACGTCTTCGGGCGGAGGGCGAAATCCGCTCTCCGCCCGGAAGTCAGCCACTCGCCGATAAACTTCGGCGAGCACTTCCGCCTCCAAATCCCACGGGGGTGTTCCGGCCAAGGCGCAAGCCGCCTCGGTGGACACCGTGCGGTATCCGCGTATGGCTCTGACCGCCAATATCCTCTGGGGCCGCCAGAGGCGCGCCCTATTCGGGGCGGTCAGAGCCGCCATCCACACCGGTGCACCATACAGCGCCATGGACCGGACAACCCCCGCGTACAGCCGCCTCGTGGGAACACTGGCCCCGCCCAAGTTAGGCAAAAGTCGCCCTAGGGCGGAGGCAGTATCCACCAGCTTCGGACCAAGCTGTCGGAAGTGCTCGTCGAAGAGCCACCTACCGTCTAGGACCAGACCCAGGTACCTCATCTGGGCCCGGACCGGTACGACGACCGAGCCGACCTCGATTGAGGCGCCGGCGGGTGGACCACGACGGGGCCCATGAAATAATAGGGCCTCCGTCTTATCCAGGGCCACCTGTAATCCCAACGCCTCAATGCGCCCGACCACCTGGGAAACTCCCGTGCCCGCCAGGCGCGCCGCCTCCTGGAAGTTAGACCCCCGGGCCGTGACTAAGGTGTCATCCGCGTAGCAGATTACACCCAGCCCGGGGGGGAGACGCCCTCGCAGGGCCCAGTCGTACCCGATGTTCCACAGGAGAGGTCCTAGGACAGACCCCTGCGGAACACCGCACGACATGGCCCTGCGTCTCAAGACGCCATCTCGGTCCTCGTACATGACGGTTCGCTCCTCAAGATAGTCCGCCACCAGCCGCCTCAGGTACTCCGGCACTCTGTGGTAGCGGAGCGCTTCCCTGATGCAGCTGAATGGCAGACTATTGAAGGCGTTGGCAATGTCCAAGGACACCGCCAACACCACTCCGCCGCAGCTCACGGCCTCCTCGGTCACGGCCCTAAGGCGCATTACGGCATCGATCGTCGAACGCCCTTCTCGGAAACCGAATTGGGCGTCCGACAGATCGGGGCCAACCTCGCAGAGGTGCCGAACGATGCGGGCAGAGAGCACCCTCTCAAAAAGTTTACCCGCCTCGTCCAGCAACACGATAGGCCTATAGGCCGCGACCGATTCGGCAGGCCGTCCCGACTTCTGCAGCAGGACCAGCTTCCCGCATTTCCAGCGCTCAGGGAAGCGTCCTGACGCCAGGCTAGCGTCCAACACTTCCCTGAGGTGGTCCGACATGTAGTCGAGGGCTTGGACCATCACTCGGGCTGGAACCCCGTCCGTCCCGGGGGCGGTGTTCTTAAATCGAATCCGTAGAACAGCCGCCCCCAACTCCGATTCTCTGACGGGCGGAACATCAACCTCGCTGCCCCCGTCGTCTCCGGCTGATGCAGCCATCGACGGGGGTGTGTGCTCCGCCCGCTGCGGGAATAGGCCCTCGACCACTTCCTGCAGGAAGCTGGGCTGGAGAGTCTCCGTAAGGGGGGGGGCCCGACGTGCGGAGCTTTTGACGCACCGCACGATAAGGGCGACCCCAGGGGTCACGCTCGAGACTCTCCAGCATCTCCTCTCTACTCACATCCTTGGCGCGGCAGATGGCCAGCCTCAGAGTTTTCCGAGCTTCACGGTACTCCTCATGAAGCCGGTCCACCTCCTCACCGACCCCGCAGTGACTACGGGTGAGGGACCTCCGGGCACGTACACAGGCCGCACGGAGGTCTGCCAACTCCTGGGACCACCAGTAGACCTCCTTCCTTGGAGGCCGACAACCACGAACGCAGGGCATGGCCGCATCGCAAATCTGCGTAATCGCATCGCACAAGCGACCAGCCTCCATGTCGACCTCCTCGGTCGGGGCCTGCGGAGACAGCCAAGAGTGAATCGCAACAGCCAAACGCAGCGGAGGCGAGGTTCTCCGTCCAATGGTGAACGATTGCGGCCCTCGCCTGACGTTGAACGTCCTCCCGCTCTTCCGGGGCGGGGTGCTCCCCAAGCGTGCTACGCCCCGCTGTCCACTCGTACACTCTGGCGATCACCCACGCCTCGAGCTCCCAAGGAGGGGTGCCCGCCAGAGCACACGCCGCCGCGAAGCCCACCGAGCGGTAGGCCCTCGCCACCCGCTGCGCGATTGCCCTTTGGGGCCTGCGGATCGCGCTAGCATTCTCCTTCCTTTGAAGGGAGTCTGCCCAGATGGGGGCCCCGTAGAGAGCCATGCTCTTCAAGATGCCGGCATACAACTGCTGGCATCGTGCTTTTGGCCCCCCCAAATTTGGAAGGAGCCACGCGAGCGCAGCCGCGGCCTTCAATAGGCGCGTCGACAGCCCGCTGAAGTGCGGGCCGAAGCGCCACCTGCTGTCGAGCACTAGGCCCAGATATTTCATCTGGGCCTTCACCTCTACCCTGACGCCCTCCACGACGATGTGGGCGTCAATGGGAATGCGCTGACGAGGCCCGTGGAAGAATACGGACTCGGTCTTTTGCAGCGCCACCCCCAATCCCAGACGGCGGATTCTTCCCGCGACCAGGGATCCGCCAGCCGAGGCCAGGCTCGCCGCCTCTCTAAAGTCCCTCCCCCGGTTAGTGAGAAGAGTGTCATCCGCGTAGCAGATGACACTCGTGCCACGAAGGAGAGCTCCTTGCAGGAGCCAGTCGAACCCTATGTTCCACAGGAGTGGCCCTAGAACGGACCCCTGTGGAACACCGGACTCCGCGCCATACCGCCAAAGCTGGCCCGCTTTGTCAACAAGGAGGACTGCTCGGTCCTCCAAGTAATTGGCCAAGAGGCTTTTCAGGTACTGAGGCACTCCATGGTAGCGGAGCGCCTCCAGTATTGTCGGGTGTGGGATGGAGTTGAAGGCGTTGGCTATGTCAAATGACACCGCCAAAACTCCGTCCCCTGCCTCCGCGGCCTCCCTTACTTAGCCCTTGAGCCGGGACAGTGCGTCAACTGTCGAACGTCTCCTTCGAAAACCGAATTGGACTAAGCCCTACAGGAAGCTGTCCTTTGGTAAGGACGGTTTTAGCCGTGGCGACGGGGCACTCAAGGCGGATAGTGCCCACGCTGCCGCGGCCAAACCTAACCTAACCTAACCTAACCTTTTTTTTTTTTTTTTTAACGTGGGGAAATCTTCATGGATACCACTCCCGCGTGGGGGTCATCGCGATTAGGGCGATACGCGGATACCAGACGGTGTCATGGACGGCAGCGTGCGTGTTGGCCGGGGCTCCAGCCCTTCTTCACTCCGCTTAAGGCACCTTAGGAACACATAAGGTGTCTTCCAGCTCAGGACCTCATAGCGCGGGCGACAGACCCCCCGCTCCGTCACCCGCAGGTATTCGTTATGGCGGCATTCTAGCAATGTAGGCCAGGCGCCGCCGGCCGTGCCGCCTGCGGCGAATCGGTAGAGAGTTTGGGTCTTCCTCCCGCTCCCGTTCCGCCGCTTCCTTCTGCGTCAGAATAAATTCGCAGAAGGTTTCTACCGCACTCCACGCCTCCTCGCTTTCGGCCATGGCCTTGACCAGGACCGCCAGCGATAGGTCTCCTCCAACAATAGCCGATATGGCAGCGCAAGCAACCGCCCAAGCTGGGCACTCTTCGCACGTATGTTGCGCCGTATCAGCAACTCCCCCTCCACAATGGTGGCACTCTACTGACGGCGCTCGTTTCGCCACTTCGCACAGATACTTGCCGAAACAGCCATGTCCGGTCAGCATCTGCGCGATGTGGTAGGTGAGTGCACCGTGCTTTCGTTCGACCCAAACCCGAAGGATGGGTCGAACTGCCTCCACCAGTTCCCAGCTAGCCCCCGGGATCTCTAACCGCACTGTCCACTTGTGGCGCCGGCTATCTCCAGCATCCGAGCACCAGTTGCCCCCGTCTTGAAACGCATCTCCTCAATGCCGAGGCCTTTGAGGTCAACGCGTTCCTTGGCTTCCCTGAGCAGCGCCTGATACGTGACGCCGCTTTCCACAGCACTTGGCAACAGGGTGAGGGTGATGGCTGCTAAACGAGGTGGGCGGAGCTTTGCTTTGGGAGCAGACGCGAGAACGCCAGCCACCTTTTGGCCAGTCTTTTTGGCCGTCTTCTTCGTGCCTTTACGGACCACCGTACTCCACGCCTCGCCTGTTGGCGGAGGCGCAGAACATTCTAACCTCGGCACACTTGCCGCAGCCGCCTCCTTAGCCGCCAGGCTCACTTTCTTTCCCTTCTTCTGGGATAAGGTTTGGGCGAAAGTGACGCTGAGGCGGCACCTCCAATATCTGAGGTGGAGTTTGGGGTAGCTGTTATGAAGCTTCGGCTGAAGAACACTGCCCCAGGACCAGATGGCGTACCAGGCCGAGCCTTGGTGCTCGCGCTTGGCGAGATGGGGGAGTGGGTGCGGGCCTTATTCAATGCGTGCCTCAACGAAGGTAGATTCCCGAGGGCGTGGAAAACGGGAAAGCTCGTACTTCTTCGGAAGGACGGGCGCCCGGCTGAAATGCCATCGGCCTATCGCCCCATCGTGCTTTAGGACAAGGTAAGCAAGCTCTTCGAGCGTGTGCTCGCTGCTCGCCTCGTCGAGAGCATGGACCCAGGGCTCGATGATGCGCAATATGGCTTCCGCCGGGGCCGTTCTACTATGAGCGCGATCACCCGGGTCAGGGACTTGGCAGAAGAGGTGGTTTCCGAGGGTGGAGTGTTGTGGGCAGTATCTCTGGATATATCCAACGCGTTCAATACTCTGCCCTGGGAAACGGTTAAGGTGGCCCTCGAGTATCACGGCGTACCAGGGTATCTGTGGAGAGTGCTGGCAGATTACTTTGACAGCAGGGTCGTAGAATTCCCGACGAAGGACGGCTGGGGGAGGAAGGCGATGTCGTGCGGTGTTCCACAGGGGTCGGTCCTTGGACCACTCCTGTGGAACATCGGGTATGACTGGGCGTTGCGAGGTGTAATACTGGCGGGAGTACACGTCACGTGTTACGCCGATGACACGCTCGTGACGGCCTACGGAAGGACTCATCGGGAGGCGGCTCGCCTCGCTATGGCAAGCGTTGCCCAGATGGTCCATAGGATCAGAGCTCTGGGACTGGAGGTGGCCCTCAGTAAATCTGAGGCTCTAGTTTTTCATGAAGCTCGGAATGCGCCACCGCCCGGTTCCTCAATAATGGTGGGGGGAACTTCCATTGCCGTCGAGTCGACGATGAAGTACCTAGGCATCGTCCACGACGGCACTTGGAAGTTTGACGAGCACTTCTGGCGGTTGGCCCCGAAACTTTTAGCTACT